>JBBGZY010000220.1:2400000-3000000 GCA_037952925.1 Lithobates clamitans
AGCAGGTTGATGAGTAAAACCAACCCAGAACCCAATATAATCCATATCATGGGGTGCTACGTCTTAGGAAACCCTAATGGTGAAAAGGTATGGCATAATAAACATACTTCTAGGTTCACACATCACCCTGCTCAGTCAGACATCCATTTTAGGCACACTTTCTCCAGTCAATGAACAGTCTCTTGCTTGTTTTTGTTGTTTTTATTAGGGGATTAAACTTGGATGGGGAAAAGGGACATGGGATGCCCAAATTTTTTCTTAGTAGAAATAAAGGTAGTTGAATCTAAACTGACAGTCTCTGCTACTTCACATCTCCTCCAGCACACTATTTGAGATCACTTGCTTTCCTCTACTGTCCAATTCTAGATTTCTGTCACCATTAGCACATGGCTAGGCCTCACTCTGAATAAGTCCTAACATTTTCCTAGTAGCCATTTGCAAGCGGGGGGTCTGCAGTCCCCTCTGTGGTAGCAACCATTTTACATGAAAAAGATAGTTGTGCTGACTGTTACTTGGTGGACTACTGATACCAGCAAATCTGGTGCAAATCCTGCCAACCCTCCTGGCTGCAGCGACTCGACTTCAACAACACCACAGTCTCTCCCTCTGGCTCCACATCCAATCCTGCCATGTCTCCCAGAGCTTCTCCCTGTGCTTCTCACTCACTGACCCCGGCATGGATCCCTCCTAAATGACTTTCCCAGCAGTGCTCCCAACTGTCCTCCTCCTGCTCCTGTTCCAGGACATCTTTCAATGACAGTGTAAAGAAAGGCTCCCTCCCAGCTCCTGAGCTACAGGCATGAGTTCACCCCCACCAGAAAGGGCGTTCCCTCAAAGGCCATGACAGTCTAACACTGCCATCTCAGTTCTTCCATCGACAACTCCTCCCACAACAGGCTGACCATGGGTATATCTAGGAGGCCTGCCAATCCTAGTTGGGGATTGGTCAGGGCTCCCAAATACACCCCATGTCACTCCAGCCCTCCGCCCTACCTCTTTTCCAGAACCTTCTCACTGGAAACAAAGGAGGCACCAGAGAGCTGAAGCACATGTCAGTCACCTGCTGCTACATTAAACAACTCCCCTGCCCCCAGATCAAAAACAAACAGGCCTAGCTGTAGCTAGGCCTGCCTACATTTTCCTGCACTGGTATTACACACAAAAACAATACTCTAGCACCTACCTAAGGTATAGGGTGCTACACTAATTTAATACTAAACAGAGTACTCCTAAATGTATAATAAGGAGAATCTGAATGTTCCTAAATTTGACTGAGCAAAAAAAAAAAAAAAAAAAAGCAAGCTAGCATATTCCTTGCTCTGCCCCTTCTTAGTCTACAACAGTCCTGCTCCTATACAGCATGGCATTAAAGCAGGAATTTAGCTACTTTCTAAAATGTGCTTGCTTACTAGGAGTTTGATTCAATGAGGTGCATACCACCATGTGTATTTATCTCTAAAAGTTACAGGAGTACAGCTGTCACTCTACTTTCAGTACTCGCCGGACCTTCTGGTCTCAGCTCCTGGAGCTGCAAAGTCTCATGCAAAAGCTCTGCCCCCCCCCTCCCCTCCTTCTACCCAATCACACAGTACGTTGTATTATGTCAACCCATTCACAAAATACAAAGACTTCTGTGAATATGCAGCATCGTGCAGGGGCGGGCTGGCATGTGAGAAATCTGCGTCTCCGCTATCAGAACTCTGGGAGTATAGGTATTGCTGTACTCTCAGCGCTCAGTAAAATTGTTAGTTGGAAATTTAGAGAAGTCAACAAGGTGGCATGCGCCTCATTGGACTTAACCCATAGTAAGCCAGCAAATTTTAGAATGTGGCTGAATTCCTGGAGTTCAGCTTTAACCACTTCAGCCCTGGAAGGTTTTACTCCCCTTAAAGTAGAAGTAAACCCATGCATAAAACAGTTTAATTTCCGTCACGTGCCGGAAATGTAACCCTCCCATTGGTTGTGCTCTTAACCAAACTGTCAAACCATCCAATGGTTGGTGTCATAAATGATTACATGTGCAGCTTCCTTGGCTGAAAACGATAGGGGGGTTTACTTACACTTTAATGCCTAGGCTATTTTTTGCGATACAGTACTGCGTTGCTTTAACTGACAATTGCGCGGTCTTGCGACGCTATACCCAAATAAAATTTAAGTCCTTTTTCTTCCCACAAATAGAGATTTCTTTTGGCGGCATTTGATCATCTCTCTGGTTTTTATTTTTTTAGCGCTATAAACAAAAAGGCAACAAAAGAGATTGAATTTTGAAAAAAAAAAAAAAAAGATTTTTTACTTTCTGCTATAAAACATATCCAGTAAAAAAAAAGTGTAAAAAATTGAATTTCTTCATCAATTTAGGCCAAAATGTATTCTACTACATATTCTTGGCAAATATAAACCCGGTTTGCACAAAAGTTATTGAGTCTACAAACGATAGGATATTTTTATGGCATTTTTTTTTTACTAGTAATGGCGGCGATATGTGATTTTTAGCGGGATGACGGCGGACAAACCGGACACCTAACTGATGCTTTTTTGGGAACCAGTGACATTATTATAGTGATCAGTGCTAAAAATATGCACTGTTACTGTACTAATGACACTGGCAGGGAGGGGATTAACATCAGGGGCGATCAAAGGGTTAAGTGTGTCCCTAGTTGGTGCTTGCTAACTGTGTAGGGGATGGTCTGACTGGTAAAGACAGAGATCAGTGTTCCTGCTTAGCAGGAACACAAGATCTCTATCTTCTTCCCTGTCAGAACGGCGATCTGCCTTGTTTACATAGGCAGATCGCCGTTCTGTCTCTCTGGGGAGCGATCGCGGGAGGCTGGCAGGCATCGGGTCCGCCGGGCCCGCTGATTGGCTCCCGGTTTGTCCAATCAGCACATCTCCGCCTCCAGTGTCTATTGCACGAAGTGAGGTACAGGAACGTCGTTTCGCGCAATAGAGCCGACCTGCTGCAGTATATCTGCGGTAGGTGGTCGGCAAGTGGTTAAAGAAGGATTGCACACCACTTATGTGACGAGGCTTTTTAATACTGTTAAATTTATGAAAGTAGCTTCTATGAGTGATTATTTAAAATTCTGAAAAAAATGTGGATGGTCTTTCAGCCTTAAGTGGTCTTGTAATATTTTCTTCACAGTATAAGCATCATCTTCATTAAGTTCTCTACAAAACTTGAGTGTTATTTTAAAAGGTTAGTTTACTCAGAAGTTCTTTCTAGTTCTGAATAAAGACTTCCCTGTCTGAATTCTAGACTTCCTTTTCACCTGGGAGTTTTTCCCTTTCATGCCCAGATTTGTGTATTCCTGGATGTCCTGTTACATTTTGAATATTAGAAATTCTTTAGCAGAGATGGATGCCAAGCGCCCCTCATGGCCACAGCAGATGAACCAATATCTCACCAACAAGGTCCAAGAGACAAAAGAAAGGTTCTTGGTTTAAATATCCAAAAGAAGAGGGTACCCCCCCCCCCCCGGGGTACGCTCTTTTCTTGACTATAAAAAATATTGGGATGTTGGCAACAAAAAATGGAGTTTTTTTATTCTCCATTGTAGTTCTTCTTCTGTAATTTGGTTTAAATATCAGTTTTGGGTGGTCTTGCTTATTAAATCTAATATTTTATTTAGTATTTTTATCTCTTTTCCATTTGATTCATTTTTCCAGTTGGGTTATTTGAATATCTGTCTTTTTAAGCTTTTCCAGAATCTGAAGAATCTAATGAGTCCACACCGGATTGATTTCAAGTCTCCTCTGGAACTGTCTGCACAAGGTAAGGGCTTATTGACCTGTTCTTAGAACATTGCCTGTGAGGATATCCATAAATCCTTTGCCAACATGGCTGCAATGACTGGCATATTAATTACTTCTCTCCATGCCCGATGCAAGCCAAAGCAGCACGTCTCATGACGGGCGTAATATCTCGGGGGTTGAGGAGAGCATCTGCTCGGAGTTTTAATTTTCCACTCATATAATTAGACAGACTTGATTAAATCTCCCTTGAGTAATTTAGATCAGCCACACTGTCCATGTTTGTCACCATCTTGGCAGATTCTACTCTGATCTTGTTTGCAAGATGGGGTGTTGGACATATTCCAGAACTTAGCAGCATTAGCTTGTAATTGCTGACCTCCCACCAAAAGATGACGTCATAGAAAAAGCATTTGTGAAAGAGCCAATCTTCCTGGCTTGGGAAGTACAAGTCACAGCTGCTCCCTTATTAACAGTCTTCCCAGCCTTTGATTATTTAATGCAAAGGGCACTTACCTAAATCAACCAAATGAAGATATTTTTTTCTGTTGTTCAAAATGTGATAACTTGATTAAAACTAAAATGTGATTGGTTGAAACTGGGGATTTCATATTCTTGATCATTAAAATACAGCTTCATGCAAGTATTAAAACATTCTTTAGTCCAGTTATGTTTTACATTAAAAAAAAAGCTAAACCTAAGAACAAAAATAGAATACATTGCTGTTTTTACGAGTTGATGTATTTCATGCTTGGCCAAAAGTACATTCAATAGACATAGGGGCAGTGGCGGCTCATGAAGTTTTAGGATGGGGGGGCGCCAGACCCCGCCCTTCCTCTTTGACCCCTCCCACTTGCTAAAAATGGGCGTGGTTTCAGTGAAATAGTGGGCGTGGCTCTAATGTGTTGTGGTTAGCGTCTGAGATGAACGAGGGATGGAGGGGGAGGGAGAGCAGGCCCAGATCCTACACAACAATAGAAATATGTGTATTCTAGAAAGTTTAACAATCAGCAGATAAAGATACTCCAAACACCTGGTGTTATCACTTCAATCATCCCGACACCATGGTTGTTATGGTGTCAGGATGATTGAAGCGCATTATTTTTATTATTACATTGTAATATAAAATTAAATCATTCAACTCACCATAATGCAGAATCAGTGGGACCCCTAAGCGTGTCACTAGCCACGTCGCCTACAACCAGATGCCATCAGGTGTCCCCAGCAGAGTCTGTCCTTACATCAGGTGCCCCCAGCAGAGTCCCTACTTACATGCAGCCTGTGTCACATCAAATGCAGCCTTTGTCACATAAAATGCTGCCTCTGTCCCACTAAATGCAGCCTCTGTCCCCCCAAATTCAGCCTCTGTCCACCCCCAAATGCAGCCTCTGTCCACCCCAATCGCAGCCCCTGTCCCCCCCCAAATGCAGCCTCTGTTCCCCCAAATGCAGCATGCCTGTGTCCCATTAAATGCAGCATGCCTGTGTCCAATTAAATGCAGCCTCTGTCACTTCAACCCCCCCCCCCGCCCCGTTCTCCACACAGCGGTACTTGCCTTGCTGTTGTCCTCTCCTGCGGTGTCTCCTTCCACTGGCAGCGGCGATGGAGCGACATACTTCCTGTTTCCTCTCTCGGGCGCAATGGGAGAAAGAAACAGGAAGTGACATCTAACTCAGGTCAGATGTCAATCAAATCTGAAGCGCCGAGTAGCTTCCGCCCGGCGCCTGTAGTGTATATTACTATGGCCGGGCAGAAGCTACTCGGTGCTTCAGAAAACGCCACAAGGCGGGCTAAACGCCTGCAAATGCAGCGCCACGTCTGCAATCACGTGATTGCATAGACGTGGCGCTTCCACTAAGTGCACTGTGTCCGGCGTCGCACTGTGTCTGGCGTCCGAACACAGTGCACTTAAGGACCTTTTTTTTCATTTTTTTTTTTTTAAAGGGCCAGTATAAAAAAAATTGTTCTTTTTACACTTTTTTTTGTGACTGCCTGGAGGGGGTGGCGCCCATGCGCCCCCTATGGAACGGGCCGCCACTGCATAGGGGTTGATTTACTAAAACTGGAGAGTGCAAAATCTGGTGCAGCTCTGCATAGAAACCAATCAGCTTCCAGTTTTTTTGTCAAATCTTAACCACTTCAGTTCTGAAACATTTACCCTACTTCATGACCAGACCATTTTTTACGATATGGCACTGCGTTAATTTAACTGACAATTGCGCGGTTGTGCAACACTGTACCCAAATAAAATGTCCTTTTTTCCCCCCACAAATAGAGCTTTTTTTTTGGTGGCATTTGATCACCTCTGCGCTGTTATTTTTTGCGCTATAAACAAAATACTATTTTTTTTTACTTTCTGCTATAAAACATACAGTATCTAAAAAAATAAATAAATAAATAAATAAAATTTCTTCATCAGTTTAGGCCAATATGTATTCTGCTACACATTTTTAGTAAAAAAAAAAATCCCAAAAAGCGTATATTGATTGGTTTGCACAAAAGTTATAGCGTCTACAAACTATGTGATATTGTTATGGAGTTTTTTTTCTGTTATTTTTTTTTACTAGTAATGGTGGAGATCAGCGACATTGATAGTAAAATTGCAGCGGACAAATCGCACACGAACTGACACTTTTGACACTTTTTTGGAAACCAGTGAAACTAATATAGTGATCAGTGCTAAAAATATGCACTGTCACGGTATCCATGCCACTGGCTGGGAGGGGGTTAACAGAGAAATGGGAAAAGTTTTTTACCTTAATGCAAGGAATGCATTAAGGTAAAAAATGCTTTTAGTTTTAGTATCACTTTAATTGAACAAGCTGAATTTAGAACCTGATTGGCTACCATGCACAGCTGCGCCAGATTTTGCACTCCTCAGTTTTAGTAAATCAACCCCTAAGTATTAAGCCCAGAGAAAGAGTTCAGCAAAATTTCTTCGCTTTTTATTTCTGTTTGTGACAACTTTGGCAAGATTTTACCTCACATCCTCACACAAATACAATAAATGGGGAGAAGGTTTGTTGCTGGGATAGGAGGGCACATCGCGCAAAATATAAACATTGTCATAAGAGTTGGTTTACTTTATGTTCTTCTTTTACGGTAAATTACAATATTATCAATTTTATGTATCCCTTTTTTTCTTTCTTTTAGGAAAGCAATTGATTGAAACCTATTTTGACTTTCGATTATATCGCCTTTGGAAAACCCGCCAGCACTCCAAGTTGCTGGATTACGACGACATCTTATGAGCCCAGTAAAAAGCAATTTTAGGATAACTTTTTTGCTGCTTGCCAGGGGGCTGTCAGTCTGCTGGGACCTCCCGCTATAGAGAGCCAGGGACCAGAGTGCGAAGACGGAAATGAAAGGCACAGTCCGCTTTCGATTTTAGCGGTTGTTTTACCTTGGATGGGTGTTGGCCCGAAGCTTGACAAGTCAGAAGACAAGAGCATGGAGAGAAAAGAGGACAAAGAGGAGAATGTGTCTTCATACTGAGTTTCATTAATTCAGGGCAAAAACAAACAAAACAAAGAATCATCGGGTCCGCTAACCTAAAGGTCCTTGTAAGACTTCAGCTCAGGTTTTATTATGAAAAATAACTACTCTTGCACTAGAGAGCAAGGACCCCGATTAGCCTTCAAAAACCACAGCAAACTTTTTTTGTAGCAAACCCAGGTGACCTTTATTTCCTTCAGGCGGAGGATGACCAAGAACGCCAAGAACGAGCGCCACAAATGCTGTGCAGCTGGCGTTAGAAGCAGGAAGGCTGGACTTATTTAGAATTAATACATTTATGGATATAGATATATCTATATAATATATACATATATCTTATTAGGAGGTTTATAGTAATTTTATGTGGGGTGACTTAGGATACAAGTGCAATTTTTTTTTTTTTTTTTAACAATTAGCGTATTTAATTGTTATAAATAAACGTGCAGAGGTTGTTTAGCTACCCTGCACAGTGTGTTTTGTGACGGAGCGGGACACTCTATACACAGTAGAACACAGTCTTTTGTAGTCACCTAGATCACCAGCAATCATGTGTTGTTCCCCTGCTCTCCTACCCAACGGTAGTTCCCGTCCCACACACTGTGCTTCGTGTTACCAATTGTGTCTTGAATAGTGCCAGTGTCGCCAAGCAACCCCACCCTACTGTTGGACGCTGTGCCCTGCACACTTCCGCATCCATCTAGCACCTTGCAATATATTGATATTATAATGCGAACATAGTAGGCTTCAGTAGAATTAGATGTACAGTACACTTAGCGGAAAATGGTATATATTTACATATATAATTCATTTATAGGCGACTAGCCATAACGATGGTATAGCCCATCTTTGAAGAGTGTCAGGTTTTTCTCTTCTCTTGATGGGACCCTCAGGTTTGGTATGTTTTTCGTTGTGTAACAGTGCATTCTGTAAGCCAGGGGTATGGATCGTCTGCATCCATGAAGGATGTTTTTTTTTTTTTGCAGAGGCGAGGCCTGGTTTTATATAGTGTGTGTATTGATGCAGCCTGAACACGGGGCAACCTTTGGCTGTTGTATCTATAGAATAATCATGTTGTGGGGTGGGTGATAATTGCTTTTTTCAAGATTGTATTACTGAGATGTTCAGATTTTTTGTTGTCTCAAACAGTCAAATCTTTCTGACCGCAGTTCTTTGCTTGATTTTGGGTTAGAAAGAGGCCAAGTCATAAAATCAAAAGACATCAGCTAGCACACACCTGCATTTCACATTCATGTCATCAGCATTGCACATCTTACCTTACTTATTGGATTTAAATTTTCCTCCTGACATATTGAGACCCAATTCATTTAAACGGCCAGTCAACCATACACTTTGGGACCAGATGTTGGTAATCAGTAGTCTAAACCAGGCAAGCAAAACGTAATGTATAAATTGTAAAAACTAGGAGCCAGCAAGCACTGTTTGGGCTCCAGAGAACATGTGATTCCATTGGTTAAAGTCACATTGACGACCCAGCTGCTTTACAACCTAGATTTAATTTGAACTAGACTCTTTGCAAGTGAATCATATTGCAAGTGAATCTGTATTTTACGATACACCCCATCATACTGTAAATATGCTTTTCTTAATTCAGAAAGATATTATAAGACATGTCTCTGTTGATTTAAAGCATTTTTAAAGGTTTCTAAATATCTCATATAGTCAAGGAAAATATATTTTTACTAAATGTTAGGCCTTTAAATCGCAGGGGTCTCCCATGAGTTCCCTAGTGACAATGCAATAAAAAAAAAACGCACCCTTATATTTATTTTGCTGTATTTTGGAGATGCATGTGGTTTATATTAATCTCTTAAAACTTTGGAGCCTAAAGCTTCAATAATGATTTTTTCTCTTTTTTGGGGAAGGGTGTGTTTATAACTATTTAAGCATTATTTTTCTATTTTTTTTTTCTTTTCTCTTTTTTTTGTGCATTTTGCCTAGATTTGTTAGCAGGTCTTCATGATTATTGTGTTTGTTTGGAGATAAAAAAGGTCCAGTCTGTTCTCCACCAGCATAATTGCTATTTTTATTAAAGACTGAAAAGCTGACACCTTTTAGAACAATGTAAGGAGGTATGCAGTTATGTTTTCCCCCAGTTTTTTCCAAATTTGACACAAGACATTCTCTGGATTTTTTTT
This sequence comes from Lithobates clamitans, assembly GCA_037952925.1. NCBI lineage: Eukaryota > Metazoa > Chordata > Amphibia > Anura > Ranidae > Lithobates > Lithobates clamitans. Next base: position 2,409,402 of record JBBGZY010000220.1, read on the forward strand.
ACCGTTTGCCAGGGATTCATAAAGCAGGACAATGATAGGTGCTTTTTATCAATAAGCTTCTTCATGCCTGAATATTGAGCATTTTGTGTTATTGCATTTCTCCAGTGGGGGGCGTTGCAATTGTAATTTAAATGCAAATGTCTTTGACATAACACACACTTCTCTTGTTTTTGACGATAAAATGTCACAACATGTTTACCTGCCAAGCTGATTCCATTAATATAGTGCTGGTGGTGGGGCTGTTCAGTTTATTGTAAATGTAGAATAAAAAGGACTAGAATTTGGTTATGGATATAAAATGCCCTTAACCAGTGTTTTTTTACAAGTGGAAAAAAAAATGAGTCAAAAAGGAACAGAGCATTGATCACACTTTAAAGTTTGGCAAGTATGACATACGTGTACATAACTTTTTTTTATTATTATTTTTTTTTTTGTTAGAAAATATTAGAAAACAAAAGCATGAGTAATTCTAGATTAAACTTTTAAACCTTTAAATTGTGATCACTTAAATGCCCTTGCCATTTGTGTCTGCAAATTTGAGCCAAATGTATATAGAAATATAATTGAAAATGTAAGAAAAAAAAGCTTTAACTCTGTTTCGAACAATTTTCTTAGGGTAGAACTTACCACTTTTCCAAAAAAGCTGTAATTTCTTTAAACACTTAAGCACTATAGCTATCTCAATTGGAATACATATACATTGATAGGCTTTTTGTGTGCCGCAGTGGAGAAATTTAATTGTAAGCTCCTCTGGTGCAGAGCTAGAGGTCATTTGTTCTGTCTGGTTCTACAAGTGATACTGAGACTATAAATTAGTCAAATTAATCATTTGCTTTTTGAAAGGTCAAATTTAGTAAAATTAAACCTTTTTTATTAATACATCCTTTAACCCTGTCCTTCAGTTGACAAATCAAATTTCACTTAACACTTATTTGAATTTTCCAAAAAATGGTTAGATTTATCCATTATTCTTCTAGGTTGACTCCAAAATGTCAGGAAATTCAATAAGTAATATAACATTTTTTACTGTATCTAAAGCCTTTTTTGTTTAGTTTTTTGGATAGTAGGGAATAGTTAAAAAACTTAGTTTAATTTTTTTTTTTTTTTTGCCATCTTTGTCCTTGGGGAGAATTCCTACTAACATATACTGCCTTTATACATTTACAGACTTCTGTGTTGCAGACATTGTCTTGCCTGAAGCCAACCTGTAGGCAAAGATGATCATGTACAAATTCATTATCACTGATAAACATGACATTTCCATAAAACGAAGCATTGCATTGCTGCACATGAAAAATATCTCTGTCTCCGGACTAATGACCCGTGGAATGTTTGTGGCACGCAATGTTTGATGCATTTCAGTGCCTACAGGAACACCGGGCCAGGGGAAGTGGAGAGGAGCACATTGATATGCCGATGGCTCCATTACTGCTGGGGATCAATAAATTATTAAGATGCCATAATTTGTGTTTATGCATTTTTTTTTATTCTATGACATTGGCTGCAGTATCTCCCCTTGTGTTATTCTGGATATTCAAATGCCCTTATGGTGTAGCAGGGTTGTATAAAATTCTCTTTTACCATAAACACATTTTCTCCTGTATTAAGGGACACAGTTTTAGTCATTAGACATAGGGATTTAATGACTAAAACCACTTAAGCCCCAGAAGGATTAGCCCCCTTCCTGACCAGGCCATTTTCTTGTGATACAGCACTGTGTCGTTTTAACTGACAATTGCGCGGTCATGCAATGTTGTACCCAAACAAAATTGATGTCCTTTTTTTTCCCACAAATAGAGCTTTCTTTTGGTGGTATTTGATCATCTCAGGCGGTTTTTATTTTTTGCGCTATAAACAAAAAAAGAGCGACAATTTTGAAAAAAAAACCAACAAGATTTTGTACTTTTTGCTATAATAAATGTCCAAAAAAGAAATAAAAAAAAAAAATCTCCATCAGTTTAGGCTGATATGTATTCTTCTACAGATTTTTGGTAAAAAAAAAAAAAATCACAATAAGCGTATACTGATTGGTTAGCGCAAAAGTTATAGCGTCTACAAAATAGGGGATAGATTTATGACATTTTTAGTATTATTTTTTTTTTTTTTTTTTTACTAGTAATGGCGGTGATCTGCAATTTTTATTGGGACTGCAACATTGCGACAGACACATCAGACACTTTTTTTGGGACCAGTGACATTTATACAGTGATCAGAGCTAAAAATAGCCACCGATTACTGTATAAATGTCACTGGCAGCGAAGGGGTTAACACTAGGGAGAAATCAAGGGGTTAACTATGAGTGTTTCTAACTGGGGGGGAATGTGGCTGACTAGAGGAGGAGAGAGATCGTTGTTCCCACTTAGTAGGAACACATGATCTGTCTCCTCTCCCCTGACAGAACCGGTATTTGTGTGTTTACACGCACAGATCCCGGTTCTCGCTCTGTCATGGATGCCCGGCAGTCATCGCGCCTGCTACCGCGTCTTAAAGAGCCGACAAACAGCTGCCACGTCTCGTGCAGCTGTGCCATCCTGCCGCAGTATAACTGCGGCAGCTCGTCGGGAAGTGGTTAAACCAAAAAGCAAACATGTATTATATTGCACCTTACCAAATCTTAGATGGCTACATTCGTTTTCTTTTTCTTTCTTTCTTTCTTTCTTCTATTTTCATCTGGTGATCCAGCCAGCACGTTTGTTTTTCAAAAGCACAACCGCTCCAGCAGAATGTATCAGTCTATATGGATGAGACAAACCACTTAACACTGACCGGGGTGCTTAAATGATCAGCTTTTATTTATTCATGTAAAACCTTTATCCCAAAATAAAAACTGTTTGCTGAAACTGATTATGAAGTATGAGCTGGAATTTTGCTTGAGTTTGTTAGTGTAAAAAATCTACTAAATACATTTAACACTACCCTCCTCCCAGACTGACAATGCTGCTGTCTGCTGTGCCTTCTGTGATCATTCATCCAGAGTGGTGTCTCACTAATACAGGAGGTATGTTACTGACCAGATCACCAGGTGAAAACAGAGGGAAAACAGCCAAAGAAAACTAATGCAGCCATCACATCCAATGATTGATAATTAAAGTGATTGTAAAGTCTCGTTTTTTTCTCTTAAAATAATAAACATGTTATACTTTCCTGCTCTGTGCAATTGGTTTTGCACAGAAAAGCCAAGATCCTCTTCGGGTCCCCCTTTGGCTCTCCTGGCCCCTCCCTCCTGTTGAGTGCCCCCACAACAAGTAGCTTGCTATGGGGGCACCCAAGCCGAGTCACAGCTCCCTGTGTCCATTCAGACATGGAGCCCCGTTTCTGTCCCGCCCCCTCTCTCTGATTGGCTTCTCAGACGGCCGGGGAACTCGTGGACATCACTGGAGGAAGATGGGGCTCAGGTAAGTACTGGAGGGCGGCTGCTTCACACAGAAGGTTTTTTAATTGAATGCATAAAATGCATTAGGATAAAAAACCTTCTTACTTTACAAACACTTTAACCACTTCAGCCCTGGAAGATTTGGGTGCTCAATGACCAGGCCATTTTTTGCACTGCATCACTTTAACTGACAATTGCGCGGTCGTGCAACGCTGTATGCAAACAAAATTGGGTTTATTCCCCACAAATAGAGCTTTCTTTTGGTGGTATTTGATCATCTCTGCGGTTTTTATTATAACAAAAAAAGAGCGACAATTTTGAAAAAAAACACAATGTTTTGTACTTTTTGCTATAATAAATATCCCAAATTTTTTTTCAAAAAAGCAAATTTTTTACTCAGTTTAGGCCGATATGTTTTCTTCTACATATCCCTGCTTAAAGGGACCGACGTACAGCTACGGCGGTTAGTAGGAACGTGCAGACCTGCCGCAGTACAAAGATGGCGGCTGGTCCGCAAGCGGTTAAGCTGCAATATACTACATTTTTGTTTTTGGATTTAATACCGCTTTAAGTCACCATTTACAGGAGGAGGAAACTAGGTGCAATAAAAAAAAAAAAAACACAGACCACCTAGTAGATAAAAGCCAACCTCTGCCAGAGAGATTTAGTTAGTAACAAACCGTGATAGAAGCAACAGAATTTTCCAACGGGAAGCAACAGGACCAATAGAAATGAGCTTTTTTGTTATTACTAAGCATCTAGAATCAACATAATGCATCTGTATGGATTAAAGGGGAACTAAACCTTCTCCTTTACAGCCAAGGGAGATGACATTTTAGCCTCTGTTTGATCTACAGTTGCAATGGTGCTGCACATTTGATCAGCTGTGACACCAGCCATTTGATGGCTTGACAGTTGGGAGTACAAGTTATCATTTACAGCAACCTCTAAATCGATGGGTTTAGTTTAACTTTGGCTGTATTTTTGGATTTAAAATGGAACTAAACCCATCGATTTAATGGTTTCCCAAAACAGTTACATTGAAGGGATGCGATGAATGATAACTGTCACAGTTGCTATTGCTCCCAATTCAACCATCAAGCCATCAAACAACTGGTGTCATATCTGATCACATGGCTAAGACAGCAGCTTCCTTGGCTGTAAAAGGATAGGAGAGTACATGCTTAGTATTCTTTTGTTGTAATATTCTATTCTTGTATTGTTTGTTACTAACTGAAGTTCCCTGGCAGAGGTGATCTTTTAGCCACTAGGTGATTGCTTTTTCACCCCCACCTTATTAAAGTAGAACTATGGGCAAAACATTTTCTTTTTTCATTTTGGATAGGGTATGGTATTTTCTCAGTTTTGTTTTTTTTTAGTCATCGATGTCCCATAGGATAAATATTACCCTCACTTCCTGTCCCATGGCCAAACTGCAAATTAAGGGAATCCCCCCCCCCCCTAGGTCACCAGAACTAGTATCCTCATAGGAAGATGTCCCCTCTATTAATTTTTTTACACTTTTTATATAGTACACTTTAATATAAAGTAGTTGTATCCCCACAGTGACATCACCAAGTAAGAGAAAATCTCCCAAATGGCCACAGATGGCAAAACATACCTACTGTATTCAAAAATTACAAATTTGTCTACATATACCATTAAATGTCAGGCCTTCCAGGATCTGCCGAGGCATTGGTCATGTGACTGGGTGTAAGCTGGTAGTGCGCAAATATTTATTACCGCAAAAGGCACATTTTTTTGCACTTAACATTTTATGTTTCATAATATCATTATGCTTGAGGAAGAGTAAAATTAAATGATTTTGTTGCAGGAGAGTGGCATCAATTTCCAGTTGGTCATGCACACTGGAAAAAGAACATCTATGTAATAGAGCCTTAAGATTTTTTTATGTAAAAAAATTCCTACTCACATTGCATTCGACTCTGTATTATTTAAGCAATAATGCATTATTCATCCCACCCCCATGTATGCATTCCATTATACCTAGTCAATATTTTGTAGTCACTTCATAAACTAGAAAACCATACATAAACATATAAGCATCTCTGTATTTATAGGTTATAACTAAAACATATTTCTACAGGTACTGTTAATATATGAGTGGCACTTTTGAATTGTATGAGGAAATGTAAAGCAAATATAGGAGTGGGTTTGGTGTAGCAAGTATTACATGTGATACAGTGTATATACTTATTTTGAATAATCTGTAACACATATATAATATGTAACTCTGCTAAGTGCTATTTTTTGTTTTTATCTGAAATGACCCCAGGGGGGTGCCCAGGGCCAGATGCCCCATGAGCCGAGACCTAAGGTGGCCCAAAGGCACCAACGTATTTTGCTGCTCACAGCCACTAACCCATTCTTTTTGCAGCCTGTGTATTCTCATAGTGGTGTCCTGCATACTTTCAGTTCCCCATGCTCTTGATTAATAGACTTGAAACTGCTAGCAAAGTACGGCAAAAGGTCTAGAAGTAGCCACCCAGGGAAAACTGTCCTTCACCCTCAACCCTGGTGTGTCTTGTATGACTAAGGCATCTGATTTTGTTAAAGGGTCATTCCACCCAAGAGGGATACTTTAGTTACAAGTGGAGCCTGGTGGGCTGAGCCACCCTTGGCTTCTTGTATTAGGTGTGTCTATTAAATAACAAGACTGTGCTCCCACCTAGTAAACAAAGCAGTCAGAACCGGTTATAACTGCATGCGTTGTGACCTTGAACATGTTTGAACCTGCAAAACAAGTAGCAACACTATGACGTTCAGTTGATTGTGAGTCGTCATTTAGTTTGGTTGTGTTTTCTGTTGTGTGCTAAAATAATGCTAAGTTTAAAAGTTGAACAAGCGTCAATTTGAATTTTTTAGTAAAATTGCACAAAACACCAACAGAATGTTTTCAAATGCTTACTACAGCTTATGGGAAGGATGGCCTGTCTCGTGCACGTGTGTTTGAGTGGCACAAAAGAGTCAGAGAGGGATGCGAGAATGAATTCCCAAAAGTTAAATCAGTGCTTAAAAGGGAGACATTTTGAGTAAGTTGATGCTGTAAAGACGAAAACAGCGGATGTGTTGAAAGAGCTAACAGAAAATGATTTTCTCCATGTGGACCAGTGGAAAACAAGACTGCAGCAATGTATTAGTGCAAATGGGGTATATATTGAAGGAGACAAGCATTACATTTGTAGTACATATAAATAAAAGTGAGTTATTTAATCAGTCTAGTTATTTAATAGACACACCTGGTATGTTAACAGTGGTGCCTAACTGCCATAATTCCTGACTCTATTCCTGCCCACCTGGGAGTTTTGGATGTCCTTGCCCACCTTCATGTGTTCAAGCTCCTCCTGTTATAGTCTCCATAATACAAAATAATTCAAAATCCAGCAGGGTTGGTGGGAACCCCTATTTTGAGCACAGCAGGTGTGCAAAGCCAGGAATTCAGTACAGAAATCTTACTTATAGCGTCTCCTAGCGATATAAGGGGGTTTAACTCTCTAACACAAGCATAGGCAAACGTTGGCCCCTCAGCTGTTTCAGAACCACAAGTTCCATCATGCAAATGCTTCTGGGCTATCAGAGTCTCACAGAACGTCTCACACAACTTGTGGAAGGACAAAGTTTGCCTACCCTTGCCAGCATATACCAAAACCTTAATTTTAAGTGGACTCACTGTTTAATGTAATATGAAGGCTAGCTGTTCAAATGGAGCTAGAGGTAGGGGGTTGCACGTGACATATAGCTTGGGGCAGAAAATATTAATCTAAATGTATTCTATAGTTCAAATTATCTTATATTCTGTATGTATCAAATACGGGCATTCAAACTGCAGACAATGGGCACTGGTGTGACAGGGGCCTTACTTGATTATTGATTTCTACTGCTGCTTTTGAAAACTATATCTTCTTAAGTAATCTGAGAATAGTTCTGTCATTAACCTGTGGATGTTATAAGGTATTTAATCTACAATATTCTGAATGAAGATTTGATAGTAATAGATATTCTGCAATAAAGGGATTTTCCGTACAGTAGCAAGTGACATGTATAGAAATGTAAAGAACTGTACAGGACAAGTTAACTGGAACCTTTGTACAGATTAAAGTTGAACAATGTTTAAAATGAATATATTGCTCAGTAAGCAGAAGTGCATGACTGTTAGGAGGCAAATGAACCAGAATTTGTACATGATTGCATCATTTGCATATAGAGTAGGTCACTATGGAGGATATTTGGATGAATAATTTCCTAATTATTAGTAATAATAATTTGAGCAGAAACGGTAAAATCTTATAACAGCGTTTCTCAACTATGTACTTTAATTAGATCGGTCATTGCTGACCTCCTTGTGAAAATACTTGTTGTCTGAGTGTTATGCCAAACCCTCTTGATTTAGTACCTTTTAGAATCGCTGACCTGGAACAAACATGCGAGTCAGAAAAGTCAGACAGGCAGCCGGGCAACTGGCATTTTTAGAGGGTTAGCTAATCAATGGTGGGCTCCATTTTGTCTCTTATGACGAGTTTAGTTAAGACAGTCTCTTGGTTATTTAAAGTGGAACTCCATCCCATTTTTAATTAATAGCGCAGGGAAAGGTTACAAACTCTTTTGCTGTTGTCTGTTCACTGGGGAAATGTGCCCTTACTTCCTCTTCTAGTGAAAGGAAGGAAAATCATCAGTAATGGGCAAAGTAATAAAAACTTAGCAGAGAATCCAACATTTCCACACAGTCTTAAAATAAAAATATTTGTCTAGAATTCTACTTTAAAGAGACATTGTCACTTTTTGCCTATGCAGGGCAAAGTGATGGTGTCTGCACATCACACACCTGATCACACCCCTTATACTCGCTTTGTCAGCACTCCATGGGTGCTCCTTCCTCTATAGCTGGTTACAATACCGAGCACACTCTGGTGTGGAGGAGCATGTGACCTCTTCCCCTGTGACAGCACTGGGGTCTATCAGCAATCAGAAATTCCAAGCAATGTCACAAGACCAAGGAGGCAATGTCACTTCCCGCTCTGGTCACTGACACCCATTATTTATGTGCAGAGGAAGAGGAATTGGTAAGGTAGGTATGGGCGGGACTTTGTAGAGACACTGTCACTTTGCCCTGCATGCCAAAGGTGGCAAACTCAGACAAAAAGGGGTGCTGGACCCAAAAATGGCTTAATATGCAAGTTGGTGCTTTTGCCAACTTGGCCTTAGCAACTCAACACAAAGTGGGGGGGATGATCATCTCCCAACTTGAAAAGTTTTGGGTGAATAGAAGGAACAGAGTGTTGAACGATTTTCTCAAGAGTCCATATCTCTTTATTCTTGTCAGTATAAGCAACGCGTTTCAAGGGCCAAAGCATCCCCCTTCAGCAGGGTTTGGGCTAGTTTACTGGCGCCCTTTTAATTTTGTTCACTTGCATGAGTAAGGTGACAGTGTCCCTTTAACAAAAAAAAAAACCCTGCTCTTTTCCCTATCTTAGTATATTCTAAACAATGGAAATATCCAAGCTTTGTTTTTTTAAAAAAAGGGAAATGAAATGTGCAGGAAAAATACAAGTGGAATTATAACAAAAAGCACACAGAACCTGTGTGCAGTTTCAAGTAGACAAGTGTGAACGGGGCCTTAGGGAGTAGCAGCTTTTTCTTCTCATACAGGTGTTGGGCTCCATGCAATATCACATGAATAATATTTCAGAGTGGATCTAATTTATGGTGAGATAGTAAAGGAAATGTTGGCATCCCGGCCTAATGCCAATTTAGAGGTCTCTTCTCTGCTACCACTCTGTATATCATCTTGAAACTCCTGCATTACCATGTTAAATCTGCTTCATTTTGATAACATATATGATAACTGGTATGATCTGTAGGTTTATAATATAACAGGTCTGGACTTTCTGTAGAGTGTAACAAACCTTTTAAAAAAATGTTTTTAACCTTTCCTAAGTGCAAAATAGCCATGTGGATTTTCTTGGGATGGCTGGGCAGTGTGATGTGTATTCCCACTGTCATTTTGTAATAAAAACTTTTCTCCCTCTGACTGTTGCTTCTGTTTCTTCTGCTGCAGTACACACACATTATTATTACAATTAATAATCTTTTATCTATTACTCAGCAATTTGCATTAAAGCTGAACTCAATATAATTAAAAAAAAACATGTATGGGAACCGTATTACTTGCCAAAGGATTTGTAGTTCTGCTAAGCATGTTGGCATCCCTACCAGACAGCACATACAGCCCCTTGAACGCCACTGCAACAGCAATGCTTTGGCAAGAACACACCCCCCACCTGCTGATTGGACAATGAAGCACCATGTTTGTAAGTCACTGACCCGTCCCGTCAGCATGTTTACTCTTCACTATATGTGCATGCAGCAAAGCCTGATTGAATCCTTGTGCTTCTCCCAGTCTGAGTGCTGCTCTGCAGAGGATAACAGGATAGCTCAATTCTGGCATATAAGTACAATTAAATTTAAAGACTAACGTAAACTCTGCCCTATAAAATCTTGTTTTCAAAGACAAGTCAGACCCCAACCTTTACTGAGAGCAAGAAGCAGCAAAGCAGAGCCACTATCCAGGACTACCAAGCAGAAAAGTGAAGCCTGCATGTATAATTACCAAAAATGGCTGCCAGCACCTACATATATAATGACAAATTAAACATAAAAGCCTGTTCCCCCACTCTATTCTGCATTTCCAACTGCTGGCAGCCACATCATTACAGCACACACAAGGGGGATCTAGTCATCTGACAAACCTGGAAGTGACAGCGTTGCTTTCAGATACCAAATTAACATGAGATAACAGTTGTACTCATCCCTCCTAATCCCCAAAACCATTGCTCTTTGACCTCTTTAGTCAAAAAATATATATAGTAAAACAACAGGACCAGGTGCTCTTATGCTCAACTGGTCTAACATAGGAGGGTTGGGGGTATAGGATTTGTGGACAGTAAGGACCACTACTTGGCAACCCAACTGGATGAGCTCAAAACAGTGGTATAGGCCTTCAGATACTGTTCTGTGGATAGGTGTAGAATCTGCTTTGATTTCTGCCTCAGATCTGCATACATTATTATTAGCAGATTTGTGGAAACCATTGGAGTCAGGAAATTTTCCCTTACCAACCCAGGCATCGCTACTAGCATGGAGAGCTCTCCATTGTCCCTCACTTCAAGGTTCACCTATCAGCGATATCCAAATACCTGTGTTATGTGTTCAAGTCTCTTATCCCACAACTTTTGTTTAAAACTTGGACCCGCTATGGTATTACAATGGTTGATGATATAATGTCTGGACACGCACCAAAAAGCCTAGAAGAACTAATGGAGAAATGAGGGCTGCTACATACTGAATATCTTACATTCATTCGAATCACTCATTTACTCTCTACACGCCCCCGCCCGGTGTGTGCATGCACCCTAAAGCATTGCAGTTCTATACTTCTTCTTCGCCAACCAAGAAGGGCATCTATAACTTATTCCAACATGAATTGCTACTGAACAAAACAGTACCCTTTCTGAAACGGGAGATAGATCTAGTCAACAAATTTACTACATCTTAATTGCTTAGAGCCTTTCAATCTTAATACTGTGCAACACAGTGGGGTATATTTACAAAAACTGGTGCAGTTGTGTGCAAAGTAACTATTCAGCATCTAGTTTTTATTGTTAAAGCTTAACTAAGTTAGAAACTGCTGAAGTTAGAAACTGATTGGTTACTATGCACACTTTCTGTGTACACCAGTGTTACGTTGGTACTATACTCCATATCGATTGGCCCAATTTTCCTCCTCTAGGTCTAGGGAACCCACACAAGCACAGGGAGAACATGTAAACTCCATGCAGATATGACCCGGTTAGGGTAACCTAGTGTTACAAGGCAGAAATGCTAAAGATTAAGCCTTTGTGCTGCCCACACAATTACTTCAATAGGTGCCATAGACTACACCAAAACAGAAAAAAAGGTTTTGAGTAACACTGGGCTTTACGAGTTTGATGTTGTAAAAAAGAGCATCAAGTATCTGGCACAAAGTTGCTGAATAAATCTGAAAATTACAGACATTCTGCAGCCTCTTCTTTGGAGGCTTGGTGGCAGCAGAGTGACCCTGTATAGTAGGTATGCGCAATAAAAATTTCAGCTCAGGGAAAGCATTGCAATAATTCTGCTGAGAAATGTCGCATATTGGAGACTACAAATTCCCCCTTATGAACTAGATTTAAATGTATATTTGTTTTATGAAAAACAAATTTTACATCTAAGCCTGATAAAGTTTTTCTTGTAAAAAAAAAAAAAAAAGCCTGATAAAGTTACAAGAAAACATTTTCTGAGCTACTCAACTGCAAAGTGAAATAAAGCATAGAAGGTCTAAGGAAGAGTTCATTATGGGAAGAATGTCCTGGAAGGATAATGGAGGCCATCATTGTGGCATTAAAGAATGCATGTTCCCCAACTTTGGTTTTAATGCTCTCCCAGTTGCCGTGGAACAATATTGGGGATGAGGTACCCTGACACTCCTTTGCAATATACCAAAAAATATTGTAGCGCAACAATACATCTTATACATAATTTATATAGTGCACATATACTAATGTAGCAAGGTCCCAGGCCTCCTTTAGTCTAATGAGACCCTCCAGAGCCAAGGACAGCTGACCTTCTGTATAGAGTGGGTTGCAAGACATAGTGGGTGTAATGCAAGGTAGATTCATGGGCGCCAAGCACTTGTTGAATGCAAAGAGATTTATTTTCTCTTGAACTGAACAGTGGGAGAGAGGGCTAGGGCCAGGACAGTTGCAATGTCAATTAGCAGACTCTGAGACTTCTACAGGTAGACAGCCATGCAGGGAAAGGCATCCAGCAAGACACCACATCTGCTTGTGTAGGAGCGCTGTCTCCTATGGCAACAGTCTTAGAACAGTTCCTAACACAGATTGTAATGAACTACTTTACTTTTATACAGTCACTTTTTGTACACTCTCAGCCCACTGAGCTCCCAGTCTCTCTCACTAGACTTGCTGGTTCACTGCCACTGAATCCCGTGAGCTCTTCTAATATTCTTACTTTAGTATCTTCCTCAAGCGTCACACCCGCTTCTCTGCTGGGTCCCTGGCTTGGCACTCCAGATACTCCCCAAGCTTAAACCCACTGGCTGGGTCTCTGCTGAAGTTTCCCGATTCTTCAGCGTCCCCGGTTGGTGAGAATACTGCTCCGGTACCTGCTTCAGCTACTCACTGTGGTCCCTGGTAATAAGGTGGTCCCTTAGTGGCGAGAACTTCCCTTCTACCTCCGACTACGACAGGATTTTCCGGCTGGCAGAACCGCTGCTTCTGGTTGGACTGCAAGCTGCAATCCCAACCCTACGCTGCTCTCTTGCTTCTGGATAGGCCCTCAGACAGCCTAGCAGCCAGATGTGCCCAGAATAGACCCAAACTCCGGCCTAGCAGCCCGGGCAGCACAACACAGTCCACCCAGACAGCTGTCCAGGTGGCACAGAACCTTGATCACCTGACCTCACCCAAATAAATAGGCTCTCCCAGAAGGCCATGGGACCCAAGAAAATCCCTGCCCATTGGCTGAGATACCCTATCTATTCTTAATCTGTCCTTGCAATGCCCTTGTTTTATCCAATTTCACCAAATACCTGGCCATCTAGTAGCAGAAGAGAGAAATGCAGCAATTCCAGACTTAGGGCAAAATCAATTGATCCCTCACAATTGGCCAAGACAATGATACCTGGCAGGTAAATTTAGGAGCAACCCTGCCTAGCCATCAGGGTGCTACATCAATGTAAACAATTATTGAATCACTAAAAATATGAATTCAGTTCCACATAACTCAAAGTGTCAATTCAGTCCCAAATAACTGCGACACAACTGAAACACCACGGTTTAAATTGTTGTTCAGTCGTTTAGTAGTGTCCAACTCTTCATAACCTTAATGGATCATAGCGTGCCAGGGTTTTCTGTCCTCCACTGCCTCTTCGCTTAACTTCATGTTTATTGTTTTTCAATGATGCCATGTATCCATCTTATTTTCTGTCGTTCTCTTCTCTTTTCCTAACAGGTTTCCCAGCATCACGGTTTTTTCCAATGAGTCCTCTCTTCGCATTAGGTGGCCAAAGTATTTACAATGTAGATAGTAACTCAAAAAACTTCACTCTTCATCTCATGTCATAGGTAAAAACCTTACTCACTTCCTTATAAGACCTCATAAATGGGTCAGAAGTCGGTTTTTACTCTCTTCTCAAATGCAGGCATCAGCAGAGGGACAATTGGCACAAGCCAGATATCCCAGTTTACAACAGGTGCCCTTTGGAATGGATGATACTGTAGTGGTATACTCGTAAGGGCTGCTCAGTGCTGTGGTCTATCCGTCACCCTGCCCAGCCAGGCACACAGTTCTTATTAACCCTCAGGCAGAAAACCAGTCTTTGAACTTTGTTTTGTGTTTTTATTGAGGGGAATAAACTTGGATTTGGATGGGATATTTATGAGATGCCAAACTGATTGCAGAAAAATACATCGGACAAATTATATACACCTCCGGTATATACAGTGCCTTGCAAAAGTATTCACCAAACTTGGCTTTTTCCTATTTTTTTACATTACAGCCTTTAGTTCAATGTTATAATCTGAATTATATGTGATGACCAGAACACAATAGTCTAAGTTGGTGAAGTAAATTAGAAAAATATATGCATAAAACTATTTTTCAGAAATAAAAAACTGATAATTGGCATGTGTGTATGTATTCACCCCTTTTGTTATAAAGCCCAGAAAAAGCTCTGGTGCAACCAATTACCTTCAGAAGTCACATAATTAGTGACATGATGTCCAATCTAAGTGTCAAATGATCTGTCATTACATACAGTGGGGACGGAAAGTATTCAGACCCCCTTAAATTTTTCACTCTTTGTTATATTGCAGCCCTTTGCTAAAATCATTTAAGTTAAAAAAAAATGAACTTAAATGATTTTAGCAAATGGCTGCAATATAACAAAGATTGAAAAATTAAAAGCGGTCTGAATACTTTCCGTCCCCACTGTATACACACCTTTTTGAAAGGCCCCAGAAGCTGCAACACCTAAGCAAGAGGCACCCCTAACCAAACACTGCCATGAAGACCAAGGAACTCTCCAAACAAGTAAGGGACAATGTTGTTGAGAAATACAAGCCTGGGTTGGGTTATAAAAAAAATATCCAAATCTTTGATGATCCCTAGGAACACCATCAAATCTATGATAACCAAATGGAAAGAACATGGGACAACAGCAAACCTGCCAAGAGACGGCCATACACCAAAACTCACAGAGCGGGCAAGGAGAGCATTAATCAGAGAGGCAGCACAGAGACCTAAGGTAACCCTGGAGGAGCTGCAGAGTTCCACAGCAGAGACTGGAGTATCTGTACATAGGACGACAATAAGCCGTACGCTCCATAGAGTTGGGCTTTATGGCAGAGTGGCCAGAAGAAAGCCATTACTTTCAGCAAAAAACTAGGTGGCACTTTTTGAGTTTGCGAAAAGGCATGTGCGAGACTCCCAAAATGTATGGAGGAAGGTGCTCTGGTCTGATGAGACTAAAATTGAACTTTTTGGCCAAAGAAAATGTCTGGCGCAAACCCAACACATCACATCACATCACCCAAAGAACACCATCCCCACAGTGAAACATGGTGGTGGCAGCATCATGCTGTGGGGATGTTTTTCAGCAGTCGAGACTGGGAAACTGGTCAGAGTTAAGGGAAAAATGGATAGTGCTAAATACAGGGATATTCTTGAGCTAAACCTGTACCACTCTGTGTGTGATTTGAGGCTAGGACGGAGGTTCACCTTCCAGCAGGACAATGACCCCAAACACACTGCTAAAGCAACACTTGAGTGGTTTAAGGGGAAACTGTAAATGTGTTGGAATGGCCTAGTCAAAGCCCAGACTTCAATCCAATAGAAAATCTATGGTCAGACTTGAAGATTGCTGTTCACAAGCACAAACCATCCATCTTGAAGGAGCTGGAGCAGTTTTGCAAGGAGGAATGGGCAAAACTCCCAGTGGTATGATGTGGCAAGCTCATAGAGACTTAGCCAACGCGACTTGGAGCTGTGATAGCCGCAAAAGGTGGCTCTACAAAGTATTGACTTTAGGGGGTGAATAGTTATGCACATTTACTTTTTCTGTTATTTTGTCCTATTTGTTGTTTGCTTCACAATAAAAAAAAAAATTTTCAAAGTTGTGGGCATGTTCTGTAAATTAAATTATGCAAATCCTCAAAGAATCCATGTTAATTCCAGGTTGTAAAGGCAATAAAACACAAAAAATGCCAAGGGTGGTGAATACTTTTGCAAAGCACTGTACATCTACAACACATCACTCCAGCACTTTACTTGCCTGCAGACCATCACTCCTCAACACCTCCAGCACATCACTTGCTTGCACTTCTCTGGACCAGCTAGCACTGATTTGTAGGCCTAACACTAGTTCAGCCAGGCCCAAAGCAAATACCCTTTGCAGGCAGGAACCGCGGGCCCCTGTAGTGTAACAATATGGTAGTCCTTAGTGCTAGCTGTCCATGTGGCTACTGCTCCCAGTACCACCTCTTCAGGCACTGCCAGCCCTCCTGGCTGCAACTGCCCCTCTCCACTGCCCGTGCCACCACAATCCTCCTGACTGGCTCTGCACCCATCCCAGACTGCTCATCCCAGTCCTCTCAGGCATGTCTCCCAGTCCTCCCGACTGTGTGAACACTCACCAGCCCTCTTGGCTGCCTCTGTGGAACTGCTGGAGATTTGCCTGGCAGTGTTCTCCTGCTGTCCTCTGTTGCTCCTCCTGTGCCTCCTGGTCAAGAATACCTCTGTGGGTTGTAGGAGGGTTCCGACTGCACCCAAGCCCAGGACCAAGGTCACCCCTCCCCAGACTGGGGAGCTCCCTCAAAAGGGCTAGACAGCTTAACACTTCTATCTCCATCTTCCACCCGATCAACTCCTCAGGCTCTTCAGAACACCTCAAGCAGCTCCACCTCCCCTCTACACCTCTCTTTCCAGAAAACAACAGAACATTCTGGAAAGAAGTGGGAGGTCTTGGTGATGCTGCCTGTGAGTCATCCAGCTCTACTCTGAGTCACTCCCAACCCAGATCAAAACACACCCAGGCTTGGCTGCCAGCCAAGACTGGAAATGTACCTACTCTTAAAAAAACATGCACTATCCTTCTAGCACACTAGAGGGTGCTACAATACCACTGAAAATGTATGAAGTGAAGATTTTTTAGGAACAGGGAGAAGAACCCCAGTGAGGGGAAGAGCAGAGCAGGAGGAGGATACATTGGAAACAGAATTGGAGCACAAAGAAGAAGAAGAGGAGAGGGGGAAGAGCAAGGATGAGGTTACAAAAAAAAGAGGAGAGGGCATTCATAATCTAAGTAGGACCCCCTCCCCTCGAGCCACTGTCTCGGTCCCCATTGGATAGATTTCTAACAGCAGTAGCCATTGGCTTCCGCTGCTGTCAATCAAATCCAGTGACACAGGAGCCGGGGCAGGGCAGAGTCCTGCTGTCTGTGTCAATGGACGCAGCAGCAGGACTCGGAAGCGCGCCAGCATGAGTGCCTACATGGAAAGTGGCTCTCTATGGGGGTACTCAAGAAGAGCAGGAACTGGGAGCACCGCCGGGGGACCTCAGAAAAGGAGGATCAGGACCCCTCTGTGCAAAACCCTTGCACAGAGCAGGTAAGTATAACATGTTTGTTATGTATTTATTTTTTTAAACAAAGCTGTAAAAATAGGATTTTTAAATACAGCTTACCTGTAAAATCCTTTTCTTGAGAGTACATCACGGGACACAGAGTATTCATTACATAGTGGGTTAGATAGGCACCATCGGTGATTGGACACTGGTTAACCCCAATTAAGGAGAATTCCTCCCCTATATAACCCCTCCCATACGGGGAGGACCTCAGTTTTGTAGCAAAGCAATAGGTGCCCACGTAAAACCCATAGAAGGGCGGGAGCTCTGTGTCCCGTGATGTACTCTCAAGAAAAGGATTTTACAGGTAAGCTGTATTTAAAAATCATATTTTCTTGATCATACATCACGGGACACAGAGTATTCATTACATAGTAGGATGTCCCAAAGCAATGCTCATTTGAGGGAAGGGAGACACAGATCAGAAAATATAGACTGCAAACGGACCAGAGGAACTAAACTGCAGCCTGCAGTACACTGCGCCCAAAGGCGATATCCTCTTGCCCTCTTACATCCACCTGATAGAATCTGGTGAATGTATGGACTGAAGACCAAGTCGCAGCCTTACAGATCTGAGCCATGGAGGCCTGGTGATGCACTGCCCAAGAAGCACTAACAGCCCTAGTTGAGTGCGCTTTCACATGAAAAGGAGGAGTCTTCCTTTTTCTATCATAAGCCTGAAAAATTCTCATACCTAGGTATTGGCAAAAGAAAGGAAGACCCACGATGAGGGACTGGCTTAACAAAATCAACGATATTCACAGCCTAGAATACCTAAGGTTCAGTGAAGGGACAAAAATGGCGGCCTTTGAAACGAAGTGGAGGGCATGGGTGGAGTTTAAGGACTCACTAAGAGCCGCTGAGATATGGGCTATTTAGCTTAGAGACCTGGTCTTCGTTTTGTGGTGAAAAGGGGGTCAGGGGAGCAGATACTGGCGTAGACAAGAGGAGGCTGGTGTGGGAGAGGGGGAGAAACAAGCGAGGTATGGTCGAGGGATTGGGGGGGTGGGAGAGGGGAGGGGGTGGCATCTCAGGCTGGGTTTAAAGCGGGAAACGTGTAATAAATATCTGTTTGTCTTATACTTGTCTTGTAAAAATGCAGATTAAAATTGCCACTATGATGTGACGAAATGAAGGGATGAATATGAATTTTAGATAATTGAAAGATGACTCCCAGAAAAATACCGCGCTGATGTGGCAAAAAAAATAAAAAATAAATAAAATAAATAAATTTTTTTTAAAAAAGCCTGAAAAATAACCTGTCTAATCCATATAGAAAGAGTGGATTTCGACGCTGCTTGGCCTTTCTTATGGCCATCTGGCAGATTAAACAAACAATCAGTTTTCCGTATCCGATTGCCTGCAGATAGACACTGACTGCTCTAACCACATCAAGAGTGTGCAAAGATTCTTCCTCCGTGGACTGCGGATCTGGAAAAAAGGATGGTAGGATTACATCTTGATTCAAATGGAATCCTGAAACCACCTTAAGTAAGAAGGAACGATTAGGACGCATAACAATCCTGTCCTTGTGAATAATTAAATATGGCTCTTTACAAGAAAAAGCTGCCAATTCTGATACTCTCCTAGCAGAGGATATGGCTATCAAGAAGACTAATCTTTTAGTCAAAAGCGCTAAAGGAGCCAGGTGCAGTGGCTCAAAGGGTTGTCCCTGTAAAGCTGACAACACCAAAATTCAAATCCCATGGGCATACTGGAGGTTTGACTGGCGGATTCAACCACAGTGCCCCCTGAATAAAGGCCCAGACAAGGTAATTGGCAATTGGCTTCTGAAAAAATACAGACAAAGCCGAAATTTGGACTTTAATAGTGCTCAAAGCCAATCTCATTTCTAGGCCTGACTGAAGAAAGGTCAAGATTCTGCTAATCATATACCTTCTAGGATGCCATCCCCTGGGTTCACACCAGGAAACATATGCCTTCCAGATTTTGTAGTAAATAAGCCTGGAGGCCGGCTTTCTGGCATTGACCAGAGTGGAAAGGACTGACTCCGAGAGCCCACGGTCTTTTAAAATGTGAGTTTCAGCAGGCAAGCTGTCAAATTTAGACTTCGTAAAGCAGGGTGACAAATCGGACCCTGTGTGAGCAGATCTGACCGGAATGGGAGGACCCAAGGCCTGCCCACTGCCATCTTTACGATCTCTGCATACCAAGCTCGTCTGGGCCAAGCCGGGTCTACTAAAAGGACCGACTTTGCTTCCCTTTTGACCCTTCCCAGGAACCGCGGAAGAAGTGGGTTCGGAGGGAAGTCATACATTAGATTGTACTGATCCCATGGGATTGTCAGAGCATCTGACCCCTGAGCAAGTACATCTCTTGTTCTGGACACAAATTTGTCCAGCTTCCTGTTGAATCTGGACGCGAATAGATCCACATCTGGTGTTCCTCACCTTTGACATATGGTTTGGAATATGTCGGAGTGTAGGGACCATTCTCCTGGGCATAATTGCCGGCGGCTTAAGAAATCCGCTTTCCAATTTTCCACTCCTGGGATGAATACCGCAGACAGGCAGGGAACATGGCTTTCTGCCAATGCAAGAATGCGATTCACCTCCCTTTGGGCATCCAGACTTCTGGTGCCTCCTTGGTGATTTATGTAAGCCACAGCCGTGGCATTGTCGGATTGTATCCGAATTGGATGACCCTGTAGCCTGTAAGACCAGTCCATAAGGGCCAAGTAAATTGCCCGAATTTCTAGAATATTGATGGGCAAGCGTCTCTCGGTTGCAGACCATCTTCCCTGCGTGCATGTTTCTTCCAGAACTGCATCCCAGCCTGTCAGACTGGCATCTGTGGTTACGATCTTCCATTGTAGTGGAAGAAAGGCTTTGCCTTTCAAAAGATTTTTCGTTCGTAACCACCAATTGAGGCTTTTGTGTATCCTTGGGGATAGGCACATCGGAAGATCCAAGGCATGAGTCTTTTTGTTCCAAGCTGCAAGAATGCTTCTATGCAGGGGCCTTGAGTGAAACTGGGCAAATGGAACAGCCTTGAAAGTGGCAACCATATTTCCGAACAGTCTCATACATAGCCGAATGGATGGACTCTTTTTGCCTAATACTAAGCGGACTAGAGCTCTTACGGCCTTGAGCTTTGGCTCTGGTAGAAACACCCTGCCTTAAGCGGTGTCTATGATCATGCCTAGATACTCCAACCTTGTTGAAGGTTGCAAAGAAGACTTTTCTAGGTTGATTATCCAGCCTAGCCTTTCCAAATGTCTTACTGTCTTTAAGACAGCGCGGTTCAGGTGTGCCACCGATTGCTCTATGAGTAGCAAATCGTCTAGATAAGCTACCACAGTTATGCTCTGAGCTCTTAGATTTGCTAAGAGAGGGTCTAGAATTTTTGTAAAAATTTGAGGAGCTGTAGCAAGACCGAAAGGAAGGGCCACAAACTGGAAATGGCGCTGGTCTACTGCGAACCTTAGATATCTTTGGTGAGCGGGAAAAATCGGCACATGAAGATATGCATCCTTGATATCTATTGATGCCATAAATTCTCCCCCCTGCAGGATGGAGACCACTGGACGAATTGACTGCATTCGGAAGGATCGAATGTGTAGAAACTGATTCAGATCCTTTAGATCTAGGATGGGTCTGACATCTCCATTTGGCTTTGGAACGATGAAGAGATTCGAGTAGAACCCTGAACCCTGATCTTTTGGGTTCATTTCTATCACTCCCTGGGAGAGTAAGCGATCTAAGGCCAGTAGTAGCAGTTCTTGCTTTACTGGATCTTTGACAACTCTTGACCTTAGCAAACGAGCTGGTGGAAGCTCTAGGAACTCTATTTTGTAACCTAGAGGTACTGAAGAGACCACCCACTTGTCTTGAACCTCTTCCCGCCAGGCTCCTGAAAACTGTAGGAGCCTTCCCCCCACTCGGCCGAGTGGGGGCGCCCCTTCACAGGGATGTTTTGGGGCTCTGCTTGGCAGGCTTTCGTCCCCAAGCCTTTTTCTGCCCATGGGTGTGACCCTGGGCCTTTCCTCTGAAAGTAGATTGGGAAGGCCGTCGCCACTGCTTAGAGCCTGATGTTCCAGGGGAAGGGGAAAGAGACCATTTGAATGGTGGACATTTACTCCTCCTAACTGGTAGGAGTGTAGATTTACCACCTGTAATTTTTTGGATAAAATTATCTAGGTCATCCCGAAATAGGCGTTCCCCTTTGAATGGGAAGCCAGCTAAATATCTTTTGCATGAAAGCTCTGCTGCCCAACTTTTAAGCCAAAGGGACCTGCGCATGTGTACCAACAGGAGAGACAAATGAGATGCTTGCTGGGCAGAATCCAGAATGGCATCAATCATAAAACACAGCACCTGTGGAAGGTCTGCATAGTTCCCACTTCCTCACTGGGAAGGAGGCCAAGCATCTGCTTAACCTGTTCCTTGAGGAATTGGCACAAACCCACAGTTGGGACTGTAGGTTGGACTACAGCGCCAGCCATGGAGAAGGAGGCTTTTAATAAAGTTTCCAGGTTTTTATCAGTTGGATCTTTAAACACCTGAGCATTGTCAAAGGGACAGGTCAGGTTTTTATTCACACAAGAGACAGCCGCATCCACGGATGGGACCTCCCACTTCTTGGTGAAGCTTTCCTCCAGAGAATAAAGCATAAAAAACCTTTTAGGAGGAGTAAACAGTTTATCGGGATGTCCCCAGTCCTCATACAACAATTTATCCATTAAAGGATGAATTGGAAAGGAAAAGGCAGTCTGTGAGATCCTTCTGACCACCAGGGAAGAAACAGAGGATGTAGCGGCCTCAGCAGAGGGCATTTTAAATGTGGAACGCACTAGTTCAGTATAATACTGGACCTGCTTCTTGAGTGCCTGAGAGGAAGAAGCTCTCTCCTCTTCCTATGAATCCACAGACTGCTCTTGATCCCTATCTCTGGATAGGGATCTCTCCTCATTGTCAGAAGAATCATCTGAAAGAGAAAGTGCAGCAGAGGGAGGGGATCTACCCCTTTTTCTGCTATCTTTTAAGGAAGCTGAAATAAAATTCATAATTCTTCCCTCAAAATCCTCCAATGTAGCCCTAAGGGAATCCTCTGTGATATACACTGGGGCTGTAACATTAGAAGAGGCTGCAAAACCTGACAGGGGAACTGACTCATCCTGTGAGGCTGGCTCCAGTCTTGCAGGACGGATGATAATCTGCAGGCATCTTTAGGACCCCTAGACACAGGCGGTGACTTTCTTGTGCCTTTGTTACCTCCCCCGAGACTCTCTTACGAGGAGACATAGTCCCAAGCTACAAAGCTGAGGTACTAGTACATATGCAATCACTGTTGTGCTAAAAGTCTCACAATATACATATATGCTTAATACTGCACAACCTGATGCTGAGTAGGTGTCTTAGGTTTAGCCTGGATCCGACCACTTTAGGATGCTCAGTGCCCACACTCTGTGTCCATCTGTTTACAGAGCTCTGAACGCTCTGGGCTTTTAAATTAGCCACCTGGCATCTGCACACCTGCAGTGGATCAAGTGAGCGGATTGGACACCAGCTTCACTGAGTGTGTATCTGAAAGACACGCAAGTTTGCTCCTTACTCCCTCTAGTGGTGGAAATCAGGTAAGACATGCAACTACTCATTGAAGAAAATCCATTTGTAATATAAATATATATATAGGATTAACTTCTCTTACCTGTCCCCGCCGCAGGAACTGCTGAGAACAGACAGTTTCCAGCCTTCACCCATCACGGCGTGTAGCGTTGTGCCAACCTTCAGAGTTTTTTGGGTTTCTATTCAGAGAAACCTCTTACCTGGACCTGTAAAAGACTCTGCCAGAAACTTTCGTGCCACTGTTTTAATAGTACACCAAGCCTGGTTTTCTCAGAGCCCAGTCCTCCAAAGAGAGACTTACAGGCAAAACCTCGCTTCTTCGGATGACGAGGCCCGGGTACCATACCATTTTGGGAGTCAAAATATCGGCCCGAGATATGGATCCGGTCAGCATAGCCCTTTAAGCCCCCGCATGGACCAAACTGGAGCTTTCTTCACAGCACATGTTTTACGTGACCAACCACCTTAGACACTGGTGAAAAAACTGAGGTCCTCCCCGTATGGGAGGGGTTATATAGGGGAGGAATTCTCCTTAATTGGGGTTAACCAGTGTCCAATCACCGATGGTGCCTATCTAACCCACTATGTAATGAATACTCTGTGTCCTGTGATGTATGATCAAGAAATCACTTTAATAAATTTGAGATTTATGGCAACATTCAGAAGTTTATTATTATTAAATGTAAAAAAAAATACAGTCAAACCTAATAGTTAAGTCTCAGTAAATGAGGGACGCCATACTTATTTAACCACTTCAATAAGAATGAGAGAAGATTCTGGACAGCCGCACTCCAAAAAATTAGCCTTTATTCATAAAAATATCATGATATCAAAAATACATGCCACAGCAGAACATAGGACAGAAAACTGACCCGTTTCACACTACCAAACAGCGAGCTATGATTAAGCACTGTTTGATAGTGTGAAACGCGTCAGCTCTTCTGTCCTGTGTTCTACTGTGGCATGTATTTTTGATATCATCATTTTTTATGAATAAAGGCTATTTTTTTGGAGTGCGGCTGTCCAGAATCTTCTCTCATCCTTATTGCTCTATGCATTGCCAGCACCTGCTGCTTCAACTCTGAGGAGAGGCTCATTTCCATTGATCTACTTGGAGCGGTCCCGTAAACACTTCAATACCGGGCACTTTTACCCCTTTCTGCCTATAGCAATTTTTAGATTTCAGCTCTGTCACACTTTGAGTGACAATTGGGAGGTCATGCAACACTGTACCCATATGAAATTTTTATCATTTTTTTCACACAAAATAGAGCTTTCTTTTGATGGTATTTAATCATCACTGAGTTTTTTATATTTTGCTGAATAAATGAAAAAAGGTCAAAAATCTTGAAAAAAAAAAAAAAAGCAAAAAAAAAAAAGCGTTTTTCTTTGTTTCGGTTATAACATTTTTCAAGTAAATAATCTTTCTTCATAAATTTAGGCCAAAATGTATTCTGCTACATTTCATTGGTAAAAATAACCCAAATGAGTGTATATTATTTAATCTGTAAGAAAGTAAGAGTCCACAAACTATGGTATATAATACTATATATCTGAAAATCTATCAATCCTGATGTACTGACAGCCTATCTAATTTCTTGAAACCTGAAAAACACCAGGACTGTACAAATACCCACAAAATGACCTCTTTGGAATGTAGACAGTCTGAGGTATTTAGTAAGAGAGAATTTGCATTTTTTGAAGTTGTAATTTTTTTGTCACAATTTTTTGTAAAATGAGGGGAATTTTAATATTTTTTCCTTACCTTTTTTTACATACGGTCACCAGTGCAGTACAGTGTCATCATATAACCGGTGTGGCGGTGACCAGGGACACCGACTGGTGACAGTATGTAAAAAAAATAATAATAATAAATTATATATATATATATATATATATATATATATATATATATATATTTACATGTTTTAAAAATATTTTTTCTTTTATTATAAAAGGTATTCAGGCATTAGAAAAAAGAAAGAAAGAGATGATAAGAACATCTGACAAGGGAGAGGGGATTGTGCTGAATACAAAAACATTTTGCAAGATTTACTTCTTACCAACAATTCATAAGAATTCTACTAAACCCCCAGGGAGACCCATAGTAAATGGGGTTGACTCCCTTGCATCACGCTTTGGTCAATATATTGATATTTAATTGCAGCCATTAGTCAGCTCTACGGAGGCACATTTGAAGGATGCCAAGCATTTAATGCAAATCCTGGGAGATATTTGAAACCTTGGGACATATTTCTAACCTTGGTCCATGTTTTTTAGTGACAGTGGACTTAAGTTTGCTGTACACTATTATAAAGCATCAGGATGCTATGGAGTCTTGGCAGTTCTGGGGCGACCAAGGGGCCAATTCTGGGGCGACCAAGGGGCCCGTTTCTGGGGCGACCAAGGGGCCCGTTTCTGGGGCGACCAAGGGGCACGGTTCTGGGGCGACCAAGGGGCACGGTTCTGGGGCAACCAAGGGGCACGGTTCTGGGGCAACCAAGGGGCACGGTTCTGGGGCAACCAAGGGGCACGGTTCTGGGGCAACCAAGGGGGCACGGTTCTGGGGCAACCAAGGGGGCACGGTTCTGGGGCAACCAAGGGGGCACGGTTCTGGGGCAACCAAGGGGGCACGGTTCTGGGGCAACCAAGGGGGCACGGTTCTGGGGCAACCAAGGGGGCACGGTTCTGGGGCAACCAAGGGGCATGGTTCTGGGGCAACCAAGGGGCACAGTTCTGGGGCAACCAAGGGGCACGGTTCTCAGGCGATGAGGGGCCACGTTTTTGGGTGATAAAAGGGCTCTGTTCTGGAGGTGATGAATAGGCTGGGTCTGGGAGTGAAGAAGGGTCCGGGTCTGGGAGTGAAGAAGGGTCCGGATCTGGAGCAACGAAGGGGCCCAGTTCTTGGGAGATGAAGGGGCCTGGTTCAGTGGCAACAAATGGGCCAGTTCTGGGAGTGAAGGGTCTGGATCTGGAGCGATGAACGGGCCTGGCTCTGAGGCCATGAAGGGGCCTGGTTCTGGGGTGATGAGGGGGGCCCAGTTCTGGGAGCGAAGAAGGGTCCGGATCTGGAGCAACGAAGGGGCTTGGTTCTTGGATGAGGAAGGGTCCTGGTTCTCGGGTGAAGAAGGGGCCCAGTTCTCGGGTAAAGAAGGGGCCCGGTTCTCGGGTAAAGAAGGGGCCCGGTTCTCGGGTAAAGAAGGGGCCCGGTTCTCGGGTAAAGAAGGGGCCCGGTTCTCGGGTAAAGAAGGGGCCCGGTTCTCGGGTAAAAAAGGGGCCCGGTTCTCGGGTAAAAAAGGGGCCCGGTTCTCGGGTAAAGAAGGGGCTCGGTTCTCGGGTAAAGAAGGGGCTCGGTTCTCGGGTAAAGAAGGGGCCCGGTTCTCGGGTAAAGAAGGGGCCGGTTCTCGGGTAAAGAAGGAGCCCGGTTCTCAGGTAAAGAACGGGCCCGGTTCTCGGGTAAAGAACGGGCCCGGTTCTCGGGTGAAGAAGGGGCCCGGTTCTCGGGTGAAGAAGGGGCCCGGTTCTCGGGTGAAGAAGGGGCCCGGTTCTCGGGTGAAGAAGGGGCCCGGTTCTCGGGTGAAGAAGGGGCCCGGTTCTCGGGTGAAGAAGGGGCCCGGTTCTCGGGTCAAGAAGGGGCATGGTTCTCGGGCTAGAAAGAGACATGGTTCTCAGGCGATTATGACAAAAAATTACAACTTCAAAAAACCTGTCATGCCTCTTACTAAATACCTTGGCTAAATTGGCTGCTGTGACTGTGCAAATGCACCCTCAATAGTATGAGCCTAGCCTTTGAGACAGGGTTTAAGCAAATTAATTCTTACATGCCTAAAAACCTAATCAATGTCCCTTAGATGATTAGACTCTGAGAAAAAGTATGCAATACAACAAAACAAATACTCTTGCGCATTATGGGTTAGCCCGACAGTTCAAAGTTCAGGATGGACGATAGCTTTTGGCCTTGCTGCCCTCCAGGATAGGGATATCCTAGCAATCATACAAGAAAACAGAAAAGAGGGCGCACCGGCCTTGTGCATTATTCCTTTAACAAATTAATTTAAAAGAACACGTAATAAAACTACTCACAAAGGTAGATGAAAAATCACACTTAAAAAAGTCTTTGACTTGTGACAGTCTGTCCACTGTAGCAGTCTCCAGATCCTAGCAAGAGGACGTACAAACTGCTGCTGGCTTACGCGTTTCAAAGGTTACACCTTCTTCAGAGCCTAACCGTGTACATCTCTTACAGCTACTTAGATATATGTGCTCATCAAGGAGGCACAAATCAGACTGACCCTGGTGCCCCTCCCATGTAGGTAAGCGGACCTTGGCTCATCACCTTGGAAACCATCTGTATATGCATACACATATATACAGACCCACATATATGAATGTGTGGAGGGCACCCATGCACACCACACAAGTACACGCATGCACCCAAAAGAGCCAATCCAAAAAAGCCCCTGCAGCCAAACCAGCTCACAAGCACAGCAATAACAACAAGCACCAGCAGATCCACACACAATGCGACACACCAAAGACCACGGACCACCAGACAGGCCCCAGTCCTGTGGCCCCACATACATGGCCACATGCACAAGCAAAATGTGTGCAAAGATCACGCACAACAGCCTGCACACGGAAGGCACCAGGAAGCAAACCAGATCAACCAACAGCAAGGGCACCCACACCAGCATCCACACCGACCCAGCAAAAGCCACATCAGATCAGCCATCCGAGGGAGCGAGTCCCATCCCCCCAAAATCACACAACAAACTGTGCATCATCGTAGGATGCCTTACCTTAAAGGAGCGCTGTAGCACCTATAGATGGAACGCACGCCATGTTTGTTATTACTTTTTGCGGTCCAGAAAGCGGAAGTAGAGACTTGATGTCATTTCCTGTGCACCGGCGGTCACGCTGAATCTAAGTCAGTAGGGATAGATGCCTTCCGCCATATTATTGAAAGTGTACTATAGAGGCCAAAGGCAGACAACTGACCAGGCTCACAGGGGAAGAACAACCACGCCAATAAAATAGAAAATGAATGGTGAATGGAAATGAAAGAAAATAAATAAAGTGAAAAAAACATATAAGCATAGAAATCAAGAGAAAGGGAAAGGAGAGAAAGGACTACTGGCCTAAAGGGGTGTTAATATATAGTGTAAAAACACAGAATGGTACAAAATACATCTCCAGACTGCGGATGGCTGGATGAGTGGACGATCGTTGTGTTTGGACGGTACTATATGGGAACTAGCTCCGGACTACTATAGTCTCTCTGTGTGAAGGAAAACATTTGAAGCACACTAATTGGGAGCGACCTATTGTTATACTGTGCCATACACCCTCGTCCTCTCTCTTCCCCTCCCCCTTTCCACCTTGTTATCTTTGGGCTTCTGCTACGATTGAGACACACATCCTGGCCTTTATCTGGGGTATTATCCTTTCGGGTGAGCTCTGCTGGATTGGTGCCGCTCGGGGGGACCAGTGTGGACAAGGTGGGGTCAGCCACACACCTCGGCTTCCCCTTTCGGATCTTGGGGTGGTTTCTGACACAGTCGCCACCAGGACTTTGGCAATGAGACTCCAATACTGATATGTCTAGTGTGATCCTTCTCCACAAGTTTTCCCTGATAAAGGGACGTTTTGCACAGTCCCGAAATGCGTAGGTCCGCGTGGAAGACTTCACAAGTATCACTACCATTGCATACCAGTGATTTTAGCGTTCTATTGTTATATAGTTTTCTGCTTTTATGTACATACCAATTTTGTTGTTTTGTATTGTTCCATTTGTATCTAATAAAATTGTTCTTTTATTACTTGCCGCAGGGCCGGATTAACATATGGGCTGGTGGAGCTGCAGCTCCAGGCCCCTCCCTCAATATAGGCCCATGGCAGTGGCTTGTCAATTCCTGTGTGCCTTCCTGAAGGAAAAGGAGCCCTCTGTGCTCACATGGAGGAGACAAATCAGTGCAGCCGAGTCCTATCTCTGCCGATGCCTGACACTCCTATCACAGGATCTGTTACACACACAGAGATCCTCAGTGTCTGGGGGAGGGGCGCTGATGTCCTAACCAGCAGGAGCCCGGGAGGAAGCACATCTCCCATGCTGTTATGATAAGGTCAGTACATTTCTTAGGGGGATGTTGTGTAATTATTGTGCTAGGGGACAGACTGCTGCTTCCCCCCCCCCTGTAATGTGCTCTCTTGTGTCCAGTGCCCACCATGTCATGTGCCTTGCAGTGCCCCCCATGTAATGTGATGTGCCCACTATGTCATGTCATGTGCCTTGCAGTGCCCCCCATGTAATGTGATGTGCCCACCATGTCATGTGCCTTGCAGTGCCCCCCATGTAATGTGCTGTGCCCACTATGTCATGTCATGTGCCTTGCAGTGCCCCCCATGTAATGTGCTGTGTCCACCATGTCCTGTCATGTGCATTGCAGTGCCCCTATGTAATGTGCTGTGCCCACCATGTCATGTGCATTGCAGTGCCCCTATGTAATGTGCTGTGCCCACCATGTCATGTGCATTGCAGTGCCCCTATGTAATGTGCTGTGCCCACCATGTCATGTGCATTGCAGTGCCCCTATGTAATGTGCTGTGCCCACCATGTCATGTGCATTGCAGTGCCCCGCATGTCATGTCATGTGCCTTGCAGTGCCCCCCATGTAATGTGCTGTGCCCACTATGTCATGTCATGTCATGTGCCTTGCAGTGCCCCCCATGTAATGTGCTGTGCCCACTATGTCATGTCATGTGCCTTGCAGTGCCCCCCATGTAATGTGCTGTGCCCACCATGCCATGTGCCTTGCAGTGCCCCCCATGTAATGTGCAGTGCCCACTATGTCATGTCATGTCATGTGCCTTGCAGTGCCCCCATGTAATGTGCTGTGCCCACCATGTCATGTGCATTGCAGTGCCCACTATGTAAAGTGCTGTGCCTACCATGTCATGTGCATTGCAGTGCCCCGCATGTCATGTCATGTGCCTTGCAGTGCCCCCCATGTAATGTGCTGTGCCCACTATGTCATGTCATGTCATGTGCCTTGCAGTGCCCCCCATGTAATGTGCTGTGCCCACTATGTCATGTCATGTGCCTTGCAGTGCCCCCCATGTAATGTGCTGTGCCCACCATGCCATGTGCCTTGCAGTGCCCCCCATGTAATGTGCAGTGCCCACTATGTCATGTCATGTGCCTTGCAGTGCCCCCATGTAATGTGCTGTGCCCACCATGTCATGTCATGTGCCTTACAGTGCCCCCTATGTAATGTGATGTGCCCACCATGTCATGTGCCTTGCAGTGCCCCCCATGTAATGTGCTGTGCCCACTATGTCATGTCATGTGCCTTGCAGTGCCCCCCATGTAATGTGAAGTGTCCACCATGTCCTGTCATGTGCATTGCAGTGCCCCTATGTAATGTGCTGTGCCCACCATGTCATGTGCATTGCAGTGCCCCTATGTAATGTGCTGTGCCCACCATGTCATGTGCATTGCAGTGCCCACTATGTAAAGTGCTGTGCCCACCATGTCATGTGCATTGCAGTGCCCCGCATGTCATGTCATGTGCCTTGCAGTGCCCCCCATGTAATGTGCTGTGCCCACTATGTCATGTCATGTCATGTCATGTGCCTTGCAGTGCCCCCCATGTAATGTGCTGTGCCCACTATGTCATGTCATGTGCCTTGCAGTGCCCCCATGTAATGTGCTGTGCCCACCATGCCATGTGCCTTGCAGTGCCCCCCATGTAATGTGCAGTGCCCACTATGTCATGTCATGTCATGTGCCTTGCAGTGCCCCCATGTAATGTGCTGTGCCCACCATGTCATGTGCATTGCAGTGCCCACTATGTAAAGTGCTGTGCCTACCATGTCATGTGCATTGCAGTGCCCCGCATGTCATGTCATGTGCCTTGCAGTGCCCCCCATGTAATGTGCTGTGCCCACTATGTCATGTCATGGCATGTGCCTTGCAGTGCCCCCCATGTAATGTGCTGTGCCCACTATGTCATGTCATGTGCCTTGCAGTGCCCCCCATGTAATGTGCTGTGCCCACCATGCCATGTGCCTTGCAGTGCCCCCCATGTAATGTGCAGTGCCCACTATGTCATGTCATGTCATGTGCCTTGCAGTGCCCCCATGTAATGTGCTGTGCCCACCATGTCATGTCATGTGCCTTACAGTGCCCCCCATGTAATGTGATGTGCCCACCTCGTCATGTGCCTTGCAGTGCCCCCCATGTAATGTGCTGTGCCCACTATGTCATGTCATGTGCCTTGCAGTGCCCCCCATGTAATGTGCTGTGTCCACCATGTCCTGTCATGTGCATTGCAGTGCCCCTATGTAATGTGCTGTGCCCACCATGTCATGCGCATTGCAGTGCCCCTATGTAATGTGCTGTGCCCACCATGTCATGTGCATTGCAGTGCCCACTATGTAAAGTGCTGTGCCCACCATGTCATGTGCATTGCAGTGCCCCGCATGTCATGTCATGTGCCTTGCAGTGCCCCCCATGTAATGTGCTGTGCCCACTATGTCATGTCATGTCATGTCATGTGCCTTGCAGTGCCCCCCATGTAATGTGCTGTGCCCACTATGTCATGTCATGTGCCTTGCAGTGCCCCCCATGTAATGTGCTGTGCCCACCATGCCATGTGCCTTGCAGTGCCCCCCATGTAATGTGCAGTGCCCACTATGTCATGTCATGTCATGTGCCTTGCAGTGCCCCCATGTAATGTGCTGTGCCCACCATGTCATGTGCATTGCAGTGCCCACTATGTAAAGTGCTGTGCCTACCATGTCATGTGCATTGCAGTGCCCCGCATGTCATGTCATGTGCCTTGCAGTGCCCCCCATGTAATGTGCTGTGCCCACTATGTCATGTCATGTGCCTTGCAGTGCCCCCCATGTAATGTGCTGTGCCCACCATGCCATGTGCCTTGCAGTGCCCCCCATGTAATGTGCAGTGCCCACTATGTCATGTCATGTCATGTGCCTTGCAGTGCCCCCATGTAATGTGCTGTTCCCACCATGTCATGTCATGTGCCTTACAGTGCCCCCCATGTAATGTGCTGTGCCCACCATGTCATGTCATGTGCCTTGCAGTGCCCCCCATGTAATGTTCTGTGCCCACCATGTCCTGTCATGTGCATTGCAGTGCCCACTATGTAAAGTTCTGTGCACACCATGTCATGTGCATTGCAGTGCCCCCCATGTAATGTGCTGTGCCCACCATGTCATGTCATGTGCCTTGCAGTGCCCCCATGTAATGTGCTGTGCCCACAATGTCATGTCATGTGCCTTGCAGTGCCCCCATGTAATGTGCTGTGCCCACCATGTCATGTCATGTGCCTTGCAGTGCCCCCCATGTAATGTGCTGTGCCCACCATGTCATGTGCCTTGCAGTGCCCCCCATGTAATGTGCTGTGTCCAGTATGTCATTTGCTGTACGTTGCATTGCCCACCATGTAATGCGCTGTGCTGAACAATGTCATGTGCTGTGCATTGCATTGCCCTTCATGTGATGTGCAGTGCCCACCATGTCATGTGCAGTTCCTAACATGTAATGTGCAGTTGCATTTCCCACCATGAAACGTGCTATGCCATGCAGTGCCCACCATGTAATGTGTTGTGCCCACCATGTAATGTTATGTGCCATTCAGTGCCCACCATGTAATGCGCTGTGCCCACCATGTCATGTCATGTGCCTTGCAGTGCCCCCCATGTAATGTGCTGTGTCCAGTATGTCATTTGCTGTACATTGCAGTGCCCACCATGTAATGCGCTGTGCTGACCATGTCATGTGCTGTGCATTGCATTGCCCTTCATGTGATGTGCAGTGCCCACTATGTCATGCTGTGCCTTGCAGTGCCCACCATGTAATGTGCAGTGCCCACCATGTCATGTGATGTGCCATCCAGTGCCAACCATGTCATGTGCAATGCCCACCATGTCATGGCTGTGCCTTGCAATGCCCGCTATGTAATTTGCAGTGTCCACCATGTCATGTGCTGTGCCATACAGTGATCCCACCATGTAATGTGCAGTGCCCACCGTGTAATGTGCAGCGCCCGCCATGTCATGTGCACTTCCCACCATGTCATGTGCTATGCTGTGCCCACCCTGCCATGTGCTGTGCCCAGCATATAGTGTGTTGTGCCCACTGTGTAATGTGCTGTGCTGTTCAACAGTGCCCACCATGTCATGTGCAGTTCCTAACATGTAATGTGCAGTTGCATTTCCCACCATGAAACGTGCTATGCCATGCAGTGCCCACCATGTAATGTGTTGTGCCCACCATGTAATGTTATGTGCCATTCAGTGCCCACCATGTAATGTGCTGTGCCCACCACGTCATGTGCTGTGCCATGCAGTGCCCACCATGTAATGCGCTGTACCCACCATGTAATGTGCTGTGTCATGCAGTGCCCACCATGTCATGTGCAGTGCCCATCATGTAAATTGCTGTGCAGTGCCCACCATGTCATGTGCTGTGTTGTGCCCACCATGTCATATGCTGCACCATGCAGTGCCTATCATGTAATATGCTGTACTCACCATGTAATGTGCTGTACATTGTCCACCATGGCATGTGCCGTGCAGTACCCACAATGGAATGTGGTGTGCAGGGCTCATCATGTCATGTGTGGTGTCCACCATTTAATGTGCTGTGCTCACAATGTAATGTGCTGTGCTGTGTCATGCAGTGCCCACCTTGTCATGTGCTGTGCAGTGCCCACAATGCTATGTGCAGTACCCACTATATAATGTGTTGTGCCCACTTGTAATGTCCAGTGCCCACCATGTAATGTGCTCAGCTGTGCCTGCCATGTCATGTGCTGTGCCCACCATATAAGGTCCTGTGCCCACTGTGTGCATGAGCTGTGCCCACCATGAAATGTGTTGTGTTGTGCAGTACCAACCATGTCATGTTGTGCCAACCATGTGATGTACTGTGCTATACCCCCCCCTCCCGTGTAATGTACTATGCTGTGCCCCCCACAGACTCACCCCCTCACTCCCACCCCCCTCTCTCTCTCATCCCCTCTCTTTCACCCTGTTCTCTCTCTCACCCCCTTCACCCCCTACCACCCTCTCTCTCTTCCTCTCTCTCTCTCTCTCTCTCTCTCTCTCTCTCTCTCTCTCTCTCTCTCTCTCTCTCTCTCTCTCTCTCTCTCTCTCTCTCTCCTCTCTCCTCTCTCCTCTCTCCTCTCTCCTCTCTCTCTTTAATTTAAATTTCACAAAAAATTGTTTGCGTTTTCATTTTATTTATTTTCATAAAAAGGCCCACCAACATCCTTAGCACCAGGCTCATGATGCTCTTAATCTGGGCCTGACTTGCCGTTAAAGTTCCATTAACCTTCCTTGGGGGGTATTCTTATTCCTTGTACAAAATACATCCGTAAACTTGTAAACAATCGCACCCACACATGTAAAGTGTGTATACACGTGCACACAAAAGAGGCACAGCTGTCAGTGTATTTATCACTATGTGTGTAAGAAACAACACACATAAAAAATACTAATATACACTGAAAGCATGTGCCTAAAGCTAAAGGGGCTAGTGTAAATGCATTATACATTATGCATTATACAAATACATTGTTTTTCGTAACACTTTATAAGTAGTTACAGTTTTTCTTTTGGGATAAAGGTTTTTCATAAAATGAAAACGGACCATTGTACGCACCCCTGTCAGTGGTAAATGGTGTGTCTCAACCCTCTGACACTTTTGCTGGACACCTTGGTGTCAAAGGAAGTTGAAAATTAGCAGATTTACTGGACAGATCACCAGGTGAAAATAAAGGTTAAGAAAATAAAAACGAATGCAGCAACCACATCTATGAATTGGTAAGATGTGATATGTTCAATTTTTGCTTTTGGGTTTAGAGTCGGAAAGTCAGAATCAAAAACTTGATGCAGAGTAAGTTAAAGAGAAGTTCCAGCCTCCCCAGGAAAAATTACAAGTGAGCAGCTACAAATACTGTAGCTGCTGACTTTTAATATTAGGACACCTGTCCAGGGAGCTCGCGATGTCGGCACCCCAGACGATCTTTGGATCGTCTGTCGTGTGCAGCCGCCACTGTTCCTGGTAAGGGAACCTGGCAGTGAAGCCTTTCGGCTTCACAGCCAGTCCCCTACTGCACATGCACGAAGCACGCTGCATTTTCTAATTGGTTCGGCGGTGGAGGTAGGAGGAGGGGGCCGCATTTCCAGGAGACGGGGAAAGGTTCCTGTCAAAAACAGGTATCTGTTCCCCCCCCTCCCCCCTGAAGGGTGCCAAATGTGGCACCGGAAGGGGGGGGGGGGGGGACAGATAAGCAGAAGTTCCACTTTTGAGTGGAACTCTGCTTTATTAGCCTTCTATTTCACATCTTTCACCACTAGATGGAGCCAAAGGGGTAGTTTTCTAACCACTAAGGCTCAGCAGGCAAAGACAAGAAAACTTATTGTATTGTCTGAGTCTGCTCACCTATTCCCGTGTCCTGGACTCACCTGGGATCCCCAGTATGATCACTAATCAGAAATTGATTGTGATAAAAGGAGCTTTTTTCCTGGTATACAGATCATAATTGAGAAACTGCAAATCTGTGATTGGCCAAGTTCTTTAAAGAAAAAAGGCCGAATAAAAAAAAAAAAAGTGCCTATTCCCCCATCCACACATTTGGTGGGGGAATCACTCCCGCTATGGTATTGTGTTAACAGGGAGTCTTCCTCATTATCAGAACACAATGGTCAGTGTTGCCAGCTATAATCAGCGACCCTGTCATTCGGGAAAAAAAAATGACAAGGTGGTTGTAGTTCAGCCGAACTTCAATCCATGTATGGCTGGCTTTACTTCAATATGACTTTCACGATCTGAATACTTATTCTGGGTAAATAGCTTAAATGAGGACAGAGGCAGTCAGGTGACTGATATCAGGCCCCGGACTGGCCATAGGGCACACCGGGCTCTTGCCCGGTGGACAGGGGTCGCAAGCAGCCCGAGCTGCTCGTTGAGCCTTTGCTGCTCACCTGGCCTCTCCGAAGCCGATCACCAGTTCAGTTTAGCCGTGGGGCCGGGGAGCAGAAACTACAGGTCAGCTGACCTGTGACCATGAAGAGGGAAGAGCTGGAGGAGACGCCAGACCAGAGAGAAAGTGTGTGTGACTCCCCGTGCACCTGGATAGGAGGAGCGGTTACATATAGAAGAATCAATCTCTCCATTTTCTATATACAGCCGCCCTCCTATCCAGCTTCTTCCCGTGCTCTATGCCCCCCATGCTCTCAGGCTCCCCAAAGTTCTCTCCAGCCCCCCCCCCCACAGTGGTCTCAGGCTCTTCCCGGGGCTCTTTAGCACCCCCAGTGTTCTCCAACCCCCCCCCCCCGTGCTCTCTGACCACCCCTGTGCTTACTGGGTTCCCCCACATGCTCTACGCCCCCCTGTGATTTCCGAGTTCCGCCTGTGCTCTACGCCATGTATGTCATGGGCTGATCAATCTAAAATGCCCAGGCCTATTTTTTTTGTCCCAGTCTGGGCCTGACCAACATGATCAGGAGGTCAGCAATGGCATACTTCCCAATTTTGTAGATGGAATATGGGACACCATTTAGCAGAACATAGGTAGGCATTGGATACGCCCCTGCCATGCCCCCTTATGCAGACCATGATGAATTAATAAGTAAAAAAAATTGGTTAAACCAAAAAGAGCAATTTTATTGTTTACCACTTAAGGGGTTAGATGACTCGATAATCCTCGTAACAATACGGCACCTCATCCCAATAACATTAATAACAATGGTCAAGGAGAGATCAAGGGATTATCACGGTGCCAGACAGTAATTGAAGTACGTAGAGTAAAATAGCTAAATTTTATTCACAAATGGTTAAAAGAAATGTATAAACATACATATCAGGGGTGTGAGCAGTACAAAAAAAATAGGAATAATAAAAAGCCAACTAAGCAATAGTTTCACAGAACCCAGCCTCTGGCGTGGTGGCAGGTCCTGTAAACAGGTATTTGAAGTCCTACATGTTTTGCCTAAAATGGCTTCCTCAGGGACAGTTGGTTATACCTGTATTATTATCTTGAAATTCTATAACAAAAAAATGACAATCAGATAAGAAGTAACAGTATAATGACACCAACTATTATTACAGATTTACATGGTGATGATGAAATGTTATATGGTCGTCAGATATAGCCACAGATCGTCCCACATAGTAGTTGCTGGAGCATGGGCCTAGCCAACCAACACCCAAAAACCACCCTCTCCACCCGGCAGATACCCCAGAAACCCCAGTGACGTACGATGGTAAAGTACCTACCAATGGGTCCCAAGGGGCAGGCGTAGGAGACCCTGAGGTGAATTCAAGGCCTAAAAGCACAGTAGGAGGCTGCAGGGGGCAAACAAGAGGACCTGGGAAAAGGAAAAAGTCTGATATAAATAATAAAGTTTTGGCAAATCCCAGAAAAAATCTGGGTGTGCAGACCAACAAAAAGAAGGGCTAACACAGCCTCAATGATATTTACAAGTTGTGCAGTTAACAGAAAAGGGAAAAGAAAGAACAGGGCACCCAGTATGCTGACTTGAATCTGAGCAGAAGTAGCAGGTGGATGATGACTGAAAAATTGGAAAAATAGAAGGATGAGGGTATAATTAAGACCCATGTAAATGCAAGGGTGTATTGGAGAAAACAATGTAAAGGGGTTCGAAATGAATAAAAAGTATAAAATAAAAGCAAAAGTGTATACCGGGAAGTAGAGGAACTCACCAGCAGTTCCGGTAATGCTATTGGAGTAGTAAAAGCTAATAGGATAAAAGTTGGTAAGAGCGGTATAATGGGCTCTGGGAAATTACTCTGCAGGAGAGACATAAAATAAATGTAAATGTGGACAGTGAAGGAGCCTGGAAAAATCAGATAGCAACAGAGTTACGAGCATACCTTGATTTGTGCGGCATAAGCGTGGGTGCCCTGGAGACGCCGACGAAGGAATGGCTGGGACCGCCGGCCTCTTATGCCCCCCACACACATCAGGCGTCTGACGTCGCCATGACATGTGAGCGGACAGAAGGCACCACTGCGCATGCGCCTGACAGAAACCTCGTAAGCCTACAAGGTCCAGGGGGTTATGTGAGAGAGTCTGACGCTGAGTGTGTAATACACGCAGCGGAGAGCACAGTGGACTGCGGAGCCTTCAAAGGGGCGGAGCCGCAGACCACCGGAGGATGTAATGATGTTAAGAGGATCCTCTCTAGGCAGTGGCTGGGGG
Organism: Lithobates clamitans; assembly: GCA_037952925.1. Lineage (NCBI taxonomy): Eukaryota > Metazoa > Chordata > Amphibia > Anura > Ranidae > Lithobates > Lithobates clamitans. The sequence continues at coordinate 2,447,357 of JBBGZY010000220.1, forward strand.
CTGGCGGATACTGGCCGTAGGCAGCACCGCCCTTGGGTGTCCATGCAGCCAAAGTGTCAGTGAATGCCAAGGATCACCATAACAGGGATCTAACAGACGCATACCCCCAGTGTCCCAAGGGGGTAAGTGTCAAGGGCCAAAGGGGTAAACCTCGGGACGGCAGAGGGGAACAAGGGGATTGAAATTAGTTGTAAGGGAGGCCAGTAGTCCAGCAATGTGGGAAGAAGAAACCAGGAATACTCAAGGGACGCATGACCACCATTCCCCCACACACCATTTGGGGAAACAGGGGCCAAGTCCCTGTCGTAATCCTGCGGTAGGCCAAGTCTGACAGCCACATACCAGTACAATGTAAATTTGTCAGAATATGGAAAACATAACAAGAATGTAATAAAGATAGTTCATATATACATTGCAGACATGTACACAATGATGCATAGAAAAAAGGTTTTTTTAAAAATATGAATGAGAAAAGGAGGAGGAAAAAGAAAGAGGAGAAGCAGTAGGTCCGCGGATCCATGATAAGACCCTATAGTGGGGGAGGGGGCATATGGGAGATGAAGAAAGTAAATGAATGAGAATTATAATTACTCTAAAATCTCCTGATAGCTATTTAAAGGAAAGATTTAAAGCTGATGTACTTGTTTAACCCTGGAAATTTTGTAGCCTCCAGGGTGTGTATCCACTTGGTTTCGAGTTGGAGTAGCTTTTGATTAATGTCACCCCCCCTGACATGTAGGGGGACATGTTCAAGAGCAGTGAAGCCAATAACCTGAGGATTGTAGTTATGTTTCAATGCCACATGTCTATTAATGGAGGTGGATGTAGTCTGTTTATAGAGTGGTTTCATATGATCTCTAATGCGTATACAAAACAGTTGTTCAGTTTTTCCGACATAAAAGCATCCACAACAGCAGGTGGCTAGATACACTACTCCTACAGTTTGGCACGTGATTGTATGTTTAATTTTGTGGATATGGCCATTAGGAAGCGGAATTTCTCGCGAATCGTATATGAATTCACATACGTCACAGTTTCCACATGGAAACGTGCCGAAAGTAGTCAAAGCAGACACAGATTTCAGAAAATGGTGACTAGTTGTTGGACGATCTCTCAGTGATGATGATCGTCGATAAGTTATGTCTGGGTAAGATTTGATATATTTTTTAATCGTGGTATCTGCCGTAAGTAATGGCCAAAATCTATTAAGGATACTTCTCACTTGGTTGTGATGTGGGTAATAAGGCGAACTGGTTGAACAGTATCTCGATTTTTAGTGGCAGAGAGGAGTTTTTTCCTGTCAAGTTTTTTAACCCTATTAAAAGGCATGCTTTAGCAAAGTATGGCTGTATCCTCTGTTTTCGAGTCTATGATACAAATCGTGGGAGGCTTTGAAAAAAATCAATCTCATGTGAACAGTTTCGTTTGATACGAAGGTACTGACTGAAAGGAATGCTGTTTAGTAATGGTTTCGGATGTGCACTACCTACATGAAGAATGGTGTTTCCAGATGATTCCTTTCGATAAAGTGCTGAAAAAAGTTTTCAATTGGAATCCACATGGATCTCCAGATCCAAAAATGTAATTTTGGTTTGGCTGCATTCCATAGTAAATTTCAGGTTATAAGTGTTACTAGCTAAGAGGTCAACAAATAGGGATAGTTGTTCCCGAGTGCCAGACCAGAAAAAAAGCACATCGTCTATGTATCTGTGCCAGGACACCACATGGCACAGTAGATGGGTTAGATCAAGATTGGCAAGCAGATCCCTTTCCCACCCCCCCAGGTACAGGTTGGCGTAAGATGGAGCAAATTTAGTGCCCATAGCCATACCCTGTACTTGGAGGAAGTAGGAGGAGCCAAACAAAAAATGGTTTTGTGTTAAAATAAACTGTAGGAGATCAGTAACAAATTGGCCATATGCTTCAAATTTGGGACCTCTTTCTTGCAGTAAATTAGAGACCACCTCAATGCCTTTGTTGTGGGGAATGGCGTTATAAAGGCTCTCTAAGTCAAGAGCAACCAACCAAACATTGTGAGGCAATTGCAAATCTTCGAGAATACGAAGGAGGTGTATCGTGTCCTTGACATAAGAGGGGAGTGATGTAACATGCAGACTAAGATATTTATCTACAAATGCACTAGCATTTTTCGTTAAGGCATTGGCACCCGGATACAATGGGGCAGCTAGGCAGAGATTCAAGAGATTTATGCAATTTTGGTAAAGCGTAAAAAGTTGGTATTTTAGGGTCTTTAACGTTCAAAAATTTCCAAGTGTTACTATCGATAACACCTTTCTGGTAAGCAGAAAGTTTACCACTTACTTTTCCTTTATACCAGTGGTTCTCAACTCCAGTCCTCAGGACCCACCAACAGGCCAGGTTTGCAAGATAGCTGAAATACATCACAGGTGATATCACTTGCTGCTCAGTGATTGCAGTATTCTAGTCTGCAACTCCCCAAGGTAATACTTAAAATCTGGCCTGTTGGTGGGTCCCGAGGACTGGAGTTGAGAACCACTGCTTTATACTGACTTGAAGAGATTTATGTTGTTTAACACTTTTGGGGGGGTGGCAAACAATGCACCCACAGCCCCCCCACCGTCGGCCGGTCAGCCCCGCACTTACCCCATCAAGCGGGCAGTGCTTCCTCCTGGCGACTGCTTCTCATGCGTCTCCTCACGGTGGCCGTGCATCTCCTACCTCCTCCTCCCTCCTCCTAGGTGGCCAATAAGATCACCTTTTTTCAGCCAATCAGGTGACGGGTCTCAGGACCTGCTTCCTGATTGGCCGAGAGGAGAATCAGTGTGACAATAGCGAATATTCGAATATTCAGTGTGACAATAGCGATATTCATTCGCTATCGTCACACAAATGGGTGGGCTCAGGGCGCAGAGCACTGCAGAGCCCACCCTTTTTTGAAGGCAATTAGAGCCTCTGTTTCTAATTATGTGCTTCAGAAAAAAAAAAGACCCCATTGGAATCCATGCTTGGATGGATGGGGGGGCGGCACCAGTCCGCCCCTTATAGACGGGCCGCCACCGGTCTGTACGTCAGATCATACTGATGAGGAAAGAGGGATTTGGTTCCAGAAACAGGGACAGTCCCTTCAAATGAAGGCTAGTTGGGAGCTATGAGCTATCTCTCCCCAACAATACTCTTAAGTGAGAAACCCAACTTTCAGGACATCCCAGAAAAAAGGACTTTGATGCGCATGTTGTTCCTTTGACCAAGTTTACCTTTTGACTGATGCTCATAAATAATTATGAATTCCTTAACTGGGATGCGTCAGGCTCCCGCAGAATGGAAAGGGTTAACCAAAGCCAGGTGTGTTCTGTATGATGCATTTTCTGGAGATTAAGATCTAGTACATATGGCGCACATTATTGATATGGGTGTTGCATAGTTGTCATACAAAGTTGGAATCTACTGTACCTTGAGAGCCCTAAAAATAGCACTTCTTGTATCACTAATAATCATCGTACAGTAATAATTGTCAGGTTTTTATTAATAACTCAGCTTTATTAATATAGACTGTTTAAATGTATTTTAAAACATCCATGACTCATTTTACAATCCCTTCCACTTCAGTATCCTAAATAATTCCTAGGTGTTTACCAAAACACACATAAGCCGATTTCTTGTGCAAATGCTGATTTAGGAGAGAAAAACCGAGCAGTAACCCTAAGGCTGGGTTCACATCTAAGACGGATGCGGCCTTGCAGCAGGGGTCCAGTGCGTCCCTGTTCTCTGTTTCAGGGAGGAATAAGGGCCAAATTTTTGCTTGAATTTGACCCTGAAATGGAGCCAAAGACGTACAGAACTCCTGTGCAAGCTGTTCTGCAGCCGCCACAGAGATATGCGAGTAAACCGGCTCCATAGGGAGCTGGTCACAATTTACTGTCATGCAAATTGGATGCCAATTTGCACTAGTGTGAGCCCAGCCTAAACGTTGGTGCCCACAGCAAGCCATCACATATGGAACCATTGACTAAAGCGAACAGTAGCTTTGTTTTCTAAAAAAAAAAAAAAAAAAAAAAACTGAAGCAAAGCGGGAATAAAGCAATTTTGAAAGTATTACTCTATTGGTCTGAATTGACTTGACAGCTGTAGGCAACTGCTCCCCTATGCAAGACCTCAACACAAGCCCCCCAACCAATGACAGCTGTATTTAAAAATTATTCGTTTATTTCCTCCAAACTGCTGTCTGGTTGTTGATCTCTACATCTGGTTCCCAGGTGTAAGACAAGACACATGATAAACAAAAACATAGCAATGCAAATACGGTACATTGAAAAAAATATGTTCAAAAAATATATATAATAATCACCTAAAAATAATACATAAAAATCGGTTGTTGCTGCGGCCCACTAATGGTGCAAAATTTGAACAAAAATTCTTAGTTACGATGTTCGAAAGAAAATTTTTAAGTACTGGCATACCAAAAGTAACCATATGTACCATATGAACCTCCTGTTTCTCAATACAAGAACAAATGGGGAGCTGGATTCACATTTACTAAGAGTCACTGAAACGGCCACTCGGGACACTGCCTCCAGTTCAGCAGCACGCCACAAAACAGGGAAAGGACCCAGAGTTTAGAGTCCACATACATTATATTGTTAAAAGTATCGGGACGCCTGCTTTTACAGGCACATGAATTTTAATAGCATTCGCAGTCTTAGTCCGTAGGGTTTAATATTGAGTTTGCCCCCCCTATGCAGCTATAACAGCTTCAACTCTTCTGGGAAAGCTGTCCACAAGGTTTATGAGTGTGTCTATGGGAATGTTTGATCATTCTTCCAGAAGCGCATTTTTGAGGTCAGACACTGATGTGGACGAGAAGGCCTGGCTCCCAGTCTTCATTCTAATTCATCCCAAGGGTGTTTTATCGGACTGAGGTCAGGACTCTGTGCATGCCAGTCAAGTTCCTCCACCACAAACTCGCTCAGGTAAACCTTCTCCCCATTGACAACTTTCTGGCGGAGAGCAGCAGATTTCTCTTTATAAATGTGACGGTGCTCTAGTCCGTGCTGCAGAGAAACACTATAACAGGATATTACCACCTCCATGCTTTACTGTACTGGACTTCTGCCAGACATATCATTTGGTGTTGAGGCCAAATAATTCAATGTTAGTCTCATCTGACCACAACACCTTTTTCCATGTGGTCTCAGAATCTTCAAGGTGCATTTTGGCAAAGCTCAGTCATGACTGCATGTGGCCTTTGTTAAAGAGTGTTTTTTTTCTTGCAACCCTCCCATACAAGCTACATTTGTGGATAATTTGTGATATTGTGGTCACATGCATACAATGACCACCCTTTGTCATAAATTCCTGCAACTGTTTCAGAGTTGCTGTAGGCCTCCTGGTAGCCTCTCTGACCAGCTTCCTCCTGGCTCTTTCATCCAGATTGGAGTGATGCCCTGATCGAGAGAGGGTCTGTGTTATACCAAATACATTCCACTTCTTAATAATAGACTTCACTGTCCTAGGCCTAGGCATTGATAAAACCTTTGATTTTTTTTGCATCAGTCTCCGGACTTGTGCCTGTCCACAACATTATCCTGAAGATCTTTTGACAGTGCCTTGCCAACCATAGTTGATTGTTTGCTTCAGTTGCATTTTACAAGGACTGAAATGCTCCAGGAAAGCTCTTTTAATGCTGAGCTAATCAAAATGACCACAGCTGATCACAATTGAAAGTCAAATGGCTTTGTATACAATTGAGAAAGTAATAAGCTTCATCTGATTTGAGTTTAAAAGTAATTTTTAGGAGGGGGTGGATCCTTTTTCCAACTCAGCGATTCTGTTTTCCAATAGTTTTTATTTTTTTATGACATGTTGGCGTTCTCTTTCACTTGGATGTTATAATACAACTAGATAAAACAAAAAAACTGTCTCTGTCTTAATTTCAGGCTGCAAATCAACAAAATTTTTTTCTATACCCACTGTATGTTAAGACACAAAAATGCCAATATGAAAGATTGTATAGAATGTATATATATATATATATATATATATATATATATATATATATATATATATTAAAAAAAAATACTTTTTATAGATAAAATATATATATTAAAAAAGAAAGAAAAAGAAGATTGTTTTTAAAAAAATTACACAGTCTTGCATGTTATTGGATGCCACACATGTACAATGGGTCTCTGACATATGTGTTCTCAGATATTTAAATATCGGTTGAAGGATATAGCAGAGTGAGCCTTAGTTTACAAGCAATTAGGCATGTAATTTGACATGTCAAATTGCATGCCAAATCGGCAACTATTGCCAGCAATGGTACCGTCTGAATTGGTGCGACACAGACTGTGCGGTGCCGCACCGATTCCCAACAGTAGTTTCTGTACTACTTTTGGTGACTTTGGGGTGTGATTTGTATAGACATCTGTGCAGGAACCCGCACAGATGTCTCTGAAATCATTCCCAAAGTCGGACTGACATGCAGGGAGTTCAGCTGAACCATTTCATTCCCACTGTCAGTGTGAACCTAGGCTAAAAGATAAATGACCCGTTCTAAGGATCCCGGATAAGTGTTACCAGGCTGTGGTTTCCAGCTTGTTCATGTGTTTATTTTTTCAGACTATAATCTTTTTTCCACAGCTGTAATAATGATCTCAGAGCTACAGCTTGTCTTTCAACAGTTATTGTAGCTCTTACACCCCGTGTTCTTAAGACCAGCAACAAATACATTTCCTACAGAACAATCATACAAAAAATAAAGCATTCTCCTTTCATTACGCAGCAGTCATCAGAACTGACAGAAGTCATTTTCACACCCATATGAAGAGTTCCAAAGAAGTTGACATAGGAATGAATCAGAACTTACTTGTATCTGCTGAATGTAAAGGGCATTACTAACCCCAGCTATTGCCAGTAACTGTTGTCATCAGCGCTGTATCCTGGCCTAGGCCGACAAGGCCCAGGCCTAGGGCAGCACTTTGCAGGGGGCAGTGTTGCCAACCTACCAGATTGAAATTTACTGACACAACACCCAAAATTTACTGGCACAGCCACGTTTTTACTGCCGTTTCCAAAAGTTAAAAAATTACAGTTTTAAGTGCAAATTAGAGTAGAGTATTTAGGCTACAAACAAATACAATATGCAAAAAACATATTTCTTATTTTATTTTCGATATAGTAAGTAAGTAGCTCAGGGACAGGACTCAACAAATTAGAATGGGCGCACACACACACATAAAACTGACTCTCACAGTGACACTGACAGCAGTGTGCAGCAGCACAGATGATGATAAGACCTCACTGACACAACACTTCCCCTCCTGAGCCACAGTGACAGCCTCTCTCCAAGGCAAGTATTCCCTCCAGTCTAAACAGCACTGATGGTCCTGCAAATATTCAGTGAATCTGGAGTATCCCATATCATCCTACACCCCATCCAAGTTCTTTAGCAATAAAATTCCTAAAAAGACATCCCCTAGACTGATTATTGAGCCAGAGTGAGTGAACTGTTGCTGTGTGCCTGATCTCTCCACTAAACTTGGGAAATAACCAAAAGCAATCCTGCTGCTCCAAGTGAACCGGCTGGAGTGGTGTCTGAAATCAAGCTTTTGCATGGGGTGCAGGCCCTATCACTGCTGCAGGCATAGAGTAAAAAGATTTGGATGGCTGCACACCCATGCAATGCAAATAAAGCTTATTTATTGGAAAAAACATCCATAAAAACAGCCACAAAAAGCATGTTGGCAGGGGGAAAAAAAGGGGTAATGCGTGCTTTGTCAAAACCATACCGAACACAACCACCATACACACATATATACAAAATATCACATGATCACACCGGTGTCAATAATGAGGCGGTAATCAGCTGTTCCCATTTGAAAGTAACAAGCAAACCATTTCTGGTAAACCCATTCCTCCATTAAATAAACAAACAGAAAAATCTGGGAAAAAACAAAAAAAAAAAAATGTATAAAAAGATAAAAGATTTTGTTGTTCTTACAAACATAAATAAAAAACAAAATAAAAAGGTAAGAAACACAATTGTGTCTCACCTCTGGGAACCTGCACACCACCAAAGCAAATGATGATAAAGACAATGCCCCCTATGTATTCAATACAGCGAAAAAATGTATGCAAGTATATATAATATGCAAGTATATATTATAAAAATCCCTATGTTAAGGATATACCGTGGGGCAAAAAAGTATTTAGTCAGCCACCAATTGTGCAAGTTCTCCCACTTAAAAAGATGAGAGAGGCCTGTAATTGTCATCATAGGTATATCTCAACTATGAGAGACAAAACGTGGAAACAAATCCAGACAATCACAAGAATAGAGGAGCAGAAAACGGAAGAAAATTAGGCAGAAAGGTGAAGCTAAAGAGAGGGAGGTCGCTCACCTACTGAGTAGGGAGCTAGAGAAGGGATAGGGGAGTCTAGGAAAGAAAGAGAGGCCAAGAGATGGAGAAAAGGGAAGGGCTCAGGAACATCTGGACCGTCTGTCATATATGACAGCCATGGTTCCCAAATTTTGAGGAACTTGGCATGAGTGTCACCACGGATGCTCGACATCTGTTCATTAAAGGGTAACTCCACTTTCGTGGGGGAAAAAATAGCAAATAAAAAAAAATAATAATATAGCGTGTACAATTGCGATACAAGTCATATTGTAATTGAATTTTATTAAAAATTACCTTTCCATTTCAATCTGCAGCCGCTGTAATTTTCTATAAATGCAATGCAATATGGCTATATGGAGTTGTTCTGTACACAGAATGTGTACTGACCACTCCCCAGAAGCATAATTTCCTGCTTGTGTGATTGGCTCACCAATTTTTACCCAAGTCTGCCTAAGATACAGTGGGGCAAAAAAGTATTTAGTCAGCCACTTAAAAAGATGAGAGACCTGTAATTGCCATCATAGGTATACCTCAACTATGAGAGACAAAATGTGGAAACAAATCCAGACAATCACATTGTCCGATTTTTGAAAGAATTTATTTGCAAATTATGGTGGAAAATAAGTATTTGGTCACCTACAAACAAGCAAGATTTCTGGCTCTCACAGATCTGTATCTTCTTCTTTAAGAGGTTCCTCTGTCCTTCACTCATTCATTACCTGTATTAATGGCACCTGTTTGAACTTGTTATCGGTATAAAAGACACATGTCCACAACCTCAAACAGTCACACTCCAAACTCCACTATGGTGAAGACCAAAGAGCTGTCGAAGGACACCAGAAACAAAATTGTAGACCTGCACCACGCTGAGAAGACTGAATCTGCAATAGGCAAACAGCTTGACATACAAGACCACTGATAATCTCCCTCGATCTGGGGCTCCACGCAAGATCTCAACCCGTGGGGTCAAAATGATCATAAGAACGGTGAGCAAAAATCCCCGAACCACACTGAGGGACCTAGTGAATGACCTGCAGAGAGCTGGGACCAACATAAGAAAGGCTACCATCAGTAACACACTACGCCGCCAGGGACTCAGATCCTGCAGTGCCAGACGTGTCCCCCTGCTTAAGCCAGTACATGTCCGGGCCAGTCTGAGGTTTGCTAGAGAGCATTTGGATGATCCAAAAGAGGATTGGGAGAATGTCATATGGTCAGATTAAACCAAAGTGGAACTGTTTGGTAGAAACACAACTCGTCGTGTTTGGAGGAGAGAGAATGCTGAGTTGCAACCAAAGAACACCATACCTATTGTGAAGAATGGGGGTGGCAACATCATGCTTTGGGGCTGTTTCTCTGCAAAGGGAACAGGACGAATGATCCGTGCACATGAAAGAATGAATGGGGCCATGTATCGTGAGATTTTGAGTGCAAACCTCCTCCCATCAGCAAGGGCATTGAAGATGAAACGTGGCTGGGTCTTTCAGCATGACAATAATCCCAAACACACTGCCCGGGCAACGAAGGAGTGGCTTTGTAAGAAGCATTTCAAGGTCCTGGAGTGGCCTAGGCAGTCTCCAGATCTCAACCCCATAGAAAACCTTTGGAGGGAGTTGAAAGTCCGTGTTGCCCAGCGACAGCCCCAAAACATCACTGCTCTAGAGGAGATCTGCATGGAGGAATGGGCCAACATACCAGCAACAGTGTGTGACAACCTTGTGAAGACTTACAGAAAATGTTTGACCTCTGTCGTTGCCAACAAAGGATATATAACAAAGTATTGAGATGAACTTTTGATATTGACAAAATACTTATTTATTTTCCACCATAATTTGCAAATAAATTCTTTCAAAAATCATACAATGTGGTTGTCTGGATTTGTTTCCACATTCTGTCTCTCATAGTTGAGGTATACCTGAGTATACCTGGTATGAGGTATATGATGACAATTACAGGCCTCTCTCATCTTTTTAAGTGGGAGAACTTAAGTAGGAGCACAATTGGTGGCTGACTAAATACTTTTTTGCCCCACTGTATACAATAACCTCTACATTACCATTTTACTTAACTGTCTTAAAAAACACAAGAAAAGAGGAGGAAAGGCAAAAGTCACCGCAGGTTCATATATATAGTATAACAAAAAGAAAAAAAATGAAGCATGAAATATCCTAATCATAAAAGGGAGTCACGTCCCACTCAAAATTTAAACCTCCTGAAATCCTTGTTTGAAGGGAAAATATCCAAAAGACTTCCCTTTTACAGAGAATTCTAATGTTATCTCCACCTCTCCCAGGGGTGAAAACTTTTTCAATTCCCTGTATTTGTAATAGGGTGGTGTCACCTCCATGAAATTTATTGAAGTGTCTAGCAACATTAGTGCAGTGTTCCTTCTCTATGTCATAGACATGATCATGTAGGCGATCCCAAAGCCCCGTCCTGTAGTTGTGCGACCCACATCCTGGATTGCACAAATTTTACAAGTGATCAAATCCTAGTGTTGCAATTTAAAAAGCTCTGGATTTTAAAAAATCTACCATTCTTTATGGAGCGAAATTGGTCACTTTTTATAACCCGAGGGCAGCATAGACACCGATCGGCACCACACTTGGAAAAGAACCAATTAAAATAAAACAGCTCTCTCGCGGGTACATTACACTTACATCATCCAACCAAACTGCAAGAATGTCAGTCCTTGGGAAAAGGACTCCCTATTTTCAAGCGGGCACATTTAATGGCCAGTCAGTACGGGGGGGGGGGGGTGAATTAGAGCCAGCATAACTGTAAGCAATTGATTAGAAGAAATCAAGGAATGTACATTTAGAAGTTAGTGATAATTTTCAGTCTTCAGAATCAACATGCTTTTGAATGATATACTAGCGTTCTACACTGCTCTGCTGATCAATCATCAGGTCTCAAAAGTAAACAGGCAGACTAGATCACATAGTGACAGAAATCGTCACCGAGTCAGGGAGTTCTAAGTATGGGTTGGGGTTGTGCAACACCCATTGAAGTGTCTACTGAAAGAATGACAAAAAGGTCCTCCCTAGGGCAAAGTTATTCCTGTGTATGAGAAGAATTCAATGGGGTTATAATGTAGCAGAAAAGAATGAAAACATGATTAATATATGCAGTATATATTACATCATGTGGTCTGTTTACTCTTCTATGAATTGTATAACTCGGTTTTGAACGTTGACAGCCGATAGATCTATTATCAGGCAAAGTAAACAACTTCTGTAGCAAGCTTCTTATATGTAGGTTTATTCCTTGACTTTAAGCATTACCCACCCAAAAGTAATATTCGCTTTTTTCAGAGTTTCGAGAAACAATCTTTCACCTGTAGCTAGTAAGTAGCCCATGAAACTGACCAACATGTAAAAAGAGGGCCACTCAGTTCTCATCTAATAGCACAGGTGTGCTAGTGTACAATGTATTTGGGAAAAGAATCCCAGAATGCAAGGTTCTGCCCCTCCCGTTGCTTACTGGAGCACTGGGCTGTGGAGGGGGTGGAAGCAGCTGTCTCAGCCTCACAGCAGATTGGCGAGAGGCTGAGCTGGGTGTCAGTCCAGGCATGTGGACGGATCCAGACTTCATTGTCGCAATCTTTCCCGAGCCTGGACTGGCTCTGTGACGTCAGCAGACTTCAGTCCGCTGTCTGCTGAAAATGGGTCACAGGAGTGCAGAACGAGTGCACGTGATGTCACAAGGGACGGAGCCTCATGGTGATGTCACCGGATGGCCGTGCCCCATGGCTATATAAGAACTGGCAGACATCGCAGATGACACAACGGTGGAAACCAGTGTTGGAGGAAAACCGGGTCAGCGGCGGAGAAGACAGCAGCAGGAGAAGACTGGAGGAAGAACACATCACCAGAGGTAGAAGACAGCAGCAGAGGGAGAAGACCGGAAGAAGAACACATCAGTGGCAGGACCGGAGAAAGAAGAGATGTTGGAGCTATGACAGGGGACATTCTTCATTTTTAATAAAGGGCTTGTCAAAAACTGTCTCTTGTTTTTATTTACACTACATTGCTTTATTTGTTACGGGTGAATGGGTAAGGGTACAATGCACCCCATACTTATTCCCATGAGGGGAGGCCAGGATCTTGGGGCCCCCTTGTTAAAGGGGGCTTCCAGATTCCGATAAGCCCCCTGCCTGAAGACCCCCACAACCACCACCCAGGATTGCCAGGAAGAGGCCCTTGTCCCCATCAACATGTTGAGGACATGTAGCCTGGTATGGTCCAGGAGGACGGGGGGGTGGGCGCTCGCTCATCCCCCCTTACCTGACCTGCCGGGCTGCATGCTTGGATAAGGATCTGGTATGGTTTTTGGGGGGTCCCGCAATCTTTTTTTTTTTCGTGTGGGGTTCCCCCCTCAAGGTTCATACTGGACTCAAAGGGCCTGGCATGGTAGGATCAAAGTCGGATCCTGTTCATTAAAGTCGCATGGAAGTCAGACATGAAGTCGCAGGGCAAAGTTGGATCGTAATGCCGCATACACACGGTCAGGCTTTTCGTCTACAAAAGTCCGACAGCCTGTCCGACAGACTTTCAACGGACTTTTGTCAGACTTTTGGCGGACTTGCGGCAGACTTTCTTACGAACGGACTTGCCTACATACGATCACACAAAAGTCCGACGGATTCGTACGTGATGACTAAAATAAGGAAGTTGATAGCCAGTAGCCAATAGCTGCCCTAGCGTGGGTTTTTGTCAGTCGGACTAGCACACAGACGAGCGGATTTTTGGGTCCGGCGTAGTTATGACGTAAAGATTTGAAGCATGTTTCAAATCTAAAGTCCGTCAGATTTGAGGCTGGAAAAGTCCGCTGAAAGTCCGGGGAAGCCCACACACGATCAGATTGTCAGCCAGCTTTAGTCCGTCGGCGTCCGTCGGACTTTTATAGGCGAAAAGTCCGACCGTGTGTACGCGGCATAAATCATACGACTTTCATGTTGGATCAGTGTGAACATAGCCTGGGGTATGTTCCTGTGCAATTCCTGGTGTGAACCGGCTCTTAATACAACAAAAACGTAAAAGTGATTTTGTAAAATGATTTTATAAAAATGTTACATTTACATAAAAAAAAAAGATACATGCTGTAATAACAATTCAAAATATGTTCTCACTCAGGCTCGGTTCACACAGGGGCAACACAACTCTGGCCGCGACTTTGCGAGATGACCAGGACACGACCTGAGGGCGACTTGGGGAGACTTACAAGGCGACTTCAAGTCGCCTCCAGGACAGGCGACTTTCCAGTGGCCAATCAAACAACAATCAGCTCTGTGGGAGGGAGGGGTTTGCTTGAGAAAACCATCTTCTCTTCCTGTATTGTTGCTTCAGTTAAGACACGATCTGACTTTGGAGGGGACTTCCATTGAAATCAATGGGTACAGGTCGCCTAGAAGTCGGATTGAAGTAGTACAGGAACCTTTTTCTGAAGTCGGGGCGACTTCAGTAGCGTACATTAAGACGGCTCTCATTCACTTGAATGGAATTTCCGATGTCAAGCGACTTGGGGCGACTTGAGGTCTGACAAGTCGGATCCCAAGTCGCGGTAGTGTGAACTGGCACTCACTGAACTTTCCTTTTACTGGCAGTCTTCAAGTAGATACATTCAGTGGGGAAAATAGTTATTTGACCCCTTGCAAATTTTGTAAGTTTGCCCAAGTACAAAGAAATTAAGGGTCTATAATTTCTATCATAGGTGTATTTTAAATGACAGAGACTGACTATCAACCAGAAAAAACAGGATACAAATTTTATAAATTGAGTTGCAGTTCAGTGAGTAAAACAAGCATTTGCTCCCCAAGCAAAACAGTACTTGGTGGAGAAACCCTTGTTGGCAAGCACAGAGGTGAGACGTTTCTTGTAGTCAGTGGCCAGGTTTGCACATATCTCAGGAGGGATTTTGGTCCGCTCTTTTTACAGATCTTCTCTAAATCCTTAAGGTTTCTTGCTGTTGCTTGGCAAATCAAAGTTTCAGCTCCCTCCATAAATTTTCTAAAGACTGGTTATAGACCACTTCATGACCTTAATGTGCTTCTTCTTGAGCCATTCTTTTGATGCCTTGGCAGTATATTTTGGGTCATTGACTTGCTGAAAGACCCACCCATGACCCATCTTTAATGGTCTGGCTGAGAGAAGAAGGTTCTCATCCAAGATTTTACAATACATGGCCCCATCCATTGGCCCCATTGGCATCAAAGTCAGTCTGTACCTTTAGCAGAGAAACAGCTCCAAAGCATAATGTTTCCACCTCTGTGCTTGACTGTAGGCATGGTGTTCATAGGGTCATAGTCAGCATTTTTCAATCATGCCAATGAACATCTAAATGATTCAGAGAAGGATTGGGAGAAAGTGCTGTGGTTAGGTGAGACCAAAATGCTCTTTGGCATTAACTTGACTTGCCGTGTTTGGAAGAAGAAAAATGCTGACTATGACCCTAAGAACACCATCCCTACACTTAAGCATGGAGGTGAAAACATGATGCTTTGGGGCTGTTTCTCTGCTAAAGGTACAGTCCGACTTTGTTGCATTGAGGGGCCAATGGATGGGTCCATGTATGGTAAAATCATGGATGAGAACGTTCTTCTCTCAGCCAGAACATTGAAGATGGGTCGTGGATAGGTCTTCCCAATGAAAAATACCCAAAACATGCCACCAAAGCAACAAAGGAGTGGCTCAAGCAGAAGCATATTAAGGTCTAGTCAGCCTCTAGACCTTAATCCTACAGAAAATTTATGGAGGGAGCTGCAACTTCAAGTTGCCAAGAAACTTTAAAGATTTAGAGAAGATCTGTAAAGAGGAGTGGACCAAAATCCCTCCTGAGATGTGTGCAAACCTGGTCACCGACTGCAAGAAACATCTTACCTCTGTGCTTGCCAACACGGGTTTCTCCACCAATACTAAGTCATGTTTTGCTTGGGGATCAAATACTTATTATACTCACTGAACTGCAACTTAATTTATAGCATTTGTTTTATGTGGGGTTTTTTTCTGGATTTTTGATTGATATTGCGTCTCTATCATTTAAAATACACCTATGATAACAACTATAGACCCTTCATTTCTTTGTAAGTGTGCAAACTTACAAAATCTGCAGGGGTTCAAATAATTCTTTTCCCCAATGTAAGTGCAGTGTGTTATCCATTAGCCATTCACACACAGTTAAATCATTTAGACTTGCTTTGTGTTTACTTCTGTTAATCACAATCTGGGATTCCCTCTACATAGTTTCCAACAGAACATCTTGAACCTCAAGGGCATAACGAACGTCCAACATCAATAATATGTATCAGGGAACGTTAATGTAAAACACAGCCAAGCAATTGTTCTGTATTACGAGAAACTGGGAAACCACAATCCTAACTTATGAATGAGCTCACTTGGCACACACCTTTATTTATTTAGGGAGTGCTTGTAAACACCATATCCATACAACATGTTAGCAAGTACACAGGTCACACAGACACCCCCAGAGTCCATAAGGGTTTTAATAGACATTTATGGATAGTGCATACAAATATAAGACAAATTAAAGAGAACGAGTCGTGAGTCACTTTCTACACAAATGTGACTTTTTAGTTGTATTTATTATTTATAGGTTATTTATATAGTCTTACCTCCCAACTTTGAAATTTGGAAAAAAGGGGCACTTTGCAGTAGTTGAGGAGATAAAAATGGGTCAAAAATGGGTATGGGCTAATTGCACTGAATATTAAGCGTCGCTTACAGGATCATGGTTAGAGTCTGTGCCTACATATTGTATACACTGTACACAGGCCATTGTCATCGTACCCACAAAATACTCCATAATTACTGTGCTATGAGTGAGAGCCTACTCAAACCTAAAAGGAACAAAAAATATATATACAGTCAGGTCCATAAATATCTAATCTTTTTGGCTCTATACACCACCACAATGGATTTGAAATGAAACGAACAAGATGCGCTTTAACTGCAGACTTTCAGCTTTAATTTGAGGGTATTTACATCCAAATCAGGTGAACGGTGTAGGAATTACAACAGTTTGTATATGTGCCTCCCACTTTTTAAGGGACCAAAATGAATGGGACAGATTACGATCATCCATCAAACTTTCACTTTTTAATACTTGGTTGCAAATCCTTTGCAGTCAATTACAGCCGGAAGTCTGGAACGCATAGACATCACCAGACGCTGGGTTTCATCCCTGGTGATGCTCTGCCAGGCCTCTACTGCAACTGTCTTCAGTTCCTGCTTGTTCTTGGGGCATTTTCCCTTCAGTTTTGTCTTCATCAAGTGAAATGCATGCTCAATCGGATTCAGGTCACGTGATTGACTTGGCCATTGCATAACATTCCACTTCTTTCCCTTAAAAAAACTCTTTGGTTGCTTTCTCAGTATGCTTCGGGTCATTGTCCATCTACACTGCGAAGCGCCGTGAAGTTCTGAAGCATTTTGCTGAATATGAGCAGATAATATTGCCCGAAACACTTCAGAATTCATCCTGCTGCTTTGTCAGCAGACACATCATCAATAAATACAAGAGAACCAGTTCTATTGGCAGCCATACATGCCGATGCCATGACACTACCACCACCATGCTTCACTGATGGGGTTGTATGCTTTGGATCATGAGCAGTTCCTTTCCTTCTCCATACTCTTCTCTTCCCATCACTCTGGTACAAGTTGATCTTAGTCTCATCTGTCCATAGGATGTTGTTCCAGAACTGTGAAGGCTTTTTTAGATGTTGTTTGGCAAACCCTAATCTGGCCTTCCTGTTTTTGAGGCTCACCAATGGTTTATATCTTGTGGTGAACCCTCTGCATTCACTCTGGTGAAGTCTTCTCTTGATTGTTGACTTTGACACACATACACCTACCTCCTGCAGAGTGTTCTTGATCTGGCCAACTGTTGTGAAGGGTGTTTTCTTCACCAGGGAAAGAATTCTTCGGTCACCCACCACAGTTGTTTTCCGTGATCTTCCGGGTCTTTTGGTGTTGATGAGCTCACCGGTGCATTCTTCCTTTTTAAGGATGTTCCAAACAGTTGATTTGGCCAGACCTAATGTTTTTGCTATCTCTCTGATGGGTTTGTTTTGTTTTTTCAGCCTAATGATGGCTTGCTTCACCGATAGTGACAGCTCTTTAGATCTCATATTGAGAGTTGACAGCAACAGATTCCAAATGCAAATAGCACACTTGAAATTAACTCTGGACCTTTTATCTGCTCCTTGTAAATGGGATAATGAGGGAATAACACACACCTGGCCATGGAACAGCTGAGAAGCCAATTGTCCCATTACTTTTGGTCCCTTAAAAAGTGGGAGGGACATATACAAACTGTTGTAATTCCTACACCGTTCACCTGACTTGGATGTAAATACCCTCAAATTAAAGTTGAAAGTCTGCAGTTAAAGCACATCTTGTTTGTTTCATTTCAAATACATTGTGGTGGTGTATAGAGCCAAAAAGATTAGAACTGTGTCGAGTCCCAATATTTATGGACCTGACTGTATACACCTGTTTTCCCCGAAAATAAGCCCTACTGTGATTTTCAGGGAGGGCTGCAATATAAGCCCTACCCCGAAAATAAGCCCTAGTTTGAAAGGGTTGTAAAGTCCTAAAATGCCCTTTATTACAGTGTTGTGTGGTCTAGACTGTGTATTGTTTCTGTGGTCTGTTTGCGGTGAATACCTTTGCTGCGGTGTTGCTCGGCGCTCAGCTGATCCCCCGCTGATCTTCTCCTCTTCTCCCAGCTGTCAGTGGGCGATCTCAGCCCCCCCCTGCAGTGCTCAGAGCGGGATAGAACGATTAGGCGGGTCATGGGAGGCGCTGAGCAGCACTCAGCTGACCCCCTCTCCTCCTCTTCTGCCAGCTTTCAGTGGGGGATCTCGGGCCCCCCTCCCTCTGCAGTGCTAGGAAGACTGATCAGGCAGGTCCCAGAAGAGCCGAGCGGCGCTGTACGAAGGTGCGGCATTTGTCACAGGGGGATTGCAGAGACATGCACAGTTTACATTGTATAGGACTGTAATGCAGTGCATTTTAGGATTTTACAGGCACTTTTAACTCAGTTCCACTGGCCACTGGGGATTTCTGACAGGCAGGGAGGGAGATGGGGATAGAAGATGGCACATGACAAGCCCTACTCCGAAAATAAGCCCTACTGGGTCTTTTGTTGCAAAATGAATATAAGACCCGGGCTTATTTTCAGGGGAAACACGGTATACACAAAGAGAGACAGCACTGTCTATGGGCCTACCTTAAAGATGAACTTTATTAGTTGCAAACTACACAGCACAGCAATGATCAACTGTTGACATAGGCAATCCTGGAAAGTTGGAGATCTACCTAAACAACATGGAAGAGATCAAAGAAAAAAAATATTATAATAAAAATGTCACTATAAAAATATAAAACTTTACATTTTTAGCTACAGTAAGAAACTTGGCATTAACTTTCATTAACATTTTTCTCATGTCTGGAGAAGTAAGCTGTCTGGCTGGCTGGGCTGGGTTAGACCAGTATACGTTTTGGTCAAGATGTGCTCGGGTAAGGAGCTACAGACTGCACAGGTCAGTAGCATGTAATGAATAGTTCAGAGGTCAGGAGTGTATAAGACAGAATGCAGGGGTCAGGGGTAAGAAAATCAGAGTTCCCCAGACTAGTAGTTCTGGTGCCTGCACACTGTGTTGTGGTGAGGTGAACACCTAACAGCCATTTGCATCAGTGCTTTCCTGGTTCAGCCAATCAAAAAGAGGCAACTATAGTAGTGCTGAGAGCTGGGTCACTATCACTATGAGTGCAAACATTGCAACAATTTTTAAGCAGTTAGAAGGAAGAAGTATGACTGTGACTAGAATGTATATAGTTAGATTGATGCAAAGGGATACACAGATTTTATAATTCAATATAGTAACCAACTTTCCCCAGTCTCTTTCCATCCTTTTTCCTGAGGCAGCGCTATATACAATACTGTGAAAAAGTATTTGCCCCCTTCCTGATTTTTTTTTTTGCAAATTTCTCACACTTAAATGATTCAGATCATCAAACTAATTTTAATCTTACACAAAGATAACCCGAGTAAATCCAAGATGCAGTTTTTAAATTATTATTTCATTTATTAAGAGAAAAAAGCTTTTCAAATCTGCCTGGCCGTATGTAAAAAAGTAATTGCCCCCTCCCATGCTGAATCATGAATGAACTGTGAATAACCACATTTTTTTGGAAAGCTGAGTTAAATTTCACTTGCCACGTCCAGGCCTGATTCCTGCCAGACCTGTTGAATCAAGAAATCACACAAATAAAAGCTGTGACAAAGTGAAGCACGCTAACAGATCACAAAAAGCCACGCATCGTGCCACAATCTAAAAAAAATCAAGAACAGACTAGAAACAAAGTAATGTGCATGTATCGGTCTAGGAAGGGTTTCAAAGCAATTTCTAAGGCTTTGGAACTCCAGTGAACTACGGGGAGAGCCATTATCCACAAATGGAGATAGCTTGGAACAGTGGTGAACCTTCCCAGGAGTGGCCGGTCTACAAAAATTACTCCAAGAGCATGACGACGACTCATCCAGGAGGTCATAAAAGAACCCAGAAGAACATCTAAAGAACTGCAGGCCTCACTTGCCTCAGGCAAGATCAGTGGTCATGATTCAACAATAAGAAAGACTGGGCAAAAATGGCATCCATGGGAGTATTCCAAGGTCAAAGCCACTGCTGACCAAAAAGAACACAAAGGCTCATTTCACATTTACCAAAAAACATCTTGATTATCCCCAAGACTTTTAGGCAAATATTCTTTGGACTGATGAGACAAAAATGTAACTTTTTGGAAGGTGTGCATCCCGTTACATCTGGCATAAAATTAAAACAGCATTTCATAACAAGAACATCATACCAACAGTCAGACATTGTGATGGTAGCGTGATGGTCTGTGGCTGCTTTGCAGCTTCAGGACCTGGCCGACTTACCATAATTGATGGAACCATGAATTCTGAGCTCTAATAGAAAATCCTAAAGGAGAATGTCTGGTCATCAGTTCGTGACCTCAAGCTGAAGTGTACTTGGGTTATGCAGCAGGACAATGATCCGAAACACAACAGCAAGTCCACCCCCAAATGCTGGAAACAAAGCAAAATCTTGGTTTTGGAGTGGCCAAGTCAAAGCCCAGACATAAATTCAATTGAGATGCTGTATCATGACCTTACACAGGCCATTCATGCTTCTAAACCCTCCAATGTGGCTGAAATAAAACAATTCTGCAAAGAAGAGTAGGCCAAAATTGCTCCACAGCAATGTGAAAGACTTATTGCCAGTTATTGCAAACGCTTGATTGCAGTTGTTGCCGCCAAGGGTGGCACAACCAGTTATTAGGTTTAGGGGGCAATTACTTTTTCACATAAAGCCAGGCAGGTTTGGATAGCTTTTTTGCCTTAATAAATTAAACCATCATTTAAAAACTGCATTTTGTATTTACTCTGGTTATCTTTGTGTAATAAAAAAAATTGTTTCAGGATCTTAGTCATTTAAGTGTGACAAATGTGCAAAAAAAAAAAAAAAAAAATATCAGAAAGGGGGCAAATACTTTTTCACAGCATTGTATATTATAGCATTTCCACCACCGCCTTGATAAAGAGGAAAAGTCCTTGAAATGTGTTGCCTGGTACTTTACCCTGACACAAATTGCACCATTACCTCCTGAAGGTGTTACCGAGAGACAGTGGTGGCCACTAGCCCTGAGACCACTAGAGCATGTCCTGTCTAAGCAATCTGATTGAAAGCTGTAAAGAAAAACTATCCCCCACCACTGGCCACACCAGTTTGTTCCACAAATACATTTTTTTTTAGTTTGGTGCATTAACCCATTCCCACTGCTGCCTCCTGGCCTTTTAAGAGGTTCTAAATGCCGGGAGCATTCCAATAACATGACCGCTGTGCTTGGCTGTCCCAGCGTTCACATGATCCAATGCAAGTGTAGCGCTGGTAGATTTTCAATCTACCGTTTATAGGTAAATTTAGTGGGCTGTTTCACACATAGTCAGATTTAGCCTCTGTTCCAGTTTGGCTGTGTTGCATGTAGTTTCACGCTGTGCCTGTGGGTGTCGTTGTCGCCATGGGTCGGTGTTGGAAAGGCAACATGTTAAAGCGTATGAGTGCTCCTCTGTCCCGGAGATAACTCGATGGAGGTGGTCCTCCGAGTTGCATTCTGATAGAGGGTATTTATGGGACAGACGCCATGTTTTAGGGGTCTTTCGTTCCACCTGCTGGCCGTCCTGGCCGACAGATATGTGTTAGGAGTACTACCGCGTAGTCCTCCGATCGGGAGGACCACGTTGCTGCAGCGTGTGGGTGGGCCCAGAAGCCTGTCTGGGGCCTACCACAGCGGTGAGAGAATTGTCCTGGGCTGTCTGTCCTACGGGAAGAAGCTGGACAACTGAGAAGATCCCAGGGGAGGACCCGTCATGGAAGGATCATGCAGAGTGCTGGTCTGGAGAAGGGCCTGGTGACTCAGTTGGAGGACGCATCCTAAAGTTAACCTACCACATAGTACTGCCGACCCGGCTTAAAGGTTCTAGTGCTGTGTTTGCTATCCATCGTAAACCATTACATCCTGTGGCAGAGGATCGTACGGGTTTCTATTCCATTCAAGTCTGTGGCAGAGACTTTTGTTTGTGCTGCGTACCGGCTGCTAGGTTAGTGAGAGAAACCTATCCGGGCGGGCAAAGATTCAACTCTAAAAGGAAAGTACACTCATCTACAAGATTCCAATTCTTAATACTACATCAAGAAAAAGGTATTTGAACTTCCCTGCAACTCTTCTTCTACCTCTTTCCTGCTACTTCCTTCAGTTACTCTTTATTAAAGCATTGGAAAAGATACGCAAGTGTCTGGTGCTTACACTGTTTGGTATTAAGCTCAACGGGACCCTAGACCCGGTTCTGGTGAAATTGAGGTTACACAGGTGACGGTAACAGCCCGCTTTAAACCAGCAGCTCCACCGTGAGTTATTGCTACACAAGTATGATGAAAAGAGCTTTCTCAGGATCAGGAGCTTTCTGGTAGCCACTTGTCTCTACGCTGGGAGCGTGCAGGGCATCACAGAAAGAATTTTACATAGGGCTGCATATATGTATACAGCTGGTGGGAAGAGGTTAATAGTAAAAGTAACTTGTAAAAGTAGCACTATTAAGAACTATTTAAATCTGCCAAATGTGTTGATGAACTTGCCAAAAAGGGCTGCAGTTATTTTTGAATTTGGCGCAGGCTATTTTAAAGAAGCATATCACCAGGAAAGTGTCGGTAGGGAGTAACTGAATTGCCCCCAATAGAACTGCGCACTTTTATTTCACTGACTATTTTTTTCACTTTAACTAACCACATGTACACTCACAAACACTAACCATACACGCGCTAACACACATACTGTGACCTTGAGGAGGCCAAGATCATCAGCCAAGCACACTGGCAAATGTAAACAGTCCTTTTTAGAAAAAACAAAAACAGGCAAACAGAAAAACAGCTCGTCTTTAGCAAACAAACAAATATAGTCCATTAATTTCTGGTGCAAAAAATAAAGAGCCAGATCACTGCCGGTCACACTCGTCCCTTACAAGGTGTTTGCCAGCTCCCATCTGCCCCAGGGGTCCAAGAGAAGGTTACCACAGTTCTGCAACCATGTCTCAGCCATAAGCTAGCCCACATTGCTCACTCAGAGGTGTTCTGCTCTATCCCTCACAGACAGGCGCTGACTGTTTCTTCTTCCATTGCTGGACTCTGATGCACCTGGGTTAACCCCTTCCAGATCAAAGCCCCTGTTATCATGGTTTGGAGGTTCTTACCTCCCAAATCTCTTTGAACTTCTGGGCCTCCAATGAGGACTCACCAATCCAGAGAAAACTGAAAATTGGTACTCTCCTCTCCAACTGGACTGCCCTGGAACCCCTCACCCTGCATGGATGAGAACCCCTGGGTACTCCACAATGTTTTCAAACTGTTCCCGTTAGAGGTATCACAACCCAAATAATGGGGAAACATACCTGGCATCCTGTACAACACCTAAGCTTTACAAGTGTTGATGCAGCAGTAGGGTCTGCTGCCTATCAGTTTGAAGCCCTGAGGTTTCTCTCAGGTGTCCCCAGGGGTTCTGTCAGCAGCTGCTTCTGGTATTGCTCATCCTGAGGTTTAGGTGTCCGTTTCACTGCCTGAGCAACATGCACCTTCTTTGGATGGGTACAATTGTAAAAAGGACACAGCCTAGATGTCTGGGACACTGGGGCTTTACTAAATTATGCAAAGTCCTGCAGAGCCTGGTACTGTTGCACGCAGTGTTAATTTTGGCAGAAAAATTCGATTTAGTTTTAGTCTTAGGACTAAAATGGCATTTTAGTTTTAGTCCTATTTTAGTCTTCTGCAATTGCAGTTTTAGTCGTATTTAGTCAACTAAATCTCAAGTACATTTTAGTCGACTAAAACTCATTTTAGTCATCTAAAATCTAATGGGTGTAATTAAATTGTAATGCATTGGTTAACATTTCTCTACAATTTCCAAACTCATTATATACTGCTGGAGTGAAAAATCTATATATACCTCAATACCTTAAATATATATTACCGTATATACTCGAGTATAAGTCGTCACGAGTATAAGTCGAGGCCCCTAATTTACCACAAAAAAACTGGGAAAAATGTATTGACCCGAGTATAAGACGAGGGTGAGAAATGCAGAGGGTCAACAATACCCATCTGCAGCTGCCTGCCTCCCTGTGTCCTGTGCAGCCTACCTGTACCCTGTGCATGTGTCCTGTACATGTGTGTCCTGTGTCCTGTACATGTCCTGTGTGCATGTGTCCTGTGTGCATGTGCAGCCTACCTGTGTCCTGTGCAGCCTCCCTGTGGCGATCTCCAGCCTCCCTGTGGCGATCTCCAGCCTCCCTGTGGCGATCTCCAGCCTCAGACGGAGGCCGGCGTGTGATGATACTGTTCGGCGGCCATTCCACAGTTCAAAAGCCGCGCCTCCTCCTCGTCTGTGATAGGCTGACCGCTGACTGCCTATCACAGACATTCTCTCATTCTCATACCACAGACGAGGATGAGAGAATGTCTGTGATAGGCTGTACACTGACAGCTGTTCAGCCTATCACAGACGAGCAGGAGGCGTGGCTTTTAAAAGCTGCAATAGCCGCCGAACACTATCATCACACGCCGGCCACCGTCTGCCTGCATGACACGCTGATCATGCAGACAGACGGCGGTGACTCGAGTATAAGTCAAAGGGACACTTTCAGCCCAAAAAAAAATGGCTGAAAAATTCGACTTATACTCGAGTATATACGGTATTTAAGGTATTGAGGTGTGAACATGCACTACAGACCAGTGTTAATTTTGAAGTCAAATTTCAATTTCGTTTTGGTATTAGTCTTTTGACTAAAATGCCATTTTTAGTTTTAGTTGCATTTTAGTAATCTCAATTGTTTTAGTTTTAGTCGTGTTTTTGTCGACTAAAATAGTATTTATTTAGTCGACTACAATGTTTTAGTCGACAAAATTAACACTGGTTGCATGGTATGATATAATGCTGACAATTTACACAGCACTTCACCTGTACATTCACATCAGTTACTGCCCTCAAAAAGCCTACAATCATAGCCCCCATTCACACTTGAGCTTAGCCAGGCAATTTATAGGCTTTTTTTGTGCAATCGTATGTGCACACTTTTATTATGTTTTAACTAGGGTTGCACCAGTATCGGTGCCGCTACTAAGCATTTGTTCGAGTATCGGTACTCGTGCAAATGCTCCAAAACCTGAAACCCATACTTTCAGGCTCAGTACTTTTAGCTGTCAGTGGGATTCCCCAATTGACAGCTGAAGTGCAAACAAAAAAAAAAAAAGAAGGAGAAAAGCAGCCAGGCAATGTTTTTCAATATTGGAAAGTTGGTACCTCACGCCAAAAAATAACAAAGTAAGCTAGAATAAATTAACAGCTGCTCCCCTAGGTAGGTGGATCTACTTGAGATAATAGTGAGATATGAGGGGGCGCTCATAGGGTACAATATAATGTGCAATAGTATTTATGTATTCCTATAAAGCAATATTTCTATATTCATATTAAAGTGCAATGTGCCATAAAAAAATAGATACAATCCATATACATAATAATTGTGAATAAAATAGTGAAAAAGTCCTAGCAAAAAAGATTCTTCTGTGCTGATTATCTTCTAAGTGGGATCATTAGTGAACAGCCCATCACCAACTGGAATACACCCAATGTGCTCCATATGTGGGTTCTGCTTACCCACATATGGAGCACATTGGGTGTATTCTGCTCAACTTTTTAATCATTTTTCACTATTTGGTTCACAATTATTACCCGAAAATAAGACCTAGCTTGATTGTTGGTGCTGGCTGCAATATAAGCCCTACCCCCCCAAATAAGCCCTAGTTAAAGTCCTTGTAGGTCTTATTTTCAGGGTAGGGCTTATTTTTGGGGAAACAGGGTAGGGCTTATTTGGGGGGTAGGGCTTATATTGCAGCCATCACTGACAATCACGCTAGGTCTTATTTTCAGCGAAACAGGGTATTATATGGATTTAATCTATTATTTTATGGCACATTGCACTTTAAAATTAATATACAGTATTGCTTTATAGGAATATATAAATACTACTGCACATTATATTGTACCCTATGAGTGCCCCCTATATATCTCACTCAATGTTTATCAATAACATTGCTCAGCCGCTGAAACAGATAAAAAGGAACATAGTTTCATTTGTTTATACATCTACAGATCAAAGGGACGAACTTTTTTTTTTTTTTTTTAAATGTTCCTCTGTTTAACCCCTTATTAACCCTTAATTTATGCTAATCGACCTTAATTAACTATTTGCCAACCAGCTACCATCGTTCTACTGCGGCAGGGTGGCTCACCTGCGCAAATTGGCGTAGCTGTACGGTGGCCGCTTCAAGGGCACTAGGCAGAGCAACGCCGGAGCTGATGCGCGTGGCCAGCAGCCGCAATCGCTCCTCAAAGAGCCAGAACGGGGATCTGTCAATGTAAACAGACAGATCCCCTTTCTGTCAGGGAAGTAGAGAGAGATCATCTGTTCCTAGTTTTCAGGAACAGCGATCTCTCTCTATTCCCAGGCAGTCCACTACCCCCCCCCCCCAAGTTAGAAACACCTCACTTGGGAACACTTAACCCCTTGATCGCCCCCTAGTGTTAAACCCTTCCCTGCCAGTGACATTTATACAGTAATCAGTGGCTATTTTTAGCACTGATCGCTGTATAAATGTTAATGGTCCCAAAAAAGTGTCCGATAACGTGCTTCACTTTGTCAGACAGCTTCTAATTTATGTGATTTCTTGATTTAACAGGTCTGGCAGTAATCAGGCCTGGGTGTGGCAAGTGAAATTTAACTCAGCTTTCCAAAAAACTGTGGTCAATCACAGTTCATTTATGATTCAGCATGGGAGGGGGCAAATACTTTTTCACATAGGGCCAGGCAGGTTTGAATAGCTTTTTTCCCTTAATAAATGAAATAATAATTTAAAAACTGCATCTTGGATTTATTCAGGTTATCTTTGTGTAATATTAAAATTAGTTTGATGATCTGAATCAATTAAGTGTGAGAAATATGCAAAAAAAAAAAAATAATATCAGGAAGGGGGCAAATACTTTTTCACAGCACTGTATGTGTATGTAAGTTGTTGTTTGTACCCATAGTACAGCCCAGAAACATAAGTGCACATTTTGCTTTTTTTTATTTATCATGCATAAAAACACACAGACTCTGACACTGACTAATTTAAAAAAAATATATGTTTTTTAAATTCTACCCAAAATATGCTGACCCTGACCTTGACCTTTGACATTGACCCTAACCCTAACTCTGACAAACCTTGATCTTGTTATTCTTTTCTTTATTTATTTTTTATTCTTTATTTTTTATTTATTTTTTAACAATGTGTTTTTCTCTTTATTCAGAAGAGTAAGTAAACCCAGAGATGGGCTCACAGTGACTGATCACTGTGATTGCCAATCAGAGGCTATCACAGCGATCACCGGAACCAAAAGTCTTGGGTCCTGATTGCGCACCATTGCACAAACAGGGTCCATAAAGACATGGATGCGCAAGTTTGGGGTGGAGGAGCTTGACTGGCCTGCACAGAGTCCTGACCTCAAACTGATAGAACACCTTTGTGATGAATTCGAGCGGAGACTGCGAGCCAGGCCTTCTCGTCCAACATCAGTGCCTGACCTCACCAATGCATTTCTGGAAGAATGGTCAAACATTCCCATAGACACACTCCTAAATCTTGTGGACAGCCTTCCCAGAAGAGTAGAAGCTGTTACAGCTACAAAGGGTGGGCCAACTCAATAATGAACCCTACAGACTAATGCCTCGTACACACGGTCGGATTTTCCGACGGAAAATGTGTGATAGGACCTTGTTGTCGGAAATTCCTACCGTGTGTGGGCTCCATCACACATTTTCCATCGGATTTTCCGACACACAAAGTTTGAGAGCAGGACATAAAATTTTCCGACAACAAAATCCGTTGTCGGAAATTCCGATCGTGTGTACACAAATCCGACGGACAAAGTGCCACGCATGCTCAGAATAAATAAAGAGATGAAAGCTATTGGCCACTGCCCCGTTTATAGTCCCGACGTACGTGTTTTACGTCACCGCATTCAGAACGATCGGATTTTCCGACAACTTTGTGTGACCGTGTGTATGCAAGACAAGTTTAAGCCAACATCTGTTGGAAAAAATCCTAGGATTTTGTTGTCGGAATGTCCGATCAATGTCCGACCGTGTGTACGGGGCATAAGACTGTGATACCATTAAAGTTCATGTGCGTATAGGCAGGCATCACAATACTTTTGGTAATACAGTGTATGTTGCCCGCGGAGTTTTCAGGAGGGGATTTCTCAGCTCAGCACACCCTCCCGCATGCACACCTGAGCTAAGGACAGATGGACTCCATGAAGCAAATGCTGCATGAATCATCTGCCCTTGGTAGGGTGTGTTTTTAAAAGTGATTTCTTACCTAGTGCATTTGCTC
The DNA here is from genome assembly GCA_037952925.1 of Lithobates clamitans. Classification (NCBI taxonomy): domain Eukaryota; kingdom Metazoa; phylum Chordata; class Amphibia; order Anura; family Ranidae; genus Lithobates; species Lithobates clamitans. The sequence continues at coordinate 2,475,803 of JBBGZY010000220.1, forward strand.
CAAATATTCAAATTGAAATGAATAGCATTTTAGGTTTGTGATGCACAGATGCAGTTTAGTTTGGCGTTAAGGAGTGACATAATGCACAGCACTGTGATTGCAGTAACATACTTAAAAAATATGAATCTGGCCTACAAAGTTCTCCTAATGTCCTTTGTGTAATGTGCTGACAATCAGCAAAATATATTAGAGGAAGAAGGGCAGGGCACACACTTTTCATGTGTGTCATTTGTTTCTTACCCATTTCAAGCAGGGGGAAGAAAAAAAATGACTTATTTAGGATTTTAAATGATTCTGATTTGTAAGCAGTGTCCTGCCTTACCATTCACCCAGAGTTCCCCTTAATTTCTCTGAAAGGTTGTGTAATTGCTTTGGCCTTCAGTCACTGAACTGCATTTCTACGATATCTACATATCTATGAAGTATGCTGCTTTCTCCAAAGTAAATATATAAGAAGATTAAATATTTTGGCTGTGCACCAGGGAACAGAACACCTGTTAAGAAATAACATATTCCAGGTGTTCAGAATAAACAGAGGTTTGGACAGCTTATGCAATACCACTTGTGGCCAGCAGAGGTGCCGTGCTATGATACATCATCACTAGTCTTTGCTAAATGTTTTTTCATGCAGACTTAGCCAAAGAAAGCCATGAGGTTCAGTTCACTAAAGCATGGCTAATATAGAGTTTGCACTACCATGCATGATTTATCTTTGCAAAAATTGTGATTTCGGTTCTCTAAGGATTTAAAGGAGATGTAAAAAAAATATGAATGGCATTTGGTTTGCTCTGTGTACTGTGTATCATAAACAATTGCCATTAAAATATACTTAAGTTGGCCATACATGACATGGATTTCTCTACAGACTACCCCATCTAAACAGTGTGGCCTCATCTTCCGCTGCCATCTATTGTATTCTGAGGGCCAGCATTCACAGCTGTCAGAATACCCAAACACTGATTTGCAGCTTATTGGGTGCAGTCATTGTCGTAATGGTGGTGCACATTGAGCCCAAGAAAAGCTGAAGGCGACATCCATGTTATTCAGGAATCATAGGTTGGACATGACAGTTTTGTAGAACAGTCACATATTGCAGCAGCAAATACTTTTATTATTATACAGGATTTACATAGCGCCAACAGTTTACGGAGCAGGTAAACTGGAGGGTAAACAGTACATCTACAATACACTTTAAGCCCGGGTTCACACCTATGCGAATTAGATGTGCGTTTCCACACATCTAATTCGCATAGCAGGAGAATGTGACTGGCTCCCTATGGAGGCGGTTCACATATCTCCGGGGCGGCTGCGGTGCGCACTGCACAAAAACGCTGTGCGTCTTTGGCTGCTTTTCAGGGCCGAATTCAGGCATAGAATCGGCCCTGATTCATCCCTGAAACGGTGAACAGGGACGCACAGCGCTCCTGTGCGGTCCGCAGCGCATTATAGTGTGAACCCGGGCTCAAACAGTAGGAATCAAAGAGCTCTGCTCGTTAGAGCTTACAATCTAAGAGGGAAGGTCAAGAGATACAAGAGGTAATAACTGTGGGGGATGTGCTGATGGAGAAATAAATGAACAGTTGTTAGGTGGGGGCCAAATAAGCTTCTCTGAAGAGATGTGGTTTCAGGGATTGTCTGAAAGTAGACAAGGTAGGAGATAGTCGGACAGATTGGGGTATAGCATTCCAGAAGATGAGAGAGGCTCGGGAGAAGTCCTGGAGGCGGGGATGGGATGAGGTGACAAAGGAGCTAGAGAGCAGGTGGTCTTGAGAGGAACTAAGAGAACAATTTGTTATTTTGAGACAAGGTTAGTGATGTAGCTGGGGGCCAAGTTATGGATGGCTTTGTAAGTTATGATTAGTATCTTGAATTTTATCTTTGGTTGAGTTGCAGCCAATGGAGGGATTGGCAAAGAGGGGTAGCAGACGCTGAACGATTTGTAAGGTGGATGAGCCTGGCAGCAGTGTTCATGATGGGCTGAAGGGGGGATAGCCTATTTAAAAGGTAAGCCACAGAGGAGGTAGATGCAGTAGTCAAGATGAGAGATTACCAGGGAGTGGTTTAGAAGCTTTGTGGTGTTGTTGGTTAGGAAGAAACACACCTCCATACTTAGGAATGTACCTTCATAGCTTTTTAATTTAGCTCACATTTCAACTTAGGGACAGCAGACACCAGCACACAGGTCTTTGCAGAGCTGTAAACAGCTAATTGAGTTCTGGTAGGATGTCTGTAAATTTCTGCTGACCATAAAAAAAAAACCTGACAGATTACCACCTCCCTCTGACCGATCGTTAAACTATAACAAAATCCTTAAGTTCTGTCACCCATGGTTTGTAGGGTATTTACAGCACTATGAACACATAGCATGCAATAAAATGCCTACCTAGGAAAAAGTCAGGTGGGGGGGCGACCTCTGAGACCTCTGCCCAAATCACAACTTAACAAAATCCACAAACAATTTATAAAATCAAACAGGACCAAGACACATTAGTATTAAGTATTTATTTGTATGGAGAATATCATCCCAAACAAATCAAGGTCATACATGACTAAGCTAGCACATACAGAGGGTGACGTAGCAGTCAGGTACCTCCTGGGTGACAGGCCCAACTGATGTACACTGTTTGGTATCACTGGACATAAAATTAAATGCTGAACAATAATCTACCAGTTTCTAGAATGCAACTTGCACATATTGGAAGATATTAATATTAGTATAAAATTGTGTTTAAGGGAGGGCCATGATACAGTCATAAACACGTTGGACACTCCTCAGACGCTTAATTGGTCAGATGGCCTCTGTCAACACCCCTCTGATCCCACAGAAAAGGGGGGTGCCAGGACAGTGTGACAGTTCTCATGTACCATCAATCAAGTGTAGCAGGGCGGTACCCTGCCAGGGTCCAGCTCTAAAGAACAGCCAGTCCACTAATGGGTCAGCTGTGTTCTGGTCCTTAAATAATTATCAGACCAAGGTTCTGGGCTCAGAAATGGAGACAGCTGCACCCGACAGAAAGGAAGTCTGGCCTAGGAGGTCGGGAGTGTCCCAGTAGGAGATGGCGCCAGGAGAAAGAGACAGGAGGTCTCAGAGTCTAAGGCTACAGGTGGCAGCCTGTGTGTGAACGTCTGTAGCAGGCAGGCCCGCAACCGAACAGCACAAAGCTGACAGTGAGTAAGCCAGGAGACTGAAGTGTGTGTTTATACAATGATGGTGGAACCCCCTGCGACGGAAGATTACTGTCAGGGAAATAGTATTAGGACTGGTGATCCTGCCAGTAACCGTCATCACTGTGCCGGGCGCATCCCCAGGCGCATGCGCACACAGTGACGGTGTTTGGCGCTCTCTGGCCTATTTAAACCTGCTGCAGTTGTATGCAAGTTGCTAGATTATCATCAGCTTCCTTTGTTCCCAGTACCTGCTTCCTGCATCTGACTTCCTGGTTCCTGTTTACTATTCGGCTCGCCCGACTCACCCTGATCTCTGCCTGCATCGACCTCTGGCTTGGACTTGACTACGCTCCTGTCTGTACCCCTGCACCTTTGCTTGTCTGATCGGTCTTGACCCCTGGCCTGGCTACTGACCTTGTTCCTGATTAAACCTATTGTGCCTCTTCCGGACTGCTCCTATGGTTCACAACCCCTGGCCTGCCTTGACCCCGTTCCTGGTTTCTCCACTGGAATACTTCCACGCACGGTTGCCCAACGCACCCAAGCGGCTCTTAGCTATCCAACCCTCAACATCCGGCAACCCGTTCACCTTTGGACACCGTACTCCCTGTCTAACTCTCAGGGTCACACTTAGTCGCAAGGGGCGCCCTCTCAGCAATCCGGCCTCGCACCTAGAACTTGACAGTATAATCCAGCCATGACTGAGACCGGCAGAGGTGCGTCCCCTGTGGAGGCTTTGTGCCAACAGACTTCTACTCTTGCTCAAGTAATCCAAAAGCTACAGGAAGGGTACCTGCATCTGGAGGGTAGGCTAAAACTACTAATGGAACCAGCTACCCCTACGGTGACGATCCCACCTCCAGAGCCACGAGTTCCAACGCCTGAGCGGTTTACTGGAGATCGACTAAAGTTTAGATCTTTTAAAAATGCCTGTTTGCTTTATCTAGCCCTGCAGCCCCGGACATTTTCTATTGAAACTACTAAGGTTGGGTTCCTTATTTCTTTGTCATCCGGTGATCCCCAGGCATGGGCTCACAGTCTATGGGAACAAAAGGACCCAGCTATTCGCACAGTGGACACTTTCTTCGCAGCCATGTCTCAGCTCTACGAAGATTCTCAGCTCGCAGCCACCGCTGAAGCCGCCCTGCACTCCCTACAGCAGGGACAGCGGCCGGTAGAGGACTACACCATAGACTTCCGTCGATGGTCTGCATATGCAGGCTGGAATGAGGCCGCTTTAAAATATCAATTCCGTTTAGGACTTTCTAAATCCCTCAAGGATGAATTGGCCAGAAGTGGTATTCCTGCTCATCTAGAGGACCTCATCCAAAAGGGCCATCCAGTTGGACAGACGTCTACGGGAGCGCCAGGCTGAACGGTCACAAACTCTCTGCATATCCACTCCAGAGACTGGGGCAAGGCCCGCTAGTAGGAGGAGAGCAGCATTGACCGTTGGGAAGAAACAACGTCAGCGACAAGCCAACTTATGTCTTTATTGTGGAGAGAATGGACACTTCCTCTGCCACTGTCCCATTAGGCCCTACAAGCCACTCAAGTACACCCCAGTATATTTCCAGGTCTCCGGAACTTCCACTTCCCACCTTGTCCTCTCTATTATGTTACAGTTAGCGGAAGGAAGCGTTCGGCTGCAAGCCATAGTCGATTCCAGGGCATGCAGCTGCTTCCTGGACCTGAACCTGGCCAAAAGACTTGGCCTATCTTTGCTACCCAAGAAACATAGACTGGAAGTTCTCCTGGCCGATGGTAACCTGCCTAGTTCTGGTCCTGTTACCCAAGAGACTGTTCCTCTGTTTGTCACTACTCCTGATGGCCATCAGGAGTTCATACGTTTTGACGTTCTGAGCTCACCTATGTTTCCTTTCATCCTGGGTACTCCCTGGCTCCAAACACACAACCCTCAGATCAATTGGGCTAAGAGAGAAATTGTGTTCACCTCTCCCTACTGTTTGCAGCATTGCCTGGCCCCTAGCCACATAGACCCTACCAGTTGTTTGTCAGTCCAGCCTGTATCGGTCAGTTATCCCAACATACCATCAGTCTATCATGAATTTTCGGATGTCTTCGATAAGAAGAAAGCTGATATTCTACCTCCACATAGACCATATGACTGTCCGATTGAATTACTCCCTGGAGCCGAAATTCCTTTTGGACGTATTTTTCCACTCTCTGAAATGGAACTAGGAACCCTGCGTCAATATATTGACGAAAACTTAGAAAAAGGCTTCATCCGGCCTTCTTCCTTTCCTGCTGGCGCCGGAATCTTTTTAGTTGAAGAAAAAGACAAGACCCCAAGACCTTGTGTGGATTACAGGGAACTCAATAAAATTACCATAAAAAAACGCTATCCTCTCGCCCTTGTTCCTGAACTCTTCCAGAGATTCCGTACTGCTCGGGTGTTCACTAAACTTGACCTACGGGGGGCCTACAATCTCTTTCGCATCCGGGAGGGTGATGAATGGAAGAAAGCGTTCAGAACACGCTTTGGACATTTCGAATACTTGGTGATGCCCTTTGGGCTATGTAACGCCCCGGCCACATTTCAACATTTTGTAAATGATATCTTCCGTGAATATCTGGATCTCTTCGTAATCTATCTTGATGATATCCTCATCTTCTCAACTACTCTGGAGCTTCACCGGATGCATGTAAAGACAGTATTACACACACTGAGGAAACACAGACTCTACGTGAAAGTGGAGAAGTGTGATTTAGAAAAAGCGTCCATACAATTTTTGGGGTTGATCATCTCCACAGGTGGTGTAGCCATGGATCCACAAAACATACAGGCAATCCTGGATTGGCCAACTCCATCAGACAAGAAGGGGGTGCTAAGATTTGTGGGCTTCGCAAATTTTTATAGAAGGTTCATTAAGAGCTTTTCTTCCATTATCTTACCTATAACCCAGGTAACCCGTCTGCATGCTCGGTTCCTGTGGTCTCCAGAAGCGCAATCTGCCTTCGATAAGCTGAAGTCTTTGTTTACCTCGGCTCCAATCTTACAACACCCCGACCCCGCTCTGCCGTGTACCCTGGAGGTCGACGCCTCTGAAGTAGCCACGGGGGAAGTTCTGTCTCAACACCAGGGGCCCAAGTCGTTACTGCATTCCATGGCCTACACTTCACGAAAGATGAGCCAGTCTGAGAGAAACTATGATGTGGGTGATAGAGAACTCTTGGCCATTAAGACTGCTCTGGAGGAGTGGAGATATCTCCTCAAAGGTGCCTCTCATCCCATGATATTTACGGACCACCGAAACCTAGAGTACCTCCACACTGCTAAGCGGTTAAGACCTCGACAGGCCCGGTGGGCTCTGTTCTTTGCCAGATTCAACTTCCACATAACCTTCCGCCCTGGATCTAAGAATGGGAAGGCGGCTACTCTGTCCAGAATGTTCTGACACTCCCGAGGAGGTGGCTCCCAGCACCATCCTGTCACCACAGAACTTTCTTATGATTCAACCTGACCTAAGCTCCTCACTCAGACAGGCTTCCACCCATTGCTCAGAACCAGAAGCCTCTTCCCTAAGAAACTTGGATGGGTTTCTCGTTACCAGGACAAAATCTTTGTCCCACAGCAAACCAGAATCCAGGTCCTAAGGACTCTGCATGACCATCAACTCGCTGGCCATTTCGGGGTGCGAAAAACGATGGAGCTGGTCCAACGATCTTTCTGGTGGCCGTCCCTAAAGTCTGATTGTAAAAGGTACGTTGATTCCTGTACCATCTGCCAGCAGTATAAGGGGTCCAACGTCAAATCTTGGGGTCTGTTACGTCCACTGCCTGTGCCAGAAGAGCCATGGAAAGAAATTTCAATGGACTTTATCGTAGAGTTACCTCCCTCAGAAGAATTCACAACTATTCTGGTAGTCGTGGATCGTCTGTCCAAAATGGCTCACTTTCTGCCCATGCAGGGTACACCATCTGCCACAGATACGGCAAGGACTTTCTTAAAGGAAATAGTCAGACTACACGGCTTACCTAACAGTGTTGTTTCCGATAGAGGGGTACAACTTACCTCCAGATTCTGGAAAGAGCTCTGCAAAATGCTGTCAATCAAAATACATCCATCTTCTGCTTATCATCCCCAGAGCAACGGTCAAACCGAAAGAACAAACCAAACCTTAGAACAATATCTACGCTGCTTCTGCTCTTTTTCCCAGGACGATTGGATCACCTTACTCCCGTGTGCGGAGTTTGCATATAACAATTCAGTTCATGCAACTACCAATCAATCTCCCTTCTGGGCCAACTATGGGTTCCATCCCTCATTTCTGCCCAATATCATTCCGGAGGCCTCAGTTCCAGCAGTTCAGGACAGAATTAACGCTATCCAGGCTAATTATCAGACCCTCCAGATGACCATGCAGAAGGCCCAGGAGGACTACAAGAAGCAGTATGACAAAAGGAGGAAGAATCCTGTGTTTAAGGTGGGAGATAGCGTATGGCTCTCTTCAGCAAATCTGAAACTTCCATGTCCCTCCCGGAAGTTGGGTCCTAGGTTTATCGGGCCTTTTACAATTAAACGAGAAATCAACCCAGTGGCATTTGAACTAGTATTACCAGGGTCCTATAAAATACATCCAGTATTTCATGTGTCTTTGCTTAAAACTGTTGTCTCTAGTCCCTTTCCAGGAAGAGAAGAAGTTTCTCCTCCTCCAGTCTCAGTGGGAGATGAAACTGAATATGAAGTGGAAGCCATTCTGGACTGTCGACGGAGAGCTAGGACAATTCAATTTCTTATTAAATGGAAAGGTTATGCTATGGATGAAAATTCTTGGGAACCAGCAAGAAATATTCATGCTCCCAGACTGTTGCAATTGTTCCGAGGTCACCATCCTGAGAAATGGGCCCGATTGGGCATCCGGAGGCTGCCCCTTGGGGGGGGGGGGCACTGTCAGGGAAATAGTATTAGGACTGGTGATCCTGCCAGTAACCGTCATCACCGTGCCGGGCGCATCCCCAGGCGCATGCGCACACAGTGATGGTGTTTGGCGCCCTCTGGCCTATTTAAACCTGCTGCAGTTGTATGCAAGTTGCTGGATTATCATCAGCTTCCTGTGTTCCCAGTACCTGCATCTGACTTCCTGGTTCCCGTTTACTATTCGGCTTGCCTGACTCACCCTGATCTCCGCCTGCATCGACCTCTGGCTTGGACTTGACTACGCTCCTGTCTGTACCCCTGCACCTTTGCTTGTCTGATCGGTCTTGACCCCTGGCCTACTGACCTTGTTCCTGATTAAACCTTTTGTGCCTCTTCCGGACTGCTCCTATGGTTTACGATCCCTGGCCTGCCTTGACACCGTTCCTGGTTTCTCCACTGGAATACTTCCACGCACGGTTGCCCAATGCACCCAAGCGGCTCTTAGTTATCCAACCTTCAACATTCGGCAACCCGTGCACCTTTGGGCACCGTACTCCCTGTCTCACTCCCAGGGTTAAGCTGCACTTAGTCGCAAGGGGCGCCCTCTCAGCAATCCAGCCTCACACCTAGAACTTGACAATTACTGTCCATTTGAACATTTTTGTTACCTTTAAATAAAAGTGGGCTGCCATGCCCTTAAAAAAACGCAGTCTGGAGTGGCACGTTTCTGGAAACCGCATGCACCACTTGAATCTAATCACCCTGAATGTTTACACGAGGAACATCTGTCAAGTTATGAGAGCCAAAAACACCTTGTTCATTGACTGAACTCCTGCTAAAAACCAAGGACTCTGCAAGTATTCTTCTTTTTTAACTCTTTTTTTTATTTCTCTGTTGTTTTATTGTCTCTATTTCTTTGTAACACCCTTTTCCTGTAAATATTTTATTTGCACCATTGTGACCTTTTCATTATTAAACCCGATTTTGAAAAGTGTTAACATTGTCTCTAACGCGTTTAATGCAAACTAAAAAGAATCCCTGTCTCTTGAAGAGTGTTACTGTATACTGTAAATTAGGGCTGTCCAAATACCGATACTAGTATTGGTGCTGACACCGAACATTTGCCCAAGTACTTGTACTCGGGCAAATGCTCTGATGCATAATCCGATACCTGGACAGTCAGGGGTGATCGGTGCAGCGTTGGGCAGGAGTTACAATCACCGATCTCCCTGTATACAGTTCAATAAAGCAGCTGACAGCCGCTTCTCCTCCTCTCCCTCCGGTGGCTTTCAGCTGCTTTATTGAAATGAATACAGGGAGATCAGATCAGTGATTGTAACCCCTCCCCAGCACCGCACCGTTCACCCCTGACTGTCCCCCATATCCTCCTCCAGTCCCCCTCCATGCTCCTCCGGTCCACCTCCATGCTCCTCTGCCCCCTCTGTCCTCGAGCTGTCAGGATGGAGAGTGGAGGAAGGAGCCGGTAAATATGTAATTTACCAGCTCCTTCCTTTTCCGAATGCACAGAGTCAGTGATCACTGACTCTGTTCATTCATAACGGTCACTGAGCATCGTAAACTGTGTTTACAATGCTTCAGTTTATGAATGGAGAGGAGCCTCTGTCTCCTCTCCATTCATCTTCAGTGCAGCTGGGAATCTGTCCTCAGTCCCTTTCCCTGTCTCAAAAAGGAGATGTCAGGGGTCTGTTATGACGCCTGATATCTCGCCAAAGCCCCCCCCCAACAGAGCTAATAAAAAAAAGAAAAAAAAAAAAGGATTGTAATAAATAATTCTTGAAAAGGTTAAAAATTGTAAAAATAATAAAAACAAACAAACACATTGATACACCCCCCCCCCCCAAAAAAAAAAAAAAGAAAGCATTGTAAAATAAATACATTGTAAAGAATAATAAAATTAAAAAATTGTATAAAAAAAAAAAAAAAAAACTACTGACAGACACAGTCCATGCATCATCAGTGCTGCATTTTAGTGCCACTGTCACATGACATTAAAAAAGTATCAGTAATTGGTATCAGTAAGTACTCTAAAAAAAAAAAAAAAAAAAAAGTATTGGTACTTGTACTCGGTCTTAACCACTTGCCGACCGCCGCACGACTATATATGTCCTCACTTTGAGGACGGATATCGTTTTTATGGCAGCAGCTAGCTGCCATAACCCCGGTATCCCCGTGTTCGGCTACAAGATAAAAGTGTTTTCTGCGGTGGATTCACCGCGAGATCACTTTTATCAGCGGCAGGAGAGAGGCCCCTCCTCCCGCCGCGATCCAGTGCCCTCCGCCACTTACCGGAGCCGTCGGCAGCGGCGGAGGCAATCAGATCCTTCCCGTGGCTGTGCATGGAGACGAGTGAGGGGAAGATGGCCCCTACCAGTCTCCATGACACTGCAGGGCAGAAGTAACGTCAAAATGTCACTTCCGCTCATAGCTCTTAAAGGGCCATTTTTTTAAAAGAATTTTTTTAAATGACAATTTTTTTTTTATTGCATTTTAGTGTAAATATGAAATCTGAGGTCTTTTTGACCCCAGATCTCATATTAAGGAGGTGCTGTCATGCTTTTTTTCTATCACAAGGGATGTTTACATTGCTTGTAATAGGAATAAAAGTGACACAATCTTTATTTTTTTAAAACAGTGTAAAAATAAAAAGGTAAAATAAATAAGGAAAACATTTTTTAAACGCGTCCCGTCCCGCCGAGCTCGTGTGCAGAAGCGAATGCATACGTGAGTGTTGCCCGCATATGAAAACTGTGTTCAAACCACACGTGAGGCATCACCACGATCGGTAGAGCGAGAGAAATAATTCTAGCTCTAGACCTCCTCTAACTCAAAACATGCAACCTGTATTATTTTTTAAACGTCGCCTATGGAGATTTTTAAGGGTAAAAGTTTGTCGCTGTAACAGAACATCGCACACTCCCCTTGAGTGCTTCCGTCAGTATACCGCTTCCTAAGTCCTGGAACACAAGTCCAATGGATCTGGCTATAGTAACCCCAAGAACCAGACAATACCAGTCTTGGAGTACATCAGGAATAATCTTTTATTTGAGTTCTCACACAAATATATACAGCAGGATGACTAAAACCTAACCTAATTAACAGGAGCCAATTATCTAATCCTTTATACAGCCTAGGTGACTAAGAGATATGACCTTTTGGCCAGACTTGTGGTCACCGAGCTTCACACAGTAACAGAGTTAATAACCACAAACAACAATGGGTGAAAAGACTCTTAGAGCCACACTAGAGTTATTTACAATAAACACATTATAGCAGACAACAGACAGGTAGCTGGAATTGATGACATTAGCATCTAACAGTAGGAGTCCCAATGAGATGAATCAGTCGCTATTCTAATACAGCATATAAAGGGTTCCCAGAGTCTGTGTGTTTTGGGGGGACATGGACCTGAATCCAAAAGTAACACCAACCCCAGGGTCCCCAGGCATACAGCTCACAGAGAGCACCATTCCCCCAAATGCCAGGGCCCATAATCAGTGGGCAAGAGGCTTGCGTTCAGTCCCCTCCAAAAGCCTCTGTCCTGGCTAGGTCTGTCACAGTCGCCATTCCAGGAGCGGGCGCAATTTTGAAGCGTGACATGTTGGGTATCAATTTACTTGGAGTAACATTATGTTTCACAATATAACAAAAAAATTGGGCTAACTTTACTGTTGTCTTATTTTTTAATTCAAAAAAGTGTATTTTATCCAAAAAAAAATGAGCTTGTAAGACCGCTGCGCAAAAGACGGTGTGACAGAAAGTATTGCAATGACAGCTATTTTATTCTCTAGGGTGTTAGAAAAAAAATGTATAATGTTTGGGGGTTCTAAGTAATTTTCTAGCAAAAAAAAAACAGTTTTTAGCTTGTAAACAACACATCTAAAAAAGAGGCCCGGTCCTTAAGTGGAAGTGATATTGGGACAACTCTGAACATACCAGTCTGTGGTGACAGTGTATGTTAAAGACGTTTATTCTAAAATCATAGCTGGTATTGCTAATCTTGTGGAAGTTCTGACTCGTCTGTAAAAGTCGGTCGTGGCAGTTAAAGGGATAATTGCTTGATTAACTTAACCCAGTTACAATCGCTCTCAGGCTGCTGACACCTACACTGTGGTCCCACGAGCTGGAAAATCTTTGTGCAGGGTGCAGCTGAGAGTGGCATTGTCACATTAGTGACAGTGCTGTGTGAGACTGGCCATTCCTTTGTCACAAATTGGTGAGAAGGGCAGGAGTCAGATATCCAGTGTTTCGTCATAATTGTTAGCAACCTTTTTTCACCCAGAACCTTTGTTTTTAATCATAGTCTGTGAGGCCTGATAGTGTCAAAGTAGGGCCACCCACGGCTAAAATTTTAGCCAATTCCTGTGAAATTTGAGCCATGTATAATCAGCTTTATGTTTACTTTTTCCCATCCTTTGTTGCATCTCAGTGAAACTGATCTCCTGCAGCCTCTTTCCTAACCTGTCTACATGCATGTACTCCAGTAAAAACGGCATGCCATTTCTAAGGGAGGGTTTCCAGATGGTGACAACAGTGGAGCATGCCATGGTCTCTGTCAGAAGCTTGTGTGACAGGATGACAAAGTAGTAGCACAACTGGGAGATGGGGATCGAGCGCTGTCTCCCTATAACAAAAGGTGCCTGAACGAAGACCTTCATGGCAGGATCACTAAGTGATATTTTAATGAAAGCTGCTTATTTAGAACTGTTTACTTGGGAAATGGCATTAAAGTGGTTGTAAACCTCAGAAAAGAAAAATGCAAAAAAGTATATCCTTCTATAGTGTGTACTTGCCTCAAACCAAAGCAGTGTGATTTCTGTCTGCTGACTTCAACCTTTGCATCAGTCACTTATACCAGTCTATGATTACACAAAGCACTCCAGGATGATGACCCCCCCCACTTTTTCCAGCACACAGCAGGTAGATGACAGTCTCAGCTGTGCATGTCTCCCTCTGAGATGCCCTGCATGTAGATTCCCTCCATCAGATTCCCGCTCCCTGCCTTCTGGCATTCAGAAATGCTGTGTATTACGTGTGCTTTAGAAGGATGTAGAGGAGCGAGGGCCACAGATAAACAGGCACAACTTAGGAAGCTTTGTTTCATCTCTTGTCACTTCAGTTGGTATATGTAAGGGTTTACAACCACTTTAATATTGAAGCTTTTTTGAGATTTTAGTGGTTGGGTTCACATCTAGTGTATTTGTACTGAGCAAGGCTCAGAGGGCTGACTATAGGCTCCCTCATAAGACTGGCAGCGGAGCTTCTCACCCCCGGGTCCCCACCCATGGCAATGGAGGCTGAAGCCCTCTGAATGTCCTCCTCTGCTCACTCTGGGGGGGTCCCCTTCCCGATCAGCACATGGAGATCCCTCCTGCCGGACCCAAAGTTCAGGGAAAGGATGGCTCCGGGAAAAAAATTGGGATACAAGGCTGCCAGGATCCCCGCTCAGCGCCGCCTGCATCCCCTGCGTCTCCTCTTGGGTCTTACGACCCGCTTCCTGATTGGCCGGGAGGAGAAGCAGTAAGAGAATAGCGAATATTAATTTTCTGTTGTCACACAACTGGGTGGGCTCTGGCTCTAATCATGTGCTTAAAAAACAAAAACAAAAAAAAAAACATTGAAATCCATGCATCCGGTGCCCTGCATGTAGTTTAGGGGTCGGACGCATGGATTAGGAGGGCGGTGCCCCTAATGGACAGGCAACCACTGATCACAAGATAAATATAGATATTGTATGGATTTCAAAATCATAACAGACTGATCTTCAGCCATCCTTTAATACCCCCTTCTTCTAATTCCTCCCTAAAATAAAAATATGCAACATTGTAAATTATTTAAAAAAAAAAAAACCGACAAAACACAAAATTACTAAAAAGCCCATCTTTGGGAGAGAACACCGGCTCCTCCTTAACGGGGGGGGGGGGAGGAGCGGTTAGTGTGACGAAAATGTAAGCGTAGGATAGTTTTGCCTTAACAAGATGTGGTGTGATCTGTAGAAGTAGTGTAATTGTAGATGTAGTTTAATTCTGGGTTATTAAAAATATAGTATTCAGTGTCAGTCATGCACATATGTTCTTTCATTAGCATTTGAAAAGGACAGACAGTTTTTTTCTAGGATCGAAGTGACACCTAGATGCCAATAAAAGTTTCCATTAGAATAAACAGATTGCCACCATCCTAAAGGCTTCAAAGAAAACTGCTAGTCATTTTGGCTACATTGATCCGCAGGGGGCATTCGCAAGGCTCCGGACAGTCTGTAAACTTTGAATGATACCAACAGATCTAAGGAACCTAGTTTATCTCTCATGAAAGCTAAAATATTAGCGTCAGAGAGATGAAAATAATTCCTTTTGATCGTACACCTGATGGGTTACGTGTACATGTAACTCTGTATGTTTAGCAGGTGTAGAATCCTAGAGAACCCCACAAAACCGTTATATGGTGCCTGATTGCAGCAGGCAGGCAGTGATTGGTACTGTTGCGATCGGACTGATGCGCTGGTATCGGAAATCCTATCCATGACCCAGCAATCTGGGCCAATTATACTCTAGTAAATTCAGAACACAAAACCTTCTGTGGGCTGAGACAGGAACACCCCCCAGGGTTGATTGGCCAAGGGCTAAAGTCCAGCCCACATCCATATTTCAATAAATTGGGTAGCTTGAGATATGGACATTGTTCTTCCACGAAGCCAGTTTGAAACTGGGGAGTTCCCACATGTTCCAGTATGCTTCTACTAACGGATAGACTTCAGTAAAGTTTATTTCTGTTTTTATCCCTTTTTATTTTCATAGCAAACTGCCAAATTGTGTGTCTTTCTGTACTTCTTTTTTTTATCTTTTTTGATAACTTCTTTTTCTTTGTATATCTTATATGCACTGCCCACTTTCGGGATATTAAATGATAAAATTAATAGGTGACTTCTGTGTACTAAGCTAGGACTCATATCTCTGGAGAGGTTGTTGTATTTTAGTGCCTAAGTACTCGGTCTAAGTTACGTGCCAATCGGTATGCAATTGCACTGTGTGTTGGCAGATTGCATGCAGATTGTAAGCTAACAGATCTGCCAGACGGAGATCTGTGTGTTTGGTGGCTCAGCAGACCAGTCTGCAGACAAACTGTTAGGTGGTGGCAGGCTATTGTTTATTGTGTGTCTGGTGTGTGGGTGTGGGAACAGTGGGAAGAGTGATTAACACCGGGGTTCAAGCTTGCAGGATAGCTGGAGGAACCCTAGAAGTGTGTAGTAATTGCTAGACGGCTCCCCAACCCTTAGAGTGCACCAGATTTTATGTAAGATTTGTATATGCCTGTGTGTGCTCGGCTAGCTGGATTGGGGTGGAGTCTCCCTCTAGTGGTGGCCAAAGGTAGTGCAGGCTGTGAAAGTACCACAGCCAGTCTTACATGCGCAGTATAAGTTCCCTCTTATTCCCTCATATACCCCGGTCACGGAATGCACATCGCGGTTAGCTAGTGGCCGTGGGCGTGCAGAATTCGTGACAGTTAGTATCTCCTGAATGTAATTAGGTAGAAGTGACGGGAGCGACGGTTGAGCCTTCTGGTCAAGGGCTCTCCCCAAGCTTCCCGAACTTCAGGCCTTCCTGGCTGGGGTGGGGGGCTGCACTGACTGGGCTGTTGGTCAGGGTTCTGACGAAAAGCCTGTGGTGAATGTGCCCCTGAAGTGGCAGTTCAGGGGTGCCATATAATCACTGTGAGTGAGGGTCACTGATTTCTGGCACCATGGTCACTTCACTAACACACTTTTTTTCACACCTGCCTCTAGGGCCGAGCCTTTTGGCTAGAACCAGGGGAAATTTTTATTCCATTGTATTGCACAATGATCACCCTTTCACTTCTCCCACTTCCTTTTCCCCACTTTCCCATTTATTTTATCCCTGTGTTTGTCACTTTTTTGTATTCTTTTGTTGAAGTGTTGCACGTTTGTCACAGTGTGATGAGTAGAGTGTGGGTCCTTGGGCCTGCCCTAAAAGTCTTGGGAGGGGGTGGACATAGGCCTTTTGACTTGGTTCTCTCATGGGGTCTCCCTTGGGCGGAGTCCCACCGAGTTCCAGAGAAAGGGGGTCTGTCTGGTTTTGGCCAGATGGACCCAAGTGAAGTACCTCAGTCCCTGTCTGGAGCCTAACGCCCCGGGGGATCAGGGTAAGGTCCTTCCTAGGGAGGACCGTGTAGCACCCGTTGCACATTTTTGTGTTCATTCTTTATGTGTGTGCACTTTTTTTGGCACCGGGTGGAGTTTTTGGTTGTGTTTCACACACCACGGGCTTTTCAAAAAAAATAAATAAATTTGGAACAATTTGTTTGGGGTACAGGCATTGGGGGACTGGAACTACAGACTAACTTCGGAGTAAACCCGCCTGGGGTCTCCTCCTGTGTTAGTCTGCTCCTGAAAGAGGAGAGACTTTGGGCGGAGGGCCCGTGGAACTCAGAATCTTCTGGAGAGGTTGGAAACCCTTGTTTCAGCTCCTCATGCACCTGCTATGTCTAAGTCAACCTGTGTCTATTGAGGCACAGGGTGACTGAGAAAAATGGACAGCTGTTCAATGGACAATGAGAAGGTGGTCACTTAAAATGGAACCGTAATATTTATCCACAATATCTCCCATATATATACACACACACACACACACACACTATTCCTGGTTTATTTGATTCTTAACGACATGTTAATTGAAATCGCTGATCACAGGCCTCTAGAACTGTGTAGGAGCCAAACTGTCTACTCCTGCTATAGTCTGTTGCCAACTAGGCTGAGGTGGGGGGAGATCACAGTTTGTAATTTTAATTGTAAATAGGTCTTCTGCTATTGTTTGAAGGTTTGCTGTATTTATGCTTATGATAATGTGTATTGTCTGCAGTTAGCTTCAAGTCGGCAAAGCTGGTCTGCAATATGACATCTGAGTCATCCAGGTGGAAGGGGTTAGCCATGGGTCAGCCCTACCTCGTTAGCTAAACCATTCTGTGATGTTTTGGGTAAATAATTGGGTTATTGTGTATGTAGGGACTGACATACTTTTCAAGAGTATAAAAAGGCTGTATACTTGTCCAATAAATCATTCCATGTTTAAGCTGTGTAACTGAGCTAGTCTCACCTGGTTCTTAGTTACAATAAATGATCTGTAATATCTGGTATCTGATGTTCAGACTGGAGGAGGCTGTGTGCTGACAGAAGCATTCAAGTGGAGTGTGACGGGGTTTCGTTACAGTGAGTCCCAGACAGCCGAGGCTTTTATGCAGCATCGCTGGATCGTGGGGGGCTCAGATAAGTATTAAGGGGGGCTGAGGGGGGCTGCTGCACGCACAAGGTTTTATATCTTAATGCACAGAATGCATTAAGAAAAAAAAACTTCTGACTTATGAACCATTTTAAATGCCGTTTAAAGAGTATTCCTGAGTTTCTGTCAAAACCCTGTCCAGAAGACAGCTGAACGGATGGCTGGGATCCACGCTAATTTGCCCCCTCACTCTCAAGACTTCCCCCTACAGCAGTTCATGTAAAGACTTCTTAACTACTTCAATACCGGGCATTTTCACACCCTTCCTGCCCAGGCCAAATTTTCAGCTTTCAGCGCTGTCACACTTTGAACGAGAATTGTGCGGTCATACGACGTACAAGGAACATACGATCAGTTCTCCTCGCCCCTGACAGGACTGCTCTGTGTTGAGCAATCGCGGGTGCCCGGCGGACATCGTGGCCGATGGGGGCATGCGCATCGGGTCCCCAGTGATGCTGTAAACGCATGCGCGCCACCGCGCTCTCCACGATGCCGGGAATTCGAGGACGTCATAGGACGCCCACCCGGAGGGAGGAAGGGTTCCTGCCTCCATCATTTTACTATACGGCGGTAGGGAACTGGTTAAAGATCATTTAAGATAACAATAATGCCCCGTACACACGGTCAGATTTTCCGATGGAAAATGTCCGATCGGAGCGCGTTGTCGGAAATTCCGACCGTGTGTGGGCTCCATCGGACATTTTCCATCGGATTTTCCGACACACAAAGTTGGAGAGCAGGAGATAAAATTTTCCGACAACAAAATCCGTTGTCGGAAATTCCGATCGTGTGTACACAAAGCCGACGGACAAAGTGCCACGCATGCTCAGAATAAATAAAGAGATGAAAGCTATTGGCCACTGCCCCGTTTATAGTCCCGACGTACGTGTTTTACGTCACCTCGTTCAGAACGATCAGATTTTCCGACAACTTTGTGTGACCGTGTGTATGCAAGACAAGTTTGAGCCAACATCCATCGGAAAAAATCCTAGGATTTTGTTGTCGGAATGTCCGAACAAAGTCCGACCGTGTGTACGGGGCATAAGACTGAAATAAGTTATCAGTTTGTTGTGAATTCATGAAGAAACATATTTTATATTTCCTGGCAGAAACATGAGAGATGCTTAGGCCTCAAAAAGCAGATGAACTGTTGCCCTTTCGTCAACCTTTAGAACAAATTAGACGCTCTCATGTTTTTCCAAGTGTTACTACTACTTCAAATATTGAAGACTTTTACAAGCATGTATTGTAAGGAAAACTGTTGGAACAAAAAAACTGCTTTCGTCACAAAACAAGGAGATATTTACATGGTATTGTGAATAAACAAAAACTGCCACAGGACCCAAGGTTATGCAGACAATTCTCGCCTAGAGATAGCCTCACTTGGCTAACCTATTGTGTGCAAGTGGTGGACTGTTTAAGTAGCTAACACCTTGGCTAACAAAACTCATTGTATGAACTTTTAGGATGGTTTAGACAAACAAGTCATTTCTAAACGCCCAATGAGAATGTTCAAAGTCCATCTCAACACGTTAGAGAAAGTTGAATATTGTGCCAGTCAAAACTATTTTAAGGTATCAATAAGGTTATTATAAGTCATTTTAAACTATCTCTGACATTGTAGGTCACAGAGACATTATAATGTTGGCGTCTGCGGACCCAACAACTTTGCTATGAAGAAAATGTATATGAAAGTGTGATTTTGTAAGTAGAAGTGTTTTAAGTAACGAATTAGTACTAGGAAAAACATATAATCATGATTATAATTATATAAGATTGTAACCTATACTTAGATAAACAAAATGTTCAGTGGAGATACCAGAAGTTATACAGGTATCCATATAGATAATCATTTTTATGTAGTATTGACGAAAAATATAACAATGTGTGTATTTCCTAGATAGACCAGTTTTACAGATATACATTTATAGAGATACAGTTATATAACCAAGTTATGTAATGATGATTAATCAAACTTATACTGAGTGTATTTTACATTAGACCGATTACCAGAATATTTAAAAGTATATACTTATCCTTACCATTATACACCTTATGAAAATAGAACGTATTAATTTAAAAGGATGGACTCAAAACACGTGTGAGACACCTGGTGGTTGAAGGTGGTATTATTTGAACTCACTAAATTTCCAGAGGAAGTTAATCATTACGCCTCCTAACCCAATGGGAAGTCAGCCACCTCCTTTTGGGCAGAGCCAATATAATTTTTATGGTCTTATTATCTAAAAAGGAATTTGGAGGCAAGTAAGATGGCAGAAGAAAAAGAACGGGAGGAGGAAGGAGAGAGCTCAGGGGGAGATCTCAGGGATCCATCCTGAGGGGGGACACTGGGAGACACACACACTCCCAGACTGACACTCATGCACCATGCATGAATACACATCTTTACATTCATGAAGATTCCTCAACACCTAATACTTAGAACTCGGAGGTCACAAGAAGTAAATCCTCTTTAGGAGTATCCATCTTGAAACTACGGCAGCCATTTTAACTCTGGTAACCAGCCAATAGGAACTGTAGCCATCCTGGAATGGGTAATTATGTCATGTTGATTTTATCTCGTATGTTCTCTCAAATATTGATATGTTCTCTCAAATATTGTTGTATTGAATATTTTACATTTGATAATCATTCTCCCAAATCAATAACCGCCTTGTAGATTTTTCTCTAAAGATTCAAATTTTTCATTATATTTTTCTTTTTGCATAGTTGCCACATTTATTGACAAAACAAACTTCTAATTTATTTCACAATTTTAACCACTTACTTACCTGCAGCAAAGTAACGGTTGCACGTGTGAAATACAGATGTTCTGTTTTATTGTCAAGTTCACAAGGTTATTGATTCTACCGAGCAGTTATCATGGTGGTATTATGTCAAAGGGACGGTACGCCCATTTTTGCAAGTGTTTTTATTGATTTTCAAGATGTTCATGTAACGCAATTGGTATCTTAATTTCATGTGATTATTTGTGTTTGATTACCAATAAATTTCTATTTCGTATGACCACACGTCTCCGTGAATAAGTTTCACAAGCATAGACTGTGTCATATTGATTGATTTTGCATCTTAAAAATATCTTCAGCACCGGTCCCCACACAGACCGGACGGCACAACCCTGCTTGCTCTCTCCCATCTACCTGAGGCACTACAACGACAAAGTCTTTGCTTTTCCCTTTGTATGGATACCTGATGCTACATTATTTTGAGAGACTCCAGGTTGTGGCCGACTGCTGTTCCCAACTTAATTCAGATACTTTACATTTATCCTCAAACTGTGACCATTTACATACAATCACTATTGATTGATTTTTGCAATTCTACCACACTCTATTGAATCTCTAGCTCCTGAGGAAGCGTTCAGTGTAACGCGAAACATGTAGAGCAACTAGAGAACACCTCACCGTGGATCACCAAACCTGCTGCATCTTGCCTGCTATAATTATGCGCTTGCCTTCTGTTCAATCTTCAGGGGAAGTATTCCTCCTATATATGGACTAAGCGATATTTATACACCTTTATAGCCTTCCTTATGTTATACAAATTTGCAGGATAAGATCCATACGGTGTACTACTACTAGGATTTACCTAAACTGAAGTGTTTTTAAATCTATGTGTGTTCAATGTCTTTTATATTTTTTTCTAATAAAATATTCCTATTAAATACATTTTCTGTAGTTCAATACCATTGTGCCTCCAAAGTCCCATATCTAGAGTTTTTTTTTTCTATATACAATTTGATTCCTGGGGACGTTGGCACAAATTGTTACTGAGTACCTGCAGAGTCACCCTGCTTATTGAGGTACTTCGGCACTAGGTTTTTTAATTTATGTTAAAAATATCTTCGTTAAAAATTACTCAAGGATAATTATTGTGCGGGAAACCTGTCCTTAAAAAGGCACAACTTATTCTGACTGAATATTCACGACAAGTTGATTTCTAACAGTTTACAAGCACCTAATGCATACAGTGAAAAGCTGTCGGGCTGCCAAGATTCTGCTCTCCAAAGCAAATAGCTAGGATTTCAGTGCCTCTGTTGTGAACTGTGGAGATGAATTTCTCTACAATGTCTACAGAGGTGAATGAGGGCTTGTTCTAGTTTTATAGATGTGGGAAGAGGCACACTTTAAGGGAACTTGTTGCTTTGTCTTGCAGCATTTCACTTTGGATGAATGTAAACCCTAAAAATGAACTTTTCCCATTTGGTCCCTTTTGGTCTGTTAGATAATGCCAGTGGAAACCTTTTTTTGTTATATCCAAGAAAAATCTGTTAATCTTGCCAGAAATCTCTTAGAAATTTCTTAGATACCTCTGAGGACTACAGAACTTTTTCTGTAGAGAGGTGGGCTTCTGTAGTTATATCTTGTTGTCATCCTAGGACAGGAATTGTGTTACTGGAAGAATCAACAGGTGAAAATAAAAGGAAGAAAACCCAGTCACACTTTAAGTTCCGCCTCCCCCCCCTCCCCAGAAAATAATGAGTTAAAAGTCATTAGCTACAAACACTGTAGCTGCTGACTTTTGCTATTAGGGCAGTTACCGGTCCAGGCATCCAGCGGTTTTCCCACCCTAGCAGATTCTAGAATTTGGGCCTTCATCTTGGCTAAGGGAAATTGGCAGTGAAGCCTTGCGGCTTCACAGCCGGTTTCCTGCTGCGCGTGCGTGAATCGCTCTGCGCTTTGAGAATGGCCGGCTGTGGGGGGAAGGAGGTGGGGGACAAACTTCTGGCTCACTTTGCTGCGGTGAACTGAGCCAGAAGTGGGATCGGCTACCTGTCAAAACCAGCTACCCACTCCCCCCAAAAAGGTGCCAAATGTGGCAGCGGGGGCGGGGGGAAGGGAGGAGGGAGACAAGCGGAGTTTCCCCTTTTGGGTGGAACTCCGCTTTAAGTAATCTGTATATAATGTACATAAAATACAACAAATGAAAAATGAAAAGGTAAGTATTTAGCAAACAACAATATCTATAGTAAAATGACAGATCACTGACCACCTTATAGCTCTATGCTTATAATAACAACGTGGCGTTGATATACAATAACATACTGGCCATTTTTTTTAAAAGATTACAGAGCTTCATGAATTTTACAGATTAATAGACTAAAGAGATTTTGTTACATTTGCCAAGATTTATTTCACGCCCATACGACACAGACAATGGTGACATTCCACAACAAAAATGCTGGAAGAAGAATTTACAATCTATTGGCTGCAACTCTAGCCACTTGAGCCCCGGACCATTATGCTGCCTAAGGACCAGAGGTCTTTTTCCAATTTGGCACTGCGTCGCTTTAACTGCTAATTGCGCGGTCATGCAATGCTGTACCCAAACGAAATTTGCGTCCTTTTCTTCCCACAAATAGAGCTTTCTTTTGATGGTATTTGATCACCTCTGCGGTTTTTATTTTTTGCGCTATAAACGGAAAAAGACCGAAAATTTTGAAAAAAAATGATATTTTCTACTTTTTGTTATAAAAAAAATCCAATAAACTAAATTTTAGTCATACATTTAGGCCAAAATGTATTCGGCCACATGTCTTTGGTAAAAAAAATGTCAATAAGCGTATATTTATTGGTTTGCGCAAAAGTTATAGCGTCTACAAACTAGGGTACATTTTCTGGAATTTACACAGCTTTTAGTTTATGACTGCCTATGTCATTTCTTGAGGTGCTAAAATGGCAGGGCAGTACAAAACCCCCCCAAATGACCCCATTTTGGAAAGTAGACACCCCAAGGAAATTGCTGAGAGGCATGTTGAACCCATTGAATATTTATTTTTTTTGTCCCAAGTGATTGAAAAATGACAAAAAAAAAAAAAAAAAAAAATATTTACAAAAAGTCGTCACTAAATGATATATTGCTCACACAGGCCATGGGCCTATGTGGAATTGCACCCCAAAATACATTTAGCTGCTTCTCCTGAGTACGGGGATACCACATGTGTGGGACTTTTTGGGAGCCTAGCCGCGTACGGGGCCCCGAAAACCAAGCACCGCCTTCAGGATTTCTAAGGGTGTAAATTTTTGCTTTCACTCTTCACTGCCTATCACAGTTTCGGAGGCCATGGAATGCCCAGGTGGCACAAAACCCCCCAAAATGACCCCATTTTGGAAAGTAGACACCCCAAGCTATTTGCTGAGAGGCATATTGAGTCCATGGAATATTTTATATTTTGACACAAGTTGCGGGAAAGTGACACTTTTTATTTTTTTTTTTTTTTTTTTTTCATAAAGTTGTCACTAAATGATATATTGCTCACACAGGCCATGGGCATATGTGGAATTGCACCCCAAAATACATTTAGCTGCTTCTCCTGAGTATGGGGATACCACATGTGTGGGACTTTTTGGGAGCCTAGCTGCGTACGGGACCCCGAAAACCAATCACTGCCTTCAGGATTTCTAAGGGTGAAAATTTTTGATTTCACTCTTTACTGCCTATCACAGTTTCGGAGGCCATGGAATGCCCAGGTGGCACAAAACCCCCCCAAATGACCCCATTTTGGAAAGTAGACACCCCAAGCTATTTGCTGAGAGGCATGGTGAGTATTTTGCAGCTCTCATTTGTTTTTGAAAATGAAGAAAGACAAGAAAAAAAATTTTTTTTTTTCTTTTTTCAATTTTCAAAACTTTGTGACAAAAAGTGAGGTCTGCAAAATACTCACTATACCTCTCAGCAAATAGCTTGGGGTGTCTACTTTCCAAAATGGGGTCATTTGGGGGGGTTTTGTGCCACCTGGGCATTCCATGGCCTCCGAAACTGTGATAGGCAGTGAAGAGTGAAATCAAAAATTCACGCCCTTAGAAAGCCTGAAGGCGGTGCTTGGTTTTCGGGGTCCCGTACGCGGCTAGGCTCCCAAAAAGTCTCACACATGTGGTATCCCCGTACTCAGGAGAAGCAGCAGAATGTATTTTGGGGTGTAATTTCAAATATTTCCATGGCATGTTTGAGCAATATATCATTTAGTGACAACTTTGTGCAAAAAAAAAAAAAAAAAAAAAAAAATTTGTCTCTTTCCCGCAACTTGTGTCGCAATATAAAATATTCCATGGACTCGACATGCCTCTCAGCAAATAGCTTGGGGTGTCTACTTTCCAAAATGGGGTCATTTGGGGGGGTTTTGAACTGTCCTGGCATTTTATGCACAACATTTAGAAGCTTATGTCACACATCACCCACTCTTCTAACCACTTGAAGACAAAGCCCTTTCTGACACTTATTGTTTACATGAAAAAGTTTTTTTTTTTTTGCAAAAAAATTACTTTGAACCCCCAAACATTATATATTTTTTTAAAGCAAATGCCCTACAGATTAAAATGGTGGGTGTTTCATTTTTTTTTTTCACACAGTAATTGCGCAGCGATTTTTCAAACGCATTTTTTGGGGAAAAAACACACTTTTTTTAATTTTAATGCACTAAAACACGCTATATTGCCCAAATGTTTGATGAAATAAAAAAGATGATCTTAGGCCGAGTACATGGATACCAAACATGACATGCTTTAAAATTGCGCACAAACGTGCAGTGGCAACAAAATAAATACATGTTTAAAAGCCTTCAAAAGCCTTTACAGGTTACCACTTTAGATTTACAGAGGAGGTCTACTGGAAAAATTACTGCACTCGATCTGGCCTTCGCGGTGATACCTCACATGCATGGTGCAATTGCTGTTTACGTTTGACGACAGACCGCCGCTTGCGTTCGCCTTAGCGCGAGAGCAGGGGGCGACAGGGGTGTTTTTTTTTTTTTTTTTTTTTTCTTTATTATTTTTTTGCTTTTTTAATCTTACTTTTAAACTGTTCCTTTCATATTTTTTTTTTTTAATCATTTTTATTGTTATCTCGGGGAATGTAAATATCCCCTATGATAGCAATAGGTAGTGACAGGTACTCTTTTTTGAAAAAATTGTGGTCTATTAGACCCTAGATCTCTCCTCTGCCCTCAAAGCATCTGACCACACCAAGATCGGTGTGATAAAATGCTTCCCCAATTTC
This sequence comes from Lithobates clamitans, assembly GCA_037952925.1. Classification (NCBI taxonomy): domain Eukaryota; kingdom Metazoa; phylum Chordata; class Amphibia; order Anura; family Ranidae; genus Lithobates; species Lithobates clamitans. The sequence goes on from JBBGZY010000220.1 coordinate 2,501,177, forward strand.
CCAATGGCGCTATTTACATCCGGCGAAATCTAAGTCATGAAATACTCGTAGCTTCCGGTTTCTTAGGCCATAGAGATGTTTGGAGCCACTCTGGTCTCTGATCAGCTCTATGGTCAGCTGGCTGAATCACCGGCTGCATTCTCAGGTTCCCTGTTGAGACAGGAGATCCAGAGAAAAACACGGAAGACGGTGGGGGGGGGTGGGGCATTCCCTCCCACGGCTTGTAAAAGCAGTCTAGAGGCTAATTAGCCGCTAGGATTGCTTTTACATGAAAGCCGACCGCTGGCTGAAAAGAATGATACCAAGATGATACCTAAACCTGCAGGCATCATTCTGGTATAACCACTCAAAGTCGTGAATGGCGTACCTGAAGACAAAAAAATGGTTAACAATGGTTAACAATAAAGCACAGTAAAGTGTAAATAATTACACACCTGAAAAACAAACATGATAAAACATAATAACAATAACAATAACAATCAATAACAATAAAACATTGCAGAATAGAATACAGTAAAAAAGAGCAGAACAATAGAGAGAGAGAATAGAGAGAGAGAGAACAATAAAACAACAACTATTTTTTTTATTTCATATTTTTTTTTTTTTTTTACACTTTTTTTGTAACTAACTTTTATAACTGTAACCGGTTCCAGGTTCGGGTCTCTCAAAATGCGATGGCATCTTGGGAGACCCTGTGAAAGTGTGCCTAGTCTGTGCAATGCTGTACCCTACGCTAATACTCAACTAGTGAATGGTAGCGTTCAAAACATTCACCAATGCAAAGACCAGGATTGTCAGGACAGGAGGGACAATAATAGCGGGTGTCACGCCTATATCCGCGCTTGCTGCAGACACGACATCTTTTTTGGGGGGTTCGCTGGGTAGGGGTACTCGGGAGGACATAAAAATGCCTCTCATGCAGCCGACTGCATTTGGTTGGGGATGTGAATGGGGGAAGTACGGGCGCTGCAGAAGCGGTGGGTTCCCAATTAGGATTGGCGAATGCAGCAGGAAGGGCACTATGGGCACGACGGACCTGTGTTTGTCTTTTTGGTGGCAGCGGGACACTACTTGTGCTTGCCACCTCACCAGCTTGAACTGCACTTATGGGACTCGCCACGTCACCAAGTGTTACTGCAGTGCTGGTTTGACTACGACTGGGGTGTACTACGCCGCTGGTGCTTGCCAGTTCACCAAAACGCTACAAAAAAACTGTTAGCGATCGCAGGGATCAGGCCTGACTCTGCGAACGCTGCAGTTATGCGTTTAGTGCCTTGTAAGTGACAGTGATCGATTGATACTGCACTTGGGTGGGCTGGGCCGGGCCGGGCGGAGGGGCAAAACGCAGGTGCTAGCAGGTATCTGGGCTGATCCCGCTAACACTGCGTTTTTGGGAACCCTAAACTGCTGGTGACGCTAGTATAGATCTGATCGGATCAGATATTGATCCGATCAGATACTATACCACTAAGGGAGGCGTATGCTGCGTGCGTGGGTGTTAGCGGTACTGGCGCTAATCTGACGCTGCCTGGGGCTGGTGCTTGCCAGTTCACCAAAATGCTACAAAAAAAACTGTTAGCGATCGCAGGGATCAGGCCTGACTCTGTGAACGCTGCAGTTATGCGTTTAGTGTTTTGTAAGTGACAGTGATCGATCGATACTGCACTTGGGTGGGCTGGGCTGGGCCGGGCGGAGGGGCAAAACGCAGGTGCTAGCAGGTATCTGGGCTGATTCCGCTAACACTGCGTTTTTGGGAACCCTAAACTGCTGGTGACGCTAGTATAGATCTGATCGGATCAGATATTGATCCGTACAGATACTATACCACTAAGGGAGGCGTATGGTGCGTGCGTGGGTGTTCGCGGTACTGGCGCTAATCTGACGCTGCCTGGGGCGACGCATATCACCGCCGGGCGATCGGGGGGCTAAACCTTTATTCGGTAATAAACGGCGGGTGCCCTGACACTATAAAAAATAAACGAACTAACCAGCGTCACCCGTAACGGTTATACGGTGATCAGTGGTGAAAGGGTTAACTAGGGGGCAATCAAGGGGTTAAAACATTTATTAGGTAGTATATGGGGGTCCCTGACGCTATAAAACGCTGACGGCGAACCTAAATATTTACCTCACTAACTAGCGTCACCAGCGACACTAATACAGCGATCAGAAAAATGATCGCTTAGCGACACTGGTGACAGGGGGTGATCAAGGGGTTAAAACTTTATTAGGGGGGGTTAGGGGGGTACCCTAGACCTAAAGGGGGGTAACAGTAACTGTGCTAACACAGTAACTGTCACAAACTGACAGCTAGCAGTAATCAGGAAAAAAAAAAAAAAAAAAAAAAAAAAACTGCTGGTGTCAGTTTGTGACAGGGGGGGGGGGGGGTGATTGGGGGGGGATCGGGGGGCGATCGGGGGGGGGATCGGGGTGATTTGTGTGCCTGGCATGTTCTACTGTGTGTGTGTAGTGTTGTGCACTCACATACTTGTCGTCTCTCCTCGGGCCGGAACGGAAAATACCGACCCGAGGGGAGATGACATCACTTCCTTTGCTGCTGTTTAGCATACAGCAGCAAAGGAGCGTTTTCATTGGCCGGCGGCGATCGCGAGGGGGGGGCCACGAACGGATGGTCTCCCCCTCATCACCGATCGCCGCTGGACATAGGACGACCGCCTCGGGCACCGGGGGGGGGTCCGATCGGACCCCCCACCCGCGGAAGGCAAATCACGTACCCTGTACGTGATTTTGCCTGTCCGTGCCACTTTGCCGACGTACATCGGCGTGAGGCGGTCGTCAAGTGGCTAGAGAGTAGGTCAGCGTGCCATGCAAGCAGTGTTCATGTATATAGTATATTTGTAGTCAAATATTTTGACTCCAGGGTGCGTATGGTATGCAGATATTGAATTTTCCACTTCATAATCTTCTTCTGGAAAAACAATGAAGTGATATTTTGGCCTGTGCCATTAGGTTTATATAACCTTCTAAACTATATGCATGGCAAAGAATTCACCACCAACTACAAATACATCTCACTTCACAGAAGAATGAAATTCAAGCATTTCTATCCATTCCCATTTCCTCTTTTACTGTACTCTGGGGCAATGCTACGGAGGAAGTACAGCTGTTTATGGATATAATTAGAATCCATATGGTTCATAAATAAAGTAGCACTCCAGCCAATAGATCTTTGTGTTGGATAAATAGGAGAATTCTCAGAAACTCCGGAGGTTTTAATTGCTCCTCATGTCACTATGGGGAGATTCCCTTCATTTCCTCGTCCATAGACCTAAAGGAAGGGAGTGAAAATCAAACCTGTAAAAGACGTCACCAGAATAGGTGTCCCCATCGGAGGTGTGACGGGAGTCACTTTGGGTGGGGGGCCTGTGGAACCCAGAATCCCTTGGGGAGGTTGGGAAACCCTCGTTTCAGCTCCCCATGCACCTCCCATGTCTAAATCACCCTGTGTCTATTGGGGCACTGGGTGACAGAGAACCCCAATCTGATCTGTACTAATCAGACTCACTGTACAACCACACTGAAATGTTGTGTGTGTATATGTGTATTATATATATATATATATATATATATATATATATATATATATATATATATATATATATACACATATACATATATACACACACACACACACACACACACACACAGTATATATATTGTTTCATACTATGGTGTGCTAGGTGTTGGGTCGTTTGGGGTGCGGCTGTATTCCATTGTTCTATTGTGTCTGTCTGCCTTGGGAGGAACCTATTATGGGATGTATATGTCTCTGCGGATTAGCGGTGCCACCCCTCCCAACGACAGTCTACTGATGAGAAGTTTGAATCCACCTGTGTCATGCTACTGGTGGAGGTAAAGTCTACCCCGCCTGTTTAATAATGCAAAGGAGGGGGGCTTGTCCCCTGAGTGTATCTCTATGTACCTGTGTTCAAACAGTTCATGTTCCAGCTTTGTAACTAAACTAGTCTCGTCTGGTTCTTGGTTACAATATACGGCTGTAAAATCTGATATCTGAAGGTCCAGATTGGAGGAAGCAGTGTACTGACGGAAGCACTCAGAGTGTGAGACGGGATCCGTCACAGGAGGATATTTACAGCATCTTTAAGAGTAAGCTTTTTTTTTTGTTTAGGGTATCTCACCAAAAATGACATTTTGTTGCAGGGGATGCCTGAAATCTGACTTGTATCTTAGGCAGAGTTCGAGGAATAATGGTGAGCTAATCACATAAGCACGAAATTATGCTTCTGGGGAGTGGTCAGTATACATTCGGTGTACAGAACAACTCCATGTAGCCATATTGCATTGCATTTATAAAAAAATTACAGCGGTGCAGATTAAAATGGAAAGGTCATTTCTAATAAAATTCAATTACAATAGGACTTGTATTGCAATTGTACACGCTATATTATTATTTTTTTTATTTGGCATTTTTTTCCTCCACGAAAGTGGAGTTACCCTTTAATGAACAGATGTCGAGCATCCGTGGTGACACTCATGCCAAGTTCCCCAAAATTTGGGAACCATGGCTGTCATATATGACGGACGGTCCAGATGTTCCTGAGCCCTTCCCTTTTCTTCATCTCTTGGCCGCCCTTTCTTTCCTAGACTCCCCTATCCCTTCTCTAGCTCCCTACTCGGTAGGTGAGCGACCTCCCCCTCTATAGCTTCACCTTTCTGCCCAATTTTCTTCCGTTTTTTGCTCCTCTATTCTTGTTAGTTCAGTTTTGGCTGTACCTTGCACCACCTTTTGGGTTTCAATGGGCCTAGGGGGTGCCCTGTAGTTATGGGGAGCCCTTCTGAGATCCCTGGATTCTGACGGCATCATTCAAACTTAAATTTACTACTGTTGCGTTAGCTCTCACTTTTTCTGTTTGTGTCGCTTTTTTTTGCCCTTATTATGAGCGAATACCTGTTCCAACTTCAATGCTAGCCCCTGTGTGGGCAGGACTTTTGCATAATAACCACTTTTTGAAAACTGAATAAAAAAAAAACTATTGAAAAACTATTGAAACAGAAAGTGAAAGTAAAAGAAATTACCCACATTTTGGGTTGTCCCCAGAAAAGTAATACAGGGAAAATCTTCCAAATGGGGACACTAGTTCTGATGACCTGGGGGTTCCCAAGGGATTCCCTTAATTTGCAGGGATTTCCACTCACTTTGGCTATGGGACAGGAAGTGAAGGGAAATCTTCGCAATGGGACACAGAGAAAAAAAAAATTGACAGGGGTTACTCTATCCAAAATGGAAAAAAAAGTTTTGCCTATAGTTCTATTTTAAAGTGATACTAAAGGATCGTTTTTTTTGTTTTTGTTTTTTTTAAATAACAAACATGTCATACTTGCCTCCACTGTGCAGCTCGTTTTGCACAGAGTGGCCCCGAACATCCATTTCTGGGGTCCCTCGGTGGCTCTTGCGACTCACATTAGATAACCCTCTTGGAGAAGCGCTCTCCTGAGGGGGTTACTGTGTGGGCGTGCTCCCGAGTCCAGCATTCGGCGTCCATAGAGGCCGAATGCAGGACTCGGCCCGCCCGCGTCATTGGATTTGATTGACAGCAGCGGGAGCCAATGGCTGCGCTGCTATCAATCTATCAAATCAAGAGCCGGGAACCCGTGGAGAGAGGGACGGCTAGACGCGCTGATGGAAGTTTGGGGCTCAGGTAAGTAAAACGGGGGGGGGGGCTAGGGGGCCGGTCACTGCAAGGTGTTTTTTCACCTTCATGCATAGGATGCATGAAGGTAAACAAAACACGAGCCTTTACAACCCCTTTGAGCCTGCATCTCAGCAACGAGCTGGACGTGCATCCAGGAGTAGTGCAGCAAGGGTGGACCAACCTGGAATGCTTTTGTAACACTATTGTAGAATATTCACAGTTCTGTTCTGGTGACAAAGTAAAAATTTGAATTCTCCTTCCTTTGACAGGGGTCAAATACATTATTGTTTTTGTGTTTTGTATAGCATTACATTCAATCACACTTTTCTTTCCATTTCTGTATTCAGTTCTATTTATGCAAAAATTATGTAGCGCTAGTAGATTTTCCAATCTACTGCTTATATGTAAATTTAGTGGGTCATCTGTGCTGTACATAGTTCAGATTCAATTCACTGTTAGATTAGCCTCTGTTCCAGTTTGGCTGTGTTGCATGCAGTTCCACATTCTGCCTGTGGGTGTCGTCACCATGGGTCGGTGTTGGAAAGCAACAAGCTGAAGCATATGAGTGCTCTACTGTCCCGTAGACAACTCGGCGGAGGTGGTCCTCCGGGTTACATTCTGGGGGAGAGTAGGTATGGGACAGACGCCATGTTTCTAGGAGCTTTACCTTGTGGCCCTCCTGGCCTGGAGGGTTGCGTTGCGGCAGCCGTGCGGGTAGGCCCAGAAGCCTGTCTGGGGCCTGCTATCGCTGGGATGGTCCTGTGCTGTCTGTCCTGTGGGAAGAAGCCGGATAATAGGGAAAAACCAGGGGAGGATCCATCTTGGAAGGGGCCATGCAAGGCTGGTCTTAAGAAGGGCCTGGTGACTCGATTGGAGGACGCATCTTAAACTAATCTACCGCACAAGTACTGCCGGGACGGCTTAAAGGTTCTGGTACTGTGTTTGCTGTTCATCGAAAACTACTACATCCTGTGGCAGAGGATCGTACAATTTTTCTCTGTGGCAGAGACTTTTTGTTCGTGCTGCGTTCTGTTAGGTTAGTGAGAGAGACCTATCCGGGCGGGCAAAGATTTAATCCTGAACGGAGGATATATTCACCCTTGAGATTTCAATTCATTAGTGCTACACCAAGAAAAGGTATTTGAACTTCCCTGCAACTCTCCTTCTACCTCTTTCCTGCTACTTCTTCCAGTTATCTCCCATTAACCCCCCTGGCGGTATTCCCGAGTCTGGCTCTGGGTGGATTTTACATACCAAAAACGGTATCCCCGAGCCAGACTCGGGCTTGCATCGCAGGATCCAGGAAGAGTTTACTTACCTTGTCCCCTGGTTCCTGCGATGTCTCCCCGCTGTGATCGGCGAGCCGCTGTGTCTCGCTCGATTCACAGTGCCGAGCTCCATTCCCTGCGAGCGTTGCGACGCACGGGGACGGAGTTCGGCGGTAAATTCAAAAGTGAAACACACAGTATAGATACAGCATACTGTAATCTTACAGATTACAGTACTGTATCAAATATCTACACATCCCCTTTGTCCCTAGTGGTCTGCCCAGTGTCCTGCATGCAGTTTTATATATATAAAACTGTTCTTTCTGCCAGGAAACTGGAGATTGTCCATAGCAACCAAAACTGTCTCTTTACATCAAAAGTGGTTTTAGACCAGCTAGAAAAAAGCGATAATAAATTATAATCACTTGCAGAATTGAGCGATAGTGATTTGTGGGGAGATCCGTCATCAAACACTAAAAGTAATAAAAGCTAAAATTCTGCAACTGAGCAAATTTCAGTGTTTTTGATTTGATTACATTATTATATAATTTTTATTATTATTATATTATTATGTGTTTTAATTATTTATAGTTATTTATTATATTATAATTTTTTATTTAGTTTTTCAAACTTTATCATACCCGGGATGTCTACTAGACTCTTGTTTGGACAGATTTAAGTGAACTATTCCTAAGAATTACAGGCCTACAATATAAAACGCCAAATTTCTGTGCAAAATAATGGTACCGCTTTCAGCACCTAAAATCTGAAATAATCATACCGCCAGGGAGGTTAAAGCATTGGAAAAGTACTCAAGTGACTGGTGCCTACATTGTCTGATAATAAGTTCAACGTGGACTCCAAGTTCGGTGTTGGTGAAATTACAGGTAAAAAAAGGTGATGGCAGGCCTGTGCTGGCCATCGGGACTACCGGGAGTTTCCCGGTGGGCCGATTGGCAGCGGGCCACTACACTTCTCTGACTGTCAGTGTCTCTCTCTGAGTCTCCATTGTCATTAACGCTGGGCGGCTCCGCTCCTGCACTCGGCGGGCGGCGCCGGCGTCAAGCAAACACAGGCATCATCACGCTATTCACTCCCCCAGGCACTCCCCCTAACATTATAGCCTTGGGCGGCCTCCAGGGGCGGGCTGGGCCGGGGGGGGCAGGGTGGAAATTTCCCCCCAGGCCGGCGCCTACATTATCTTTAAAACGGCCGCTGGCTGTCTGCAAATTTTTTTTTCCAGCCTGTGACAGGCGGCGCCGCAGCGGCCTGGGTTACACAGTGGGCGGCAGTGCTAATAGATGTCGGCCGCGGCGGCCGCCGATGGCTTAGCTCGATACTGCTGGCCAGCCTGCACTGCATTGTGGGAGTTGTAGTCTGGCCGCGCTAAAGTTCCTGGTGGTGTGAGCGCAGCAAACTTCAACTCCCACCTCCCAGGAGTCTCAGAGGCAGGCCAGGTCGTGTGGCACGTCAGGGGAGGGGACGCCCGGCGTCAAGAACGTCACGTCGCACGTGACCTGCTGGGCTAGTCTACTGGCGCTTACTCGAGGAGTGGCTAGCTAGCTGCAGTCTGCAGAGAAGGGAAGACAAGATGTGGTTCAGAAATCATCATCCCACCCCCAAAGAGTGGTAACTAGCAAGGACCTGGCTCAGTGTCACTGTCTCCTCACTGAAACACAATGCTCCCCAGCCTGAAGCAAGTTGTGATGACCCATGCGATATAGCCTTTACAAAATGACTTATTGTAGAAAATCCCCATTCACCAGTAAATTGTAGAATTAATGCATAGCATAGTCATCATCATTACAATTTTACATTTTGGCAGTGACGGCTCGTGTTTTTTTTGCGGGGGCGGCAATCAACCAACCCCCTGCCAGCAGACTCATCTATCACCCTCCCCACCGACAGCGGACTCATCTATCACCCTCCCCCCCGCCAGAGGACTCATCTATCACCCTCCCCCCCCGCCAGAGGACTCATCTATCACCCCCCAGCCAGCGGACTCATCTATCACCCTCCCCCCTCGCCAGTGGACTCATCTATCACCCTCCCCCCCTGCCAGCGGACTCATCTATCACCCTCCCCCCGCCAGCGGACTCTTCTATTACCCTCCCCTCCCCCCCTGCCAGCGGACTCATCTATCACCCTCCCCCCCGACATCGGACTCATCTATCACCCTCCCCTCCCCCCCACCAGCAGACTCATCTATCACCCCCCCTGCCAGCAGACTCAGCTATCACCCCCCCTGCCAGCAGACTTATCACCCTCCCCCCCCCGCCAGCAGACTCATCTATCACCCCCCTCTGCCAGCGGGCTGATTCAGTGGTTCAATGGGCCACTTGACTGGACTTGCCCCCCAGGCCTAAGGCTGCCAGCCCTCCCCTGGCGGCCTCTTTGTCCCGGCGCCGTGACGTCACTCACGGCCGGAGGGCGGAGGCGGCCCGGGGACATAGGAGGAGGCGGAGCCAGGGCGTATACGGTTTTTGTGTGTGTTTGCAAAATTAAAGTGGGCCGGTCTGGATGAAGTCCAGGGCCAAATTTTTGGCCCAGTCCAGCCCTGGGTGATGGTAACAGCCCGCTTCAAATCAGCAGCTCCGCCGTGAATTAGTGCTACAACTATTTAAAAACTTGTCAATATGGTGCTTTTTTTAATAGAATCTGTAATTAATTAAAATAACATGTAGCTCCCACCCCATTCAGGTGGGTGCTTAGTGTGTTACTGTAATTAGTGATAGGTAAATTTGGCCAAGGCTTTGCATTTTTTCCTTGGGCCCGATTGTTTATTTGTGGGTGTGAGTGTTAGAATAGAGGGGGGTGTGGCTACCTACACGCTGGCTCAAGGATGTCCCCTCATTCTTCCAGTGGGATTGTTCTGGATAAAAGGCAGGATTTGGGACTTGAGTGGCAGGCAGCTTGTATGGAGAGCTCTGGACCAATCATTAAATTGTATTGGCAGGGGCAGGACTCGCATATAAGCTGGGGTCACATGCTTCCTGGAAGGATCTGGGAGTACAAGGAGATACAGAAGCTGTAAGCATGTAGTGCAGCAGAAGGAGGCCTGAGTGTCTGGATGGTTCAGAGACCCCAGTGCTGGATGGCAGGAGGAGTTCGGGAGTCAGGAGGAGGCTTGGAGGCCTGGGTGGTTCAGAGACCCCAGTGCTGGATAGCAGAAGGAGAGGTCCATCATGAGGAGGAAGAAGTAGGAGCAAAGAGGACGGAGGAAACTGGGAATCGACTTTCTGTGAGTAACATGGACTGTTGATTGGGAGTGAGCAAAGGGAGTGCAACCCAGTAGTGCTTATCTGTGAACTTGCTATATGTCCAAGGACCTAGCAAGGGACACTTTCCAGAACTAACATGGATTGATTACAAGAGTCCAGAATTAGGCGGTGGAGGCCTGGGACTTTGCAATCGTTTATCCACGGCATTATTCAGAGTAATGCTGGTCAGTTCATAAATGGGAAGTACACAAGATCAGGAACCAGAATTTATGGAGGCGTCTCATATCCTCTATTTATTTGTTATTTCAATTGGAGTTCGAGAATAAAGTTACAGTTTTATTAAGTACAAAGACTGTCTAGTGTTTTAAAGTTGCATGGGAAGGAAGATTGGGATTTATTGACATAAAGGTAATGAACAACACAGCAGCTCCCAAGGGAGTAGTGCGCTACAAACATATTTAAAGAAAACAATGTGATTTGTGACTACTTAAGTGTATTTATTGATTCAACTGTGGTTGAATGCAGAGTTGAAATTTAGCACCAAAAGTCAAAACCTACACGGACGCCTTGGGGTTTTTTGGCAATGGATCGGGGCAAAGGAAGATAGGTCAATAAGGTATAAGGTTACTCCTGGACTATGTACAAGTTTACGTTAAACACTAATTCGGTTCTATGGGATATCTCACATTTATTTAAGATATACCAAGTACCCATTATTTGATTTGAGCATCATTAGCTTATATGACTCATCTCCCAATCCTTGGGAATAAAAAAAAATCCAATTGTCAAATATGTAATGCTGGCTTTAAAAGGAAAGGATACACTGGGTTAGCTATGAACGGTATATCAGTGGTTAATTAAAACCTCACTGCTACAAACTCTCATGTGCAAAGCACAGTCAAATCTTTTTTTTTTCTTAAATATCTGCTGGTCTAATTTTTAGCACAAATCTAAATAAGGGATTTATTTTAGGGAAGTACACAGAACTGTACAATTGATCCCTGTGTACCCCTGGGCCATCTGTGTATTCAGATCCCCTGTTTGACAGCACTGATAGAGCCCAAAATTACAGATACATCATTGATTCCAGATTACATACAACTGTTTTAGGATTGTGGGTCATCATCAGTGCAGTACATGTAAGCAATGTTTACTTTAGTGCACGGTTTCCCAACCTCATTCCTCAAATACCCCCAACAGGCCATGTTTTGTGAAACTCCCTCTTATAAAATAGCGGTCATAGCCATGGACATTTATTTAAAGTACCTGTGCAACGTGAAAGAGAACCTGAAAACCTGACCAGTTGGGGGGGGGGGGGGGGTACTTTAGGACCAGGGTTGGAAACTACTGCTGTAGCATAAGGTCCTGGGAACAATAAAAGTTTATATCAAGGTGGACCCATAGGAACAAATAAGTATAGCACCACCCACTCTCCTAAAAATTTTTTTAGAATGCCTCATCGTGCATCACACTGGCTTTTTTAAATCCAAATACCTAGTTGGACTTTCACATTTCCAGTTAAGAAAAGAATATATGATAAGCATATTTTATGGCTTTTTATATGTGACGTAAACGGGTGACCCCACCCCCCTCTGACGCCACGGGGACTTCCCTGTGGCATCAAAGGGGGGCGGGGTCACCCGTTTATGCCACCTGGTGCCCCGCCATTAGCTATATAAGAACTGTCACCCAGAAGAAGCGTCAGTCGGCGGGAGCCTCCCAGAGAGGAGGAACGGTTGCGGGGTTTTTTTCGGTCCGTCAGTGGAGTGAATTATCGCTGGACATTTGTATTTTTTTATTTTTTAATAAAGGACTTGTCCCAAGCTGTCTCTTGTCTTTTACCCCATTACCAATTCACACTGAGGGGAGGCTGGGACCTGGGGGTCCCCTTGTTAAAGGGGGCTTCCAGATTCCGATAAGCCCCCCGCCCACATACCCCCACAACCACTAGGCAAGGGTTGTGGGGATGATGCCCTTGTCCCCATTAACATGGGGACAAGGTGCTTTGGGGGGCTACTCCAAAGCACCCTCCCCATGTTGAGGGCATGTGGCCTGGTACGGTTCAGGAGGGGGGCCACTCTCGCCCCGCCCTTTCCTGTGGCCTGCCAGGTTGCGTGCTCGGATAAGGGTCTGGTATGGATTTTAGGGGGGACCCCTACGCCATTTTTTTTTAATTTTGGTGCAGGGTTCCCCTTAAAATCCTAGACATCTGGTATGGATTTTTGGGGGGACCTTTACGCTATTTTTTTTTAAAATCGGCGCACGGTTCCCCTTAATTTTCATATCAGACCTACAGTAAAGGGCCTGGTATGGATTTTAGGGGGACCCCCACACAATTTTTTTTAAATTATAGTTCGAGGTTCCTCTTAACCACCTCAATACTGGGCACTTTCGCCCCCTTCCTTCCCAGACCAATTTTCAGCTTTCAGCGCTCTCGCACTTTTAATGACAATTACTCAGTCATGCTACGCTGTACCCAAATGAAATTTTTATCATTTTGTTCGCACAAATAGAGCTTTCTTTTGGTGGTATTTATTCACGACTCCAATTTTTTTTTTTTGCGATATAAGCGCAAAAATAGTGGAAATTTGGAAAAAAAACAATATTTTCTTTTTTCTGTTTTAAAAGAAATCCAGTAAAATCGAAATTTGTCATAAATTTAAGCCAAAATGTATTCTGCTACATGTTTTTGATAAAAAAAATCCTGTTAAGTGTATAATAATTGGTTTGTGTGATCACGGACATATGTACGCAAATGATCATGTACAGATGTGTGCAGGTGATCACGTACATATGTGTGCAGATTACCATTGGGACATGTGATTTTAGTGGGTCATATGTGGGGGACAGCTTTTTTTTATTATTTGGGGACATGTGTTTTGGGGACATGTGTGTTTTACATTATATGGGGACATGTGTGTGTTTTACATTATGTGGGGACATGTGTGTGTTTTACATGTATGTATTTACATCTGTGTTGACACTAGGTTGGTGATCAGTGAGTAAAAAGCTGTAAAAAACAGCTCATACTCACTGATCATCAGCCGGCTGCAGCGATCCCCTCTCCTCTCCTCCTCAGCGACAACTTCCGTGTGAGGAGAGGAGAGCTGATTGCCTAGCAACCGGCTGTGTTTACATCACATGACGGCTGTGATTGGACACGGCCGTCATGTGATCAGGAGGGCCAATCACAGAGCCCTCCTGCCGATCCGAGATGCGCCGTGTCCGGGTGACACGAGCGCATCGGGATCGCGCCGCTGCGCGCGCGCGATCCCGCTCCTTCTGAGGGACGTTCCTGAACGTCCACTCAGAAGGAGAGAGCGCCCACCCGGCCGTTTATGTACATTGGCCGGGTGGGAAGTAGTTAATATTCATACCAGACCCAAAGGTCTGGGGGGGGGGCGGTGGAACTCACACCCTTTTTTTCATTGAGTTTTATCTATATTGCCAAGACCCGACAATTCATTACAGCTGCAATCAGTTTTAAATGACAATTTTTCCTTTAGAACAATACCACAGCAAAATGGCATTTCTAAACACGGGAAGAATGCGCCACTTTACAGGCATAATATAGAGACAATCCCCCCCCCCCCCCCCCCCAGGCACGATATTTAATGGAATATTTAATTTTTACTGTTTCACTTTCAGCATAAAAAAACAAAAAAAAAAAAAAAACACTTCTCCTGAAAAAAAACATAAAAAAAAAGTTTGCATTGATACATGTCCCCTGGGGCAGGACCCGGGTCCTCAAACACTTTTTATGACACTTTTTAATAGCTTGCATATAAGCCTTTAAAATGAGCACTTTTGATTTTTCATGTTCGTGTCCCATAGACTTTAATAGTGTTCGTGTGTTCTTCTGGATTTTTTGCCTGTTCGGTATGTTCTGGGCCGAACCGGGGGGTGTGCGGCTCATCCCTAGTTGTTAACTCTTTCACTTCTGTACCTATGTGATCAGGTCATGGATCTCCTTAAAACACGGGTTCGGTTCCATTTGCTACTGGGAACCGACCATTGGGGAGGGAGCCAGAACATAACCCCTTCACTACTAGAGCACCTTCCAACTTTACCGGGGACCACACCTAACCACTGGTTGCTTTGTGTCTTGAACTAGTGCTTGGTTACCTATAGCAACTACATTCCTTTTCCTAGTCTTGCCATGTTAATCCTTTTGTATTGGTGTTACCTTATACGTCTTTGTGCTTTACATACCCTGGTTCTTTAGATGTGCCAGAACCAACATGCACCCCTTTAATAACTTCAGACTAGGCTCAGAACAGTTGATACAACTTTACTAAAAAGAGATTCCAACATGAACAACGTCCAATCCTCAACCCCTAACTATAGCTGTGCGGCTGCCCAGGTATAACTCTGTGAGGTTGTTGTCCATGCTGGTGTTCTCCATGTCTTGGATGGTCTCCAGAGCCCTAGTGCCTCTGATGAACTGCAAGGTGCAGCAGTCCCCCTTCACAGCGTGGGCCAAGACCACAAGTCAAGCTGAGAGCCCTGGACCTCAGCCTTCCCCCTTTTTATATCACAGACAGGTTGGTTGGGACTTGGGACCAAAAAGCCCGGGAACTGAGCACACACATACTTAACGCTTTCCCTCCAGCCTAGGTCAGCCTCTAACTAGCTAAGGCAGAAATAACAGAGCCTGCCTACATGCTTCTCTGCAGTACCATCTTAAGAGAATTATAGGCCCCCGGGCAATACAGTGCACTGGGGCCCTGTCTACACAATCACGGACAATTGCCAATCAAATGCAGCTTTACTGTGCCCGTGAATGCAGCCTCACTGTGCCCACCATTGCAGCCTCACTGTGCCCACCATTGCAGCCTCACTGTGCCCACCATTGCAGCCTCACTGTGCTCATGAATGCAGCCTCACTGTGCCCACCATTGCAGCCTCACTGTGCCCATCATTGCAGCCTCACTGGGCCTGTGAATGCAGCCTCACTGTGCCCACCATTGCAGCCTCACTGTGCCCACCATTGCAACCTCACTGTGCCCACCATTGCAACCTCACTGTGCCCACCATTGCAACCTCACTGTGCCCACCATTGCAGCCTCACTGTGCCCATGAATGCAGCCTCACCCTGCCCACCATTGCACCCTCACTGTGCCCACCATTGCACCCTCACTGTGCCCATGAATGCAGCATCACTGTGCCAATTAATACAGACTCACCATCGCCTGGTAACACACACACACAGCAGGCATCTCCTCCTGTGTTTCACTGAGCTGGCTGGGTCTGTGTTCGGCAGCGCTGTAACAAGGTCTTGCACTTCTAGACCGGCTCATGTGAGAGGCGGAACACTGGTTCAATCTACTATTACATGAGCCGGTCTAGGGGGACAGGACCTCGTTACAGCAAGGCCGCCGAACACAGACCCAGCCAGCTCCGTGATACACAGGAGGAGGAGGAGGAAAGAGGAAAAGAGTGGAGCGAAAGCGGCCCCAGGGCAGACGGCCTACTGGGAAATTTCCCAGTATCCCGGTAGGCCAGTCCGGCCCTGGCTGGGGTCGCTGGGCAGGTGGGGCCCCCGGGCAACTGCCAAGCATGCCCATTCGAAAAGATGGCCCTGCTTCTCTGTATACATCATGCTCAGTGTAGCCCAAGTAATTTCCAAGTTTCTCTGTGCTTCCACTTTCCCAGGTATTACTTGTATTTTGACTTTCGGTGTACCAGTTCCGGCTTTGTCTAACGTTTTTGCCTGCCTGTCACCTGCACTGACCACAGGTTGTTTCTCGGATCCTCTCGTCTCCTGCCATGTGTACTTTGCACACGTAAGTGATCTCCGCATCGTCAGTTGCAGTTGGGTGTACCTGGGAGCACCGACCTGGTTCTAGTCACCCATGCGATCCGATTCTGCTGCGGACAAAAAAAAAAAGGGTCCTGTGCGAGTTTGATGCAAATTCAGCCATACGATCTTTATGGCTAAAATCGCATTGCACAGAGATCGCATGTGATTTTTAACTGCAGTGCCGTGCGAATCACATCCAATCTCTGACATTGCACCAGTGTGAACCGTCCCTCAGTCAGTTAAAGGGCCCAGTACTTCTGAAATATAGAATGTGTAAAAATCTGTCCATGAGAGTAATGGGCTCCACATTCCAGCTTTCTCCAGGGACACCTGAGGTCACTTACACATTTAATTAACAGAAGACAAAGGTCACATGTCTGTCTCTTTCTATAAATCCTGGATAGACAAGTCATGAAAAATTTCTTTCCACTGTCCATCTAATAGGAAACAGATACCGACTGGATGAGGAAGTAAATGCAGTTGGAGAAATCTCATAAAAATACTCATGCATGAATGCCGCTTGTAGTGACCAGTAATGAAAAAAAACACATGGTTATCCCATCAGCCCGCCCCTGTTATAAAGCGTATTATTAGTGAATGTACCAAACAAAAATGTACGGTATGTTTGCATTTAGTTATACACCAGCTGAAACTTAATTACTTAACTACTTCAATACAGGGCACTTACACCCCCCTTCCTGCCCAGGCTATTTTTCAGCTTTCAGTGCTGTCACACTTTGAATGACAATTGCGCGGACGTGCTACACTGTAACCATGTGAATTTTTTTAGCATTTTCTTTACACAAATAGAGCTTTCTTTTGGTGGTATTTAATCACTTCTGTTTTTTTTTTTTTAATTTTTTTTAAGGATAAAATAAGACTGAAAATTTTGAAAACAAAATGCGTTTTTCTTAGTTTCTATCAGTAAATTTTGTAAATAAGTAATTTTTCTCCTTCCCTGATGGGCGCTAATGAGGTGGCACTTATGGGCACTGATGAGGCGGCACTGATATGCCGCACTTATGGGCACTGATAGGTAGCACTGGTACGAAGAAAACTCCACCGCTCAGGCAGGACTAGGCTGACAAACGAGTGAGCAAATTCAAATCCTCCAAGGAAAAGAGCCCCATGTGCTGGCTGATGCTGAGACGAGCAAAGGTAGACTAAGTAATCTGGATGGCCGCATACCGGATGGCCGCACACTGGACAAGATACAAGTGCCTTTTTTGATAAAAACTGGAACATGGAATGCACAAGACACTACAGCAGGAATGTACAGAGATACACTGACGCGTTTCACACTTATGACAAGTGCTTACTCATAGCTAACTATCATGCAATCTGCCAACACGCACTGCAATTGCATACCGATTGGCACGTACTTAGACCGAGTACTTAGGTACTAAAATACAACAACCTGTCCAGAGATATGAGTCCTAGCTTAATACACAGAAGTAATTTATTCATTTTATCATTTGCTATCCCGCAAACACTCAGAAATACTCCATTCCCAAGTGTTTTCAAGCCTTTCCGAGTGCACCTGAGCGGTCCATGAGTATTTCCGAGTCTCTTCGGCACCCCCCCCCACCTCTGGCCACCTGCAGTATTGCATACAATAGAAGTCAATGTGGAACAAATTATCTTAGTTTCCTTTGACTTCTATGGGGAAACTCACTTTGATATGCGAGTGCTTTGGATTACAAGCATTCTCCTGGAATGGATTGTGCTCGTAATCCAAGGTTCCACTGTATAATAATAGAATAGTAAACAAGAGTAAAGCAAGAGTCATGAATGAAAGTCATTCATGACAGTTAAAATCATTGCTGTTACAGTGATCATCACTAACAAGCAATCACACTGAAAAAAAAAAAACCTGATTGCTTACTTACCTGAGATCGAAGCCCCCGCAGCAGTCCTCGTTCACCGCTCCAGCAGCCGACGTCTCCCCGGGGGGTTGCTTCCGGGTGTCGTGGCTCCGGCGCTGTGATTGGCCGGAGCCGTGATGACGTCACTTACCGACATCACGCCGGTAACTGCATAGCACAATTGAAGCAACGGCACGTACTTCAGTTTGCTTAAGTGCGCATGTGCCAATGACATCGGCACATACAAATACAGGGATATTTCGTAAATCATGCAGGTTTGGGAGATATCCAGTGTAGCTACAGGCGAGCCTAATTATAGGCTTGCCTGTAGTATAAATTGGTTGTAAAGGGTTTACAACCACTTTAATCACCGCAACACCAGTAACAGTGTCTCTGATCACCACTACAGCAATCACAGTGTCCCTGATCACCGCTCGCCAAAGCAGTCAACGTATCACCAGAAGGACTTGTGCAGTGCTCTCTATTCAGAGAGCAGTTGACAGGCAGTGAGGAGGCATTGTATTGGCTCCTCACCGACTCCTTTAACCCTTTGGACCCCACACAAGCAACCCCTTGGATCACAATCAGTCTGAGTACAGGGTGTAGATTTCCTTTCAACAGCATTTCTGCCTGTTGCCTGGACCAATCATTTTTCTTGTTTGCTAAACATGTCTCTGCCTGTTGCCTGGACCGATCCTTTTGCTTGTTTGCTGACTATGTCTCTGTCTGCTCCTGAAATGATCCATCTGACTACGTTCCTGCAAAACATCAGTGCCAGCCATCCCCTGCTGACAACTGCACTCCTGGAACAAAGGGAAATCTTTTGTTCTTCCTCTCTTAAACCTTCTGTACTTCCAGACCAGTGAACATGGCATTCCTGGGGGCAGCCATGTACCAGCGAGCTAGTCTTGATTGGTTTATAGGAACAGGGACTGCTATAGGTGGTGCTATACTAAGCTATATTCCCTGACCACCCGATTAGAGGTGACCATTCAAGTACATTGAGTATGATACAATTGGTTGATTTGTATGATACACAAAGATACAAAGTCTGGTATATAATCAGTCCAAACATTGAAAAAGTCTCACACATGTGGTATCACCATACTCTGAAGGAGTAGCAGAATGTGTTTTGTGGTATTTTCAGTTTCATCCCGCATTTTCTAAAAACTTGTGGCAAAAAAATGAAGTCCTAAAAAGACTCACTATGCCTCTTCAAAAATACCTTGGGGTGTTTGATTTCCGTAATTTTGTAATTTTATGGGTGCTTCCACTGTCCAAAGCCTCCAAAAATGTGATAGGTAGTCTAGTCAGGAAATTAGATGCCCCTAGAAAGCCTAAAGGCGCTTGGATTTTAGGCCCCTCTGCGTACCTAGGCTGTGAAAGTCTCACACACGTGGTATCTCTTTATTCTTGGGAGGAGTAGCAGAATGTGGGGTGTCATTTTAAGTATGCCTAAGATGTGTGTTTTTAACTGACAACTTTATGTAAAAATATCAAATAAAACTAAAATTTTCCTGCATTTTCCAAAAACATGTGGCAAAAAATAAATAAAAATCAAATTTTTAAAACTCAATATGCCTCTTAAAAAATACCTTGCAGTGTTTGCTTTTCAAAAGGAGGTAATTTGTGGGCATTTCCACGGTCCTGGTGCTTCAGGGCCTCCAAAAATGTGCTAGGTTGTCAGGAAATTAGGTGCTTAATATATGTGCAATTTATGCTCATTAAAGACCAAAGGCGCTCCTTGGATTTTGGGCCCTTCTATGCTGTATCTAGACTGTGAAAACATGTGGTATCCCCATACTCAGGAGGCATATAATTTGTTTACACGCACATGAGCTTTATTGGTGTCCCAGTCTTAGTCTGTAGGGTTCAATATTGAGTTGGCCCACCCTTTGCAGCTATAACAGCTTCAACTCTTCTGGAAAGGCTGTCCACAAGGTTTAGAAGTGTGTCTAATTCATCCCAAAGGTGTTCTATCGGGTTGAGGTCAGGACTCTGTGCAGGCCAGTCAAGTTTTTCCACCCCAAACTCTCTCATTCACACTATATTGCCAAAAGTATTGGACCACCCCTTCAAATCATTTGGTGGAGGGGGGGTTATGGTGTGTTGTTGTTTTTCAGGGGCTGGGCTTGGCCCCTTAGTTCCAGTGAAGGGAACTCTTAAGGCGTCAGCATACCAAGATATTTTAGACAATTTCATGCTTGCAACTTTGTGGGAACAGTTTGGGGATTGCCCCTTCCTGTTCCAACTTGACTGTGCACCTGTGCACAAAGCAAGGTCCATAAAGACATGGATGAGCAAGTTTGGGGTGAATGAACTTTTTTTTGTGAAAAATTCTGTTTATTTCTTTTAAAAAGACATATACATACAACATTTGGACGTGTCTCTAGGACACCATCCATATTAGGTCAACATGACCATAGCCCTATCTAACAGAGACCTACTAACTAAAACATATCTCATTCCCCTTCCCCGACTCCCCCCCCCCCCCTCCGAACCACACCTCGACAAAAAAACGGATCTTCAGTTTTCTACCTCATTTAGGTCAAGGAGTTATGCTTGCATTTTTATAAGTATGCCAGTAATAATCTCAGCAGACGCTCCCCTAGTCAAAAACCTCGTATTGCATATTTCCACCAGGGGACGTATCATGTCTAGTAACATCATTTTCATTTAGTACTCTCATCCACTACCCCACCGTGTTGTTGGAATTAAACCACGATTGCCACACCCTATCAAATTTTTTCATACACCCCCTGGACTCATATGTTGCTTTTTAGTAAGGTAGCATGGAGTTCACTTGGCTTTTCCAGGAGGATATGCTCGGTGCCTCTGGTCTTTTCCATGCCAACAAAATAGCCTTTCTACCATAAAAAAGCAGAACATTTAGCATTGTGCGCATGGCCCGTGTGGGTACTACCTCATCTACTAATCCAAGCAGACAAACCCTGACTGTCAGTGGGATCGGCACTGATATTAATTCAGCGATTCAGGTTGTGATATCAGTCCAAAATCTTTGAATATGGGGGCATTGCCAGAAAATGTGGTTAGCATCTGCAGGTGAGTGAGAGCATCTCCAGCATGCTGCCGAGGCTGTGGGAAAAATCTTATTTAATCTAGCTGGTGTATAATAGCTTCTGTGCAAAAACTTGAACTGAATCAACCTGTCCCTTGCAGACACCAGATGTTTGAATGGTTGAGTCCATAGATCATCCCAGTCCTCCCCCTGTATATCCGGGACCTCCACTTCCCACTTTTCCCTGCATCTGGTGATTGCCAGTGGGGTTACCTTGAACAATTCTTTATATGTGTTTGAAAGGGGCTTACTCAGATTCTCATCTGTTAACAACGTTTCAAGAGATGAGGGCAGAGATTCCATCCTCATCTCCCCAAACTGCGCCTGAAAAGCGTGTCTAACTTGTAAAAATCGAAACAGATATGAATTGGGAAGATCATGCCTCGACTGTAGTTGAGAAAAGGTCAATATCTCACCAAAGGTTGTTATATCTTTTAATGTCTTGATTCCTCTACTAGCCCAGATCATAGGATCTGGTAAGTTGTAGAATTGGGGTAAAGTCGGGTTCACCCAAATAGGGGTTGAAGGTGACACCCCCCCATAACTAGGGCACGCCAGTTTCACTGCTGTTTCCCAGGCCTTAATAGTGGCTTTCATTGTGAGTGTTAGGGGCAGTTCTGACCTGGTACGTCTAAACAAGGCAAAACGCAGACCTTCATATGACCCCAAGTGAGCTGCCTCCAAGACTGTAGCCGCATCTCCATCTTCTGCTACCAACCACCTGTGCGCGAAAACCATCTGCCCCGCTATGTAGTACTTATGCCAATCAGGCAGTGCCAATCCCCCTTGCTCCCCCGGTTCTTGCAGTACTTTGAGTCCTATTCTGGGAGCTTTAGGAGCCCAAATGAAATATGAGATAATGCTGTCTAGCTTCCGAAAAAATTACCTCGGTATCCAGACAGGTGCATGTCTCAGAAAGTATAATATAACAGGGAGAAATTTCATTTTTAGCAAACTGATGCGACCTATTAAGGATAACGGGAGTTTTGTCCAAGTTTGTACTTTTTGTTTCAATACCGTTATCAGTGGCAGCAAATTAAGTAGCATATAGTCTTGAACATTTGGAGTGATCTGTACCCCCAGGTATTTAAGGGACGTGACCCATTGTAGTGGTAGGTGGGGATCCGCTCCCGTCTTTGCCCCTGAATCTATTGGTATAATGGACGATTTTCCCCAATATACTTTTAGACCTGAGAAGGCTGCAAAATGATTTATGATTCCTAGTGCCGCTCTCAAGGAATCCCCCGGATCATCAAGGAACGATAACATATCATCTGCGTATAGTGCCAGAGACTCTTCTATTGTACCTACTCGTATGGATCTTATTGTTGGAGAGGACCTAAGTGCTACCGCCAGTGGCTCCAGGGCTAGGGCGAACAAGAAAGGGGATAGCGGGCAACCTTGCCTGGTTCCCCTACCCACTTCAAAGAAATCCGAGGTGGACGATCCCAATCGGATCGCCACTTTCGGATGTCTATAAAGCATGGCCACCCATTTCCTAAAGCGCGGGCCGAAACCCATAATCTCCAAGACCTTAAACATGAATGACCAATCTACAGAGTCAAAGGCCTTTTCAAAATCAATAGAGACCACTACTCTAGTGTTGGAAGCCCCTGACTGTATTTGTAAGTGAGTGAATAGTCTCCTTAAGTTAGTGTCTGTTGACTTCCCCGGCATAAACCCTGTTTGATCTATGTTAATAATAGAGGGGAGTACTTCCGCCAATCTGAGGGCCAAAATCTTTGTTTAAATTTTTAAGTCTGTATTTAACAGAGCTATCGGCCGGTACGATGCACATTCCTTTGGGTCTTTCCCTGGTTTTAGTAAAAGAACCATGTAAGCCTCCAGCATAGAGTCCGGCAAAGCATCATGTTTGTGGCAGTATTCTAAAAGTAAGTTAATTCTAGGGGCCAAGACTTCAACATTAGCCTTATAAAAATCAATTGGAAACCCATCTGGCCCAGGGGCCTTGTTCTGAGGGAAAGTGAAAATTGCTTTCTGAATTTCTTTCACTGTAATTCTAGCCTCTAAATTGGCCATGTCGGTCTCTGATAATTTTGGTAGTGTTAGGTCTCCTAAAAGGGAGTCCAATTCAGTCGGGTCATAGGAAGGAATAGGTGAGTATAAGGAAGAATAGAACTTGATAAATTCCTGCATGATACGTTCTGGTTCATTAAGCAAGTTTCCCCCCTGGTCTTTTATGACTGGAATGTTGGTCAGCGGGTGATAATCAGCAACCAACATTGCTAACAGTTTCCCGTTCTTATCCCCCTTGCGAAGACTGTTTGGGCTCTCTTTGTCATGTCGGCACGGGCTTGGCTCGTAAAGTGTATGGATAAGGAGCGTCTCGCCTCCAATAAGGCGTCATACGAGACCCTCGTTGAAGACTCCGCATGGGCCCTGGCACTTTCCCTTTCCCTCTGCTGTAGGGACTCTGTTTCTTCCCTATCCTGCTTACGTGCTGTTTTAATAGCAGATATGTATTCCCCCTTGTCACTGCCTTAAAAGCATCCCAAACAATATGAGGGTTTGCTGTGTCGACATTGGATGACCAATACGACTGAATGGCCTCCGTCACCTGGACGGAAATCTGCTAGTTTTGTATCCATCCAGGGGCGAGACGCCAGCATCTTCCCTTTGCTTCCGTGGCGAATGACAGGGTAACTGCAAGAGGGTTGTGGTCTGTCAGACCACCGGCCAGATATGTTATATCTTTTACATAAGGTAGTAATAGACTATTCCCAAAGGCTAAATCTATCCTTGCAGAAGACCTGTGGGCCGTTGACACATGTGAAAAACATTTATCATCTGGGTGCTTCCATCGCCACAGCTCCGTAAGCTCCGCCACAGTCCTCCAGCCATTTAAGTCAGCTGAACCCCCCCCCTAGCCGGGTTGGAGGTGTCGAACACCGCATCCAGAACGGCATTGAAATCCCCCAACACAGCCACAGGGAGGTGAGCGTATGACACCATTTTCGTCAAGAGGTCATATAGTAGCTTAACCCGAAAGGGTGGAGGCATATATACATTCACTAGCATGATAGTTTTATGACAGATTTCTATAACCATCGCCACATATCTGCCTTCTGGGTAAGTAAACACATGATGGATCGTGCACGGTAGAGACTTGGAAATTAGGATAGAGACTCCTCTAGCATATGTGGAGTACGTTGAGTGTAAGGCTTTTTGGACCCATGGTTTACGTAGAGAAAGTATTCTACTGCCATCCAAGTGTGTTTCCTGTAGAAGTATGATATGCGGTCGGGTCTGTTTGAGGTATTGGAATACTGAGGCCCTCTTAAGTTTGTGGTTAAGGCCCCGAACATTCCAAGACACAATCCTAATATCATCCGCCATTACAACTTTTACTGTCAAATATTAGCCAGAGAAACATCCGCCAAGGGGGACTAGCCCCAATTATAGTATCTAGCATATCTGTGAGGAAAACATATTTATAATAATAACCCCAAAGTCGAGCTGTGGCCCTAGAACATCCCACCCTTGCTTTTATACCAGCAACCAACAAAACCATACCGGTATATAGAGCTTGATCCGTGAACAAAACAACAGCAACAAAAAAATTGCGGTGAATTCCCGCCGCAGTAATCGAAAGTTCGGCAGTTCCTTTTGTAGTCCATGTCCCCTCCACTAACTCCTGCCAAAAGAAGTGGAGATGCTAATGATATTGCAAAAAATCTGGGTATGTGATATTCTCAGGTAATGTGTACACAGAGAAGAAAAAAGCATAAATAAAACAAGGAGAGAATAAAAAACAAAAAGAAAAAAACAGGATTAGAACCCCCGCAAAAGCACAAAAACCCCCACCAGCCAGCACCATGATCTACATTGTGCGGGGAAGGGTGTCGGCCCTACCACCAGATTTATATCCTGGATACTGAGACTTTTCTCATGTATTGTACCTGTGTTGCATGGCCCTTATACAAGGAAAACTGGGATCCTCTTGCCCCTTCAAAGGAAGGAGGAAAATTTCCTCAAAAACAAGAAGCCAAGAAGCAAAAAAGAAAAAAACAAAAACAAAATCTTCAGTAGGGCATTTCCGCTTCACTTGCCTGCCAGCATGTAGTTCACAGGACTTTAGAGTTCTTTGTCCATCCATTCACAGGCTTCTTCCGGGTGCTCAAAAAATTTCACCGATCCTTTATGTTGTATTCTGAGTTTGCTGGGATACATCATGCTGTATTTGACCTCCTTTTCTCTCAGACGTCTTCGAACTTCAGTAAACGATCGTCGCTTCTGCTGTGTCGCTGCTGAGAAATCTGGGAACAGCATCACTCTTTCATTTTCATGTCGGAGTTCTTGTAGTTTCCTGGCTTGGGACAGGATCATGTCACGAACTCGGTAATTCAAGAAGCGAACCAAAAAAGGTCTAGGGTAGGCTCCTGGGGGTCTGTTGCCTGCAGGGACCCTGTGAGCTCGCTCGACTACATAGGTAGGAGGCATATCCTGCAGGGACAAAAGCTGCTTGAAGAGACGTTCCGCAAATTGCGCAGGTTTGTCTCCTTCGGCTCCCTCAGGGAGTCCCACCACTCGGATGTTGTTCCTCCTCTGGCGATCTTCAGCGTCAATAGCTTTGTTTTGCAGTGACCTAACTTGGTCTCTAAGCTCAGCTATTTGAGCACCATGATCATGAGAGGTATCTTCTATTTCAGAGACGCGTGTCTCCACTGTGGTCATCCTGCCTCTAAACTTATCCAGGTCGTGCCTTATTAAGTTGCACTCAGAGGAGAGGTGATCTATGCGCCCCATGAGTTCTGCTTTGCTAGCACTGATCGCCTCCAATGTCTATGTCCACTGATTTTGCCAGAGCATTCTCCGATGCTTCTCCCCCTGTTTCTTTAGCCTGTGCCATCTTACCAGCAGCCGATTTGGCGCGCTGTTCCTTCGGCGGAGAAGACAAGATGGCGGGGGCGGGGCCAGGCGCCGTTTCCTTTATGGAGCGAGACTGTCTCTGATCCGATAGTGCCTTAGCAGACTTCTTTGAAGTTGAAGAAGGCATCGCTATAATCAGCGTTCTCTCCTCTATCTAGTGGTAAGCTCGGCAAGCTGCTGTGATCAATCCACTGTCACGGATTTCAGACAGGAGAGACGGAGCTGTGGAGGAAGGCGTGCTGCCGCGATCACATCCGGCCGGAAGTCCCTGTAGTGAATGAACTTGACTGGCCTGCAGAGTCCTGACCTCAACCTGATAGAACACCTTTGGGATGAATTAGAGCAGAGACTGCGAGCCAGGCCTTCTCGTCCAATATTAGTGCCTTAACCTCTCAAATGCTTTTCTTGAAGAATGGTCAAACATTCCCATAGACACACTCCCAAACCTTGTTGACAACCTTCCCAGGAGAGTTGAAGCTGTTATAGCTGCAAAGGGTGGGCCAACTCAATATTGAACCCTACGGACCAAGACGGGGATTCCATTAAAGATCATGTGCATGTAAAGGCAGGCGTCCCAATACCTTTGACAATATAGTGTATCTACTGTATGTGTTGACTTTATATCCATTGGTGCATTCCTAGAAAGTCCCCATTTTTCTCAGTTTTGGTGCAATAATGTACAAAGAAATAAAAAATAAAAAACAAAGTTTCACTGATGAAAATTGGGAATTCTTTCCCTTCAGTGAAGCTCATCGGTGCCACCTGTCAGTGCCACCTATCAGTGCCAGTGTCACCTATTAGTGCCCATCAGTGCAGCTCATCGGTGCCGCCTAGCAGTGTTAGTGCTGCCTCATCAGTGCCCATAAATGCTGCAAATCAGTGCTGCCTATCAGTGCAGCTCATCAGTTCCAATCCATAATTTGTTAATTGAAAGATTAAAGAGCTTGATTTGTAGTTTTGCTAGCGTTTTTTTTTTTGTTAAGGTTATCTGAAAGTTGGGTTTCAAATGTTTTGACAGGGGCAGTTTCAGTGCCTGCCATAGGCACCATTTTCAGTTTTTTACTAGATACGCGTGTGTGTGTGTGTGTGTAGGAAGAGAAGTGCCATCTAGTGGGCACTGCAGTTTATCAAAAATGTTATAACTCAAATTAAAGCAGAATTCCACCCTAAAATGGAACTTCCGCTTTAAGTAAAGGTGACCCCCTGACATGCCACATTTGGCATGTCTTTTTTTGGTGGGGGGGAGCGGATACCCTCTTTTTAGGGGCATCCAGCTCCCACTTCCTCACGGGGCTCGACGGAGCCGGAAGGAAGTTCACTTCTCCCCCCTCCCTCCGTGCAATCTTCAGGGACACGTGACAGGTCCCAGAAGACTGCCCGGCCAATCACAGAGCGCAGCGCAACTAGTGCATGCACAGTGCGTGCCCAGCTGTGAAGCCACAGCCGGGCGCCCACAGTAACAATGCCGGTGTCTTGCCGAATAAGTTCCAAGTGGACCTAGAGGGGGAATCTAAAAGTGCCGAGCGCAGCGAGGCCGTGCCCCGAAGCGTGGCGAGCGAAGCGAGCCCGCGAGGGGCCCTCTTACAGGCGTCGTGTACAGCTGATTTTCAGCTGTTCCGCTTCGGCTATTTCCGCCGGATTCTACTGCGCATGCGCAGTAGAGGGGGGAACTAATCCGCCGAGCGGAACTTTCTCGGCAGAACACCGGCACTGAGGAGAGAAGGGGGAGAGGAGCAGGGCTTTGTTCGCCCGCATCTCTGGACCGTGGGACAGGCAAGTGTCCGATTATTAAAAGTCAGCAGCTACACTTTTTGTAGCTGTTGACTTTTATATCGGTGGAACGCCACTTTAAATACATATCTGGGCAAATGCCAAATCTGCATAGTGTCCCGATGTTATAAAATCACATCCGCTGGAGGTGCTCACGGGGCTGAAGGAGATGTATAGGTGGTCTGCCCCCAAGCTGACATCACTTCCGCCCTATACCCACAGGGGTCCCAGAACTTTTCCTCGAGCCCTGTGAGCACCTCCGGTGGCCACAATTTTATTGGAAACACTATGCAGGTTTTGCCTTTGACCAGATATGTACTTAAAGTGATTGTAAAGGTTTGTTTTTTTTTCTTCGTTTTTTAAAATAACAAACATGTTATACTTGCCTCCTCTGTGCAAGAGTTTTGCACAAAGCGGCCCGATCCTCCTTTTCTAGGGTCCCCCCTTGGCACTCCTGGCTCCTACTCGAGTGCCCCCTTGGAGAGCCACTTTCCAAGGGGGCACTTGTGTGGGCGTGCTCCCGAGTCCTGCTGCTGCGTCCAATGACACAGACAGCAGGACTCGGCCCCGCCGCGGCTCACTGGATTTGATTGACAGCAGCGGGAGCCAATGGCTCCCGCTGCTATCAGTCTATCCAAGGAGGACCAGAGACAGTGGCTGAAGCTGCTGTGCTCGTCCCCATCACTGAACTGATCGGGCTCAGGTAAGAAAAAGGGGTGCACTGGGGGGTTGCTGCAGCACAAAAACCCCCTGAGGGTTTACAACCCCTTTAAGTACACACTAGGAATATCAAATGATCGGCTGGATTTCCTCCTAGTTTCACAACAAGTCGGAACAGAGGATAGAAATAATGTACGAAAATGCTTGTACGGCAAAGGCTTTTGTTTGTTATTTGTGGTTTCAGATCATGCACAGTCTTGCATATCTGATATTTCTGGTACGAAAGCGGTACACATTAAACAAAATTTGTTTGTTCTGTTTATGTACAAGATACATTTTGGAGTTTGTTCCTTGGGAAAATTTTGTTTGCAAGGTTGGAATCGGATGTCGAAAGTTGTGTACACACTATACGAAAATTAAACGATCATACCTCATGCAAAATTATTCTTCCGATTTTCTTATAGTGTGTACAGGACTTTAATGTGAGTTAAAATATTTTTAATAAACTGCCCTCTAGATGGTGCTTCCCTTTCTATGCACACGCACACGCAGGAGCAGTGGGAGAAATCGCACCACATTCTGTGCGATTCTATGCAGTGCGATTTGCACCCATTCATTTTGCATAAACGAAAATTGCACTGCAAAGTATCGGTTTCCGGTATCGGGAACATTTTCACGATTACGAATACTTGTGAAAATACTCGGGATCGGTACATCCCTAGAGAGTACCATAAATAAAAAGTAACATTTCTCATCACTTTTTTTAACACACACTCCAACCACCCAAAAATCTTCCTTCTGTTACAGCTTTCAGTCTAAAAAGAACCTGCACTTGTGAATACAACTGCATGTATTTGCAGTGACAGAAAGAAGTCCCACAGGTGGCAGGAAACACATAACAAGCCACATGCTCATCAGAACAGGTCAAGTATGTAACCTCAGCCAAAGAGTATGTCTAATTATGCCCTACCCAAAACTGACAGTCCAGGTTCGTTAGGGAAAAATACATGCCATCCAAGTCAACTATATACAAATTGTAAAGATTTTTAACAAATTTATTACAAATTAGTACCTGCTTCTGTTTTGTAGACACTGAGCAAATCCACTTCAGCACACATGCTCAAATTATAAAAAATGGCCGCTAAGTAACTGTCTTTAGCCTTTGCTATCATCGCACATTCAAATGTTATGTCAGAAATATTATGATTTGAAAAATGAAATATGCATGGACATACTGATGTAGCACCCTGGTGTATAGGCAGGGTTGCTCCTAAATTTACCTGCCAGGTATAGCTACCTTGGCCAATTGTTGAGGATCAATTGATTTCACTCTAAGTATGTAACTGCTGAACTTCTCTCGTTTGCCGCTAGGTGGCCGGGTACCTGGTGGCCAAGGATGAGCTCCGGCGTGTTTGCACACTCCACGTGCTGAGCCTGCCAGGAAGTCGGTATGGCGCTGCGCTAATCACAGGCAGTGAGACATTTCCCGATGTGCGGCTGCAGAGATCGGGAAAGGTCTCACTGCCTGCAATTAGCGCAGCGCTGTGCCAACTTCCTGGCGGGCTCAGCACGTGGAGTGTGCGAACACGCCGAAGCTCAGGTCTGGTATGGATTTTAAGGGGAACCCTGCTTCAAAGTTTTAAAAATAAATGGCGTGGGGTCTCCCCAAAAATCCATACCAGACCCCTATCTGAGCATGCAACTTGGCAGGCCGCAGGAAAAGAGGGGGGGACGAGAGAGCGCCCCCCCTCCTGAACCGTACCAGGCCATATGCCCTCAACATTGGGAGGGTGCTTTGGGGTAGCCCCCCAAAACACCTTGTCCCCATGATGGGGACATGGGCCTCATCCCCACAACCCTTGCCCGGTAGTTGTGGGGGTCTGCGGGCGGCGGGGCTTATCGGAATCTGGAAGCCCCCTTTAACAAGGGCACCCCCAGATCCCGGCCCTCCCCCTGTGTGAAATGGTAAGGGGGTACAAAAGTACCCCTACCATTTCACAAAAAAAGTGTCAAAAATGTTAAAAATGACAAGAGACAACAAAGCACACTCCCAATGTTGAGGGCATGTAGCCTGGTACGGTTCAGGAGGGGGGGCGCTCTCTCGTCCCCCCCTCTTTTCCTGCGGCCTGCCAGGTTGTGTGCTCGGATAAGGGTCTGGTATAGATTTTTGGGGGGACCCCACGCAATTTTTTTTTAAAATTTTGGTGCGGGGTTCCCCTTAAAATCCATACCAGACCTGAAGGGTCTGGTATAGATTTTGAGGGGGACCCCATGCCATTTTTTTTTTAAATTCTGGTTCTGAGTTCCTCTGTGGGGAATTCCCATGCCGTTTTTATCAATGAACTTTTATGTGTATTGTTGCACCGGCAATTCATTAATAGCCGCGAGTAGTTTTAAATGACTTTTTTTGCTTTGAAATGTCATTTTGCTGTCAGACTGTTCTAAACACGGGAAACTTGCGCCCCTTTACAGGCATACTATAGACACCCCCCAGGTACAAAATTTAAAGGAATATTACACTTTTATTGTTTCACTTTAAGCATTATTAAAATCACTGCTCCCAAAAAACATCAGTTTTAAAAACTTTTTTTTGCATTGATCCATGTCCCCCGGGGCAGGACCCAGGTCCCCAAACACTTTTTATGACAATAACTTGCATATAAGCTTTTAAAACTAGCACTTTTGATTATTCAGGTTCGTGTCCCATAGACTTTAACGGTGTGCGCGTGTTCGAACAAATTTTTTGCCTGTTCGCATGTGTGACGAAAATATAAGCGTAGGATAGTTTTGCCTAACTAGATGTAGTGTAATTGTAGATGTAGTTTAATTCTGGGTTATTAGAAGTATAGTATTCTATGTCAGTCATGCACATATGTTCTTTCATTAGCATTTGGAAAGGACAGAGATAGTTTTTTTCTAGGATCAATGTGACACCTAGATGCCAATAAAAGCTCCCATTAGAGTAAACATAGATTGCCCCTTCCTGAGGCTCAAAGAAACTGCTAGTCATCTTGGCTACACAGATCTGCAGGGGGCCTTCGCAAGGCTCCGGACAGTCTGTAAGCTTTGATTAATATCAAGAGATCTAAGGAACCTATTTTATCTCTCATAAAAGCTAAAATATTAACGGCAGAGAGATGAAAATAATTCCTTGTGATCGTACACCTGATGGGTTACGTGTACATGTAACTCTGTATGTTTAGCAGGTGTGGAATCCTGGAGAACCACACAAAACCGTTATATGGCGCCTGATTGCGGCAGGCAGGCAGTGATTGGTACTGTTGCGATCGGACTGATGCGCTGGTATCGGAAATCCTATCCATGACCCAGCAATCAGCGCCGTTCTGGGCCAATTTGACTCTGGTCATTTCAGAACACAAAACATTTGTGGGCTGAGACAGGAACACCCCCCCAGGGTTGATTGGCCAAGGGCTAAAGTCCAGCCCACATCCATATTTCAATAAATTGGGTAGCCTGAGATATGGACATTGTTCTTCCACGAAGCCAGTTTGAAACTGGGGAGTTCCCACATGTTCCAGTATGCTTCTACAAGATATAGACTTGGGTAAAGTTTATTTCTGTTTTTATCCCTTTTTATTTTCATAGCAAATTGCCAATTTGTGTGTCTTTCTGCATTTTTTGTATCTTTTTTTGGTAAATCCTTTTTTCTTTGTATATCTTATATGCACTGCCCACTTTTGGGATATTAAATGATAAAATTAATAAGTGACTTCTGTGTACTAAGCTAGGACTCATATCTCTGGAGAGGTTGTTGTATTTTAGTGCCTAAGTACTCGGTTTAATTTACATGCCAATCGGTATGCAATTGCACTGTGTGTTGGCAGATTGCATGCAGATTGTAAGCTAACAGATCTGCCGGACAGAGATCTGTGTGTGTGGTGGCTCAGCAGACCAGTCTGCGGACAAACTGTTGGGTGGTGGCAGGCTATCGTTTATTGTGTCTGGTGTGTGGGTGTGGGGACAGTGGGAAGAGTGATTAACACCGGGGTTCAAGCTTGCAGGATAGCTGGAGGAATCCTAGAAGTGTATAGTAATTGCTAGACTGTTCCCCAAACCTTAGAGTGCACCAGATTGTATGTAAGATTTGTATCTGCCTGTGTGTGGTCAGCTAGCTGGATTGGAGTGGAGTCTCCCTCTAGTGGTGGCCAAAGGTAGTGTAGGCTGTGAAAGTACCGCAGCCAGTCTTACATGCGCAGTATAAGATCCCCCTTATTCCCTTAGTTCCTCATATACCCCGGTCACGGAACGCACGTCGCGGTTAGTTAGTCGCCGTTGGGGTGTGAATTCGTGACAGCATGTTCTGGTGCGAACCGAACAGGGGGGGTGTTCGGCTCATCCCTAGTGTCAAGCATGCGTGCCGGTAACCAGGTGAGAAATACAAAGACAAATATGTCTTGCCTACAGTCAAGCCTGGTGGTGGGAGTGTCATGGCTGCATGAGTGCTGCCGGCACTGGGGATCTACAGTTCATTGAGGGACTCATGAATGCTAACATGTACTGTGACATACTGAAGCAGAGCATGATCCCCTCACTTCGGAGACTGGGCAGCAGGGCAGTATATCAACATGATAACAACCCCAAACACACCTCCAAGATGACCACTGCCTTGCTAAAGAAGCTGAGGGCAAAGGTGATAGACTGGCCAAGCATGCCTCTAGACCTAAACCCTATTCATCTGTGGGGCATCCTTAAACGGAAGGTGGAGGAGCACAAGGTCTCTAACATCCACCAGCTCCGTGATGTCGACATGGAGGAGTGGAAGAGGACTCCAGTGGCAACCTGTGAAGCTCTGGTGAACTTCATACCCAAGAGGGTTAAGGCAGTGCTGGAAAATAATGGTGGCCACACAAAATATTAACACTTTGGGCCCAATTTGGACATTTTCACTTAGGGGTGTACTCATTTTTGTTGCCAGTGGTTTAGACATTAATGTCTGTGTGTTGAGTTATTTTGAGGGGACAGCAAATTTACACTGTTGTACAGGCTGTACAATCACTACTTTACATTGTGCCAAAGTGTAATTTCTTCAGTGTTGTCACATGAAAAGATATAATAAAATATTTACAAAAATGTGATGGGTGTACTCACTTTTGGGAGATATTGTGACGGAAGTCACTTTGGGCAGGGGGCTTGTGGAACTCAGATTACATTAGAGAGCTCTGGAAACTCCTTGTCCAGCTCCCCCAGCCCCTCCTATCTGTAAGTAACCCTGTGTTTATTAGGGGCACAGGGTGACCGAGAACAACACTCGGGTCTGCACTAACCCAACTCACCATACAACCACACCGGACTCAGCATTTTCTTTTATCCTGGGTTCTACTGTATATGTGTGGTTTGTGTTGAAAGAATGAAGGGGCTCTTTCACTTGGCACAGTAATAGTGCTGAACAATATGCCTCAAGAAAATATGAAGATAAATTCCACCTTTCCAACTGCTGGAATATTATATGAGCTTGGTCTCAAACTGTTATAGACTCTTTACTAAAATCGTTTGAGGTGTAGCTGTATCCCATTCTTCTATTGTTTGTGTCTTCCTTTGGAGCAACCTATTATGGGATGTATATGTGTTTCTAGCATGAAGACCGGGGGCAGGGTGGAGGGAGGGGGGAATTCCTCCAACAGCCCTCCATGCTGATAAGTAGGGATGGTCCCGATGTTCCTGGTCTACTGATGAGAAAGTTGAATACACCTGTGTGTCATATTACTGGAGGAAGTAAAGTTTACCCCACCCTGTGTCATTATGAAAAGAAGGGGGGTTGTCCCTTGAGTGTATATCTCTTTGTACCTGTGTTTGAATAAACATTCTTATGTTTCTTCACCCTACACTGCTGTCTCGACAGGTGACTGGGTGGGCTAAGGGACCTTGGATCGCGTTGGTACCGGGCAAAGGAAGCTTATACGGCATACAGACTTTTCTTGAGTACGGGGGTCCGTTACATTGGTGGCAACGGTGGGATTGTACTTCCTGAGTGAACACGTGTAAAAACCACCACCAGGATCCAAGGTCGGGATAGCAGACCTCAGACGTCCCAGCAGGGATATGGACCTGGCATCACAGTTGCAAAGGCTGCTGCGGAGCACCCTTTCAGCAATCCCCAGGACGACGTCTGCAGCCAGGCTGCTTACTAGGATAAGAGTCTGGTATGGATTTTGGGGGGACCCCACGCCAATTTATTTTTAAATTTTGGCATGGAGTTACCCTTAAAATCTATGTCAGACCCAAAGGGCCTGGTATGGATTTGGGGGGGGGGGCACGCAGTTTTTTTTTTTTTTTTTTTTATAATTTTGGCATGGAGTTCCCCCTAAAATCCATACCAGACCCGAAGAGCCTGGTATGGACTAAGGGGGGAACCCACGCCAATTTTTTTATTGATTTTTCATCTATATTGCTGGGAGCCGGCAATGCATTACAGCTGTGAGCAAGTTTAACTACTTACCGACTGTCTCACACAGATATACTGCGGCAGAATGGCACGGGCAGGCAGAGCAATGTATGGGTACGTTACTCCCCTCCCATGGGAAGTTGGTCGGCATCGTTCCAGGAGAGATTTGTGCTGAGTGGGAGGCTACTGATTCATGGCCACCCCCTCACGATCGCTCCTGGGAAATAAGAAGCTTCCTCTGCTTCTGTAATGTAAGCAGAAGCAGAGGAAGTGATGTCATCGCTCCTCGTAAAGCCTTTTCGTTCCGGCTTCTACTGTTAGTCTGCACCAACACTACACTGGCACTAGCACACATAGGCACATAAACCCCCCCCCGACCACCCCTCCTGCACCCCCTGTCACAGTGACACCAATAGCAGTTTTTTTTGTTTTTGTTTTTACTGATTACTGCATTGGTGTCATTTGTGACTGTTATAAGTGGTGGGGCAGTTAGTGGTAGGTCCCTTTAGGTCTAGGGAACCCCCCTAACCCCCCCAATAAAGGTTTAACCCCTTGATCACCCCCCAGTTAACCCGTCACCAGTGTCACTAAGCGATCTTTTTTCTGATCGCCGTATCAGTGTCACAGGTGACGCTGGGTAGCCAGGTAAGTATTTAGGGTCTGCGTCGCCCCAGGCAGCGTCAGGTTAGTGCCAGTACCGCTAACACCCACGCACACAGCATACACCTCCCTCACCACCTCCCTGATATAGTATCAGAACGGATCGATATCTGATCTTATCAGATCTATACTAGCGTCCCCGGCAGTTTAGGGTTCGCAAAAATGCAGTGTTAACGGGATCAGCCCAGATACCTGCTAGCACCTGCGTTTTGCCCCTCCGCCCAGCCCAGCCCACCCAAGTGCAGTATCGATCGATCACTGTCACTTCCAAAACATAACACACATAGCTGCAGCGTTCGCAGAGTCAGGCATGACCCCTGCGATCGCTAACAGTTTTTTTGGTAGCGTTTGAATCAGTCGCTAACAGTCAGGAGCTTTTTTACCTGCGAGTCTCACTAGTGTACCACTAAATTTAGAGCCCAAAATGGCAAATCGAAGGTACACTAGTGAAGAGGCCTACACATTTCTGAGCATGACAGATAGTGAAGAGGAAGTTACTCATCTGTCAGATTCAGGCTCAGAATACGAACCTGTTGTGGTCCCTGCCCAGATCAGGCGTACCAGACCCCGATCTTCTGCTGTTGAGGTGCAAGAACCACACGGCTCTCGTATGGAGCAGAGAAGTACTAGTGCCGCTCATCCTTCTGGTGAACTGGCAAGCACCAGCGGCCTAGTACACCCTGGTCATAGTCAAACCAGCACTGCAGTAACACGTGGTGACCTGGCGAGTCCCATAAGTGCAGTTCAAGCTGGTGAGGTGGCAAGCACAAGTAGTGTCCCGCTGCCACCAAGAAGACAAAAACAGGCCCATCGAGCCTATATAGTGCCCTTCCTGCAGCATTCGCCAATCCTAATTGGGAAACCACCACCCGTACTTCCTCCATTCACTGGCCAACCTGGCATTCAGGTGGAAACAGTTGATTGTACGTCACTTGATTTTTATTAGCTGTTTTTCACCGAAGATCTCTATAGATCTATTGTGGACCAAAGTAATTTGTATACTGGTCAATACATCGCCGCTAATCCCCAGTCCTCCCTTGCCAGAGATTGGAAACCAATTGGAAACCAATTACCTTTTCCGAGTTTAAGATCTTTCTGGGCCTATCCCTCGACATGGGCATAGTTAAAATGAGTATGTTGCGGTCCACTGACCCAATTGACCATATGCCCGTGTTCTCTGCCTCCATGGCCAGGGCACAATACGAGCAGATCTTGCGGTTCATGCATTTCATCAACAATGAACTCTGTCATCCTCGTGGAGACCCTGGATTCGATCAGCTCTACAAAATTCGGCCCCTCATAAACCACTTCAACCAACGTTTTGCAGACTTGTTTACTCCCCATCAAGTTGTCTGCGTTGATGAGCACCTGATTAAGTTTTCTGGCCGTTTGTCTTTCAAACAGTATCTTCCCAGCAAGTGTGCCAGACACGGGGTCAAGATGTATAAGCTCTGTGACAGCGCCACAGGCTATACATGTAGTTTTATGGTTTGTGAGTTTAAGATAGCCAGGTAGAGCTGGAGAACTGCCCAGATTACATAGGGAGCGCTGGCAAGATTGTGTGGGACTTGGTGTCACCCTTATTCGGAAAGGGGTATCATTCGTATGTGGATAATTATTACATGGGCGTGCCACTTAGTCACTTGTTTGATCATCAGATTGGAGCATGTAGCATCGTGCAACCTAATCGCTGGGGCTTTCCCCAGCGGCTTGTAGATTCCCGACTTAGGCTGGGGGAGAGAGCCTGCTTCAAGTGTAATACTTTGCACACTGTGAAGTGGAGGGATAAGAAGAATGTTTTCGTTCTTACCTCCTGTAATGGAATTTTGTAAGTTGTGTATATAATTGTATTCTATTTTGTATGTATTGCACACTGCCCTCACTGTGCACATGGCACTAATAATGTTTTCAGTACGTTTACATCCTTTCGAGTCCTGATTAGAATTAGCCTGCCTATGTAACGCCCCGTGTTACTATAAATGTACAATTGTAATATTAAAGTGATACCTACGTAATCATGTGTATAAAAACCTTCAATTGCGTCATATTAAAGCAGAACAGTTATTTGGAAAGATGCTGAGCGTATCTATTGTGTCTGTTCCCTACTGCAGTAGTTATTAATTTGGAGCCACTAATCAATATTAGGATAGGAGTTGCCTATTATCAATTTAACCAAGTCACATGCCGAGCTTTGCCTTAGGAATGGTTTCCAGGTGACCCTGAGTATCCGAAACGAGGAGCTTGAGACGATCCAGGGATTTCTGATAATCAGACGGCTGAGGTAAGCCTTTTGCTTATCAGACTTCCTTGATCGGTAAGGCATTTTCGGGACAAAGGGTACCTATTTTACTCCCCTTAATTGAACTGTATTGATTGGTGGTTATATGTTATGTTGTCACTGTCTATTGTCCATCGGAGTGTTATAGATAAGAAAGGGAAGAATAGTGCTGTTCACAGGTATATGTAGTACATCTGCTAGATAAAGTAGTGTAGAGGCAAGAGGGTATAGGCACATGTGGAGAAGACTGGCCAGTCATTATGGGCATTAAATTAAGTAAGGGAATGAAGGGTAAGAGACCCTCAAAAATGCCCAGCGCAAGAGGAGCGCTATATATGAACCGAAGGTGCGGTTTCGCTTATACTGAGCCCCTAGATTAATGGTTAAAGTGGACAGGGATCCACATTGGGTAACTGGGTTACCAAGAATCATGCAGAGTAAACAGCTAGAGACACAGCTATCTATGTGAGCAGGATGGATCAAGGGTGACATTAACACTAGACAGAAAGGGACATTTTCATGTTAAGTTGTGGGATGAATTTGGGGTTAGGCACTACAACTAGTAAAGTCAGAAACCGAGAAATGAGAATTAAAACAGAATACTTTATATGTTGTCAGAGAGGGAAGATGGGATGAGCACTCTGGCTGCCCGTCTGATCATAGAAGCTAGATATAAAGGATATCTGAACAAAATAATGTAAGCAATTTTAGAGAGATATTCATGTATGTGTGAATGCTGGAACCTTTAGTTCTATCCCTTGTGTGTGTCATGTACGCAGATGTGACCCCCTCCTTTGTGCTCTCATGAAAGAATGTGGCTGGGATGAGAGGTCAGTGATAAGCTGGAAGGACACCATGCCAATTCCAGTTTTTTAGACAAAACATTTATAACAAAATGTGCCGGGTTAACCAATCTAATGATAAACAATGTGATCACAATAATTTTTTTAATCTGTTTTCCAAACATGGTAAGATGAAGGTTACATTTAACCGTGTATTACACAAATTGAATATCTTTTGATAGTGGAAACAGTGCATTTAAAAAAGAGAAATTAAGAAAAATTAAGTAATAATGAGTATTAATTTCTAATATGAGTTTAAAAATTAATAATATAGATATATTGAAACTGGTTTAGACAACCTTGGAAATGAAATCCAGGTTAATGGGGAAATTTGTAAGGAATGGGATTCGTTTAGATTAAGATAACAATTTTGTAATTTTACATTTATATAATAAGCCCTTATTAAGAGAAAAAAAAGATTAAGATGAGGTTGTTATTTGGAATACAGCTGCCATAATATTTAACAAAGCCAAGATGATTGGTACATAAGAAGTTTTTCTACAAAAATGAAATTTTAAGGTTTTTGATAATAGCTTGATGTGTGGTCCATAATGTGAGAGTGATAATAAATACAATTGAAATATAACAGACCCATCACATCAAGTCCACACACCCTGTTAGGATAGATGCCACCTGCAGACAGTTAGTTTGTGATGATTTCTGGTCCATCATACAGATTGTTGGTCCTTTTGTTTTTATTTATTTTTATTTTTGAAATCCAAAGCAGAATGTGTGGATTGTGAAATGATGTGCCCCTTTTCCTTGTAAGTACAGTGGTATAAGCAGAAGAATATTTTGGATTTATGGGCATCTCTCCATGACCGCAGGGTATTGTTATTTATTATAATATTGCCAGGAAAAAGTTGTCTTTTGAAACATGAAACTGGAGTTCTTACACAAACAGCGTGATAGAAAACAAGCCATTGTAATATAATTTACGCAAACTGGACCCAGTAATGAAGGGTACATCCCGATATATCAGAGCTGTAGATTTATGCAAAGGTGCTATTAGACAAAGTTACAGACATTATTTTGGTCAAATATTAAATTTTTAATGGTTCCACATTCTGCGAACTAAATATACAGCCAATTAAATGCTTGTCTAATGAAAGGTTTAAAATATGAGTTTGTTTATGTACAAATCTAACAATGAAAAAGGCGTACTTTTGAATCCAGCCACCTTATTGCCTCTATTAGAGGAGGCTGGAGACATAGGAAGACACATGTGTTAAATTGATGATGAAGTAATCAGCTGCTGTGAGCCCAGTGCAGGACACACTCCCTGAGAACCCAGATATTTAATTTTTTGTAGAGTTATTCCCGGTTTTATACTGAGTATGCAGTTTATCACCCAGAAGGATACTCTGTATTCAAAGTCATTGGATCCTTTTTTCTCCAGCTCAAGAAGCAGGGCTCCATGTTTTAGCAAAGCCTGTGAGCTATAAAAAGAATGTTTATTTATATAGATAGTCGAGATATCGAGAGCTTTTGGTTCCATTTGAAGGGCCAGAAGTTTGTTTTTACTTCGACAGGCAAACTAATAAAGCATGCCAAGTTAATTTGATTGGCTGTTTTCAGTCTTCCAGGTTCTTGCTGAGGTAGCCATACTAACATTAAAACTCACACATGGAACCAGACCAGGCGACTAAGGATGCATTTACAGCCCCTGACACTCGATGGATCTGTGCAACTCATAGATTCCACCCTAGTTCTGGCCCAGTATAGCTGGGATTAATAATTCAACTTTAAGGACCCCAGAATGAGAAGAACAAGTGGTCCACAGGGGGAAACTTCTTTTGAAACAGGACTTTGGAAAAGGTGATCATTTATGTCTGCCAGCCACTCTTTTCCCTCCAGCTTGAGACATGGACCGTATCATCAGTCACAAGTAGTTATGGCTGCCTTAGTAAATGAGCATGGGATAGAGCCAGGGTTCTCCAAAGTTGTCTTTTTAACATACCACTTCTTGTTTTACCTGTTACCAAAAGCTGAACATCCCTTCCAGAGATCACAAAAAAAGATATATCCAGATGCCCAAGTCAGGATCTTACGAATATGCATTTTGTCTGTATGGGCATGTTTTCTGGATGTCCAGTGGCAAATGCTACTGCAAAGGCCACAGTAAAAAGTGTTATCAGAAGTAGTTTGTAAGTACAGAGTGCCAGAAAGTACAGAGAGTAACAGAGGAAATCATTTTTAATAGGAGAGTCCTTACTAGAAGTTTTGAGGTTTTATTTTTACACTCCCTACTGTCTACAATGTAGTGGACAAAGTAGAGTAAGAAACTAGAAAGCTTTTGCCTGAATGTTTTCTTATATTTTATCAAGCCCCTAAGGGGGATGATGGACTCTCTCCCTATGGGATTTGGTTTGGGAGTGTGTTACTCACTTGCTTATATTTTGGTCTTATATAAGTCCCCCATTCGGATCTCACAGAGAATGTTGCTGATCTTTTAAGGTTGACAAACTAATTTATGTGTTTTTTCCCCAATTCCAGATCCTAAAAGTTTGGAAGGATCTAAAACGAAAGCCAGGTGACTTGTGGATTATTAAGAGACATTTATATATAAGACTCAATACAGCATCTATTTTATGTAGTTTTGCAAAACTTGAAGGAAAAGTCACCTGGATCCACACCAGACACTGCAAAAATGACTAAATTAAAGAAATCTTTGTGTTTGATTTGTTTCCCTCTTGCGATCACAGTCTAGGGTACTTTTTGATTAAATTACTTTAATTGTAAGGGATAGATAGATAGATATATATCTATATCTATATATGAAAAGTAGTTTAGCCATGTTGAAATCATATTTGTCTTTTGTACATCTTCCATTTTATGTAGAATTGTCTGTGTTTACATATGCTGATAAGTCAGCATGCCAACAATTCAGCTAGAAGGCCATTCTGGCCACAGGAGTGTACAGCCAGTACTCTGGAAATAGGTCTTATCAATCATTTGGTTTTCACAATGAAAAGTTATTTTGTAATGAAAAAAGCTGCTCAGCTATTATTTTCTCCACAATGGAGTTTTTGCCTCTTTGGTCAGGACTACCTCCACCTAAGCGTGTGGAGGTTCCAGGTTAAAGGTTATAGCAGGTATGGTTAGTGATCAAAATATTGATCAAAAGAGGGGAGACTGTAATGGAATTTTGTAAGTTCTGTATATAATTGTATTCTATTTTGTATGTATTGCACATTGCCCTCACTGTGCACATGGCACTAATGATGTTTTCAGTACATGTTTACATTCTTTCGAGTCCTGATTAGAATTAGCCTGCCTATGTAACGCCCCTTGTTACCATAAACGTACAATTGTAATATTAAAGTGATACCTACCTAATCATGTGTATAAAAACCTTCAATTGCGTCATATTAAAGCAGGACAGTTATTTGGAAAGATGCTGAGCGTATCTTTTGTGTCTGTTCCCTGCTGCAGTAGTTATTAATTTGGAACCACTAATTAATAGGAGGATAGGAGTTGCATATCATGAATTTAACCAAGTCATGCAGACACGACGGTCCAAATTCCTACGGTGACTGGTGTGAAGAAACCCCTCTGTGTCCACAAATATAACCAAAATATGGGAGGGGTGGACTTCAACGACCAGTTGTTGGCGCCGTACCTAGTTCCCCGTAAGGCCAGACGCTGGTACAAGAAAGTGTCTGTTTATGTATTTCAATTGGCTTTGCTGAACACTCATGTGCTATACAGAGCTTCAGGACGGACTGGATCCTTCCTTAAATTCCAGGAAGAGATCGTCAGAGCCCTTCTGTTTCCAGACGGTGCTCAACCTCACCTTCCCAATCCAAATGCAGTAAGCCGGCTGCATGAGAGGCATTTTCCTTATGTCCTCCCGAGTACCCCTACCCAATGAGCCCCCCAACAAAGATGTTGTGTCTGCAGCAAGCGCGGATATAGGCGCGACACCAGCTATTATTGTCCCTCCTGTCCTGACAATCCTGGTTTTTGCATTGGTGAATGTTTTGAACACTACCATACACTAGTTGAGTATTAGCGTAGGGTACAGAACTGCACAGACTAGGACACACTTTCACAGGGTCTCCCAAGATGCCATTGCATTTTGAGAGACCCAAACCTGGAATCGTTACAGTTACAACAGTTAGTTACAAAAAACAAAAAAAATATATAGAATAAAAAAAACAAAAATAGTTTTCGTTTTATTGTTCTCTCTCTTTCTATTGTTCTGCTCTTTTTTACTGTATTCTATTCTGCAATATTTTATTGTTATTATGTTTTATCATGTTTGCTTTTCAGGTATGTAATTTTTTTTATACTTTACTGTTTACTGTGTTTTATTGTCAACCATTTTTTTGTTTTCAGGTACGCCATTCAGCTGCAGTGCGGATTTATTTATCTTGACAGCAACTGCGTTTGCTCCCACGATACATAAAGCTGTGACTCCAGCACTGTAGGAGGTAATTTCACCACCACAGTTAAAAACAAAATGGTGCATGTATGCCCATCATTAGAAGTGGGTGGATGAAGGGAGGTATTCTAATGGTGGGCATACCCACCGATCAATCTTTTTTTCGTTCAGCCCACAGGCTGCATGAAAAAAAAAAGATTACTATATATGCCCAACAAGGACCAGCAACGTACTGGCATTTTGCTGGACTTTGAGTGGTTATACCAGAATGATGCCTGCAGGTTTAGGTATCATCTTGGTATCATTCTTTTCAACCAGCGGTCGGCTTTCATGTAAAAGCAATCCTAGCGGCTAATTAGCCTCTAGACTGCTTTTACAAGCAGTGGGAGGGAATGTCCCCCCCCCCCCACCGTCTTCCATGGTTTTCTCTGGCTCTCCTGTCCCAACAGGGAACCTGAGAATGCAGCTGGTGGTTCCACCAGCTGACCATAGAGCTGATCAGAGATCAGAATGGCTCCAGTCATCTCTATGGCCTAAGAAACCGGAAGCTATGAGCATTTCATGACTTAGATTTCGCTGGATGTAAACAGCGCCATTGGGAAA
This sequence comes from Lithobates clamitans, assembly GCA_037952925.1. Taxonomy (NCBI): domain Eukaryota; kingdom Metazoa; phylum Chordata; class Amphibia; order Anura; family Ranidae; genus Lithobates; species Lithobates clamitans. The sequence goes on from JBBGZY010000220.1 coordinate 2,544,581, forward strand.
TTGGGAAAGCATTTTATCACACTGATCTTGGTGTGGTCAGATGCTTTGAGGGAAAAAGAGAGATCTAGGGTCTAATAGACCCCAATTTTTTCAAAAAAAAGAGTACCTGTCACTTTGTATTGTTATCATAGGGGATATTTACATTCCCTGAGATAACAATAAAAAAAATGAAAGGAACAGTTTAAAAATAAGATAAAAAAGCAAAAAAAATTTTAAAAAGGCAAAAAAAAAGCACCCCCCCCTGCTCTTGCGCAAAGGCAAACGCAAGCGTCAGTCTGGCATCAAATGTAAACAGCAATTGCACCATGTATGTGAGGTATCACCACGAAGGTCAGATCAAGGGCAGTAATTTTAGCAGTAGACCTCCTCTGTAAATCTAAAGTGGTAACCTGTAAAGGCTTTTAAAGGCTGTTAAAAATGTATGTAGTTTGTCGCCACTGCACGTTTGTGCGCAATTTTAAAGCATGTCATGTTTGGTATCCATGTACTTGGCATAAGATCATCTTTTTTATTTCATCAAACATTTGGGCAATATAGTGTGTTTTAGTGCTTTAAAATTAAAAAGTGTGTTTTTTCCAAAAAAAATGCGCAAATACTGTGTTAAAAAAATTAAACACCCACCATTTTAATCTGTGGGGCCTTTGCTTAAAAAAAACAAAAACATATAATTTTTGGGGGTTCAAAGTAATTTTCTTAAATATTCAAGGCTCAACATGCCTCTCAGCAATTTCCTTGGGGTGTCTACTTTCCAAAATGGGGTCATTGAGGGGGGGGGGTTTGTACTGCCCTGCCATTTTAGCACCTCAAGAAATGAGATAGGCAGTTGTAAACTAAAAGCTGTGTAAATTCTAGAAAATGTACCCTAGTTTGTAGACGCTATAACTTTTGCGCAAACCAATAAATATACGCTTATTGACATTTTTTTTTTACCAAAGACATGTGGCTGAATACATTTTGGCCTAAATGTATGACTAAAATTGAGTTTATTGGATTTTTCTTATAACAAAAAGTAGAAAATATCTTTTTTTTTTCAAAATTTTCGGTCTTTTTCCATTTATATCGCAAAAATTAAAAATCGCAGAGGCAATCAAATACCATCAAAAGAAAGCTCTATTTGTGGGAAAAAAAGGACGCAAATTTTGTTTGGGTACAACATTGCATGACCATGCAATTACCATTTAACCACTTGACGACCGCCTCACGCCGATGTACGTCGGCAAAGTGGCACGGACAGGCAAAATCACGTACAGGGTACGTGATTTGCCTTCCGCGGGTGGGGGGTCCGATCGGACCCCCCCCCGGTGCCCGAGGCGGTCGTCCTATGTCCAGCGGCGATCGGTGATGAGGGGGAGACCATCCGTTCGTGGCCCCCCCCTCGCGATCGCCGCCGGCCAATGAAAACGCTCCTTTGCTGCTGTATGCTAAACAGCAGCAAAGGAAGTGATGTCATCTCCCCTCGGGTCGGTATTTTCCGTTCCGGCCCGAGGAGAGACGACAAGTATGTGAGTGCACAACACTACACACACACAGTAGAACATGCCAGGCATACAAAACACCCCGATCCCCCCCCCGATCGCCCCCCGATCCCCCCCCAATCACCCCCCCCCCCCCTGTCACAAACTGACACCAGCAGTTTTTTGTTTTTTTTTTTTTTTTTTTTCCTGATTACTGCTAGCTGTCAGTTTGTGACAGTTACTGTGTTGGCACAGTTACTGTTACCCCCCTTTAGGTCTAGGGTACCCCCCTAACCCCCCCTAATAAAGTTTTAACCCCTTGATCACCCCCTGTCACCAGTGTCGCTAAGCGATCATTTTTCTGATCGCTGTATTAGTGTCGCTGGTGACGCTAGTTAGTGAGGTAAATATTTAGGTTCGCCGTCAGCGTTTTATAGCGACAGGGACCCCCATATACTACCTAATAAATGTTTTAACCCCTTGATTGCCCCCTAGTTAACCCTTTCACCACTGATCACCGTATAACCGTTACGGGTGACGCTGGTTAGTTCGTTTATTTTTTATAGTGTCAGGGCACCCGCCGTTTATTACCGAATAAAGGTTTAGCCCCCTAATCGCCCGGCGGTGATATGCGTCGCCCCAGGCAGCGTCAGATTAGCGCCAGTACCGCGAACACCCACGCACGCAGCATACGCCTCCCTTAGTGGTATAGTATCTGAACGGATCAATATCTGATCCGATCAGATCTATACTAGCGTCCCCAGCAGTTTAGGGTTCCCAAAAACGCAGTATTAGCGGGATCAGCCCAGATACCTGCTAGCACCTGCGTTTTGCCCCTCCGCCCAGCCCAGCCCACCCAAGTGCAGTATCGATCGATCACTGTCACTTACAAGGCACTAAACGCATAACTGCAGCGTTCGCAGAGTCAGGCCTGATCCCTGCGATTGCTAACAGTTTTTTTGGTAGCATTTTGGTGAACTGGCAAGCACCAGCCCCAGGCGTCAGGTTAGCGCCAGTACCGCTAACACCCACGCACGCACCATACGCCTCCCTTAGTGGTATAGTATCTGTACGGATCAATATCTGATCCGATCAGATCTATACTAGCGTCACCAGCAGTTTAGGGTTCCCAAAAACGCAGTGTTAGCGGAATCAGCCCAGATACCTGCTAGCACCTGCGTTTTGCCCCTCCGCCCGGCCCAGCCCAGCCCACCCAAGTGCAGTATCGATCGATCACTGTCACTTACAAAACACTAAACGCATAACTGCAGCGTTCACAGAGTCAGGCCTGATCCCTGCGATCGCTAACAGTTTTTTTTGTAGCATTTTGGTGAACTGGTAAGCACCAGCCCCAGGCAGCGTCAGATTAGCGCCAGTACCGCTAACACCCACGCACGCAGCATACACCTCCCTTAGTGGTATAGTATCTGAACGGATCAATATCTGATCCGATCAGATCTATACTGGCGTCACCAGCAGTTTAGGGTTCCCAAAAACGCAGTGTTAGCGGGATCAGCCCAGATACCTGCTAGCACCTGCGTTTTGCCCCTCCGCCCGGCCCGGCCCAGCCCACCCAAGTGCAGTATCGATCGATCACTGTCACTTACAAGGCACTAAACGCATAACTGCAGCGTTCAGAGTCAGGCCTGATCCCTGCAATCGCTAACAGTTTTTTTGTAGCGTTTTGGTGAACTGGCAAGCACCAGCGTCCTAGTACACCCCGGTCGTAGTCAAACCAGCACTGCAGTAACACGTGGTGACGTGGCGAGTCCCATAAGTGCAGTTCAAGCTGGTGAGGTGGCAAGCACAAGTAGTGTCCCGCTGCCACCAAAAAGACAAACACAGGCCCGTCGTGCCCATAGTGCCCTTCCTGCTGCATTCGCCAATCCTAATTGGGAACCCACCGCTTCTGCAGCGCCCGTACTTCCCCCATTCACATCCCCAACCAAATGCAGTCGGCTGCATGAGAGGCATTTTTATGTCCTCCCGAGTACCCCTACCCAACGAACACCCCCAAAAAAGATGTCGTGTCTGCAGCAAGCGCAGATATAGGCGTGACACCCGCTATTATTGTCCCTCCTGTCCTGACAATCCTGGTCTTTGCATTGGTGAATGTTTTGAACGCTACCATACACTAGTTGAGTATTAGCGTAGGGTACAGCATTGCACAGACTAGGCACACTTTCACAGGGTCTCCCAAGATGCCATCGCATTTTGAGAGACCCGAACCTGGAACCGGTTACCGTTATAAAAGTTAGTTACAAAAAAAGTGTAAAAAAAAAAAAAAAATATGAAATAAAAAAAATAGTTGTTGTTTTATTGTTCTCTCTCTCTCTATTCTCTCTCTCTATTGTTCTGCTCTTTTTTACTGTATTCTGTTCTGCAATGTTTTATTGTTATTGTTATTGTTATTGATTGTTATTGTTATTGTTATTGTTATTATGTTTTATCATGTTTGTTTTTCAGGTGTGTAATTATTTACACTTTACTGTGCTTTATTGTTAACCATTGTTAACCATTTTTTTGTCTTCAGGTACGCCATTCACGACTTTGAGTGGTTATACCAGAATGATGCCTGCAGGTTTAGGTATCATCTTGGTATCATTCTTTTCAGCCAGCGGTCGGCTTTCATGTAAAAGCAATCCTAGCGGCTAATTAGCCTCTAGACTGCTTTTACAAGCCGTGGGAGGGAATGCCCCCCCCCCCCCCACCGTCTTCCGTGTTTTTCTCTGGATCTCCTGTCTCAACAGGGAACCTGAGAATGCAGCCGGTGATTCAGCCAGCTGACCATAGAGCTGATCAGAGACCAGAGTGGCTCCAAACATCTCTATGGCCTAAGAAACCGGAAGCTACGAGTATTTCATGACTTAGATTTCGCCGGATGTAAATAGCGCCATTGGGAAATTGGGGAAGCATTTTATCACACCGATCTTGGTGTGGTCAGATGCTTTGAGGGCAGAGGAGAAATCTAGGGTCTAATAGACCACAATTTTTTCAAAAAAGAGTACCTGTCACTACCTATTGCTATCATAGGGGATATTTACATTCCCCGAGATAACAATAAAAATGATTAAAAAAAAAAATATGAAAGGAACAGTTTAAAAGTAAGATTAAAAAAGCAAAAAAATAATAAAGAAAAAAAAAAAAAAAAAAAAAAAACACCCCTGTCGCCCCCTGCTCTCGCGCTAAGGCGAACGCAAGCGGCGGTCTGTCGTCAAACGTAAACAGCAATTGCACCATGCATGTGAGGTATCACCGCGAAGGCCAGATCGAGTGCAGTAATTTTTCCAGTAGACCTCCTCTGTAAATCTAAAGTGGTAACCTGTAAAGGCTTTTGAAGGCTTTTAAACATGTATTTATTTTGTTGCCACTGCACGTTTGTGCGCAATTTTAAAGCATGTCATGTTTGGTATCCATGTACTCGGCCTAAGATCATCTTTTTTATTTCATCAAACATTTGGGCAATATAGCGTGTTTTAGTGCATTAAAATTAAAAAAAGTGTGTTTTTTCCCCAAAAAATGCGTTTGAAAAATCGCTGCGCAATTACTGTGTGAAAAAAAAAAATGAAACACCCACCATTTTAATCTGTAGGGCATTTGCTTTAAAAAAATATATAATGTTTGGGGGTTCAAAGTAATTTTTTTGCAAAAAAAAAAAAACTTTTTCATGTAAACAATAAGTGTCAGAAAGGGCTTTGTCTTCAAGTGGTTAGAAGAGTGGGTGATGTGTGACATAAGCTTCTAAATGTTGTGCATAAAATGCCAGGACAGTTCAAAACCCCCCCAAATGACCCCATTTTGGAAAGTAGACACCCCAAGCTATTTGCTGAGAGGCATGTCGAGTCCATGGAATATTTTATATTGCGACACAAGTTGCGGGAAAGAGACAAATTTTTTTTTTTTTTTTTTTTTTTTTGCACAAAGTTGTCACTAAATGATATATTGCTCAAACATGCCATGGAAATATGTGAAATTACACCCCAAAATACATTCTGCTGCTTCTCCTGAGTACGGGGATACCACATGTGTGAGACTTTTTGGGAGCCTAGCCGCGTACGGGACCCCGAAAACCAAGCACCGCCTTCAGGCTTTCTAAGGGCGTGAATTTTTGATTTCACTCTTCACTGCCTATCACAGTTTCGGAGGCCATGGAATGCCCAGGTGGCACAAAACCCCCCCAAATGACCCCATTTTGGAAAGTAGACACCCCAAGCTATTTGCTGAGAGGTATAGTGAGTATTTTGCAGACCTCACTTTTTGTCACAAAGTTTTGAAAATTGAAAAAAGAAAAAAAAAAATTTTTTTTCTTGTCTTTCTTCATTTTCAAAAACAAATGAGAGCTGCAAAATACTCACCATGCCTCTCAGCAAATAGCTTGGGGTGTCTACTTTCCAAAATGGGGTCATTTGGGGGGGTTTTGTGCCACCTGGGCATTCCATGGCCTCCGAAACTGTGATAGGCAGTAAAGAGTGAAATCAAAAATTTTCACCCTTAGAAATCCTGAAGGCAGTGATTGGTTTTCGGGGTCCCGTACGCAGCTAGGCTCCCAAAAAGTCCCACACATGTGGTATCCCCATACTCAGGAGAAGCAGCTAAATGTATTTTGGGGTGCAATTCCACATATGCCCATGGCCTGTGTGAGCAATATATCATTTAGTGACAACTTTATGAAAAAAAAAAAAAAAAAATAAAAAGTGTCACTTTCCCGCAACTTGTGTCAAAATATAAAATATTCCATGGACTCAATATGCCTCTCAGCAAATAGCTTGGGGTGTCTACTTTCCAAAATGGGGTCATTTTGGGGGGTTTTGTGCCACCTGGGCATTCCATGGCCTCCGAAACTGTGATAGGCAGTGAAGAGTGAAAGCAAAAATTTACACCCTTAGAAATCCTGAAGGCGGTGCTTGGTTTTCGGGGCCCCGTACGCGGCTAGGCTCCCAAAAAGTCCCACACATGTGGTATCCCCGTACTCAGGAGAAGCAGCTAAATGTATTTTGGGGTGCAATTCCACATAGGCCCATGGCCTGTGTGAGCAATATATCATTTAGTGACGACTTTTTGTAAATATTTTTTTTTTTTTTTTTTTTGTCATTTTTCAATCACTTGGGACAAAAAAAATAAATATTCAATGGGTTCAACATGCCTCTCAGCAATTTCCTTGGGGTGTCTACTTTCCAAAATGGGGTCATTTGGGGGGGTTTTGTACTGCCCTGCCATTTTAGCACCTCAAGAAATGACATAGGCAGTCATAAACTAAAAGCTGTGTAAATTCCAGAAAATGTACCCTAGTTTGTAGACGCTATAACTTTTGCGCAAACCAATAAATATACACTTATTGACATTTTTTTTACCAAAGACATGTGGCCGAATACATTTTGGCCTAAATGTATGACTAAAATTTAGTTTATTGGATTTTTTTTATAACAAAAAGTAGAAAATATCATTTTTTTTCAAAATTTTCGGTCTTTTTCCGTTTATAGCGCAAAAAATAAAAACCGCAGAGGTGATCAAATACCATCAAAAGAAAGCTCTATTTGTGGGAAGAAAAGGACGCAAATTTCGTTTGGGTACAGCATTGCATGACCGCGCAATTAGCAGTTAAAGCGACGCAGTGCCAAATTGGAAAAAGACCTCTGGTCCTTAGGCAGCATAATGGTCCGGGGCTCAAGTGGTTAAAACAGCGCAGTGCTAAATTGTAAAAAGTCCTCTGGTCTTTAGGCAGCCAAAAGGTCCGGGGCTTAAGTGGTTAAATTACATTTTTTCCTTTAGAAATGTAATTTTGCTGCGGCACTGTTCTACACATCACACAGATGCGCCACTTTAAAGGCAGACTAAGGGGATACTCCATGCACGATAGTTAGAGGAATATTTAATTTTTATTATTTTACTTTAACCATTATTAAAATCACTGCTCCTGAAAAAACTTTTTTTTTGCATTGATACATGTCCTCTGGGTCAGTACCCGGGTCCCCATACACTTTTTTATGGCAATAACTTGAATACAAGCCTTTAAATTGAGCACTTTTTATTTTTCATGTTCGTGTCCCATAGACTTTACGTAGTTCCTCAGGTGTCAATGGAGCCTCCAACCCCTCCTTGTCCTCTTCTGATAGTGAGGGTATTTTTAATTTATGGAAAAAGTCCCACATCTCCCCTTCTACATTTCTCTGTGAGGTGCTATATAAATTTTTATAATAGTTCTTGAATTCATTCACTATTTCAGGGGTGGTCTTTCTAATTTTCCCTTCTTTGTCTTGTATTGCAGATATAGTAGCTAAAGGACTATTTGCTTTAGATATTAGGGCCAGAATTCTCCCTACTTGCTCACCTTCCCCAAAGAGAGCCGGCTTCTGAAATAATTTTTTATTTTCAGCTTTTTCCCAAACTATTTTTTTTATATTCATCCTGTTTCTTCAACCACTCATCATAATTACCAGGGGTTGGTGACTCCACGTATCGTGATTCCACCCATTCCACCGCCTTTCTCCCCTTAATTTCCTTAGCCTGCGACTGCTTTTTAACATAAGTTATTTTTTGTATTAGCATCCCCCGCAGATATGCCTTTAGAGTATCCCAAATTATTCCCGACGACGCAGTCCCCATATTTAAAAACAATAAATTCCCTCAGGCTAGCAACAATTACCTCGGTGTCTTTAATTATCTCCAACCAAAATGGGTTTACTTTCCAATCCTCTCTGCTATAATTCATCCCTATTTTTATTGAAAAAACTATTGGCGAGTGATCTGAAATCCCCCTCGGCTTATAATCTACTTCTTCTACTATCTTCAAAGCTTCCTCATTGCACAGTATAAGGTCAATCCTGGACAGGGTAGAATATGATCTAGAATGGCATGAACACTGTTTTACCCCGGGATACCATCTCCTCCATATATCCACCAGCCCCATCTCTTCACAGAATCGGAACAATGGACCACCAGGAGTTCCATTGGCGGGGACTCTCTGTGGGAACCTATCTAATCTTTTATCCATAATCATATTAAAATCTCCTGCAACTATGACCGGGACTCCTGGCTTATCAGCCACAAACCCCATTAGATCACATAGCATTTCTGACTTAAATGGTGGAGGAATGTAAACATTGGCCAGCACACATTCATTATCCTCAATCGTACAAAAAAGGAAAACATACCTTCCATTCTCATCTATTTTACTCTTCCTGCAGGAGAAAACCACCCCAGAGTCTATCAATATACTCACTCCTCTGGAATAAGAAGTGTGGGTCGAGTGATATTGTACCCTAAATTTCTTATGTTCCAAAACATTGGTTGACTCTTTCTCTAGGTGTGTCTCCTGCAGGCATAGTATTCTAGATCCATCCAGACTAATCTCTGAAAAATGTGCCCGTCTCTTAGATGGGTCTTTTACCCCCCGCACATTCCAAGAACATATTTTAACTATTTTGATTTTCCTGGTTTGACCTGAAGACTCCTCCCTCCTATCCCCAAACCCTACCATTCCGCTGATCCATTCTTCTTATCTCTAAAAAATAATTCCTTATTTCTATTGCACTCCTTCTCATATTTATTGTGCTCCAACATTACTTCCCCCATACACTGTGTTTTTGGTGTTTTATTTCCCAATGTGAACTCAAACCCTGTCCCACATATGTTCCTGTGACCCACCCACAACTCACATCCCACAATCTTCCTTCTCTTTCCCCCCTCTTTCACTCCAAATTCATACCACCTCTTTTTACTACTTCTCCCATTCTTCCCAATACATTCCACTCCATCCCATTCGCTCCCCTCCTCCCCTTCTCCCTCCTTCCCCCCCTCCCAATCCCTTCTCCCCCACTCCCCACACCTCCCACCCATCCTCCCCCCTCTTTTCTGCTCACCTTTGGGCCCATATTGAGGGCTTCTAAACTGACCGCAATTCTTCCCCAAAGTGAGAATTTCCAACTTTTTGAAGGATAAATAACAAACTTTCCGTGTATTGCAAACTAAGTTAAATAAGGGGGAAACAGTCCCCAATGTCTCAAACATCTCTGTTGTGTTAATTGTGAAAAAAAAAAAAAAAAAAAAAAAAAACACCACACCTCAATTACCACTTTAATACCTCTCCTCACGGGGAAGGGTGACTCACCCTCCCACACTTGCTCTGAGTCACTTCTCCCCTTCCCTCCCACACTCCCATCTACTATGCATATAACTGAAAATAGAAAAGATAGAAAAAAAGAAAGTCCAGACATAAGAGAGAAAAACATCCATATTCCAGTCAGCACCATAATTTCATAGCTCTTCACCCTGCCGTATCCTCCCTTCATTCGTTTCCAACCAAGATGTTGCCTCTGCAGGTGTGTTAAAAAACCTGGTTTCTCCAAGGGCTGTCACTTTCAGCCAGGCCTGGTTTCTCCAAGGGCTGTCACTTTCAGCCAGGCCTGGTTTCTCCAAGGGCTGTCACTTTCAGCCGGGCCGGGTACAGCAATGCATAATTAATTTTAAGCTGTTGCATTTTGCGCTTGCAATCTACAAATTTTGCCCTTTGCTTCTGTAAATCAGGAGAAAAGTCCGGATATATTGAGATTCTTGAACTATTATACTGTATGTTCCTCATCGCTCTTGCCCTTTGGAGAACTGTATTTTTATCCTTGTAGTACAAGAATTTAACAATCACGGGCCTAGACTGGCTTCCTGGGGGCAGTGTCCTGGATGGAATTCTGTGCGCCCGTTCAATAGCAAAAAAATTTGAAAAAGAGTCTCTGCCAAGTGTTTCTTTAAACTACATCTCCATGAATTCTACAGGGTTGTTACCTTCACTCTTCTCGGGGAGACCTAGCACCCTCACATTTTTCCTGCGTGCTCTATTTTCCATCGCATCTATTTTATGGATGCACATATTCAACTGTTTCCGCATTAGTTGCATTTCCTGTTTAATAGGGTTTACATCATCATTACATCATCATTCTATCTGGCTAAGTCTCCCCTCGAGAGCTGTTCGTACGGATACCTCCTGTATATCATGTCTTATTAATAATACATCTTCACTGATGTGTCTAAGCTGGTTGATTGCCAGAAGGATTTCCTTCAGGGACAGCTCTTTGCCTGCTATTGAGTTTGATGCAGATACATCTTCCTCCACCCCCCGGTTCCATCTCCAGGCCTTGAGATGTCACTGTTACAGAGGTTGCTGTTGGCGTTGCTACTGTTGCTGCTAGTGCCACTGCAGATCTTGCTGCTTTTGTTGAGGATTTTATCTGTGCATCCGCCGCTGAACCCTGGCTTTTCCTTTCCGCTGGTTGAACCGCCAAGGGTGGCTGGTGCTGCTGTTCGCTTCCTTTCTTTGGAGTCTGGTTTGGCGTGTGCACATATCGTTCCAGCTTTGCGGCGGCTAAAGCAGCCTGGCTTGTTTTTTCCTTGGGTCCACACAGGGTCTGGGCGCTCGTTCCTGCACCCGCTCCTTCCTGTGAGGCCGCCTCACCCCCCCCCCCGTCTCCTAGTCATGCTAGGCGGTGGGACCATTCACGCTTAGCAGGAGTCAAGGGCAGCTGCTCTATCCTGCGCTCGCGTCACCTCCTCCCTGCTCTCACCAGGGGTGTGCGCTGCTCAAAAGTCTCTACAGGAGAGCCACAGGGGGACCCAATGCACGCTTCCCCAGCTCCAATGCACACAAGCACCAACTGCTCATCCGTCCCTCAGCGTCTTCCTCCTTCCTACCCCTCTATCCTCACAAGCATGGGAGCGAGCACGAGGTCTGGGAGCACGGCGACCTCTTACCTCAGCATCCGGTCACGCCCCCACAGTGTTCCCCATAGACTTTAATAGGGTTTGCATATTCACTCAAACTTTTTACCTGTTCGCATATTCTGATGCGAACTGAACCGGGGGGTGTTCGGCTCATCCCTACTGATAAGACGGTCTACTGATGAGAAAGTTGAATATACCTGTGTGTCATATTACTGGAGGAGGTAAAGTTTACCCCGCCCTGTGTCATTATGCAAAGAAGGGGTGTTGTCCCCTGAATGTATATCTCTTTGTACCTGTGTTTTAATAAACATTCTTATGTTTCTTCACCCTACACTGCTGTCTTGACAAGTGACTGGGTGGGCTAAGGGACCTTGGATCGTGCTGGTGCAGGGCAAAGGAAGCTTAAACGGCGGACAGACTCTTGATTATGGGGGGGTTAGTTACATATATTATATATCATAATAAATCCTCTATACTAACCCTTTAATCTGTGCCCCACCTATACTCTTTCAAGTATATCCAGCATTTACAACTATCGCACTTCAGGAGGAGTGGGAACAGTGGCGGCCCTTCCATACGGAGCGCAGGGGTGCCACCCCCCGATCCATACGTCTGGCCTCTAATCTACACGCGGGCGCAGAACGCATTGATTCCAATAGGATTTTTTTCGCTAATGTCTTCCTACTTCTCCTCCCGGCCAATCTGGAAGAGGCCGCGGGTCCTGAGCCTTGATTGGCCAGGAAGTCTCAGGACCCACTTATTCTTCGGCCAGGGGGAGAGGGAACGGCCCCAGAGCAAGGTCTCTATGGACGGCTCACCCAGAGCAACATCCAGCACTCTGGCTCAGACAGTGGAGAGAGGAGGAGGGGAGATTACCATGTCACCCCAGGTGGACTCGTCATCTGCCTCTTAAAGTAAGGAGGCCCTCCGCCTTCCTGTCCGCCCGTCTCCAGTCGGAGGGAGGGTTGGTGGTGCTGGTGATCGCCGCCTTCATGTCTGTCCATTCCATTCTCCCGCTGGGTGGGTGGTGGGGGGGTTTTGTTGATGGTGCTGGTGATCGCTGTCTTCATGTCTGTCTCCCCCCAAATATTAAGCACCAGCTGCCACAGAGTGGGAACATGAATGGAATATAAATCCCAAATATGGCAAAGTCATGCTAGGTGTGACTAAGCTAGTGGTAATATAGGTCTGAAAAAAAGAAAACACACATACAAAATTATCCCTCATATACTGTATATCAATAGGTTGATCCCCTTCAAAAATGTCACCCAGGGGGGAAACACAACACCATCCCTCCTAATTAATCATTTAGGTAGAGGGAACGATAATTGCATTTACAATAGATTATGTAACTAAACTTACAAAAAGAACCTTAGGAACATTCTGCAAGTTCTAATTGGGCCAAAGTAATGGATCACCTTCCTGGTAAGATCAGGTAGAGAGATGCTACTCATGGGTTCAAAAGAAGTACGTTGGAGAGCTGACAACACTAGGTTCAAGTCCCATGAAGCAAAAAGTTTACATACAGTAAAGGATGAGCTATGCGCCCCACACCCTGCATGAATGTCTTTACCAGCAAATGCAAAGCCAATGGCTTCTGTTACCTCTATTGAGTATGTAGAAGGACCATATAGCCATGTCCCGTTTGGGGAAAGACACCCTTTCCTTGGATGCACCAAACCAACCAAAATGCTCCTGTGGTTACCATGGTAATTATAAAGACTCCCAGTCACCATCTGGGCACCTCTCCCCAGGGACTGGCCAGAGCTGTATACATTTTCAGCTGCTGATTAAACTCTTCCTGCACACCAACTCCCAGAACATTTCTGAACCAGTCAGGGGGAGCAGTCAACTCTGCAAAGGAACTACTGGGAAAAGGATCCAGAAAAACGACTTAGTGGCTCCTACTGGGGTAGCGCTATTATTTCCCAATATATTTTAACATTTAAATTTTTTTTAGCCCTGAGCATCATAAAAACTATATATTTTCCTTAAAGTGACCCTCTCAAGTTGGAAAAACATAACAAATGATGCTGTATAGTAAAGTTGTTTTTCAAAGTAACCTGTCCCCTTGCGTGCACCAACGACCTCTTCTGTGGTGGTGCAGACAGCAGGACAGTTAAGTATTAGTACAAAAAGGTAAGTCACTGCCCCCACCTATAACATTTAAGTATTAGGCCTTGTTCACACAGGGCGTATGTATCCGTGCCCTGTGTGAGGGTCAAGATTACCTGTACTGGGATGCACAGTTGTTTCATGCATCCCCATAAGGTAGTCTCATTCAAGTCAATTGGGACGGATCGGCTGCATGGACAGAGCCGCTGCTCGCAACGTGACATCTGTGTGCAGATAGACACGGCCCTTACACGGGGCATGCATACAAAAACCCTATGTAAAACGAAGCCTTTAAAAAAAAAAAAAAAAAAAAGAAGACTTCTTTACCTTACAGCATGTCCTTGTTAAATGTTATGAGATGATGGGGGTCGCTGTTGAAAACATAAAACATAATCAGTTGGCATTTTCACTTAATTGTATTGCAAACAATAAGCTCATTCCTGCAGAATGCAATTTAGAATAATTTTAAGGTAGTTGTTGTGACGATCTAGAGTTGGGCCATTTACGGTATACCATCCTGATAGCACTGAACACTGGTACATTACAGAGGATTTAAAACATCAGTCTTTGAAAACATTGAAGCGCTGAAGCTAAATCATAAGGTACATGTTTGAAGCAGAAAAGGACCTAATGCACAGTGGTCTTTACATTCTTTATACAGCAAACCTGATGATATTTAATTTAGTTCCCCTGAGTTCTAAAATGCCTTCCTCAATATGTGGCAAGGGGTGACGATCAATAAGAACAGCTTTACTTGGTTCATGAAGGTCAACGCACAATGTAATAGCTCCTGTTTTCTTCATTGTTCCCACGATAGTAGATACCCATTCAGATGCAACAATTTTTTTCAAACGTATCTTGTTCTATTCTTTTTCTTAAAGGAGAAGTACAGCCAAAGCTCAATTGTTTTGCACTTGCAAAAAAGAAGTCGGGATCCGCCAACATGCCTAGATCGGCAATTGGCTCAGCCTCCAACGAGCCACTGAGAGCCTGAGCTGGCAGCTCCCGCCAGCTCCAGTGTGCTCAGGGGCGGCAGAGCTGAGAGCTGCTGACTGATAGTCAGCAACTCCCTGCTCAGGGAGCCCTGAGAACCGAGCAATAGGCGGTGTTAGATTACTCGGTTTTCAGTGTTAGAGTCGTCAGGGGACTGATGCAGCATTGGTGCAATACTACGTCCACCCAGGTAAGTATGATTTAAAAAGAAAAAAAGAAGATTCCCATACTTCTTTTTTAAGTACTAGGTAAACTGCTTCTCTAATAGATTAGGGACAGGTGTTTCAAATTTCAGACACACTGGCTTTAGATCTGATCGCACTTTATTTTGTGTAAAGTCCAGTATTATGTTGCCAAGTGGTGAAACCCTAACATAGGGGAAATTTGGGGCAATTTGAGCTTTTCTGATCAAATCATGCACTAAAGCCAGTCATAGATGGTTTGAATCTCAGCCAGTTCAGCAGGGACCGGCCGAGATTCAAACCATACTTGTATATGGGCAAGCTGTTTGTACCCAAGTTGATTGTTCAGTCAACTTGGGTACAACCAGCATGTTGATTTTTTTAATGCGATCATTGCCAGCAGCTATAGCCGCTAGCAATAATCACTGTGTGACGACTCCCCCGCCAGGAGAACACAATAGCTCAGTTGGAGGCAGTGGCAGCTGGTGCTCAAAATTTTTTTTGGGGGGGCGCAAAAATTAAACGGTTAGTAATCTAGGACTGTAAATAGCAATTTATTACGTGATTATCTATCATTACTGCCTGGATTAAACTGTGCCCCTCATATGCAGCCTCAGTGTGTCCCTCAATTGCAGCCTCAGTGTGCCCATCAATTGCAGCCTCACTGTGCCCATCACAGTAAGCCAATCACATACACATTTCAAGTAAAATAAAATAAAACCACTTAACATAAGGTGTCCTCATCAGAGCCCCCTTTTATATCAGATGCGCGAATCAAGAGTCACCCTTTACAGCAGGTGCCCCCATCAGCATCCCCCTATACATCAGGTGTCCTCATCAGAGTCCCCCTATACATCAGATGTCCCAATCAGAATCCCTCTTTACAACACGGTATATAGTAATGTGGCGCTAACTCAACCAAAAATAAAGAAAAAAAATCTATCAATAACAATAATAAATCCAAAAGAACAATAATCAGACTTCAAAGAAACACCTCAATAACAGTGCTAACTATACTAAACGAATAATAAAGTGCAATATTCAAAAAAAATGTAATCAATATGTGCAAAGGATAATAGCAATCACATCCTAATAATATCTTTCAAAGTGCAGAAAATCTTCAAAAATAAAAAGTACACAGATGCTCCAAAGTGGTAACAGTGCAATAGTAGTGTCCAATTAAAAAGACATCCAATATAGACAGTTCATAGAAAAAAAGTGCATGTGCAAACAGCAGGAAAATCAGCTTTATCCAAATGTTTCCACCATCCGCTGTGCACCACTCATTTGCCCCAGCCTCTCACCTCATAGGAAGACCCCTAAAGGTCAAATCAAGCCCTTGTATGGATAGAGAGATGTATCCTCAACGATCAACTCCCGAAGGTATCCACACCAATGCCGATAAGAAGGGAAATTTGCAGGTTCATCCAGTGCAGTTATACATGCAATAAAGAAGGGGGCTCCATAGTGTAGTAATTCAATAAAATGTATTTATAAAACCAGTAGTAACTCACAGTTTAAGAACACTTGTTACAGCGTGCAAAGGGACTTCCAGTCTCAGCCACGACCGGAAGTGACAACACCTGGCTCCTCCCTGACACGTAGCATCACTGAACACGTGACTTCTTCAAAGGGTAAACTTTACAACACGTGTCCCCATCAGATGTCCCCATCAGAGTCCTCCTTTACATCAGATATCCCCATCAGAGTCCTCCTTTACATTAGATGTCACCATTAGATCTCTCCACCAGAGTCCTCCTTTTCATTAGATGTCCCCATCAGAGTCCCCCTTTACATTAGATGTCCCCATCAGACTCAGTCCCCATTTACATTAGATGTCCCCATCAGAGTCCTCCGTTACATTAGACGTCCCCCCCCTCATACTCACATCTCTCACACATATCCATCCCCCTTTGGACCAGCTGGGGTGAGTTAGAGAAACCGGAAGTTAAGGCACAGGACCACAAAATTACACACCACAGCAGGGAACAATGCTATAGACTAGAGAGAGTGTTCTGGGCACAGAGCTCAGCATCCTGAGGACTTTCTAAAGGAAGCCAATAGAGCTTCTTGCTTGCAATCACGATTGCAAACATATGCTTCCCATAGCAGCTGTGTGTCCGGGCCCTGAACACACCTAAAAGGGCCATTTTTTTTTCATTGATTGCAGAACGTCATGCTTCCCATACACCTGTGTGTCCGGCATCCCACACACACTCAAAAGTGTCAATATTTATTTATTTATTTATTTTTTCATTAAAAAAAAAAAAATGATAAGTAGGTGGGGGGGGGGGGGGGGGGGGGGGGGCGCCCCTGCGCCCTCTATGGGCAGGCCACCACTGGTTGGAGGGATTCATGGTTGCAGGAAAGAAATTCTCTCCATCTACAGCTGGTGTAATTGTAAATTTTGTGCGGCAGGAAGATTCCTGCTCAATATAACAATTTGCTTGGGCAGTATAGAGACAGTAGATCAAGTATCAGGATAATGGAGTAGCCCTTGTTAGTGGAAACATGGTGATCATTACAGTGCACAAAATGTCATATATACTGTTTGTACACTTCTGGGGTAGTAATCAATTACAGGATATGCCTGTCTAAAGAGGTTTGAAAAGAGGCCCTTCGATGAGCTTTAAAGCGGTGGTAAACTGATATCTACTGAGAAAGCCTGTTGATTGGGCATAACTCATATAGGCGTGGAGCGGGGTCAGTCGGTGTCCATCTTGATGTGGGCAGTGGAGGTGGTGAGACAGAGCTGTCTGTGGTTGATATGCGCTGTACATAGCACTGTCTGTGCACTGACTTGTGAGTGTCATTTTAAATATTGAATAAGAGTGCACATGTGCATCTCCGCACACCAGCAGCCCAAAAAGCAGCCATACGCGGGAATGGGCACCGGAGACTCACCGGCTCACACCCAGAGTCGGTGATGCAGTGGTGGGAAACGGGACAGCCCAAAAGAAAGTCGTATAAACAACAGCGCCAGAACGGAGTGGTGGGGCCCTCCCCCGGCCAGAAACCTCCACCTAAGATGGCGCCGGTCAGAGGAGACACACAAGGCGGCCTCAACCCGGACACAACCAGGTCGCAGAGGAAGGCCAAACAGCCCCAGCTTGAACTCAGCAGAGACCCCTTCTCCTCCCAGTCCTCTGGGGACCTGGATGCAGAGCAGCAGGGTAAGTCATTATCACAGTCCCCATCACCTGCCACATACAGGGACATGCAAGAGCCTGTTGACTCCCCTATGTCATCCATTGACAGAAACATGGCAGAAATGACTGACCTAATCCTCAGCCAACCCAGCCCTGATAGGGAGCTGCCCACACCCCAACCAACACACTATGCTGGGGATGCTGTCCTGCTGGCACGTTTCTCTGCTATGCTACAGCAAGAATTATCCAAAGCCTGCTCTATAATCACCACAGACCTTAAACGTGACATCCAGGGACTAGGAGAGCAGGTTGAGATGATTGAGTCTAAGATGGACAGTACTGTTACTAAGGTTAACCAGAATTCTAATATGATTACCAATCTCCAGGAAAAATTGGATGAGGCGTATACCAAAATCGAGGATTTGGAAAATCGGTCCCGCAGATACAATGTGTGCATAAGGGGACTTCCTGAAATTCACACTGATGTAGAAGGAGCCATGAGGGAGCTGATGATGACGGATCTGATTCCTGACATAAACGCACATCAAATGGAGATCGATAGAATCCATTGTGCACTCACAGCCCCTAGATCAGATGGCCTACCACACAATATAATAGTAAAACCACACTATTGCCGCATAAAAGAGAAGCTGATGTCAGTCGCCCGCAGTAGACCAGATTTATCCCTACTTTGAGCACCTATCCAGCTTTTCACAGACTTAGCCCCTTCCACAGTGTAAAAACGGAGGAATATGAAGCCCTTACTGCAACAGCTCATGAACAGACAAATTATAAGGGAGCATTCCCATTTAAATTACCATTTTCATACAAGGGCAGATCCCACTCCTTTTCTACGTTCCAAGACGGCAAAGATTTATTGGTAGAATTGGGGATTATTACACGGACTCCCACACTGCCTCCCCCTCCCACCAAGCGAGTCGCCCTCTCTCCCCATTGTGGCAAGATCGTAAAACATCGGCCAGGCAGTCCTCCCAAATCACCTGAATCCAGCAGAACTCTATGCTCTCCTCCATAAGGGTTTGACAAAGTTCCCCCCGTCTCTGACAGTTGATTCATCGCAGTTGTCCCTGCTGCACGTTAGCTGCACAGTTTAACGTTATGTTTGATTTATTGATTGATTACGCCATTTAAGTCTTAGCACTGCAGTAATGTATGGTGCCTGTGTCCTGGGGGCACGGTCATAGGACCCCCCCCCCCCCGGGCCCACAGCCCCGGAGCATGCCAGGCGATGGCACTGGCCTGCTCGGGGCCTCTGGGCCATGGGAACAGGGGATATGTTCAAAAAATTGTTGTTCCACAAGGTTTAACTACTTAAAGCATAGTTCATACATCTGTTTATTTTTTTCTTTTTTGTTTTTCTATTTTTATGCCTTTTGAGTCGGGGTGGACATACATGCTCCCACTATCGAAACTACCTCCCTCTACCGATGGTACCCTTGCGCATACATGCCCGGACATTGTTTCCGGTCGGGGTTTCCACCCAAATTAACAATACCTATATAATGTATATTATATGAGTTACCATGGGCCTAAGGCCAAAAGTACTACTTTCATTTACTTTCTTTTTCTTTCCCGTCTTCCCCTTTCCCTCCCCCACCCCTGTTCCGGACTCTACACTCCGATCTCACGACTCGGTCTTGGCTGATGATAACACTTGACTCAGAAGCTCCACCATCATACTACATTATGCGAGGTAAGAGTGCTCTGCCCTACCATGATGGCTAAGGTATATTCCACTAATTATTCCATAGTAACCCACAATGTACACGGCTTTAATTCCCCAACCAAAAGAACCAAAGCTTTCCAATTTTACCACGCACAGAGAGCCGATGTACTCCTATTACAGGAAACGCATTTTTCTAAAACCTCAGCACCTAGATACCTGAACACCAAATACCCGCAATTTTACCTATCCTCGGGTCCGGAAAAAAAAAAAGGGAGAGTGGCAGTCTGCTTCTCTAAGCGAATGCCCTTCACACCCATCACCATAGTCAAGCACAAAAATCGCCGATACATCATGACGGTTGGACGCTCCATGACCAACTGGTCTCATTTACATCGTATTATGCCCTTAACACTGGACAGGTAGAGTTCTTTGGTAAGATGCTAGAAATATTGATGCCCAAAGTATAGGGACAGGTAATCATGGGTGGTGATAGTAATATTCCGTTAGATCTGATAATGGACAAATCTGACCCCACTAAAAACGCTACTCAAACGACCACCCAGTGGCAGCAATAAAATAGCACGCTTACTACACTTGTACGACCTGATTGACGCCTGGCGGGAGACAAATCCTTCCACAAGGGACTATACACATTTTTCACAGGTACATCACACTTACTCGCGTATAGATAATTTTCGGGTCCATACTTCCTTACTCTCGTACATAACGTCAGTAAACAATCTGTCCACCCCCTGGTCAGACCCTTCCCCAATAAAACTTTCCTTATCGGGGCTCTGGACTAAACCACATGCTTCCTCATGGCGATTTAATGTAGGCCTACTGAATGACCCCACAATATGCGCCAAAATCGAAAAAGAGTTACAGAACTATTTTCGGGTCAACTCATCATCGACCACGTCCCCCACGATAAACTGGGCAGCTCACAAGGCCACTATACGGGGTACACTTATACAAATAGCAGCCAGGGCCAAGAGAGTCAGGGAACAAACGATCAAAGAATTAGAAGTGGACCTAGATAAACTTATGATAGAACAGCGCATGTCTCCCCAGGTAGATATGAGACACAAGATAGACAAGGCTAGATTGGCACCTAATGTAAGCCTGACCACCCTAGCGGAAAAAAGTATTTGATGGTCGAAACATAGGTATTACACGATGGGAGACAAAGCAACCACAATGCTAGCTAGGAAACTGGTACCCCAAAACACACACGCCCACTTTGCCCAAATTGCGATTACCATCGGGACACCCCACACAGAACCCCAAACTGATAATTCAGGAATTCCACAAATTTTACGCCAAACTGTGCAATACGCCAGACAAATTCTCGCATACAAAAGCCAAATCTTTCACGATATCCATCTACCCCAGCTCTCACATGCCCATGCAGAACTTATGGATAAAGAATTCACGGAATTAGAGATAAGAATGGCCATAAAAACTACACATCCCTCTAAGGCCCTGGGCCCGGATTGCTTCTCGGGTCACTATTATAGAAAATTTAAGGACATCCTAGTACCCCACCTGTGCTCCTACTTTAATGACCTGAAAAGGGAAAACATCATCCCTAGACACGAATACTAAGTTTACATACATGTCATACCAAAACCGGTGAAAGATCATGGAGATTGCACCAATTACCGCCCAATTTCCCTGATTAACATGGATCTAAAAATAATGACAAAAATACTTACATATAGATTAAACTCTTTTCTTTCTCAATACATTCATCCGGACCAGGTGGGCTTTGTCCCTAACTGCCAGGCATCAGATCAGACCCGCAGAATCATAAATCTTATCTCAGTCATTCAGTCAGACTGGGACCACAAGGGACCTAGACAGGGCATGTTGCTTTCGTTAGACATCCAGAAGGCGTTTGATATCCTATAATGGGACTACTTACTGGACATTTTATCCTGCTTTGGGTTTGGTGGGCGCTTTTTGGCACTCCTTCGAACACTATATAATACACCAACGGCATATTTGATGCTTAGGGGGTACTCCTCCCGCTCCCTGGACATTAGGAGAGAAACTATGCAGGGATGCCCCTTAACCCCACTGATATTCATTCTAGCAATGGAACCACTGGTGATAAGGATCCGTTCCTGTCCAGATGTTAGGGGTATTGAGTGTGGAGATAGAGAACACAAGTTCTTACTATTTGCGGATGACCTCTTGCTGGCATTGTCCTCGCCTATCACCTCCCTCCCCAATCTATATGCAATCCTAAAACCATTTTCAGAAATCTCGGGCCTTAAAATTAACCACAACAAATCAAGGGCACTAAATATCTCATTGCTGAGCTCTACACAGGAAGCTCTCAATCACACCAATTTAAATGAGAATCAGAAGCCCTACCTTACCTAGGAATACGATTGACCCCGTCCCTACACACCCTATACGCACACAATTACCTGGCTCTATACAGACGCCTGTCAGGAGACCTAGCTAGGTAGCAAATCCATCCTCCATCATGGTTCAGCAGACTTCACTCGATAAGTATAAAATTCTTGGAAGAATATTAATTTTTATTTCGCACCTTGCCAGTGGCATTAGTCAGATCTGACCTGATATTTCAGAAAAAGATTCTCAAATTTATATGGGGAGACAAGAGGCCCAGGGTGAACAAATGCACTCTATTCACACTAAAACAGAAGGGAGGGCTAGGGCTACCTGATCTACAGAAATATTTTTATGCGGCCCAATTGGCCCAACTTACTAAATTCCACTCCTAACAACCTCAGGCACTATGGATGACCATGGAATCGTATTCCTGTCATCCCAATCCAATCTCGCATATCATGCGGCTACCAACAAAAAAGAAAGGCCAACTATTTTATGCCCCTCTACTTCTCGCTAGACATTTGGGATAGACTCGTGAGGACTCACAAATTTAAATCACCCCACAACCCACTAGTACCCCTCTTGAGAAACAGAGATCACCCCGGGCCTCACCCATCCCGCTTTTGAATGGTGGTCCAACAAGGGCTTTCTATGGATTTCAGATCTTTGTGACCTAAAAAGGCATGCTATCCAAAAGATCGCTGATAGAAAAATACCAGCCACCGAGTTCTGAACTTTATAGATACACCCAAATACATAATTTTATGCAAACTTTATCACGTAAGGGTGACCTTGTGACAATGACTCCCATGGAACACGTGTCGACAATACAATAAACTTAGGGGTCACATATATGCAATCTATATGCATATTTTAACATATGTCTCAGTAAAACTGACCTATATGACACAATGGGAATATGATCTACAGGAAACTCTGGACCTCGAGGAATGGCACTCAATAGCAATGGCAGCCTCTAAATCTCTTATCAACACCTCAATTATTGAAGCTAATTATAAAGTTTTATTAAGGTGGTATATGGTAGCGGGTAGAATGTCCACATTTGTGCCCGGTGCTACTCCGGAGTGCTTTCGGGGCTGTGGCCAGGTGGGATCAGCGTACCATATCTGGTGGCTATGTCCCAAGGTACGGAGGTTTTGGATTAGGGTCTACAACTTTGTGTACACTCTTACCATTTGACCAACTTAAACACAAACTGTCTTGGCTTATGCTAAACAAAAGATTAAACAGCAATCATGCAAGATAAAATGAAACTGTTTAATAAAGTATGGGATCCTTGGATCAGATACTTAACCAACGATCCCAGGACAATCACTAACCAAGCCCTTTCCTGAGTGCCATAATTAGGAGCGTGGAGTCCTCTCTCCCCCTGTCCTCCTCCCCAGTCTTGCCATCTAGTCCCACTGATCCCCTTTTCCCTTCCTCTTTTCACTCTGTCCTTTTCTCTTCTCTGAGACCCTGGTATAGAGGGGTCAGAGTTGTACCCCTCCATGATATGGGGGATGGCTTCCCCGAAGTTAGTTGGGAGGCGGATGTCTCCTGAAGGGGAGGATGCACTCTGAGCCCTATCATGAGAAATTGATGTAGATACAGAGTATGGTCTAATGAGTAAGGTGGAGGATCCACCATATAGTTTGCTATAAATCAATATAAACAACGTTGATAATAGAACCATTGATAAATGGCCTCGAGATAGTAAGAGGTAATTGCGCTTACCTATACTATATGTTAGACAGACTAAAAAAACTGTACACTGTATAGCAATAATGCTGAGGTCTTTATTCTGTACTGTCAAAGAACTGAATAAAAATGATTGAAAATAAATATTGAATACATATTTTTACTGTATGGAGAGCACCATCAGTCCTTATTCTTCTTTCATGAATGAAATAATGCTTCTTATGTACGCGGAGGATCCATGGAACAGTGGGAGCCATCTGTAATGGAGTGAATTTGCAGGAAGGAGGCAAAAGCGCATGTGACCTTTGTTTAGCCATCAGGGTCTAGTCTAGAGGTGAGTGTATATGGTTTATGGGAGGTGTATGCATGAGTAGCACTGGTGATCAGTTGTAGAAGATATTGGTTCCACGGAATTATTGGGACACATGGATAATTTGGTGGTACACATGAATAATTTTGTGGAGGATCTTACTACTTTGGACTAAATGTTTTGGATTTTATTATTAATGTACAGTGAAGGTTTGTGGGTTTCACAGCACCTTTTGCTGCAATATTTACTGAGGGCTGGAGTGAAACCACTTTATGAGGCATGCAGCAGCCTCCTGTTTACTTAATGATTTATACAGTTGTGCTCATAAGTTTACATACCCTGGCAGAATTTATGATTTCTTGTCCATTTTTCAGAGATAATGAATAACACAAAAACTTTTCTTTCACTCATGGTTAGTGTTTGGCTGAAGCCATTTAATATCAGTCAACTGTGTTTACTCTTTTTAAATCATAATGGCAACAGAAACTACCCCAAATGACCCTGATCAAAAGTTTACATACCCCAGTTCTTAACACCATGTTTTTCCCCTTTAGCATTATTGACAGCTTAAAGTCTTTTGTGGCATTTGTGGATGAGGCTCTTTATCTTCTCAGATGGTAATGCTGCCCATTCCTCTTGGCAAAAAGCCTCCAGTTCCTGATAATTCTTGGGCTGTCTTGCATGAACTGCAGGTTTGAGATGTCCCCAGAGTGGCTCAATGATATTGAGGTCAGGAGACTGAGATGGCCACTCCAGAACCTTCACTTTATTCTGCTGTAGCCAAAAGCAGGTCGACTTGGCCTTGTGTTTGGGATCATTGTTATGTCTGAATGTCCAAGTACGTCCCATGCGCAGCTTCTTGGCTGATGAATGCAAATGTTCCTCCAGTATTTTTTGATAGCATACTGCATTTAAAAAGAACAAATATAATCACCTCTATACATAAGGATTATGCACCCATTGTAGCGTGACAAAGAGTGAGGAAAAAAAAACTTAAATTTTCATCATAGATTAAAATGTGATATAATAAAACATGGATAGATGAGTATAATCAGTCCAATTCAAAAGTGTGTATGATAAAAGTTCACTGGCAAAGCAATCCTTCAAAGGGCGTGATGACAAGCGTCCATACGGTGTGAAACATGCGACCATAACACCCAGAAGAGCGTGATGACAGAAGGGTTCCTCCACCAATAAAAATGCTGCCCCTTACCAGCTCCTATGATCTCTTGTTAAGGAGATCATACAGGCGTGTGGCTTTCTACCCCAGCCTCGGGTCTTTTATGAGGATGGATCCCACTGTGTCTCCTCACCGTAAATCCTCTAGGTGGTAGATGGGCACTCGTCCCCCATGAAAGGATATATAAAAGAGGCTTCTATAGCATAACACGTTTTATCACAATTTATTAAAATAACAAAGAAATGCACTTACAATATCGTTGTAAACAAAGGCTCGTTTAAAAACAAAGGCCGGCCAGCTTCAGAATGCAGCCCGTCGCTTCCGGGATCAGCGTGGTATGTGGTGACGTCAGCACGCCGCTCCTCCGTATGCCGTTTCGTCACAACTGACGTCTTCCAGTGTAGCGCCGGTGGGAGGGAGGAAATGTCTAAGAAAAAGGGGGGTATCATCGGCGTATAATGAAATTTTGTCAGTGATCACACCGACTTGAATTCCCTTTACTGAGGAGGTGGATAGAATACGAGCTGCCATGGGTTCCATGGATAGCGCTAATAATCCCGGGGATAGTGGGCAGCCCTGTCTAGTGCCTCTAGACAGGGGAAACGGTGTGGACAGTGAGTTATTTGTACGTATACGGGCCGTAGGATTATGGTATAGCATCTGGACCCAGCTAATGAAACGAGGGCCAAATCCGAATTTGCGGAGAACCGCCCAGAGGTAGCGCCACTCAACCGAATCAAAAGCCTTTTCAGCGTCTAGAGAGGCGACTACCTCCGGGCCGTCCCCACTCGCCCTGGACAAATGCGTGAGGAGATGTCGGATGTGGATGTCGGTCCCTCGGCCCGGCATAAAACCAGACTGGTCCGCATGCACCAGTGCTGTAATTACAGTGTTCAATCGACCCGCCAACACCTTGGCCAACAGTTTGGCATCCACATTAAGGAGAGAGATAGGGCGATATGAAGAACACTGTTCAGGAGGCTTGCCCGGTTTAAGGATAACTACGATAACTGCCTCAGCCATTGTTGGGGGCAACAAATTCCCTTCCATGGCATGTCACAGCACTGTTCTAAATGATGGTATTATTTCCTCTACATAAGTTTTAAAGAATTCAGCAGGTATCCCATCCGGGCCTGGTGTTTTGCCATTTTGCAAGGAGGCCACAGCCCGCTGTAATTCCTCTAGTAGGATAGGACCGTCCAAAGCTTCCCTAAACGTGGATGTCAGGCAAGGGAGCTCCACCCCGTCAAGATATGTCATCAGTTCGGCATCTCTGCAAGTCATTCGAGAAGCATAGAGTTCCCGATAGAATGACGCAAATCTGTTATTAATGGAAGAGGGATCTGTTAGGATCGTCCCGTCCAGGTCATGAATAGTCGAAATAGTCACTGGGGAAGAGTTTTTCCTCGCCAGCCATGCCAGCATACTACCAGTTTTTTCCCCGTACTCGAAAATTCTTTGGGACTGATGTAGAAATTTAGTCTTAGTAGCAGACGTTCGCAGCAGGAGAACATCCCGCAATGCTGCCTGAAAGGCAGAGTACGCTCTCGGAGTCTGAGACTCTGAGTACTCCTCCTCAAGCATTGCCACCCTCTCCTCAGCCCTTTGGGTCTCCTCTCTCAGAGTCTTACGGATCGTGCGGATATGTGACTGTTGTTTGTACCTAGAATACAATGGAGGTTTGGGACTTTAAATGAGGCCATAGACAGTGTGGAGGTAGGTAGAAATAGAAGTACATATACTTTATTCATGAAACAGCGTACAAACATGATCAATACCAGAAACCACGTAAATGAAAAGCATTATAGTGAATAGCAATTCATAAATATTTACACTCACATATGTATGTGCATGTGCAATACAAGCATCTAGGGTACATAATGTATAGTAGCCATGTGCCCCATGGCAATCTGATAAGATAAGTGGACACATATTCCAAGTAAATTCATATATGTACATATAATATAAAATTATAAAGCAACACTAGCCGGAATAAAAATCACAAAAACCATAAGACCATAAGAAGTTGAGAGATGGTATTCAAAGTAGGTGGTAGGAGCAAGATGTATGATGATTCCCAAGGACCAAGGGTAGGTGATTTGATGGGGGCATGTGTCTGCATACCCACAATGCCCGACGCGTTTCGTGTGATAACACACTCATCAGGGGCGGATGCTTGGGGACATCTACAGGGGATAACAGAATATGGTAAATGGGAATGTAATAAAACATGACAGGGGAGGACAAATAAGCCAGCCCTGGATACTTACAGAAGGTAATTGGTACTAAAATGTGATGAGTATGGAGCCAGGGCCACGTGGTCTCTACCGGGAGCTGAGGCAAGAAAAAACAGCGCGCTGACAGGGTGCCAAGTAGAACGGCCTCCCCAGGGTTTGGCAAACAAGTTGTTGGTAAATCTGAAGAGACTGGATGGTATGCCACTGATGACTACCGGAGAGAGTCTAAAACGATATATGAAATCGTACGTCACATTAGTTGTTCACCCAAAAGTAACAGGTAACCAGTGGTACATGACCAATGGGTTGTTAAATATAGTAAAAGCTTACTTGTATGGCTGGACTAAAGGTGAGCTATGGGATGGTGAACTAGACATCTCCAATGGGTGATAGCAAGAAAAGTTGCATCCTGGGGGGCTAGATATAGCCGCCCTGTGCAGGTGCACGCTGGATCTTACCAGCGTCACGCCGACACGTGATGAGCGGGGAGGAGGTCCGACGTCGGCGGTAACCACCGCCCACGTGAGACGCTCATATTCCCCAGCTACGTCGGCCGAGATGGATAAACCACATACTGCCGCATCATGACGCCTGGACGTGACGTCACGTGTGGAGAGGGGTGCGTGGCGCCGATGCGCTGTGACCGGCCACCTCCCCCACACGCACCTCCCAGCTCCCGGGGGGGGGGGGGCAAAAGGAGGGGCGATAGGGGGGTGTGGCCACGCAGAGCGCATCGCAGCTCCCGAGTAGCAGACACAGTAAAAACAGCCCTGGACATACGATACTCCATAGTGGAAATTGGAACACACAACCAGCGTGCTGGAATGGTATATCCAGAGAGCAATGCCCAACATGGTGCATCACCATCTGGATGTGATAACCCTCACAACATGGGAGGCAGGGGAACACTGTCACCCCTGTCTAATGGCCTCCATCCCTATATATATACGAAAGAGAGAGAAGTTTGGGACTTTAGATGAGGCACCTATATGTATATAGTGTGCCTCCATCCCTATAGCAGGAATACAATGGAGGTTTGGGACTTTAAATGAGGCCATAGACAGTGTGGAGGTAGGTAGAAATAGAAGTACATATACTTTATTCATGAAACAGCGTACAAACATGATCAATACCAGAAACCACGTAAATGAAAAGCATTATAGTGAATAGCAATTCATAAATATTTACACTCACATATGTATGTGCATGTGCAATACAAGCATCTAGGGTACATAATGTATAGTAGCCATGTGCCCCATGGCAATCTGATAAGATAAGTGGACACATATTCCAAGTAAATTCATATATGTACATATAATATAAAATTATAAAGCAACACTAGCCGGAATAAAAATCACAAAAACCATAAGACCATAAGAAGTTGAGAGATGGTATTCAAAGTAGGTGGTAGGAGCAAGATGTATGATGGTTCCCAAGGACCAAGGGTAGGTGATTTGATGGGGGCATGTGTCTGCATACCCACAATGACCGACGCGTTTCGTGTGATAACACACTCATCAGGGGCGGATGCTTGGGGACATCTACAGGGGATAACAGAATATGGTAAATGGGAATGTAATAAAACATGACAGGGGAGGACAAATAAGCCAGCCCTGGATACTTACAGAAGGTAATTGGTACTAAAATGTGATGAGTATGGAGCCAGGGCCACGTGGTCTCTACCGGGAGCTGAGGCAAGAAAAAACAGCGCGCTGACAGGGTGCCAAGTAGAACGGCCTCCCCAGGGTTTGGCAAACAAGTTGTTGGTAAATCTGAAGAGACTGGATGGTATGCCACTGATGACTACCGGAGAGAGTCTAAAACGATATATGAAATCGTACGTCACATTAGTTGTTCACCCAAAAGTAACAGGTAACCAGTGGTACATGACCAATGGGTTGTTAAATATAGTAAAAGCTTACTTGTATGGCTGGACTAAAGGTGAGCTATGGGATGGTGAACTAGACATCTCCAATGGGTGATAGCAAGAAAAGTTGCATCCTGGGGGGCTAGATATAGCCGCCCTGTGCAGGTGCACGCTGGATCTTACCAGCGTCACGCCGACACGTGATGAGCGGGGAGGAGGTCCGACGTCGGCGGTAACCACCGCCCACGTGAGACGCTCATATTCCCCAGCTACGTCGGCCGAGATGGATAAACCACATACTGCCGCATCATGACGCCTGGACGTGACGTCACGTGTGGAGAGGGGTGCGTGGCGCCGATGCGCTGTGACCGGCCACCTCCCCCACACGCACCTCCCAGCTCCCGGGGGGGGGGGGCAAAAGGAGGGGCGATAGGGGGGTGTGGCCACGCAGAGCGCATCGCAGCTCCCGAGTAGCAGACACAGTAAAAACAGCCCTGGACATACGATACTCCATAGTGGAAATTGGAACACACAACCAGCGTGCTGGAATGGTATATCCAGAGAGCAATGCCCAACATGGTGCATCACCATCTGGATGTGATAACCCTCACAACATGGGAGGCAGGGGAACACTGTCACCCCTGTCTAATGGCCTCCATCCCTATATATATACGAAAGAGAGAGAAGTTTGGGACTTTAGATGAGGCACCTATATGTATATAGTGTGCCTCCATCCCTATAGCAGGAATACAATGGAGGTTTGGGACTTTAAATGAGGCCATAGACAGTGTGGAGGTAGGTAGAAATAGAAGTACATATACTTTATTCATGAAACAGCGTACAAACATGATCAATACCAGAAACCACGTAAATGAAAAGCATTATAGTGAATAGCAATTCATAAATATTTACACTCACATATGTATGTGCATGTGCAATACAAGCATCTAGGGTACATAATGTATAGTAGCCATGTGCCCCATGGCAATCTGATAAGATAAGTGGACACATATTCCAAGTAAATTCATATATGTACATATAATATAAAATTATAAAGCAACACTAGCCGGAATAAAAATCACAAAAACCATAAGACCATAAGAAGTTGAGAGATGGTATTCAAAGTAGGTGGTAGGAGCAAGATGTATGATGATTCCCAAGGACCAAGGGTAGGTGATTTGATGGGGGCATGTGTCTGCATACCCACAATGCCCGACGCGTTTCGTGTGATAACACACTCATCAGGGGCGGATGCTTGGGGACATCTACAGGGGATAACAGAATATGGTAAATGGGAATGTAATAAAACATGACAGGGGAGGACAAATAAGCCAGCCCTGGATACTTACAGAAGGTAATTGGTACTAAAATGTGATGAGTATGGAGCCAGGGCCACGTGGTCTCTACCGGGAGCTGAGGCAAGAAAAAACAGCGCGCTGACAGGGTGCCAAGTAGAACGGCCTCCCCAGGGTTTGGCAAACAAGTTGTTGGTAAATCTGAAGAGACTGGATGGTATGCCACTGATGACTACCGGAGAGAGTCTAAAACGATATATGAAATCGTACGTCACATTAGTTGTTCACCCAAAAGTAACAGGTAACCAGTGGTACATGACCAATGGGTTGTTAAATATAGTAAAAGCTTACTTGTATGGCTGGACTAAAGGTGAGCTATGGGATGGTGAACTAGACATCTCCAATGGGTGATAGCAAGAAAAGTTGCATCCTGGGGGGCTAGATATAGCCGCCCTGTGCAGGTGCACGCTGGATCTTACCAGCGTCACGCCGACACGTGATGAGCGGGGAGGAGGTCCGACGTCGGCGGTAACCACCGCCCACGTGAGACGCTCATATTCCCCAGCTACGTCGGCCGAGATGGATAAACCACATACTGCCGCATCATGACGCCTGGACGTGACGTCACGTGTGGAGAGGGGTGCGTGGCGCCGATGCGCTGTGACCGGCCACCTCCCCCACACGCACCTCCCAGCTCCCGGGGGGGGGGGGCAAAAGGAGGGGCGATAGGGGGGTGTGGCCACGCAGAGCGCATCGCAGCTCCCGAGTAGCAGACACAGTAAAAACAGCCCTGGACATACGATACTCCATAGTGGAAATTGGAACACACAACCAGCGTGCTGGAATGGTATATCCAGAGAGCAATGCCCAACATGGTGCATCACCATCTGGATGTGATAACCCTCACAACATGGGAGGCAGGGGAACACTGTCACCCCTGTCTAATGGCCTCCATCCCTATATATATACGAAAGAGAGAGAAGTTTGGGACTTTAGATGAGGCACCTATATGTATATAGTGTGCCTCCATCCCTATAGCAGGAATACAATGGAGGTTTGGGACTTTAAATGAGGCCATAGACAGTGTGGAGGTAGGTAGAAATAGAAGTACATATACTTTATTCATGAAACAGCGTACAAACATGATCAATACCAGAAACCACGTAAATGAAAAGCATTATAGTGAATAGCAATTCATAAATATTTACACTCACATATGTATGTGCATGTGCAATACAAGCATCTAGGGTACATAATGTATAGTAGCCATGTGCCCCATGGCAATCTGATAAGATAAGTGGACACATATTCCAAGTAAATTCATATATGTACATATAATATAAAATTATAAAGCAACACTAGCCGGAATAAAAATCACAAAAACCATAAGACCATAAGAAGTTGAGAGATGGTATTCAAAGTAGGTGGTAGGAGCAAGATGTATGATGATTCCCAAGGACCAAGGGTAGGTGATTTGATGGGGGCATGTGTCTGCATACCCACAATGCCCGACGCGTTTCGTGTGATAACACACTCATCAGGGGCGGATGCTTGGGGACATCTACAGGGGATAACAGAATATGGTAAATGGGAATGTAATAAAACATGACAGGGGAGGACAAATAAGCCAGCCCTGGATACTTACAGAAGGTAATTGGTACTAAAATGTGATGAGTATGGAGCCAGGGCCACGTGGTCTCTACCGGGAGCTGAGGCAAGAAAAAACAGCGCGCTGACAGGGTGCCAAGTAGAACGGCCTCCCCAGGGTTTGGCAAACAAGTTGTTGGTAAATCTGAAGAGACTGGATGGTATGCCACTGATGACTACCGGAGAGAGTCTAAAACGATATATGAAATCGTACGTCACATTAGTTGTTCACCCAAAAGTAACAGGTAACCAGTGGTACATGACCAATGGGTTGTTAAATATAGTAAAAGCTTACTTGTATGGCTGGACTAAAGGTGAGCTATGGGATGGTGAACTAGACATCTCCAATGGGTGATAGCAAGAAAAGTTGCATCCTGGGGGGCTAGATATAGCCGCCCTGTGCAGGTGCACGCTGGATCTTACCAGCGTCACGCCGACACGTGATGAGCGGGGAGGAGGTCCGACGTCGGCGGTAACCACCGCCCACGTGAGACGCTCATATTCCCCAGCTACGTCGGCCGAGATGGATAAACCACATACTGCCGCATCATGACGCCTGGACGTGACGTCACGTGTGGAGAGGGGTGCGTGGCGCCGATGCGCTGTGACCGGCCACCTCCCCCACACGCACCTCCCAGCTCCCGGGGGGGGGGGGCAAAAGGAGGGGCGATAGGGGGGTGTGGCCACGCAGAGCGCATCGCAGCTCCCGAGTAGCAGACACAGTAAAAACAGCCCTGGACATACGATACTCCATAGTGGAAATTGGAACACACAACCAGCGTGCTGGAATGGTATATCCAGAGAGCAATGCCCAACATGGTGCATCACCATCTGGATGTGATAACCCTCACAACATGGGAGGCAGGGGAACACTGTCACCCCTGTCTAATGGCCTCCATCCCTATATATATACGAAAGAGAGAGAAGTTTGGGACTTTAGATGAGGCACCTATATGTATATAGTGTGCCTCCATCCCTATAGCAGGAATACAATGGAGGTTTGGGACTTTAAATGAGGCCATAGACAGTGTGGAGGTAGGTAGAAATAGAAGTACATATACTTTATTCATGAAACAGCGTACAAACATGATCAATACCAGAAACCACGTAAATGAAAAGCATTATAGTGAATAGCAATTCATAAATATTTACACTCACATATGTATGTGCATGTGCAATACAAGCATCTAGGGTACATAATGTATAGTAGCCATGTGCCCCATGGCAATCTGATAAGATAAGTGGACACATATTCCAAGTAAATTCATATATGTACATATAATATAAAATTATAAAGCAACACTAGCCGGAATAAAAATCACAAAAACCATAAGACCATAAGAAGTTGAGAGATGGTATTCAAAGTAGGTGGTAGGAGCAAGATGTATGATGATTCCCAAGGACCAAGGGTAGGTGATTTGATGGGGGCATGTGTCTGCATACCCACAATGCCCGACGCGTTTCGTGTGATAACACACTCATCAGGGGCGGATGCTTGGGGACATCTACAGGGGATAACAGAATATGGTAAATGGGAATGTAATAAAACATGACAGGGGAGGACAAATAAGCCAGCCCTGGATACTTACAGAAGGTAATTGGTACTAAAATGTGATGAGTATGGAGCCAGGGCCACGTGGTCTCTACCGGGAGCTGAGGCAAGAAAAAACAGCGCGCTGACAGGGTGCCAAGTAGAACGGCCTCCCCAGGGTTTGGCAAACAAGTTGTTGGTAAATCTGAAGAGACTGGATGGTATGCCACTGATGACTACCGGAGAGAGTCTAAAACGATATATGAAATCGTACGTCACATTAGTTGTTCACCCAAAAGTAACAGGTAACCAGTGGTACATGACCAATGGGTTGTTAAATATAGTAAAAGCTTACTTGTATGGCTGGACTAAAGGTGAGCTATGGGATGGTGAACTAGACATCTCCAATGGGTGATAGCAAGAAAAGTTGCATCCTGGGGGGCTAGATATAGCCGCCCTGTGCAGGTGCACGCTGGATCTTACCAGCGTCACGCCGACACGTGATGAGCGGGGAGGAGGTCCGACGTCGGCGGTAACCACCGCCCACGTGAGACGCTCATATTCCCCAGCTACGTCGGCCGAGATGGATAAACCACATACTGCCGCATCATGACGCCTGGACGTGACGTCACGTGTGGAGAGGGGTGCGTGGCGCCGATGCGCTGTGACCGGCCACCTCCCCCACACGCACCTCCCAGCTCCCGGGGGGGGGGGGGCAAAAGGAGGGGCGATAGGGGGGTGTGGCCACGCAGAGCGCATCGCAGCTCCCGAGTAGCAGACACAGTAAAAACAGCCCTGGACATACGATACTCCATAGTGGAAATTGGAACACACAACCAGCGTGCTGGAATGGTATATCCAGAGAGCAATGCCCAACATGGTGCATCACCATCTGGATGTGATAACCCTCACAACATGGGAGGCAGGGGAACACTGTCACCCCTGTCTAATGGCCTCCATCCCTATATATATACGAAAGAGAGAGAAGTTTGGGACTTTAGATGAGGCACCTATATGTATATAGTGTGCCTCCATCCCTATAGCAGGAATACAATGGAGGTTTGGGACTTTAAATGAGGCCATAGACAGTGTGGAGGTAGGTAGAAATAGAAGTACATATACTTTATTCATGAAACAGCGTACAAACATGATCAATACCAGAAACCACGTAAATGAAAAGCATTATAGTGAATAGCAATTCATAAATATTTACACTCACATATGTATGTGCATGTGCAATACAAGCATCTAGGGTACATAATGTATAGTAGCCATGTGCCCCATGGCAATCTGATAAGATAAGTGGACACATATTCCAAGTAAATTCATATATGTACATATAATATAAAATTATAAAGCAACACTAGCCGGAATAAAAATCACAAAAACCATAAGACCATAAGAAGTTGAGAGATGGTATTCAAAGTAGGTGGTAGGAGCAAGATGTATGATGATTCCCAAGGACCAAGGGTAGGTGATTTGATGGGGGCATGTGTCTGCATACCCACAATGCCCGACGCGTTTCGTGTGATAACACACTCATCAGGGGCGGATGCTTGGGGACATCTACAGGGGATAACAGAATATGGTAAATGGGAATGTAATAAAACATGACAGGGGAGGACAAATAAGCCAGCCCTGGATACTTACAGAAGGTAATTGGTACTAAAATGTGATGAGTATGGAGCCAGGGCCACGTGGTCTCTACCGGGAGCTGAGGCAAGAAAAAACAGCGCGCTGACAGGGTGCCAAGTAGAACGGCCTCCCCAGGGTTTGGCAAACAAGTTGTTGGTTACTGATGAGTGTGTTATCACACGAAACGCGTCGGGCATTGTGGGTATGCAGACACATGCCCCCATCAAATCACCTACCCTTGGTCCTTGGGAATCATCATACATCTTGCTCCTACCACCTACTTTGAATACCATCTCTCAACTTCTTATGGTCTTATGGTTTTTGTGATTTTTATTCCGGCTAGTGTTGCTTTATAATTTTATATTATATGTACATATATGAATTTACTTGGAATATGTGTCCACTTATCTTATCAGATTGCCATGGGGCACATGGCTACTATACATTATGTACCCTAGATGCTTGTATTGCACATGCACATACATATGTGAGTGTAAATATTTATGAATTGCTATTCACTATAATGCTTTTCATTTACGTGGTTTCTGGTATTGATCATGTTTGTACGCTGTTTCATGAATAAAGTATATGTACTTCTATTTCTACCTACCTCCACACTGTCTATGGCCTCATTTAAAGTCCCAAACCTCCATTGTATTCCTGCTATAGGGATGGAGGCACACTATATACATATAGGTGCCTCATCTAAAGTCCCAAACTTCTCTCTCTTTCGTATATATATAGGGATGGAGGCCATTAGACAGGGGTGACAGTGTTCCCCTGCCTCCCATGTTGTGAGGGTTATCACATCCAGATGGTGATGCACCATGTTGGGCATTGCTCTCTGGATATACCATTCCAGCACGCTGGTTGTGTGTTCCAATTTCCACTATGGAGTATCGTATGTCCAGGGCTGTTTTTACTGTGTCTGCTACTCGGGAGCTGCGATGCGCTCTGCGTGGCCACACCCCCCTATCGCCCCTCCTTTTGCCCCCCCCCCCCGGGAGCTGGGAGGTGCGTGTGGGGGAGGTGGCCGGTCACAGCGCATCGGCGCCACGCACCCCTCTCCACACGTGACGTCACGTCCAGGCGTCATGATGCGGCAGTATGTGGTTTATCCATCTCGGCCGACGTAGCTGGGGAATATGAGCGTCTCACGTGGGCGGTGGTTACCGCCGACGTCGGACCTCCTCCCCGCTCATCACGTGTCGGCGTGACGCTGGTAAGATCCAGCGTGCACCTGCACAGGGCGGCTATATCTAGCCCCCCAGGATGCAACTTTTCTTGCTATCACCCATTGGAGATGTCTAGTTCACCATCCCATAGCTCACCTTTAGTCCAGCCATACAAGTAAGCTTTTACTATATTTAACAACCCATTGGTCATGTACCACTGGTTACCTGTTACTTTTGGGTGAACAACTAATGTGACGTACGATTTCATATATCGTTTTAGACTCTCTCCGGTAGTCATCAGTGGCATACCATCCAGTCTCTTCAGATTTACCAACAACTTGTTTGCCAAACCCTGGGGAGGCCGTTCTACTTGGCACCCTGTCAGCGCGCTGTTTTTTCTTGCCTCAGCTCCCGGTAGAGACCACGTGGCCCTGGCTCCATACTCATCACATTTTAGTACCAATTACCTTCTGTAAGTATCCAGGGCTGGCTTATTTGTCCTCCCCTGTCATGTTTTATTACATTCCCATTTACCATATTCTGTTATCCCCTGTAGATGTCCCCAAGCATCCGCCCCTGATGAGTGTGTTATCACACGAAACGCGTCGGGCATTGTGGGTATGCAGACACATGCCCCCATCAAATCACCTACCCTTGGTCCTTGGGAATCATCATACATCTTGCTCCTACCACCTACTTTGAATACCATCTCTCAACTTCTTATGGTCTTATGGTTTTTGTGATTTTTATTCCGGCTAGTGTTGCTTTATAATTTTATATTATATGTACATATATGAATTTACTTGGAATATGTGTCCACTTATCTTATCAGATTGCCATGGGGCACATGGCTACTATACATTATGTACCCTAGATGCTTGTATTGCACATGCACATACATATGTGAGTGTAAATATTTATGAATTGCTATTCACTATAATGCTTTTCATTTACGTGGTTTCTGGTATTGATCATGTTTGTACGCTGTTTCATGAATAAAGTATATGTACTTCTATTTCTACCTACCTCCACACTGTCTATGGCCTCATTTAAAGTCCCAAACCTCCATTGTATTCCTGCTATAGGGATGGAGGCACACTATATACATATAGGTGCCTCATCTAAAGTCCCAAACTTCTCTCTCTTTCGTATATATATAGGGATGGAGGCCATTAGACAGGGGTGACAGTGTTCCCCTGCCTCCCATGTTGTGAGGGTTATCACATCCAGATGGTGATGCACCATGTTGGGCATTGCTCTCTGGATATACCATTCCAGCACGCTGGTTGTGTGTTCCAATTTCCACTATGGAGTATCGTATGTCCAGGGCTGTTTTTACTGTGTCTGCTACTCGGGAGCTGCGATGCGCTCTGCGTGGCCACACCCCCCTATCGCCCCTCCTTTTGCCCCCCCCCCCCGGGAGCTGGGAGGTGCGTGTGGGGGAGGTGGCCGGTCACAGCGCATCGGCGCCACGCACCCCTCTCCACACGTGACGTCACGTCCAGGCGTCATGATGCGGCAGTATGTGGTTTATCCATCTCGGCCGACGTAGCTGGGGAATATGAGCGTCTCACGTGGGCGGTGGTTACCGCCGACGTCGGACCTCCTCCCCGCTCATCACGTGTCGGCGTGACGCTGGTAAGATCCAGCGTGCACCTGCACAGGGCGGCTATATCTAGCCCCCCAGGATGCAACTTTTCTTGCTATCACCCATTGGAGATGTCTAGTTCACCATCCCATAGCTCACCTTTAGTCCAGCCATACAAGTAAGCTTTTACTATATTTAACAACCCATTGGTCATGTACCACTGGTTACCTGTTACTTTTGGGTGAACAACTAATGTGACGTACGATTTCATATATCGTTTTAGACTCTCTCCGGTAGTCATCAGTGGCATACCATCCAGTCTCTTCAGATTTACCAACAACTTGTTTGCCAAACCCTGGGGAGGCCGTTCTACTTGGCACCCTGTCAGCGCGCTGTTTTTTCTTGCCTCAGCTCCCGGTAGAGACCACGTGGCCCTGGCTCCATACTCATCACATTTTAGTACCAATTACCTTCTGTAAGTATCCAGGGCTGGCTTATTTGTCCTCCCCTGTCATGTTTTATTACATTCCCATTTACCATATTCTGTTATCCCCTGTAGATGTCCCCAAGCATCCGCCCCTGATGAGTGTGTTATCACACGAAACGCGTCGGGCATTGTGGGTATGCAGACACATGCCCCCATCAAATCACCTACCCTTGG
Source organism: Lithobates clamitans (assembly GCA_037952925.1). NCBI lineage: Eukaryota > Metazoa > Chordata > Amphibia > Anura > Ranidae > Lithobates > Lithobates clamitans. The sequence goes on from JBBGZY010000220.1 coordinate 2,583,060, forward strand.
TCCTTGGGAATCATCATACATCTTGCTCCTACCACCTACTTTGAATACCATCTCTCAACTTCTTATGGTTTTTGTGATTTTTATTCCGGCTAGTGTTGCTTTATAATTTTATATTATATGTACATATATGAATTTACTTGGAATATGTGTCCACTTATCTTATCAGATTGCCATGGGGCACATGGCTACTATACATTATGTACCCTAGATGCTTGTATTGCACATGCACATACATATGTGAGTGTAAATATTTATGAATTGCTATTCACTATAATGCTTTTCATTTACGTGGTTTCTGGTATTGATCATGTTTGTACGCTGTTTCATGAATAAAGTATATGTACTTCTATTTCTACCTACCTCCACACTGTCTATGGCCTCATTTAAAGTCCCAAACCTCCATTGTATTCCTGCTATAGGGATGGAGGCACACTATATACATATAGGTGCCTCATCTAAAGTCCCAAACTTCTCTCTCTTTCGTATATATATAGGGATGGAGGCCATTAGACAGGGGTGACAGTGTTCCCCTGCCTCCCATGTTGTGAGGGTTATCACATCCAGATGGTGATGCACCATGTTGGGCATTGCTCTCTGGATATACCATTCCAGCACGCTGGTTGTGTGTTCCAATTTCCACTATGGAGTATCGTATGTCCAGGGCTGTTTTTACTGTGTCTGCTACTCGGGAGCTGCGATGCGCTCTGCGTGGCCACACCCCCCTATCGCCCCTCCTTTTGCCCCCCCCCCCCGGGAGCTGGGAGGTGCGTGTGGGGGAGGTGGCCGGTCACAGCGCATCGGCGCCACGCACCCCTCTCCACACGTGACGTCACGTCCAGGCGTCATGATGCGGCAGTATGTGGTTTATCCATCTCGGCCGACGTAGCTGGGGAATATGAGCGTCTCACGTGGGCGGTGGTTACCGCCGACGTCGGACCTCCTCCCCGCTCATCACGTGTCGGCGTGACGCTGGTAAGATCCAGCGTGCACCTGCACAGGGCGGCTATATCTAGCCCCCCAGGATGCAACTTTTCTTGCTATCACCCATTGGAGATGTCTAGTTCACCATCCCATAGCTCACCTTTAGTCCAGCCATACAAGTAAGCTTTTACTATATTTAACAACCCATTGGTCATGTACCACTGGTTACCTGTTACTTTTGGGTGAACAACTAATGTGACGTACGATTTCATATATCGTTTTAGACTCTCTCCGGTAGTCATCAGTGGCATACCATCCAGTCTCTTCAGATTTACCAACAACTTGTTTGCCAAACCCTGGGGAGGCCGTTCTACTTGGCACCCTGTCAGCGCGCTGTTTTTTCTTGCCTCAGCTCCCGGTAGAGACCACGTGGCCCTGGCTCCATACTCATCACATTTTAGTACCAATTACCTTCTGTAAGTATCCAGGGCTGGCTTATTTGTCCTCCCCTGTCATGTTTTATTACATTCCCATTTACCATATTCTGTTATCCCCTGTAGATGTCCCCAAGCATCCGCCCCTGATGAGTGTGTTATCACACGAAACGCGTCGGGCATTGTGGGTATGCAGACACATGCCCCCATCAAATCACCTACCCTTGGTCCTTGGGAATCATCATACATCTTGCTCCTACCACCTACTTTGAATACCATCTCTCAACTTCTTATGGTCTTATGGTTTTTGTGATTTTTATTCCGGCTAGTGTTGCTTTATAATTTTATATTATATGTACATATATGAATTTACTTGGAATATGTGTCCACTTATCTTATCAGATTGCCATGGGGCACATGGCTACTATACATTATGTACCCTAGATGCTTGTATTGCACATGCACATACATATGTGAGTGTAAATATTTATGAATTGCTATTCACTATAATGCTTTTCATTTACGTGGTTTCTGGTATTGATCATGTTTGTACGCTGTTTCATGAATAAAGTATATGTACTTCTATTTCTACCTACCTCCACACTGTCTATGGCCTCATTTAAAGTCCCAAACCTCCATTGTATTCCTGCTATAGGGATGGAGGCACACTATATACATATAGGTGCCTCATCTAAAGTCCCAAACTTCTCTCTCTTTCGTATATATATAGGGATGGAGGCCATTAGACAGGGGTGACAGTGTTCCCCTGCCTCCCATGTTGTGAGGGTTATCACATCCAGATGGTGATGCACCATGTTGGGCATTGCTCTCTGGATATACCATTCCAGCACGCTGGTTGTGTGTTCCAATTTCCACTATGGAGTATCGTATGTCCAGGGCTGTTTTTACTGTGTCTGCTACTCGGGAGCTGCGATGCGCTCTGCGTGGCCACACCCCCCTATCGCCCCTCCTTTTGCCCCCCCCCCCCGGGAGCTGGGAGGTGCGTGTGGGGGAGGTGGCCGGTCACAGCGCATCGGCGCCACGCACCCCTCTCCACACGTGACGTCACGTCCAGGCGTCATGATGCGGCAGTATGTGGTTTATCCATCTCGGCCGACGTAGCTGGGGAATATGAGCGTCTCACGTGGGCGGTGGTTACCGCCGACGTCGGACCTCCTCCCCGCTCATCACGTGTCGGCGTGACGCTGGTAAGATCCAGCGTGCACCTGCACAGGGCGGCTATATCTAGCCCCCCAGGATGCAACTTTTCTTGCTATCACCCATTGGAGATGTCTAGTTCACCATCCCATAGCTCACCTTTAGTCCAGCCATACAAGTAAGCTTTTACTATATTTAACAACCCATTGGTCATGTACCACTGGTTACCTGTTACTTTTGGGTGAACAACTAATGTGACGTACGATTTCATATATCGTTTTAGACTCTCTCCGGTAGTCATCAGTGGCATACCATCCAGTCTCTTCAGATTTACCAACAACTTGTTTGCCAAACCCTGGGGAGGCCGTTCTACTTGGCACCCTGTCAGCGCGCTGTTTTTTCTTGCCTCAGCTCCCGGTAGAGACCACGTGGCCCTGGCTCCATACTCATCACATTTTAGTACCAATTACCTTCTGTAAGTATCCAGGGCTGGCTTATTTGTCCTCCCCTGTCATGTTTTATTACATTCCCATTTACCATATTCTGTTATCCCCTGTAGATGTCCCCAAGCATCCGCCCCTGATGAGTGTGTTATCACACGAAACGCGTCGGGCATTGTGGGTATGCAGACACATGCCCCCATCAAATCACCTACCCTTGGTCCTTGGGAATCATCATACATCTTGCTCCTACCACCTACTTTGAATACCATCTCTCAACTTCTTATGGTCTTATGGTTTTTGTGATTTTTATTCCGGCTAGTGTTGCTTTATAATTTTATATTATATGTACATATATGAATTTACTTGGAATATGTGTCCACTTATCTTATCAGATTGCCATGGGGCACATGGCTACTATACATTATGTACCCTAGATGCTTGTATTGCACATGCACATACATATGTGAGTGTAAATATTTATGAATTGCTATTCACTATAATGCTTTTCATTTACGTGGTTTCTGGTATTGATCATGTTTGTACGCTGTTTCATGAATAAAGTATATGTACTTCTATTTCTACCTACCTCCACACTGTCTATGGCCTCATTTAAAGTCCCAAACCTCCATTGTATTCCTGCTATAGGGATGGAGGCACACTATATACATATAGGTGCCTCATCTAAAGTCCCAAACTTCTCTCTCTTTCGTATATATATAGGGATGGAGGCCATTAGACAGGGGTGACAGTGTTCCCCTGCCTCCCATGTTGTGAGGGTTATCACATCCAGATGGTGATGCACCATGTTGGGCATTGCTCTCTGGATATACCATTCCAGCACGCTGGTTGTGTGTTCCAATTTCCACTATGGAGTATCGTATGTCCAGGGCTGTTTTTACTGTGTCTGCTACTCGGGAGCTGCGATGCGCTCTGCGTGGCCACACCCCCCTATCGCCCCTCCTTTTGCCCCCCCCCCCCGGGAGCTGGGAGGTGCGTGTGGGGGAGGTGGCCGGTCACAGCGCATCGGCGCCACGCACCCCTCTCCACACGTGACGTCACGTCCAGGCGTCATGATGCGGCAGTATGTGGTTTATCCATCTCGGCCGACGTAGCTGGGGAATATGAGCGTCTCACGTGGGCGGTGGTTACCGCCGACGTCGGACCTCCTCCCCGCTCATCACGTGTCGGCGTGACGCTGGTAAGATCCAGCGTGCACCTGCACAGGGCGGCTATATCTAGCCCCCCAGGATGCAACTTTTCTTGCTATCACCCATTGGAGATGTCTAGTTCACCATCCCATAGCTCACCTTTAGTCCAGCCATACAAGTAAGCTTTTACTATATTTAACAACCCATTGGTCATGTACCACTGGTTACCTGTTACTTTTGGGTGAACAACTAATGTGACGTACGATTTCATATATCGTTTTAGACTCTCTCCGGTAGTCATCAGTGGCATACCATCCAGTCTCTTCAGATTTACCAACAACTTGTTTGCCAAACCCTGGGGAGGCCGTTCTACTTGGCACCCTGTCAGCGCGCTGTTTTTTCTTGCCTCAGCTCCCGGTAGAGACCACGTGGCCCTGGCTCCATACTCATCACATTTTAGTACCAATTACCTTCTGTAAGTATCCAGGGCTGGCTTATTTGTCCTCCCCTGTCATGTTTTATTACATTCCCATTTACCATATTCTGTTATCCCCTGTAGATGTCCCCAAGCATCCGCCCCTGATGAGTGTGTTATCACACGAAACGCGTCGGGCATTGTGGGTATGCAGACACATGCCCCCATCAAATCACCTACCCTTGGTCCTTGGGAATCATCATACATCTTGCTCCTACCACCTACTTTGAATACCATCTCTCAACTTCTTATGGTCTTATGGTTTTTGTGATTTTTATTCCGGCTAGTGTTGCTTTATAATTTTATATTATATGTACATATATGAATTTACTTGGAATATGTGTCCACTTATCTTATCAGATTGCCATGGGGCACATGGCTACTATACATTATGTACCCTAGATGCTTGTATTGCACATGCACATACATATGTGAGTGTAAATATTTATGAATTGCTATTCACTATAATGCTTTTCATTTACGTGGTTTCTGGTATTGATCATGTTTGTACGCTGTTTCATGAATAAAGTATATGTACTTCTATTTCTACCTACCTCCACACTGTCTATGGCCTCATTTAAAGTCCCAAACCTCCATTGTATTCCTGCTACAGGGATGGAGGCACACTATATACATATAGGTGCCTCATCTAAAGTCCCAAACTTCTCTCTCTTTCGTTGTTTGTACCTAGTGAAGATTTTAAACGCGTCCCAGGATGTGGTCAGAGATACTGATTGGTCCAAGTCCCGCCAATACTGCCTCAGACCTATATGGCTCCGAGATCCTGGAATCACCCAGCCAAAATCTAGACAATCTCCAGAGATTCTCACCCAGTGAATAGGACACGCACAGCTTCAAAGCAAGCAGGGCGTGATCCGATATACCCCGGGGGAGAATGGTGATATCCCTAACCCTGGGCAAAACAGACCCCCCTGCGTAGGCAAGATCTATGCGTGATAGGGTCTTGTAAGAAGCCGAGTGACATGTGTAAGCCCTTCGAGAGGGATTACGCCATCTCCACACATCCGTCAGGTTGGAGGCCTCTGCCCAGGAGAGCAGCCCTGAAGATGAGCCTGCACCGGGCGAGTCTGTCCACCCCAGGGTCCGGGGCCAGGTTAAAATCTCCCAGCATCACCACATTGTCAGTAGCGTAAGCGGCAATTTTAGAGAAAAGCTGATTAAGTAATCATGTGGAGGCCAGGGGGGGGGGGCAAATACAACCCCACCACCACTTCTAATCTATCTACCATAGCGTGAAGGATAACAAAAACGACCCTCCGGGTCTAGTTCCAGCGCTAGTAGTTTGAACCGTAGAGACTTATGAATTAAAATGCTGACCCCTCTAGAATAATTGGTGTAAGTGGAGTGATACTGGTGCCCCACCCAGGGTCACCTAAGGCTCAGGGTCTTGCTGCCTGTCAAATGGGTTTCCTATAATATACATATGTGGGGATGATAAGTTTTGAGAAACTGAAATACTAAGGATCGTTTTACCTGTAGAACTTCTTTAAAATTGGCCGCCGTGGCAGGCAGCCTGTCAGGATCTTCAGCCTGGTTCTCCATCCTGGCCAGAGTCCTAGGCAAGGCCCCGGCTGTGGCCTTGTCTGTGATGTCGGGCTTTGTGGTCTTTTTCCGGGATCTGGGCTGACTTTTGCTTCTTTGCATAACCCAGGGAAGGCACCAGGAGTAGAGAGGGATAGAGGGAGCCCTCCGGAACTTCCGACGGCGACTTCCGGACCGGGACCGCGCCGACCGTGCAAGGCCGCGGGCAGGAATTCCTAGGCGAGGCCGCGGCTTCGGCCTAGTCCGCGATGTGCGGCCTTGTCGCCTGTTTTGGAGGGGTTTTTTTCGGCCGATTCGACCCAAAATGGTCCCAAATGATCCCCCCACCAGGAGGAATCTAGTGAGGCCAAGATTGTGGGGTCCGCACCCTGGAAATCAGGATATAATCAGCCGGTCTCAGGGAGCTCAGACAAGCACGTCTGCTCCCTCTGCTATCCTGGACACGCGCCCCCCCCCCCCACACTTTAATGAATTTTTGATCTAATCCTGTCAGTTTGCATTTATATTATCTCAATGATGTCATTTTGAATTATGCGATTTTGCATTTGAGTACTTTACACACTAGAGTATTATATAGCACTATTGTCAAATTTATTTATCAACTGCTGTATAAACAGTGTTCATATATGTAGCGGTCACATATTTGGTATGTAACAATGTGTGTTATATTTTAGCATCTGGCGCCATCTAGCGGCCAAAATATAAAAGTACTGCATCTTTATTTTTCATCATTTAAGAAGTTGACATGGAAGTGTTTTGTTTACATTTGGACATTAACTTGACCTACCCATGATGCCCATTAACTCACATGAACATCAGGAGAACAGAACTGCATTGTGGGAAGGTTATAAAAAGGCTGGGAGTGGCCATCTTAGGTCTCTTGGATACGCACGGCCAGCCTGGGAGGATCTATGCGAGGTCTCCAGCGCAGCGCGGCCTATCTCCACGGAAGAGTGATCCGAGCAGCAGTATCGTGACACACCAGATAGCTGAACTGACGGTGGGGCAAGACTGGAGAGGAGGCTGTCGAAGTCATCTGGGAGTTCCGGAGCGTCTCGTTGTGTCGAGCGGAGCAGTGCAGCAGTGCCGGCCGGCCAGAGACAGAACTCAGTACATCAGAAAGGAGTTTTCTGACAACACTGTCCTGGTTGGGTGAGAGGGCTGTTGCCCAAAAACTTCTTGCACTTTTACACATTCGTCTGCACAAGACAGAGTTGCTGGGACCCATAGTTCCACAAGCGGAGTCAAGAGGATTCGATTGAGTTAATATTAGGCTTTGGGCCTGTACCTCATTGACTCATTGAGAGATTTAGTACTGAGTCACTGACACCAAAGATGGTTATAGTGCTGCGGCACCAGAACTTTGCTTCTGTCTTTTAGCCCACTTTGATCAGGAGTCATTAACCTTTGAATTACAAATTTACTTTATTTTTGCTAGCAGAAGACAGAAGAAAAGAAGGACTGTTTAGTAAAATACAAGGCCTTGTGTTCCTTTACCATATTAAGGTTAATGTGATACTAAATATGGGAGCTCTCTAATACTGCATTATACTTTATCAAGTTAATCTTTGATTTGGTATAGTTATAAGCGCGCATAGAATAGGATAGTGCTCATAGTGAGAACAATTCACTCTTTACGACTTTTTATATCTGTGTAATATATTTGTAAGATAAAGTTTAGTTGACTGTCAGACTATGTTGATCTGACAGTACAACCATTGTAGTGTTTACCCTTTAAAGCAATTACAGTAAACAAGGTTCTTATTCAAGTACAACTGTGTGAGTGTTGTTTTCCTCTGCATCATCCTACAAGTGGAGGCTAATGTAAAGACAAACAGGTATATCAAATTGTGTACTGTGAACTTGTCTTTAAGGTTTTGTCTTGACTGCACACTATTACACCACAGCTGTGTCAGGGGGACTGAGGTATTCAAAGGGGGAAATAAAGCAGAGTACAGGCCCAAATAAATTCCAGCAGCTCCTTCGGGGGTCAGTGCTACATATAAAATGTATGAATTATGTGATTTTGCATGTGAGTAATCTATACGCTATAGTATTATATTGCACTATTGACACTTTATTCATCCACTGCTGTTTAAACAGTGTTTATATCATTTAGATAGCGCGGAAATACTTTTTAGACATTTATGAACTTGTGTGCATGATATCAGGCCAAAATCACCAGGGTATGTAAACTTTTGATCAGGGTCATTTGGGTAGTTTCTGTTGTGATTATAATTTAAAAAAGAGTAAACACAGTTGATTGATAATAAATGGCTTCAGCCAAACACTAACCATGAATGAAAGAAATGTTTTTGTGTTATCATTCATATTCTCTGAAAAATGGCCAAGAAATCATAAATTCTGCCAGGGTATGTAAACTTATGAGCACAACTGTATGCAATTTTATACTTCTGTTTAAATGTTTGATGATTTTTGTGGTGTAGGGGGTAATCAAATACAGTGGGGACAACTGTTATTTGATCCCCTGCAGATTTTGTAAGTTTGCCCACTTGCAAAGAAATAAAGGGTCTATCATTTTTATCATAAGTGTATTTTAAACGATAGAGACAGAATATCAACTAAAAATCCAGAAAGAACACATGACACAAATGCCATAAATTAAAGTTGCCGTTCAGTGTGTAAAATAAGTATTTGATCCCCAAGCAAAACACGATTTAGTACTTTAGTGGAGAAACCCATGTTGTCAAGCACAGAGGTAAGTTGTTTCTTGTAGTTGGAGACCAGGTTTACACACATCTCAGGAGGGCTTTTAGCCCACTCTTCATTACAGTTTTTCTCTAAATCCTTAAGGTTTCTTGGCTGTTGCTTGACAACTAAAAGTTTCAGCTCCCTCCATAAATTTTCTATAAAATGAAGGTGTGGAGACTTACTAGGCCACTCCATGACCTTAATGTGCTTCTTTCTTGACACACTCCTTTGTTGCCTCGGCGGTATGTTTTGGGTCATTGTAAGGCTGGAAGATGCATCCACGACCCATCTTCAGTGTTCTGAATTTGGGAAATTAGGTTCTCATCTAAGATTTTACAATACATGGCCCCTCAATGCAGCAAAGTCGGGGCTGTACCTTTGGCAGAGAAACAGCCCTAAAGCATCATGTTTCCACCTCCGTGCTTGACTGTAGGGATGGTGTTCTTAGGGTCATAGTAAGCATTTTTCTTCCTCCAAACACGGCGAGTCAAGTTAATGCCAAAGAGCTCAATTTAGGTCTCATCTGACCATAGGACTTTCTCCCAATCCTTCTACGAGGTGTTTAGATGTTCATTGGCATGACTGTACATGTGCCTCCTTGAGGAGGGGGACTCGCATTGTTTGGAGGAAAAATAATGCTGACTATGACCTTAAGAACACCGTTGGTAATAATCATCATGGGTTCACAAAAGGTTGTTCTTGCCAAACCAACCTGTTAACCTTCTATGAGGAAGTGAGCTGCCACCTAGACAAAGGTAGGCCTGTGGATGTGGTGTATCTGAATTTTGCAAAAGCATTCGATACAGTGCTCCACAGACGCCTAATCTACAAACTGAGGTCTGTAGGCATGGACCATGGGGTTTGCTTTTGGATAGAAAACTGGTGACAGGGGCGTGTCCAAAGGGTGGTGTTAAATAAGAAGTGCTCAGAATGGTCTAGAGTGGCAAGTGGGGTACCCCAAGCCTCTGTCCTGGGACCAATTCTGTTTAATTTATTTATAAATGATATGGAGAATGGAATAAATTGCTCATTCTCGGTGTTTGCTGATGACACAAAAATGAGTAGGGCAATAACATCACAGCAGGATGTATAAACCTTACAAAAAGACCTCAATAAATTAATGGAGTGGGCAACTAGATGGCAAATGAAGTTTAACATTGAAAAATGGAAAGTAATGCACTTGGGGGTTAAAAATACTTACCGTACTAGGGGGTGAAGCTCTGGGGGATTCCAGGATGGAGAAGGATCTGGGGGGCCTAATAAATTACAAACTTAGCAATAGCATGCTTTGTCAAGCTGCAACTAGAAAAGCTAGCAGAATATTGGCATGCATTAAAAAAAGGGATTTACTCCAGAGAAAAAAAAATCTAATTCTACCACTTTATAAAACTCTAGTTCGGCCACATCTGGAGTATTCCGTCCAGTTCTGGTCAGCAATCCTCAGAAAGGATGTGCTGGAACTGGAGAGAGTTCAGAGAAGGTCAAAAAAATAACAAGGGGGCTGGAAGACCTCAAATATGAGGAACGACTACAAGCGGTAAATGTATTCTCCGTGGAGAAGAGCTGCTTGAGAGCAGTGGCGGCTGGGGGGTTTTTTTGTTGGGGGTAGGCAAACAGACACCCCTCCCCCCCCCCAAGGGCCGGCGGCACCTCAATCATCTAGGTGATTCCTAGACTCCTCTTAAGCATCCAATAGGATTGCCTATCCTTTCAGCCAAATCGTGTGACAGGTCTCAAAATTCTTGATTGGTCAGGAGGAGGAACAGTGTTACAATAGCGAATATTCATTTGCTTTTGTAACACACCTGAGTGGGCTCCATTCACATTCTATGCACCCCAAGCCCACCCTATTTTGAAGCCTATTCACGCCTCTGGCTCTAATCAGGTGCTTAAAAAAAAAAAACAAAAAAAAAAACAAAAAAAAAAAAAAACACCCACCCCGCATTGGAATTCATGCGCCCGGCGTCCTGAAAGGGCCGGACGCATTGATTATGGGGGCGGCCATGGACAGGGGGGGTGGCGCCCATGTGCCCTTAATGGATGGGCCGCCCCTGCTTGAGAGGAGATAGGATAGCGGTATACAAATACCTCAATGGTAAACCCTGTGTAGGTAGCAAACTACTCAGTCTCAGGGAGTGTAAGAGGACACGGGGCCACACAATGAGATTGGAAGAGAAGTAGTTTAACCTTAAGCTGTGCAGGGGGTTTTTCACTGTCAGGGCATTAAGGATGTGGAACTCTCATCCACAATCATTGGTGTCAACAGGAAGTATTGATAGTTTCAAAAGACTCTTGGACGTGCATCTTATCGAGCACATTATACAAGGATATGGGAAATAATTATATTTATCGTCATATAACATGCGCGGACGTATAACACGCACCTTCATTTTAGGAGGGAAGTTTCGGAGAAAAAAAAATTAAATTTTAAATAAAGAACTTTGAAACAAAATAATGGTCAGTGCCCATCAATGCAGCCTCACCATTGCCCATCTGCAGCCTGATCAATGCCATCAGCGGCCTGATCAATGCCATCAGCGGCCTGATCAATGCCATCAGCGGCCTGATCAATGCCATCAGCGGCCTGATCAATGCCATCAGCGGCCTGATCAATGCCATCTGAAGCCTTACAAGCACACACTATTTGCACCAGATTTTCAGGGTGGAAAAGTGCGTGTTATACGCCAATAAATACAGTATCTAAACAAACACACACCAACATAGGTTGAACTGGATGGACTATTGTCTTATTTACTAACTATGTAACACCATTAAAGCTGATGAAGATTTTATAGACAGACATCTGGGTAAAAGAGGATATCCTGTGTGTTCCATTACAAGAGCAAAGAGGATTGCTTTAAGAATATCAAGTGGTGGAATGGGTAAAAAGAGAGGAAGTATTGTGGCAGAGACAGATGGCCAAGACTACATTTTCTAAAGAATTGCTTCAGATAATGGATATAGCAAAGGGAAGTTTACCAGTTTTATATGCTGACAAGTTTCTTTATTATACACTAGAACATTTTTGTAGATTTATCTGCAGAAAAGACCCTATACTAGATTATTATTATTATTATACGAGATTTATATATACTAGATTTGGTGTTGTCACCTAGTTATTTTTAATCCAAGATTACCAAGAAAGTATGGTTATCCACTGTGGGGTCCTATACGTGTAGGTTTAAAACCTGCAAGGTATTCAAAGGTACGTGTATGATTTAACAATTTTTGTTGTTTATTAAGAAAAGTTTACTCAATTACTTTGTTCTACAAATATTACACAGAGTTGCCCTAATCAAACTGAATTTTACAAGTCTACATAAATTGCTAACAAACAAAAAAAAATGTATTTTTTTGCATTCTAAATTAATCCCTAAATTCCAGTTCAGTAACTTTGACTATGTGTTTAGATGATGTCATCAGTCTGCTGCGAGCAGGAAGGAGCATTTTCTCAGTCTCCTTTCAGTGATCAATGTGTAACATTGTAACACTGTAGTCAATGTGAGAGCCTGCATCTGAAACTGATGTGTCCAACATTTGTGAACATTGCCAAAACTGCACAAGAAAAAAAGATTTACATTATTGTGTCACCTTTGAGGCAGCACCTCAGTCCAGAAAGTAAATGTTGTATGTTGCAAAACAATGATGGTGCAATCCTACTGAAAATAAAAGCAGACGAAGGCATTGACAGGTAAGGCACCTAAAAGCTTATACTTTCACATTATTTAGCATGAAAATATACTGTATATCTAATGATAGGACCACCTTGAGAAAACTGTATGGATGTATTGGTTGAACAAATCTGGTATTTTGTAGAATGAAAGTACCTGGTGTATAATACTGAGGGTCTCCCTTCTCTATGGGTAAGCAATGTGTTTTGCTGGACAATGTGTTACTATACGGAAGTGTCACACTCTGTGGAATGGAACAAAAATGAGATTACCATTGGCTTGTAGTTAGGGAATGGTGCCAGAGCTGGATTCCGATTACCTCTGAACATACTCTCAGTGTTGTTAGGCTACACAATGGCCAACAAAACATCTTGTTATGTGCAAATGAACAGAAAATCTAATCAGACAAGAAATTGTCCAGAAACTCCTGGAAAGACATTGCCAGAGTTTAATGTCTTTAAGATGGGATCTGTCTTCTTATACAGCCCCCTTAAAGGCCAAATCCATCTTTTATACCAACTTAAATGATGCATCCATATTTTGCATGGTGCCAACACTGCCAAGCTGCCCCCTGCCCACCCCTGAACAGTTTCCCCTCCTACAGGATTGCATTGTTTTTTCCTGGCATCTCCTGTCACTTTTTACATTTTATGCGGCTGTGTGCGGCTCCACCTGCACGTCATTACTTCAGAGATCTTGTAGGTTATCAAGGAACATAAGTGCAGTGATTATCACACTTCTAGTCCACTGACACTTCCCCATAACTGAAAGTCTGTAACTCAGTACAGACATGGAGCTGGGAGGAAGAGATTGCAGGAGCCTGTTCATTGAACCCGCAATCGACTGATTACAAATGCAATGCTTTGCACTCAGGCTCATATGCAAAAAAAAAAGATACATGCGCATTTTGTTTTTCTGCAATGTGGGTGCATATACAATTGTGAGAAAAGGGGGAAAATGTGCTGGCAAAGAAAGCCGCTACCAAAAACAGTCAGACATACTGTGCAATACAACTTAAAACAAAGTATGCAGCGCTAATATTAATATTTGTACATTAAGTGCCAAGAATATGTCATATTTCAAAACAGTCCAAAATAAGTTTCATGCATTCGTGATAATGGTTCCGGTGTCTTGCCGAGAAAGTTCCCCCCGGCGGATAAGGACCCCCCCATACTGCACAGGCGCAGCGCTTGCGCAGTACGAACTACTAGGAGCCGCCGAAGCTGAAAATCTTTAATCAGCTGTACACGGTGCCTGTGCCCTGGGTCCAGGTTCAAGCCCCACCATCCAAGTGGACCTAGAGGGAGAATACAAAAGTGCCGAGCGCAGCGAGGCCGTGCCCGAAGCTTGGCGAGCGAAGCGAGCCTGCAAGGGTCCCTCTTACAGGCGCCGTGTACAGCTGATTTCCAACTTTTCGGCTTCGGCTATTTTTGCCGTCTCCCACTGCGCAGGTACAGCGCCTGCGCAGTAGAGGGGGGTCCTTATCCGCCGAGGGGAACTTTCTCGGCAGATCACCGGTCATAGAAACATTAGAGATCCAATTCCACCACCAATGTAAGATGGACTCTTACCAGAGTACCGTATTTATCGGCATATAACACGCACTTATTTCCCCTTAAAATCAGGGGGAAATCGTGGGTGCGTGTTATAGGCTGATCCCCGACAATTTTGTTTGTTCGGAGCGATCGCCGCCGACATATACACAGCCGTGTGTAAATTCAAATATTGCGCCGAGACTGCAGGGACTCGGCGGAGCCGAGATACACATACCCGAGTGTCCTTGGCTTTTCTTGGCGCTGCTCAATCACGCCCAGTCCCGCCATTGGACCTGTGTCATGTCCATCATAGGGCGGGACTGGGCGTGACTGTGAGCGGTGCCGAGAAAAGCCGAGAACACTCGGGTATGTGTATCTGGGCTCTGCCGAGTCCCTGCAGTCTCAGCGCCATATTTGAATTTACACACGGCTGTGTATGTCGGCGGCGATCACACAAGGCTGCACTGGGGCAAGGCTGCGCTGACAAGGCTGCACTGACAAGGCTGCACTGACAAGGCTGCACTGACAAGGCTGCACTGACAAGGCTGCAATGGACACTGGGGCAAAGCTGCACTGATACTGACAAGGCTGCAGATGGACACCGATAACGCTGCATTGATGGGCATTTTAATGTAAGTTTTTCTTCCTTAAACTTTACTCCTAAAAGTTTTTTTCCTTAAAATTCCCTCCTAAACTTGAGGTGCGTGTTATACGCCGATAAATACGGTAATCATATGTCATCCAGGAACATTCTAATGAATCACATAAAATCCGGGTACATCTCCATACATCCCAACTTTTTGAGATGGGAATGAGGGACACCTATCAGCAAAAGTATGTAGACATAGGAGACACCCCTTGCCACGCCCCCTTAAAGGAGAATTGTACAAAAAAAAAAAAAACAAGATTGGTTAAACCCACAAGTGCTTTTTTTTTACCACTATTATTCCTTTATATTGGCTTTTGGAATTTACAAATGCAGCAATTTAGAAATCAGAAGAAAGTTTTAGCACTGGGAAACACTTTTTAAAAAGATAAAAAGTGCATTTTATATACAACTATATAGATCAGACCAAAATGAGGGACAAATGAGGAGGAATGAGGGACATTGCTTCAAATCAGGGACAGTCCCTCGAAATCAGGGACAGTTGGGAGCTATGCATCTCAGTAGGTATGATGAAATGGGTTATCATCGTGGATATGAAACAGAGAAGACCTCCACACAGTGTAAGGCCTCATTCTCATGAGGCGGATCCGCTTCCACGGAGTCCGCCTTGGTCCGCCGGCTCAGCGGGAGATCTCTCCGTTAATCTCCGCTGAGCCGGCGGATGACAGGTCCCTCTCTGCTCACTGAGCAGGGAGGGGCTTGTCGAGCGCCGCTGGTTTCTATGGAGAGATCGGACGAAAACGGACAGCATCTCACCCGATCTGATCCGCCAGCGATGGATCTGAACGTAGAGGCATCCGTCTGCTTTTAGCGGATCGGACCGGGTTGGATGTCAGCGGACATGTCACCACTGACATCTGTCGCTCCATAGACTAGCATAGAGCGCCCGTTCAGGTCAGCCGTCAAAACTGACAGGCGGACCTGAATGGTCCGACCGTGTGAAAGGGCCCTAAAACCATAAAAGAGCTTTATTTAGGTAGAGGGAATAAAAATACTCACATAGTAAGTGAAACAATAAGCATGATAGATCAATCCAAGGGACACAAACCATGCATGGAAAAAAAATGATCGTCTAAACAGCAGGACAGGCGTAGCGATGGCACGTACGTTAGCTCCGCCCAACATAGGCATCAATCATTGCGATGTTCCTGGATTCATATGCGATTCCTATATTCTTGATATATGTGGATACACTATCCACTTCAGCCCCGGAAGAATTTACCCTCTTTATGACCAGAGCCCTTTTTTTGCGATACGGCACTACGCTTTGACTGACAATTGTACGATTGTACGACTTTGCACCCAAACAAAATTGACATCCTTTTTTCCCCACAAATAGAGCTTTCTTTTGGTGGCATTTGATCACCTCTGCGTTTTTTCTTTTTTGCGCTATAAACAAAGAAATACTGACAATTTTGAAAAAAAAAAAAAATTATATTTTTTGCTCTAATAAATATCCCCCCCCCAAAAAAAACTAATTTCTTCCTCAGTTTAGGCCGATATGTATTCTACATATTTTTTGTAGAAAAAAAAAAAAAAAAAAAATTTGCAATAAGTGTATATGGATTGGTTTGCGTAAAAGTTATAGCGTCTTCAAAATAAGGGATAGATCTATGACATTTTATTACAATAGTTTTTTTTATTAGTAATGGCGGCGATCTGCGATTTTTATTGTAACTGCGACACTGCGGCGGACAGATCGGACACTTTTGACACTATTTTGGGACCATTGACATTTATACAGCGATCAGAGCTAAAAATAATCACTGATTACAGTATAAATGTCACTGGCTGGGAAGGGGTTAAACACTAGGGGCGATCAAGTGGTTAAGTGTGCTCCCTCAGTGTGTTCTAACTGTAGGGGGGATGGGCTCACTAGAATATGACAGATTACTGGGAGCAGTAGATCTCTGTCATGTCACTAGGCAGAACAGGGAAATGCCTTGTTTACATAGGCATCTCCCAGTTCTGCCTCTTCTTGACACGATCGCGGGCCACCGGCGGACATACAGTCCCTGACAAAAGTCTTGTCGCTTGTGTACAAATTGACCTGAAGTGCCGCTAAAATATATTTCTAATCAAGATTTTGTTACAAGAAATGGGTCATTTTAATCCCAACAGCTTTTGTAATAATGTTTCTGTGCAAAACGAAACTGACAAAAAGTATTCTAATATTCACAGCTTGGTAAAGCCCATTGAGTCAATTTTTGCCAAGACATAAGTGTTGTCGTCTTGTTATATGAGCTTCACCTGTGACTAATAATGGATCAATTAGGTCTCAGGTGTGTATAAAAAGAACACCAGTACAATAGACCTTCTCAACTGCAACTAGACCTCTGCAAACATGCCTAAGATTCACCCGGAGACTAAAGCTATGATTATGAAGAGGCTGAAGACCAGATCCACTGCTGATGTGGCAGACACCTTCAATGTGTCTCAGCGTCAAGTTCAGAGGATAAAAAAAAGATTTGAAGAGACTGGAGACGTTTTGGACAAGGCCAGGTCAGGCCGACCCCGCAAGACAACTGCTCGAGAGGACCGTTTGTTGGCTCGCCAGCCCATTTACCACTGCAGCAGAGCTCCACGAGACCTGGTCACCTGAAGTCCCTGTGTCAACCAGAACAGTTTGTCGGATTCTGTCTCGAAATGGCCTCCATGGTCGAATCAGTGCCCATAAGCCAGCACTAAACAAAAGACAATTGAAAAACCGTGTGGCATTTGCCAAGGGCCACAGCCTGCTAAAATGACGGACTCTGGAAAAGTGGCAGAAGGTGGATTTTTCAGATGAAGCTTCTGTTGAATTACACCACAGTCGCCGCAAATATTGCAGGAAACCTACTGGAACCCGCATGGAGCCGATATTTACCCAGAAAACAGTGAAGTTTGGTGGAGGCAAAATCATGGTCTGGGGTTACATCCAGTATAGGGGTGTGCGAGGGATCTGCAGGGTGGAAGGCAACATCAATAGTCTAAAATACCAAGAAATCTTAGCTACCTCTTATATTCCCAACCATAAAAAAGGCCAAATTTTGCAGCAGGATGGTGCTCCATCGCATACTTCCATCTCCACATCAAAGTTCCTTAAGGCAAAGAAGATCAAGATGCTCCAGGATTGGCCATCCCAGTCACCAGACATGAACATCATTGAGCATATGTGGTGTAGGATGAAAGATGAAGCATGGAAGACGAAGCCAAAAGAATATTGATGAACTCTGGGAGGCATGCAAGACTGTTTCATTTGCTAATCCTGATGACTTCATCAATAAATTGTATGAATCTTTGCCAAACCTCGTGGATGCTGTCCTTCAAGCTCATGGAAGTCATACAAGATATTAAAATTGGATCTCACAGCACCACTACTTAATTTGCTGACATATTTTTGGATTTTCAGTAAAGTTGTTCAATTTCTGTATAGATGACAAAACTTTTGTCTTGCCAAAATTTGACCCATCTGTCTTAATTAAATGATAAATCTTTTTTCAGTGAAACTAATTTATTTCAGTGCATTAAACATCATTTGGGAGGGCTTTAGCTTTTCATATGAGCTATTTCTAACACCAATTGATTAATTAAAAGTCAGGTTAATAGCAGGAGTTTCTACAAAATAGAGAAGCGACAAGACTTTTGTCAGGGACTGTAGAGTCCGTAGGACCTGCTAGCCTGTGATGACAGATGGACGTACGGGTACACCCACTTACGCAGTTGTGCCATTCTGCCGACGTATATCGTCGTGAAGCGGTCGGCAATCGGCTATACTAGGCGCATTTGACTCTGTAATAAGAGTCCCTCAACTCTGGTAAGAGTCCATCTTACATGGATGGAATTGAATCACTAATGTTTCTATGACCGGAACCATTATCACAAATGCATGAAATTTATTTTGAACTGTTTTGAAATATCACATATTCTTGGCACTTAATGTAAAAATATTACTATTATTGCTGCATACTTTAAGTTTTAGGGTGCATTTACACTATATTACCAAAAGTATCGGGACGCCTGCCTTTACACCCACATGAACTTTTATTGCATCCCATATGCCCCGTACACACGGTCGGACATTGATCGGACATTCCGACAACAAAATCCTAGGATGTTGGCTCAAACTTGTCTTGCATGCACATGGTCACACAAAGTTGTCGGAAAATCCGATCATTCTGAACGTGGTGACGTAAAACACGTACGTCTGGACTATAAACGGGGCAGTAGCCAATAGCCTTCATCTTTTTCTTTATTCTGAGCATGCATGGCACTTTGTGCGTCGGATTTGTGTACACACGATCGGAAATTCCGATAACGGATTTTGTTGTCGGAAAATTTTATAGCCTGCTCTCAAAATTTGTGTGTCGGAAAATCTGATGGAAAATGTGTGATGGAGCCTACACACGGTCGGAATTTCGGACAACAAGGTCCTATCACACATTTTCCGTCGGAAAATCCGACCGTGTGTACAGGGCATTAGTCCGTAGGGTTCAATATTGAGTTGGCCCACCCTTTGCAGCTATAACAGCTTTAACTCTTATGGGAAGGCTGTCCACAAGGTTTAGGAGTGTGTCTATGGGAATGTTTGACCTTTCTTCCAGAAGCACATTTGTGAGGTCAGGCACTGATGTTGGACACGAAGGCCAGGCTCGCAGACTCCACTCAAATTCACCCCAAAGGTGTTCTATCAGGTTGAGATCAGGACTCTGTGCAGGCAAGTCAAGTTCTTCCACCCTGAACTTGCTCATCCACGTCTTTATGGATCTTGCTTTGTGCACTGGTGCACAGTCATGTTGGAACAGGAAGAGGCCATCCACAAACTGTTCCTACAAAGTTGGGAGCATGAAATTGTCTAAAATGTCTTGCTTTGCAGATGCCTTAAGAGTTTTCTTCACTTGAACTAAGGGGCCAAGCCCAACCCCTGAAAAACAACCCCACACCATAATCCCCCCTCCACCAAATGATTTAGACCAGGGGCATGATGGGACTTAACGTCATAAGGGGTGGGGTCACAGGGTGACATCACCCGGTGACCACACCCCATGCCTATGTAAGTCTTTGCGCACCTTGCACGGCATTACAGTGGGAGAGAGCGTCGTGTCAACATCGGTAGAAGAGAAGAGGGAACAAGACAACGGAGAAGACAGGGCCACTGCTAGCAAAAGAGCGGCAGAAGAGCAGAAGATAGCGGAGGAGCCCGGCAGAAGAACCGGAGAGCGAGAGAAGAACCGGAGACCTGGAGAAGAGGTCGGAGAGCAGGAGAAGAACCGGACACCGGGAGAAGAGGCCGGAGAGAGCGGAGAAGTCGGAAGAGACCCCCGGAGCTGCCTAATAAATTACTTTAAAAGCCTGTCTAGTGTGTTTTTTTATTGACACTTTTTCCCCCCAGGTGAATGGGTAGGGGTACGATGTACCCCGTACTCATTCACTTAGGGTGGGGGGCCGGGATCCGGGGGCCCCCTTATTAAAGGGAGCTCCCGGATTCCGATAAGCCCTCCGCCCGCAGACCCCGACAACCAACGGCCAGGGTTGTCGGGAAGAGGCCCTTGTCCCTATCAACATGGGGACAAGGTTCATTGGGGTGGGGGGCCGCAGGGCGCACCCCTTCCCCAAAGCACCCACCTCCCCCATATTAAGGGCATGCGGCCTGGTATGGTTCAGGAGGGGGGGCACTCCCTCGTCCCCACCCCCCCTTCCTGACCGACCGGGCTGCGTGCTCGGATAAGGGTCTGGTATGGATTTTGGGGGGGACCCCCACGCCGTTTTTTCGGCGTAGGGGGTTTCCCTTCAATTCCATACCAAACCTAAGGGCCTGGTATGCCCTTGGAGGGGAACCCATGCCGGTTTTTTATTTAAAATTTGGCGTGGAGTTCCCCCTCACGTTTCATACCAAACACCTGTCAGCAATGCTTGTCACTCATCAGGAAAGGAAAAAGCACATTTTTCCTTTCGCGACGAGTGAGCCAGCTCGGCGCTGGTTCTAGCGACGGGGCTTGCAGGTGTCAAATCTCGCCAATAACAGTGGCGAGATTGACACAATATCACGGTCACCTACTGCAGCCTAGTCTCTAAATACCAACCTACTCGTTCTATTCGTTCCTCTCAAGACCTTCTGCTCTCTAATCACCTCCTCCCATGCTCGCCTCCAGGACTTTTCCAAAGCCTTTTCAATCCCATGGAATGCCCTACCCCAATCTGTCCGCTTATCTTCTACTCTATTAGCTTTTAGACTATCCCTGAAAACCCTCCTCTTCAGAGAAGCCTACCCTACCCATACCTAACAACAACTGTTTTTTTCATTTTCTCCATCAGCTCACCCCCTACAGTGATTAAATTTTGTTTCCACTTGACCCTCCCTTCTAGATTGTAAGCTCTAACGAGCAGGGCCCTCTGATCCCTCCCGTATTGATTTGTATTGTACGTGTACTGTCTGCCCTCATGTTGTAAAGCGCTGCGTAAACTGTTGGCGCTATATAAATCCTGTATTATAAAAATAATAATAATTCTATTTGACACAAAAGATAATAGACTAAATGTGGACCTTAGTTTGGCACGGGAGTGACATCATTGCGGCTCCGGCCACTCACAGCGCCAGAGTCTGCGTACCTGGAAGAAAAACGCAGAGGGAACATGTCAGCCCCCCTTGGCAATGACCGGATGGACTGCGGGAGCTTCAGGTTCTAAGGCAAGTACTTCATAATGTACTAGTATGCAATGCATACTAGCACATGATGCTATTGCCTTGCAGGGTTTATTGTTGGGGGGTCAGTGGTTTACTACTGCTTGAATGTACCAAGTTGATCGATCTATCAACTTGGGTACAACCAGCCGGCCGGATTTTACTTGCAATTGTCGCTAGCGGCTATTAAAGCCACTAGCAATAATCACTGTCTTCTAACCCACCTCAACCCCCCCACCCATACCAGGAGAATACAATGTCTTGGCAGGAGGGATTTTCCTGTCAGCACCGTCTGTGTTGATGGGGAAATTGTGCAAATTTCTTTCCTGCAAACTGTGGTCGCAAGAAAGAAATTCACACCGTCTATGGCCTGCCTAAAACTTTGTGTATTAGTACTGCTTGGACTTTGAAGAAGGGCGTACACCCCGAAAGCTTGTCCTGAAAAATTGGATGTTAGTGCAAATTAAAAAAAGTATAAATGGACAGTACTCAATTGTTAGTGTTATACAACCATTTCCTGCCTTTTCCAATAACTCGGGAACTACTCAACCACCTAATTAACCTATGGTCCTGCAAATCCTGTACGTTGTTTGCCTCTTCTGAGTCTGGGGCGCGCACGCGTGCCCCCGGCGACTCGTTACTGCTGTGTCCGGCGTTCGTATAAAGGCAGAACTGCGGTCTGCATATGTAAACAAGGCAGATCGCCGTTCTGTCAGTGGGGAAGAGGGAGATCTTGTGTTTCTGCTAAGCATGAACATGGATCTCTCTCTTCCTCCAGTCAAACTACCCCCCACACAGTTAGCAAGCACCCCTAGGCACATATTTAAGTCTTTGATCCCCCCTGATGTTAACCCCTTCCCTGTCAGTGTCATTTATACAGTGACAGTGCATTTTTTTTTAGCACTGATTTCTGTATTGGTGTCACTGGTCCCCAAAAAAGTATCACTTAGTGTCAGACTTGTCTGCCGCGATGTTGCAGTCCCACTAAAAATCGCTGATTGCTGCCATTACTAGTAAAAAATATAAAGAAAATAAAGTCCATAAATCCTTGCAGTAGTTTGTAGACGCGATAACTTTTGTGCAAACCAATCATACGCTTATTGGGATTTTTTTTTACCAAATCATGTAGCAGAATATATATTGGCCTAAGTTGATGAAGAAATTTTTTTTTTTTTTTACATATATGTTTTATAGCAGAAAGTTTTTCAAAATGGTCTGTCTTTTTTTGTTTATAGCAAAAAAAAAAAAAAAAAAAAAAAAAAAAAACAGGAGGTGATCAAATACCAACAAAAGAAAGCTCTATTTGTGGGAAAAAAAGGACATCAATTTTATTTGGGTACAGCGCCGTACGACCGCGCAATTATCAGTTAAAGCAACACAGTGCTGTATCGCAAAAAATGCTCTGGTCAGGACGGAGGGTAAACCTTCTGGAGCTGAAGAGGTTAAATCAGATTAGAAATAAGACTATAGCTATAAAATGTACAGCTGCATCTATAATGAGAGTTCTATATAATACCCATATCTAAGTGAATACATATGAGGCAGATATGCACAGGCTCCGCAGGCCAAGACCCCAGAAAGAGAAAAACTTTACAAATTCATCATTCAATCAACATTTCTTCATTTGAGGCGCCCTATTGACTCGTCTTCTCCAACCACAAGATAACCAAAGTAAGATAGACAATATAATTATAATGAGAAAAATCAAAACACATCTAAGCAATGGATGAGTGTATGTGTTACAAGGTATGTTCTATTATGGCCCTTAAAATGTTTTAGAAACCTTAATGAAAATACCAAAATATCAATGTTAATCTTTCACTAGTTCCTTTAATTCCATCATTCTATTATTATCATCTTTCCTAAATATTGTGTTCACCTTACTTGTAAGTGGTGGATATGTTTTGTTGGACAAATTGTTACTTTACATAAGTATTGTATTTATGTATTGTATGTATGTATGGCCTGTGACTGGACAGTGAAAGGAAGAGCAGCAGAGTAATGAGCATGGCTCACACTTGTGTAATGTGATGAGCACATTGTATTATTCTTATACAGGATTTATATAGCACCAACAGTTTGCACAGCCCTTTACAATATAAAAGGGACACAATACACCAACGGTACAATTAAAAACAAGAGGGTTAGAAGGGCCCTGTTCCTACAAGCTTAAAGTTTATGTTGCTTGGCTCCCAGGAACAAATCCAGTAATGCTCATGTAGCTCCCTCTACTTAGGTAGGTGCTAGAGTTGAGATGTGGCTGGGAGTGGTTTAGAGCAGGCTGATGACTCACAGCTAGTTTCATCTTTCGGTTTTCTCCCTTCTGCTTCTAGAAGGAAGAAGTGGAAGAAAGGTGGAGCTGTCTGCGGTGTTCTGAGGAGCCCTGACCAATCCCCAATCTGTATTGGCAGGGGGCAGGCCTCCTTAAATACCCAGAGTCAGCCAAACTGGAGAGAGGTTGTTCGGGTGGAAGAACTGGAGATGAAGTATTAGGCTGTCAGGGCCTTGGAGGAAGCCTCCCAGTCTAGGGGGGGGGGGGAAGGGGCTCGGATCTGTGAAGGAACCCAGGGGTGTCCTGAACAAGAGCAGGAGAGGACAGTGGAGAATACTGCCGGGAAGTCTCCAGGAGGGATCCATCAGGTGTCGATGAGTGGCAGGCAAAGCTGGGAGAGACATGCCAGAGAGAACTGGGAGTGTGCAGTCAGAGATGGATGTAGAGCCAGCGGGGAAAAAAAAAATATGTTACTGGCAAAGTCCGGCTGCTACAGCTGGGAGAGCTGTCAGGATCTGCAAAGGGCTGACTGGGATCAGTAGTCCACCAACAAGGTCAGCTAGCACTAAAGACTTTTCCTATTTTGTCGCTACACTAAAAAAGGGCCTGTGGTCCCTGCCTGTAATAAGGAACTTTGCTAAGGCCTGGCTGAAACCAGAGTTGGGCCTAACCATGTGCTAGCTGAGCCGGAAGAATTGTGCTGGAGGGAGGAGGAGCGATAGTCTGCAGAAAGTGTTGTGCAGAAGGAGAATATCTGAATTGTCCCATACCATGCAAGAATAATTTTCTGGGCATCCCATTTATTCCTTTACACAATCCAAGTTCTAATCCCATAATAAAAATACAACAAAGATGATGGACTTGTTCATTGTCTTGGAGTGTCTGGAAGTGAATACCGGGCTGTGCAGGGTGACAGGTGGAACTACTACATTCTGCAGTCCCTACGGGGGTACCGCTACACCCTCTTTCCAGTTACAGACCCCTCATAACGGGAACTGTTGCTGGGAAATGTATAGTCACCTTGGCCCAGAGTTCAGCTTTTGGAGAACCTGCTGTTTTGCTCAGCATAGGCACCAAAACTGCTGATTTTCTAGGCCTGCTTACTTAACAAAAAAAAAAAAAAAAGTTGTCCATGTACCGCTGCAATGGCCTTTCTGGCTACAGTTTTATTTCAACATGCCGTGAAACCTTATTCCCTGCATCTGGCTGGTTCCTGACCTAGAAGATCTGTACAAGCAAAGAACACAGGAATGGAATTGTTTCCCTGACAGAACTTAATTAAGATGGATGAATGGGAATATTTTGTGCTGTGTTGTGGTTTGTAATTACACTTGTGTTCTCCGGCGCTGACATTGTTCTCATATGCTCCCTATGACTGTGCTTTTCCTTTCTATTCAACGAATGAAGGAGGAAGCGATTCCTAAAATATGAAATGCACATGCGGGAAAAAGAAGAAAGGCAATAACAATATTTGGTTTACTGTATTAAAAAGAAACTAGAATGGTTTGGGGTTTCATCCTTTTAATGAAGTTTATATTTTTTAAGTATTTTTTCTACTATTTATACTTTATTAATAAACATTTATTGCAGCCATAATGCAGGAAAAAATAGAGCACATAAGTGTTTACCTTTCAGATGTTCTCTCTCTCTAATTGAATCTCTATGCTCAGCCATCTCAAGAGAGGGAGAGAAGTCACTGCAATGGCTCCTTAACTGGTGTGTGTATATTTCAATTTAGGCTGGGTTCACACTGGCGCATCAACAATTCGATACAGGAGGAATCAGAGGACCCTGCTAAGTAGAGCTTACAATCTAGAAGGGAGGGTCAAGTGAAACAAAAAGGTAATAACTGTGGGGGATGAGCTGATGGAGAAAATTAAATACAGCTGTTAGGTGTGGGTAGGATAGGCTTCTCCGAAGAGAAGGGTTTTCAGGGATCTCCTAAAAGCTAAAAGAGAAGGAGAGAATCGGACAGATTTGGGTAAGGAGTTCAATAGGATTGGAGAGGCTCTGGAAAAGTCCTGGAGGCGAGCATGGGAAGAGGTGACAAGGGAGCTAGAGAGCAGGAGGTCTTGAGAGGAACTTTGAATGGATGTAGAGAAAAGAAGACTGCAGATAAAAAAAAAAAAAAAAAGGTACAACTTGTATAGGAGTTATTTGTTTCATCTGTGTATCATTTAAGAAACAGTCACTTCACTGAGTATACAGTGCCTTGAAAAAATATTCATCCCCTTAAAATTTTCCCCTTGGGATTTTATGTGATAGACCAACACAAAGTGGCACATAATTGTGTAGTGGAAGGAAAATGATAAATGGTTTTCAAAATGTTTTTACAAATAAATATCTGAAAAGTGTGGTGTGCATTTTTATTCAGCCCCTCTGAGTCAATACTTTGTAGTACCACCTTTAGGGGATGTCTCAACCAGCTTTGCACATCTAAAGAGTGTCATTTTTGTCCATTCTTCTTTGCAAAATAACTCAAGCTCTGTCAGATTGGATGGGGAGTGTCTGTTAACAGTAATTTTCAAGTCTCTCCACAGATTCTCAATTGGATTTAGGTCTGGACTTTGACTGGGCCATTCTAACACATGAATATGCTTTATTCTAAACCATTCCATTGTAGCTCTGGCTGTATGTTTAGGGTTGCTGTTCTGCTGGAAGGTGAACCTCCGCCCCAGGCTCAAGTCTCTTGCAGACTCTAACAGGTTTTCTTCTAAGATTGCCCTGTATTTGGCTCCATCCATCTTTCCATCAACTCTGACAAGCTTCCCTGTCCCTGCTGAAGAAAAGCACCCCTACAACATGATGCTACCACCACCAAAAACCATGTAGTGCAAGGTCCTGCCTAAATGCATACAAATTGAAAGTCTTAAGGTTTGACCTCCTATTACAGTGGGGACGGAAAGTATTCAGACCCCCTTAAATTTTTCACTCTTTGCTATATTGCAGCCATTTGCTAAAATCATTTAAGTTCATTTTTTTTTTCCTCATTAATGTACACACAGCACCCTACATTGACAGAAAAGCACAGAATTGTTGACATTTTTGCAGATTTATTAAATGTAAGGGGGTCTGAATACTTTCCGTCCCCACTGTATATGGGGTTGGTAAATCTGAAGACAAAAGATCTAATGCCCTGTACACACGAGCGGAATTTCCGTCGGAATTCAGCTCAAGCTTGGCTTGCATACACACGGTCACACAAAAGTTCTCTGAACTTTCGACCGTCAAGAGCGCGGTGACGTACAACACTACGAAAAGCAGAGAAAATGAAGTTCAATGCTTCCAAGCATGCGTAGAAATGCCGGGACCGACCCCTTACTCGGATCGGTGATCACAGCGCGCGTGCACAGGGGAGGCCGTTATATGACGGCCTCCCGGAAATTCAGGTTCGCGCTGTAGCCGTCATTCGGCTATAGCGCAGATGTCAAGTGGTATATAATAAAATATCTTTTCATGTGGCAACACTGAAGAAATGACACTTTGCTACAATGGGCATGGAGTTCACCAGAGCTTCACAGGTTGCCACTGGAGTCCTCTTCCACTCCTCCATTACAACATCACGGAGCTGATGGATGTTAGAGACCACCTTCTGTTTGAGGATGCCCCACAGATGCTCAATAGGGTTTAGGTCTGGAGACATGCATGGCCAGTTCATCACCTTTACCCTCAGCTTCTTTAGCAAGGCAGTGGTCGTCTTGGAGGTGTGTTTGGGATCATTATGTTACAATGCTGCCCTGTGGCCCAGTCTCGATGAGCAGCTCGTGCCCCTGGAAGACGCAAACTTATTGCGAAACGCAGCGTAGGGCTGAGCGGCTTCATCGCGCCACCTCCCACTGTCGCTGTATACCCAGCAGGACGGGCTACCTGTGGTCATCCAGCCGTTGCCACAGGTCGTTCTTTTATTGATGACGATTTTATACCTACATGTGAGTGTTTATGTTTTTTTACTTTAATAAACCACCTTTGATTTTACACTATGGGAGCCCTCCCTTTTTCTTTTCCTATGATGACTACATAATGCTGAGAGCTGAGTCTCCTTGGGGATCCGTCCATTTCCATCACAGTCCTTGACGCCCTTCCAGTTTCCATCCTCATTCGTGGGAGTTCCAGACTAGCAGGATCTCAATGCCCATTTAGACCCTCTGTAACGGGGGGTCATGGGGTTCCGGTAAGCGGCCAGGCTCCCTTTTTTTTGGTGGTGGACCCACACATTTATGATCCTACCCAATTTTGAATCACCTGGGACTGTATATCACCTTTTGGGTTTCTCCCATATGGACCTTCATGATTCACTTCCTGTTTTATTCATTACCCATGGACTTTATTTGAAGCTTTGATTGCACTGTTTGTATTATTGCACTGCTCACTAGAGAGATTTATGTGTTCCCGTTATAATTTTTCACATTGTGCGTGGTACAGTTTGGCATAATATTATATTTATGTATACACCGTACTGTGTGGCACTCCTCAGCCACACATTTATTTGTTTGCTAAGCGCGAGTCCACATTTTTTTCTTTTCCAAAGAGAGCGGACCATGCTCTGCTTCAGTATGTAACAGTACATGTTGGCATTTATGGTTTCCTCATGAACTGTAGCTCCCCAGTGCCGACAGCACTCATGCAGCCCTAGACCATGACATTCCCACTGCCATGCTTGACTGTAGGCAAGACACACTTGTCTTTGTACTCCTCACCTGGTTGCCAGCACACACCCACACACACCCAATATCAATTACTCCCCAATATCCACAATGGGAAGAACACCACCAATCACAATATTGGGGTTTTCCCAGGGGAGAGCAAAACCTCCAAAGACCCATAGGAAAAAGAGGAGTCAGAGGGGGCGGAGATCAAAAGCCAAATGGAAGAGAGAATGAAAGGACAGGGAATTTTCAACCTGAGTAAAATTATCCTTACACAGGCTGAGACTTCAATTTTGGACAAGGGCCTCAAATTTGCTCCTCCAAGATCTCTCAATAAATTCCAGACCTATATGGACATCCATAAGTATATGAGAAAGCTAAATATTAAAAAAGTATATATTGTTGAACCCCATAAGCATTATTGGAACCAATTCCACTAACATTAGACACTCAGGTCTGGCCAATGCCTCCTTATTCAATCCCCCCGGGGGTTTGGCGGCCTCGATTAAAGTCATCAGGGATGTCCTTCTCAGAGACCTTGACCATTTGAAAATTAAAAATGTCAAAATGGCCAAGGACCTACAATTAGGATTAGATCGGCTCTGATATCAGAAGGACCTTGTAATTAGGCCAGCTGACAGGGGGGGGGGGGTATTGTCATTATCGATAAAGCTGACTACCTCCAAGAACTAAATAACATCGTTGGGGATCGTGATATATATCAAGGATAGCAGGCATACAATCAATCTGCTTAACGATTGTGCATACAGGGAGGGTTACTGGCTGGTAACAGCTGATGTGACCTCCCTGTATACTATAATCCCCCACCAATGGGGAATTGCATCAGTCAAATATTTTCTTAATAAAGACTCCACTCTACCAAATAAGCAGAAGAGGTTTATTATGCAGCTCCTTGAATATGCCACCACCCACAATTTCTTTTGGCATAGTAATCAGTTCTTTCTACAAATGAAGGGTGTGGCCATGGGGGCAGAATTTGCCCCCAGTCTGGCCAACTTATTCATGGGGAAATGGGAGGAAGACGTCATCTATTCCCAGCCAAGACCAGATTTGGTCTTGTGGGCAAGATATATAGATGACGTCCTCCTCCTATGGAATGGTACCCATGAATCCCTGCATATATTCATTGAGAACCTGAACAACGACAGGGGTATTGAACTTAAATATGAAGCCAGCCAACATACTGTCAATTTTTTTGGATCTTAAAATCTGCGGTGAAGGCGATTCCTTATTCACCTCCACCTACTTTAAGACTATAGATTGCAATTCATTTATACTCCTTGACAGCTGTAATCACAAGTCATGGCTTGATTCAGTACCCAAAAGTCAATACATAAGAATGAGACGTAACTGCTCGAGAATTGACGATTTCAAGGCTCAATCCAAAATCCTTACGGATAGACTTATAGAGAAGGGGTACAATGCCCTTTTCCTGAACCAGAAACTTGAGGAGGTACAACAATTGGATTGGGAACATTTGCTTGTTGATAAAATCAAAGTAGATGGACGTGAGAACAGTCATTCCTCCTGTCCTTTTATAACAGGGTATTCCCTCAAATATTTTTGAATAAAAAAACTGTTGTGTAAACACTGGCACATTGTTAAAAATGACTGGGTGCTCGGACCTGTCCTTCCCAACAGACCTCAAGTAGTCCTTAGAGGGGTTCCTTCAATTAAGTCACTTGTGGCCTCTAGTGTCTGTGACCCTCCCGTCAATAGACCAATGTTTTTTCAAAACCTAGTGGGTTACTATAGATGTAAAAATTGCGTGGTATGTTCTAATAATGCAATTAAGGATAAGAAGATCACACACTTCACTTCCCTTAGCACCTCTTGTGAGTTTGCAATAAAGTCATTTTTCACCTATTCCACTCCCGGTGTTGTTTACCTGCTGACCTGTCCTTGCGGTCTCCAGTACGTGGGACATACTGTTCGACCTTTACCAGTCAGATTAAATGAACACATAGGGAATATCAGGAAAGGCTTCGAAGGGCATCCAGTTTCAAGACACTGCTTAGAAGCACACAAACAGGACCCCAAAGGGACTTCTTTTGTGGGTATTAATAAACTGAAATTACCTTGGAGAGGGGGACCTAAGTGACGTGCCATCTCTAAGTTAGAGATGAGCTGGATTTATCAAATCAGATGTCTTAGGCCCCTTGGGTTGAATGTCAATATAGAAATCAATGCTTTTATTGACAACGCATAATTGTGCTATTGTTTAACTGTTTATCCATTTTTTTTTCTGGTTTGTTGTTGGAGAATTCTAAAGGAGTTCGTATCACCACAGAGTGGCACTGTGGATACGATGCATAAATAATTAGTGCCACGTCCCGATATTGGAAATTATTGGAAAGTAGTTGGAATGATGGACTTTATAGGCATAACACATACGATTAAAAAAGAATTTAGATATTTATTACAAAAGTAGTTAAAAAACCATGTACATAGACTTACATATGTTCACAAAAAATACCTGGGAACAAATTGAATACACTATCTACATGATAAATATATCTTTATGCAAGGTAATCGATCGTTTTACTTGTTCAATCATAACAGGTTTCAAAGAAGACAGTGTAAAAAATTGCTCGACTTGAGCAAGTGTACTCAACTGCTGGCAACTTTTGTTGCCAGCAGTTTAGACATTAATGGCTGTGTGTTGAGTTATTTCGAGGGGACAGCAAATTTACACTGTTATACAAGCTGTACACTCACTACTTTACATTGTAGCAAAGTGTAATTTCTTGAGTGTTGTCACATGAAGATATAATAAAATAATTACAAAATTATGAGGGGTGTACTCACTTTTTTTCACAGTAAATAGATAAATAATAAATTATGTTATAACATACAGCATAATAATATATGATTTAGCTTGATTAAAACTTGTTCAGCAGCAGATTCTCATTCTCCCCCTTAACAGTGAGAGAAAAACATGGGATTAAAGGTTAAATCTAATACTTTCAAACCCATGTTTTTTCCTTCCAGTTAAGAGGGCTGGGCCGGAAGGGAGCATGTGTCTTTTAGACACATGCCCCCTTCTATGACATAGCAGTGAGAGGACAGCCTCCACTGTAGCATTTTTCTGTTTCAATAGTTTTTATTGTTTTAGTAAAACAGTAAAGAACAGTTGGTAGACTAGCGAATAATCCATGTTTGCTCCAATTGTGACAGATAAACCGGTAAACATAGGTGGAGCTAAAAAAAGTTCAACAAAGATCCAACTCGCAGGTTGGGTCCGCTATGTGCGCCCCCCCCCCCCCAACACAATATAACTAAAATAAAAAGGCAGGACAGTAACCATTACTGATATTTTGGTAGAACGCTTAAATTACATGACCTCTGTGATGCAGGTGCTCTCCCTGCCACCCAGTGTATTGCCACTGCAGCGTTTTTATTGGACAGCTTGCACCAATGGTGCTTTACCATTGGTCCAAGGCTCAAAGCTGTCCATTGAGCTTAGTGCCTCTGACAAGAAGTGAGAGGCACTGTAAGTTCATCCTCTCAGTCTGCTTCAAACAGAGTGTGCCAGCTTGTATTTAAACTGGCCGCTCTGTATGTAGCTTCTGAAAGGCTGCGCAAGGAGCCCCGTATCACCGGAACCATAGGTGGCAGGAGCCCCAAATTTAGACCAGTGGTGGGGTAGGACTTCGGCTACCTAATCCTAAACTTGTGACCCCAGGTCGCCGAGCTATGACCCTCGAAGCTTGCTCGTTTTTTTTTTGTTTTTGTTTTTTTTTTTTTTAGGTTTATGGCAGGTGAGACTTTGCCTCACCTGCCTCCCCTGACTGTACGTCCCTGCCCCAAACTGACTTGACTCCTGTGCTCATTCATCCAGAGCTGTGTTTCACGAATACAGGAGGTGTGTTACTGGCCAGATCACCAGGGGACAATGGAAGGGAGAAGCCCAAAAGAAAAGAAAACAAATGCAGCCACATCTAATGATTGGTAAGCTGTAAAATAATTTTCGGTTTTGGGTTTAATACTGATTTAAGTACCTAAACAGGTTAGCGATAATCTGGTCAAACATGGTTCAATTTTTTTCTTTCTGACAGTGGGCTAAATGAAAAAAGCTGAACCGATTCACCCATCCACACATTCAACTCCTCCACTGTCAGAATACACAGATCAGCTGATTGAGCATCTTTTATCTGCCAAGGTGGTTGAACAGAAGTCCATTAGTAAATGGACTTCTGTTCAACCGCCGTGGCCACACATGGATCTAAATTTTGCTGGTTCAGCAGCAGTAATTTCAGTTCAGGTATGGGCAGCTTTAGGCTGCATTCACAGTTGAGCCAAGTGTCCCTAGTTGTTTTATAGTTTTTTTTTTATTTTATGAGTGTTTATACAGGTGTTTTTGCAGGCATCTGAGCCTTGAGTGTTTATTTTTTTAATTAAATCTTGCCAATGGAAAGTTACTGGGAGGGAAAATGTGCATCTATTGGGGCCAAAAGCAATTGAAGCTTGTTGCCCATGTAATTTTTGAGGTTACAAGTGACCCTGCGCTCAGGTATGCACAAGGACAATTGAAAACCATGGGATTTTGGATGTTGTGCATTTTGGAGCTTCAAGCTCCATTGAGTTTTTAGTTAGCATCACAGTAGGTAATAATGCTAACTAAATCCTATTGTGAAAAAAAAAAATAATGCTAACTAAATTGATGAAATGAATTGTAAGATCCTGTTTGTATGTCACATCTCACAAAGTGCAGGCCGTGATATGGTTTCAGCAGTGTGTAATAAATGGGCTGACTAAGAAATACCATATCGTACAGTATATGTATATATGTATGGAATCTGCTGATTATGTTAGAGGTCAGGGGCTCCCCTCGCCAGAAGCAATCAGCTAGATTTTATGTGTGATAACACGCAGAGCTCACATTCCAAGACATGAACTTGGAAAAGACTTCATTGTAAAATTCCAGAATGTGCCACGTTGTACCGTTCACCTTTTTTTTTTTTGGGTGAACCACAAGTTCCATAAAAGCCTTGCTAGTCTAGGTCAATAAGTAGACAAGCTCTACATAGAGTTCTATGGTAGGGCCTAATGAAGCAGCACCAAGTCTCAAAATACACAAATTGTGATAGATTTGTCCTTATTTTGATTCCCTCTTCTGGACATTTATGGCTGAGGTCAGCAAAAGAACTGTAGAAAAGTAGATTCAGGTGATGTTGAGAGGAGTCAGAAGACTCTTTGTAGCTTTTCAGTTGCCGTCTCTGATTTTGTGGTCTGTACAGATGAAAAATAGTTTGGTATATAAAAGAAGATGCATAAAGATGCTCAGGAAGTGGTGGGTTGGTGGTGGGGGAGGCGCACCAAATGTCACTTGTCTTTTTTTTATGACATTGTTAACAGAGGTGCAGCTGTTTTTGACTATTGGCTCTTGCCATTTCATAGAAAAACTGGTTAACCACAACAGACACACAGGAAAGAAAGTGTCAGTACCCACATACTGATGCTCTGTGAAGGGCATTTGGTGTTTTTTTTTTTTTAAGATGCATATTATACTCTATAGCATGAGTAATGGAAATAACAAAAAAAAAAAAAGTCAGCTAACACATATAAAATGATCCTTTAGTGCAAATAAAAGCAGTATTAAACCCAAAACCAAAAATGCATTATATTGCAGCTTACCAATCATTAGATGTGGTGGCTGCATTTGTTTTTCTTTCTTTGGTTTTTTTCCCCCCTGGTGATCTGGCCAGTAACACACCTCCAGTATTAGTGAAACACCACTCCTGATGAATGAGCACAGGAGGCACAGTAGATAGCAGCATTGTCAGTCTGGGGGGACTGTTAAATGTTTTAGCAGATTTAAATTCACTAACAAATTGAAGCCAAACTTCATCTTACAGCTTATAAACAGTTACAGCAAACAGTTTTTTTCCTTGTGGGAAAAAGGTTTAGCATGAATAAATAAAAGCTGACCATTTTTATCACCCACCAGTGTAGGTAGTTTCTCTCATCCATGTAAACTGATACATTGGAGAGCTTGTGCTTTTGAAAAAACAACAATAAAACAACTTGCTGGCTGGATCACCAGATGAAAGAAGGCCTAAAAAAAGAAAACTAATACAGCCATCACATCTAAGAATTGGTAAGCTGCAATACAATATATATTTGCTTTTGGTTTTAATACTGCTTTAAGTGTATCTAATACCAAAATTATTTCAATTTTGGATAGAGTAGGGAAGTGTTAAAGCCTGACTGTTTTTATGACAATCGGTCCCTCAGTGAGATGTATCCCTTCTGTTGGCACTGTGGGCTGGATATGTGTAATTCACATGAACAAAAATTAAAGCGGACCTCCATTTATGATTTATTGTATACTGACACTGGGTCCAGCTTGACACAATGCCACACTGCACAATACAGTGCCTTGCAAAAGTATTCACCCCCTTGGCATTTTTCGTGTTTTGTTGCCTCACAACCTGGAATTAACATGGATTGTTTGAGGATTTGCATTATTAAATTTACAGAACATGCCCACAACTTTGAAGATTTTTTTTTTAATTTTTGTATTGTGAAGCAAACAATAAATAGGACAAAATAATAGAAAAAGTCAATGTGCATAACTATTCACCCCCCTAAAGTCAATGCTTTGTAGAGCCACCTTCGGCGGCTATCACAGCTCTAAGTCTCTTTGGATAAGTCTCTATGAGCTTGCCACATCTTACCACTGGGATTTTGCCCATTCCTCCTTGCAAAACTGTTCCAGTTCCTTCAAGTTGGATGGGTTGCGCTTGTGAACAGCAATCTTTAAGTCTGACCACAGATTTTCTATTGGATTGAGGTCTGGGCTTTGACTAGGCCATTCCAACACATTTGCAGGTTTCCCCTTAAACCACTCAAGTGTTGCTTTAGCAGTGTGTTTGGGGTCATTGTCCTGCTGGAAGGTGAACCTCCGTCCTAGGCTCAAATCACACACAGAGTGGTACAGGTTTTGTTCAAGAATATCCCTGTATTTAGCACCATCCATCTTTCCCTCAACTCTGACCAGTTTCCCAGTCCCAGCTGCTGAAAAACATCTCCACAGCATGATGCTGCCACCACCATGTTTCACAGTGGGGATGGTGTTTTTTGGGTGATGCGATGTGTTGGTTTGCGCCAGACATAGCGTTTTCTTCGATGGCCAAAAAGTTCAATTTTAGTCTCATTAGACCAGAGCACCTTCCTCCATACATTTTGGCAGTCTCCCATGTGCCTTTTCGCAAACTCAAAACGTGCCATTGTTTTTTTGCTGACAATAATGGCTTTCTTCTGGCCACTCTGCCATAAAGCCCAACTCTATGGAGCGTATGGCTTATTGTTGTCCTATGTACAGATACTCCAGTCTCTGCTGTGGAACTCTGCAGCTCCTCCAGGGTTACCTTAGGTCTCTGTGCTGCCTCTCTGATTAATGCCCTCCTTGTCCCGTTCGTGAGTCTTGGTGTGCGGCCGTCTCTTGGCAGGTTTGCTGTTGTGCCATGTTCTTTCCATTTGGTTATGATAGATTTGATGGTTTCCCTAGGGATCCTCAAAGATTTGGATTTTTTTTTTTTTTTGTTATAACCCAACTCTGACTTGTACTTCTCAACAACATTGTCCCTTACTTGTTTGGAGAGTTCCTTAGTCTTCATGGCAGTGTTTGGTTAGTGGTGCCTCTTGCTTAGGTGTTGCAGCCTCTGGGGCCATTCAAAAAGTGTGTATATGTAATGACAGATCATGCAACACTTAGATTGCACACAGGTGGACATCATTTCACTAATTATGTGACTTCTGAAGGTAATTGGTTGCACCAGAGCTTTTTATGGGCTTCCTAACAAAGGGGGTGAATACATACGCACATGCCAATTATCAGTTTTTTATTTCTGAAAAATCGTTTTATGTATATATTTTTCTAATTTGACTTCACCAACTTAGACTATTGTGTTCTGATCCATCCCATATAATTCAGATTAAAAAAAACCCATTGAACTAAAAGCTGTAATTTAACAAAATAGGTAAAAACTTTTGCAAGGCACTGTACATACAAAAGCCATGCTGTTCAGGGGGCCTGTTCAGGTTCTAGGGAATCAGCTTCCCCTCTGCACATTAACCCACAAGAAGTCCCTCGCTCAAGACTGCCCCCTTTCATACAATGCCTTAAATTCCTTCCACTGACCTCCAATATAAGAAACATTCTTCCCACTGAACTCCAATATCAAGAGCATTCTTCCCACTGAAGTCCAATGTAAGGGGCATGCTTTCCAGTGGCCACCAATGCAAGGAGCATTCTTCCCAGGGGCCACCAAGGCAAGGAGCATTCTTCCCAGGGGCCACCAAGGCAAGGAGCATTCTTCCCAGGGGCCACCAAGGCAAGGAGCATTCTTCCCAGGGGCCACCAAGGCAAGGAGCATTCTTCCCAGGGGCCACCAAGGCAAGGAGCATTCTTCCCAGGGGCCACCAAGGCAAGGAGCATTCTTCCCAGGGGCCACCAAGGCAAGGAGCATTCTTCCCAGGGGCCACCAAGGCAAGGAGCATTCTTCCCAGTGGCCATCACTGTATGAAGAATTTTTTCCACAGACCACCAATGTACTGAAAATTCTTCCCACTGGCCACCAATGTATGAAGAATTCCTCTCAGTGACCACCAATGTACAGGGCATTCTTCGGACTGACCACCAATGTAAGGACCATTCTTCCCACTAACCACCAATATGAAGGATCATTCTTTGGACTG
Organism: Lithobates clamitans; assembly: GCA_037952925.1. Taxonomy (NCBI): domain Eukaryota; kingdom Metazoa; phylum Chordata; class Amphibia; order Anura; family Ranidae; genus Lithobates; species Lithobates clamitans. The sequence continues at coordinate 2,620,090 of JBBGZY010000220.1, forward strand.
ACCACCAAATGTAAGGATTATTCTTCCCACTGACCACCAATGTAAGGGACATTCTTCCCACTGACCACCAATATAAGGGACATTCTTCCCACTGACCACCAATGTAAGGGACATTCTTCCCACTGACCACCAATGTAAGGGACATTCTTCCCACTGACCACCAATGTAAGGGACATTCTTCCCACTGACCACCAATGTAAGGGACATTCTTCCCACTGACCACCAATGTAAGGCACATTCTTCCTACTGACCACCAATGTAAGGAGCATTCTTCCCACTGACCACCAATGTAAGGGACACTCTTCCCACTGACCACCAATGTAAGGAACATTCTTCCCATTGTCCATCGCGTTAATGTACCACGAGTTATAGATTATAGTAATTAGCAGGTGTTTCCTCAGACATGAAAGTTATTTCAAGGGGGATCTCATTGTAAAAATCATTGGGAAAGGTTGTCTCTATGAAGGGGAAGGGTGTGCACTTATATTCAGTTACTTGTGCCCATAATAAATCATGGCATAGGCGGCAAATAAGAGGTTAACAGCCTTTAAGTGAGATTCCAGAAGCATGCATTAGGTATGGCTGCAGTAAAGGAGGGCTTGAGCTCTCTGTACACAGTCAGTGGGAGGGGAAGAGAGATTTTAAATTGAGTTTAGGCGAAGCAGCCTTTCACTTTTGTCCTGGCCTGCTCAGCATCGCAGGAGGAGCAGATCACAGCAGCCAGTGCCAAGATACAGGTATGTTGTAAGGAAATCTGAAAACTGGTCTTGTTAGTTTTCTGGGGATCTGAACATAAGAGAATGGAATATCCTGATACCAGCTCAGAATTTAGTTTATTAAAAATAGTTGTGTGAAAGATGATTGCTAATTATTATGGCACCCTTAAAATGCCAAAACATGGTGTGCTGTGCCTACATATTAATATTATATTCTGGCCCCTGGCGTTCCTATGATCACACTGGGTCCTTATGTCTTAGGTTATTAGAACGGTGCTGTAGGTCTGCGAGACTTCAACTATGCAAGCTCGCTGTGGTTGTAATTTGCATAATATAGCACCCTGGGTTGTGAATCCGATTGGACAATATGTGGTTTTTAAGAACTTGCATTGTGCCTTTTTGTTTTCTAATGAACAAAGAGCAACAGTTAAAATAACGCCCCCTATAAAAACCGATCGTTAATTTTATTTTATGGTTCTGATTTAGTGACGTACTGAATGACAGTGTTGCTGTGGGTGAGATTTCATTTTTTATTTTCTATAAGCCACAAAATATATACAAAATGTTAAAACTGTTGTATTATATCTGTATTGTAGTTACAAAAAAAAAAAAAAATCAGATAGGTAAGATTTTAATCTTTTGGAATTATTTTGGACAGTAAAATTTAGATATGTTCTACAGAACTGCAAACTGCTTGTCATTGCTGTCAAAGTACAGTCTTCAGAGTGTGTAATCTACTGTCGTTTCACAGCAGTGGGAAGATGAAGAGAAACATAAAATTATAGAGCAAACAGGAATCTAAAATGTAAGTGTTTACTTATCCAGGGTCTTCATTTAGATCAGGGTTTCTCAACTAGGGTTGCATGGAACCCTAGGATTCCTCCAGAGGTTGCTAGGAGTTCCTTCAGCAATGAGCAATTTCTACCTCTCAGATAAGTTTCCATTGACACCATTGACCCTTTTAGCGATTTGCAAGGGGGGAATTGTTCCCAACATCCAGAAATGTAAGGAGCATTCTTCCCACTGACCATCACACTAATGTATGAGCTGTAGATAAAGGAATTTCTAGCAGGGGTTCCCTGAGACCGGAAAGTTATTTCAAGGGTTCCTCTCTGTTGAAAAGGTTAAGAAAGGCTGAACATTGTTGCATTTAGGATTCCTTAAGGTTTATAGTTAAATTCTTTAGTGCTTTAGCTAGTAAAAAAAAAAAAAAAAAAAAATTCAAAACATCTTTTACTTTTACTTTACTTTACATATTTACTTCTAAAGCCAAAATAAAAGCAGAGGTCCAAACTGTGTGTATGTTTGCAGATGGATTTGAAATCTGCACACTGCTGTCTAGACAATAGCATACAATGCAGCTTGAAATTAAAAATAGGCTCTGATCCTAAAATCATTTTTGAAAGTTATGTAACCAAGCTATCTTCTAGGAATAAATTCCACCTCGCGGGCTTCGTACTGTACATTGCAGCAGGTGGATGGTGATGGCAGCTCTCTCACAGTGATTATTGCATCATACCTACATACAGCACAATTCACCTGATCTGTAATATGCAAGGGGCTGACTTCCTATCACTCTGGTTATAGTAAGCGCCCTGAAATCCTGCAATATCCTTGGAGGATGAAGGTAGAGGAAAAAAAATAAAAAAAATAAAAAAAGGAAAGCAAGGGAGAAAAGGAAAGGAAGAGAGGCGAGAAAAAGAAGAGAGGCGAGAAAAAGAAGAAAGGTGTGAAAAAAAAAGAGAGGAAGGGAAAAGAAGAAGAAGAGGAAAAAGGAGGAAAAAGGAAAAGAAAAAAAAGGAAGAGTTAATGAAAAGAAAAAGGGAAGAGGAAAGAAAAGAAAAAGGGAAGAGGAAAGAAAAGAAAAAGGGAAGAGGAAAGAAAAGAAAAAGGGAAGAGGAAAGAAAAGAAAAAGGGAAGAGGAAAGAAAAGAAAAAGGGAAGAGGAAAGAAAAGAAAAAGGGAAGAGGAAAGAAAAGAAAAAGGGAAGAGGAAAGAAAAGAAAAAGGGAAGAGGAAAGAAAAAAAAAAAAGGGAGGGAAGAGGAAAGAAAAAAGGGAAGAGTAAAGAAAAAAGGGAAGAGGGAAAAAAAGGAGGAGAGGAGAAGGGGGAAGTGGAGGAAAGAATGTAGGAAGGGAGCAGAGAAGGAGGGATTACTAAAGAAATAGAGGGGGGGAGGGAAGCAAGATAAAGTTTGATTGGCATTTAGTGACAACTTTACTTTGTCTTCATGCAATATACATTACCTAGAGCAGTACATTCATTTTTGGCAAAATAAAAAAAAAAAAAACGTAGTCATTTTTTCACACACCAATATTTATCACCCCCAAACATGTATTTAGCTCACCTGAAAAAAAAAGTGAATTTCAAAAAAATTACGTCTATCCCAAGGATGGCCATACATTATACAATTTTCTTGTACAACTTTCCTTTAAATTTACCAAAACCATATAATACGAGGTCAAACCTTAACACTTTCAATGTGTATGCAATCAGGCAGGCCCTTGCACTACATAGTTGAAGGTAAATCTAAAGAAAATTGAATAAGAAAATTGTATAGTGTATGGCCAGCTTAACACTATATGTAACCTGTAATCTTTATACACCCCTAAATGTAAGCCAACTCCCTAACCGTAGACTGAACCTATCATCATACCCATTATCCAACGAACTGTCATGCTGAGATTTGTCATTCCAATAAATGACAATAATAATTGTTTGAGCACCAAAAGGATGAAATGATGCTTTGTCTCGTCTCCCAGCAGAACTGCAATACTCTGACCTTATACTAATTGTAGAAGAAGAGGGAGGGTAGATCTCCTATTTTTGGTTCCTTGATCTGTTTGGTTTACCTCCTCAGAGCTGTACACACATTGAACTGTACACACAGTGAAATCATCACAGTCACTAAATACATTTCACTTTGTGCAGTTCTTTCTTCTCTCATGTCCATGATCTTACTATGTCAAAGAATAACATTCTGTTTTTTTTAATTTTTTTTATTAGATCTTGGATTGTACTGTGAGCAAACTTTATAAAATGAGACGGTTTGTAAAGAGACATGCTTTTTTTGCTCATAGCAGCCAATCAGAGTAGGTGTCCAGTTTCAAGGAGAGGAGGCAGCTAAAACTTTACTGGTTGATTTGGTCATCAGTTTACTCCTAGAAAATTGTCAGAATGCCGGTGTCTTGCCAAGAAAGTTCCCCTGGCGGATAAGGACCCCCCCTGTACAGTGCAGCGCTTGCACAGTACGAACTACTAGGAGCCGCCAAAGATAGCCGAAGCTGAAAATCTTCAATCAGCTGTACACGGCGCCTGCGCCCTAGGTCCAGGTTCAAGCCCCACCATCAAAGTGGACCTAGAGGGAGAATATATTTCCGCCGACTCCTACTGCGCAGTAGAGAGGGGTCCTTATCCGCTGAGGGGAACTTTCTCGTCAGAACACCGGGATTCTTTTCACAAGAGTGTTGGACATCCTAGGCTAGGACAAATATATAATTACTAGAGTCGCGGAGAGACATAAGAAATAAAACTTTAGTTTTCAATATGTAGCAAGGTCCCGGACCTCCAAAAGGCCTAATGGTGACCACCAGAGTCAGGGATAGCCGACATCCGTCTTTGTAGAGTGGGTTACCAGGCATGGTGGGTGCTAGACCCTTTTTAAATGCAAAAGAGATTAATAGAATTGTGGGAGAGAGGGTTGGGCCAGGACACCCTTGAGTAAATGCAATGATACTTGGTAGACTCTGAGACTTCTATTAGGTAGACAGCTATACAGGGGAAGGTCTCCAGCCGGATACCAATTCTGTATAGGTAGGACCTGTCTCCAATACAACAATCTTGTAACAGTCCCTAACGGAAGTTGTATTTAACTATTGGCAACACAGAATAGTTCTGCTCTTACACTACAGTCTCTCACTGTAGACTTTTACTCACGGAGCTCCCAGTCTTTCACTAGACTTACAGATCCAATCGCCACTGAATCTCCTGAGCTCTTCCAACCTTCTCACTGAGTATCTTCCTCAAGCATAACCCCTGCTTCCCTGCTGGGTCCCTAGCTTGACACTCACAGATACTCAAGCGTCACCCCACTGGCCTGCTCGGTCCCTGGCTTGGCACACAAGGCTGCTCTGCAAGCGGCACCTCCGCTGGCTGGGTCCCTGGCTTGACACCTGTTGAAGTTATCCAATTCTTCACCATCCCCGGTTGGTGAGAATACTACTTCGATACTTGCTTCAGCTACTCACTGTGGTCCCTGGTAATAAGGTGGTTGGTCCCTTACTGGCAACAGTTTCCCTTCTACCTCTGACCACGACAGGTTCTCTGGCCGGCAGAACCGTCACTTCTGGTTGGACTGCAAGCCGCAGCCCCAACCTTACGCTGCTCTCTTGCTCCTGGATAGGCCCTCAGACAGCCTAGCAGCCAGATGTCCCCGGGATAGGCCTCAGACTCTGGTCTAGCAGCCCGGGGCAGCACAACACACGTCCACCCAGACAACCGTCCAGGTGGCACAGAACACCAATCACCTGACTCCACCCAAATAAATAGGCTCTCCCAACAGGCCAAGGGATTTAAGAAAATCCCTGCCCATTGGCTGAGATAGCCCATATACTCCTAATCTGTCCTTGCATTGCCCTTATCTTATCTAATGTCACCAAGCACCCGGCCACCTAGTGACAGAAGAGAGAAGTGCAGCAACTCTAGACTTAGGGTGAAATCAACTGATCCCTCATAATTGTCTAAGGCAACTATACCTGGCATGTAAATTTAGGAGCAACCCTGCCTAAACATCAGGGTGCTACATAAAAAAATATATTGGCGTGATTGTGTCAGCCAGAACAAGACGCAAGCTGACCATAGATTGTTTAAATCTCATCCGATTTAGCAGGGATCAGCCGAGATTCTAAACATCTATGGGCAGGCTCATTGTACCCAAGTCGATCTATCGAACTACACAAGTCAATTGTGGCACTCCCTCACGGACCCCCCTAACACAGCTTTATTACCAATGCAGGATTCTGACTATAATCCTCAATTTATTTGTACTGTGAGACTCCTTGTTTGAGTCTGCAAGCTTTGTGTCTATACCCATTTAAACTTCCATCGGAAGGACCAGGTTGTTTGATCTTCCTCCGCTGGGCCAAAAAAAAAAACTCCAGGTGTGCAGGTTGAATTAAAACCTCCATACACACCACCCACTGACAACGCCATTTTTTACTCTTGCTGCAATATTACTATTTTTTGTTTTAATTACCGTTAACCTCGTTTAGAATATAAATCCTCCTATATAATTACCCCTGATGAAAGGATTTTGAACCTGAAACGCATTGGGTACCGCTAGGACTTATCCCCAATGTTGGACACCGGAAAGTACTATCGGACATTGGAGTGAAACTACTTTGTATATGTACCGTTATATTTCATTTACAAGATATCATTTTATGTGTAATTGTGCTATTGTCAGTGTTTGTTTTATCAATCATCATGTGAAGATGATTTTTTAGCAGTCTGTCTTTTTTGTTTAAAGCGGGGGTCCACCTATCTATCGTTTTTTTTTTTTTTTGAGTTCATTCACAAACTTTTCTTCTCAGCATTACATACTCACATATTGTGTGTAATATGTCCGCCTGTGTCAGATTTCGTCGGAAAGAATAACTTATATTATTCACTGCAGGCGGTTTCCATCTTCATTGTGGGCATTTGAAGCCCACAAGCATTTATTTCCTGGATGTGGTGAATGCTGTGCTCCCAGCATTCACCGCTCGTTCCCGCACATGCTCAGTGGCATCCTGGGAAGCCTGAGACTAGCTCCCAGGTGTCTGGGAGAGGCTAGAAACACGCCTACTCCCACGGGAGGAGAACCAATAAGTGCAAAGAAGAATAAAAAAATAAAAAGGTAAATACGGCGATTTAAATTTTTTTAAACGGCATGTCAGCATCTAGGCAAGGAAGAGAATACATACAGATATTGTTCAAAATTTGGGTGGAACCCCGCTTTAATAAATTATTATTTTTTAACCAATTTATTAGTGTCTTTGCCAATTTAAAGTCCCACTTTCTGGGGGGGGGGGGGTAGAAACTACCTTTTCGATGTCTAGGAGACTGAAAAATGAAGACCACATTGTGGGCTGGAGCGGTTTCTTCTTTAGAGTTAAAAGCAGTATTAAATAAACCCGAAAGCAATCATTATTCAGCATCTTAAAGTGATATTGAAAGGTTTTTTTTTTTTTTTTTTTTTTAACAAATCATACTTACCTGCTCTGTGTAGTGGTTTTGCACAGAGCAGCCCCAAACCTCCTCCTCTCTGGTCCCCTGCCGGCTCTCCTAGCCCCCCCCCCTCCTGCTGAGTGCCCCCACAGCAAGTAGCTTGCTATGTGGGCACACGAGCAGGCTCCCTCCCGACCCAGTGTTCGGTGTGTCCATTCACACACGGAGTGTGGCTCAGCCCAACCCTCGCTCATTTCCTCATTGGCTCACTGGCTGCGATTGACAGTAGCGGGAGACAATGGCTACCTCTGCTGTCTCAACCAATGAGGAGAGAGAGACCCAGGAGAGCTGAGGCTCTCGTGCACATCGCTTGATCGGGATGGGGCTCAGGTAAGTATTAGTGGGGGGCTGGGTACACTGTTGAACACAGAAGGTTTTTAACTTACATGCATGCAACGCATGAAGGTAAAACATTTTGAGCCTTTACAACCACTTTAACATTTCCTAGATGTGTTGGCTGCATTCATTTTTTTTTCTTAAGGCTTTCGTTCCTTTATTTTCGTCTGCTGATCTGACCAGTAAGTCTGTTGTTTTTCAACAGAAGAAGCTGTCCTCCAGATGTAGCAGTTAGAGAGTTAAGACAAACAATTTAAACACTGACAGAGGTGCTTACAATGAACAGCTTTTACTTATTTTTGTAAAACCTTTATCTCAAAAGAAAAGAAAACAAACAAACAAAAAAAAAAAAACGCTGTAATTTGTTAGGACCCTTTCACACTGGGGCGGGGGCGGTTGTTAGTGGCGCTTTACTGTCAGTATTCAGCCACTAGCGGGGTGGTTTTACCCCCCGCTAGCAGCCGAGAAAGGGTTAGAAACTACCGCAAAGCGCCTCTGCAGAGACGCTTTGCCGGCGGTATAGCCGCGCTGTCCCATTGATTTCAGTGGGCAGGAGCAGTGAAGGAGCGGTGTATACACCGCTCCTTCACCGCTCCGAAGATGCTGCTAGCAGGACTTTTTTCCCGTCCTGCTAGTGCACCGCTCCAGTGTGAAAGCCCTCTGGGCTTTCACACTGGAGACACAGCAGCGGCTGTTTTGGCTCGGTTTGCAGGCGCTATTATTAGCGCAATAGCGCCTGCAAACCGCCCAATGTGAAAGGGGCCTTAGTGCATCTAAATCTGCTAGTGCATCTAACAATCCCCCCTCCCCAGACTGATAATGATGCTGTCAAGAGGTGTCTCTGTTGCTCCCTTTTTCAGACTGTAAGTACCCCAAGTCAGGCAGTGTGTTAATGGCCAGATCACCAGTGAGAGGGGGAAAAAGCCTAAAAAAGAAAAACGAAATGCAGTCACAACATCTAAAAATTGATGAGCTGAAATAGGATACATTTTTGGTTCCAAGTTTAATACTGCTTTAAGTTACACTGGTTGGAACAATTTTAGGTATTCCATAAATTGAGACGTCATAGTTATGAAGTTCCAGTCATTAGTTTGCATAACTTACAGTTCTGAGTGAAATTCTAAAAAGGTCAAGTGTGTCAAATGTGCCACCACATCCTGCTAAAGCTAGACTTTTAAACCAAATTAGTAAAGTCCCGCTAGAAGTCGCTGATCACTGACATTACCAGTATAGTGTTCTAGCTGCATACATTCCAGTATATATACACACACACTATAGTTTGTAGATGCTATAACCTTCACACAAACCGATTAGTATACACTTATTGGGTTTTTTTTTTTGTTTTGTTTTTTACCAAAGGCATAACAGAATACATTTTGGCCCTAAATTTAAAAAGAAATTTGATTTTTTTTTGGATACGTTTTATAACAAAGTAGAAAATAGAGATAAAAAAAAAAGAAGAAAAAACACTGCCCAAAGAAAGCTCTATTTGTGTGAAAACAAATGATATAAAATGTAATTTGCATACAGAGTTGCATGACCGAGCAATTGCCAGTTAAAGTAGCACAGTATTGAATAGCAAAAAATGTTAAGTCGTCAAGAAGGTAAAACAGGGGTCTCAAACTGGCGGCCCTCCAGCTATTGGGAAACTACAAGTCCTATGAGGCATTGCAAGGGTGACAGTTACAAGCATGACTCCCACAGGCAGAGTTTCGCAACAGCTGGAGGGTCGACAGTTTAAGACCCCTGGGGTTAAACCTTCTGGAGGTCAAGTGATTAAAGCGGAACTAAACCCTCCTATCCTTTTCAGCAATGGTAGCTGCCATTTTAGTTTCCGTTTGATCTGAAACTGCCATGGTGCTGCACATGTGATCAGTTATGAATCCAGCTTTTTGATGGTCTGACAGTTTGGTTGAGAGTACCAGCAAATGTTACAGTTAACATTGCCGGCATGCCAGGAATGTAACGGCTTTTTGAAACCCTTGAATCGATGGGTTCAGTTCCGCTTTAAAAGCACCTGACAGTTCCTTCTATCTTTTGGGGACTTTATCAGTGCAATCTCGTCCAGAGTTCCCCAATTTAACCACTGTGGTCATTATGAGGGGTTACCACTCTCTGTTGGATTTATATTGTTTTAATATTACAGAAAATTAATTGGAGAAGCCAGAACACACAGATGGGCAGGGACACCCAAAGACTCCAGGTGATCAGGAACAGAAATCTGACGTATGGCAGTCTACTTTAAAAAGGTGTCCTTAGTGATATGTCAAGATTGTAGTCTCTGTTTAGTTATTCTGCGGAATGATCATTCTGTAAACCCACAAACCCATACTGGCAGATTTTACTTGCTTATGTCCTATGTAGACCTTTATGGCACTGGCCTTATCCCAAATGCACAATCACAAATGGCTGATAAAGTCCATCCTGGCTAATTAACAGTTTCCCCAAGATCAGCCAGCCAGGATTGTCTTCACAGGTCAGAAATAGAACAAAACATGCAACGGTCTCCCAAATAGATTGCTAAATCCCAGATGATTTAGAGGGACCGCCCGAGATACGAACCATGCATGAGCAGGCAAGTTGTACCAGAGTTGATCGATCAATCAACTTGGGTACAACCAGCCTGGTGGATTTTTCCATGCGATTATTACCAATGTCTATAGCCACTAGTAATAATTACTGTGTGTTCTCCTGGCTGGGACGTCTCCCCCTCCCATCCCCACTGGGAAAACATAATAGCTCCATGGAAGGGACCCCCCCCCCCCATCCACACTGACTGTGTGGATGGGGGAATTGAGCCATTTTCTTTCCTGCGACCCCAATCTATGGCCGTCTTTACAGTATGTCTATGTGAATCTTAAAGGATTAAGTAGCCTATTCATGTAAAAAGGAGGTGATTTTGTTTATATTTTGTGCAGAATCTCAATGTGATGGCATGCATGCTTTTGATTCAGGATTGGTGGGAATTTTCATGCTGTGGATGTGACAACAGAAGAGTGACATTGAGTTTAAGGTTGTGTTTGGAAGTTACCATATTGTTGTAGGTTGCTTGATATGAGAATTGTTCCCATATGGGCACTTAAAGTAAAATCTTATGGACCCAAGTCAGACAGTATCTCAGCCTGTTATTATAAACAGCTGGAATTTAATGACTGGTAGATTGCAAAGTCTCTTATAGAAGCTTTTAGCCTTTCAATCCACCCTATTTTAATGTTGACCAGACATCGCTGAGAAGATGGAGTCATTTAGCGCTAGGTGTGCATGATTACTGCATTCACTATACAGGAAACCCAATCCCTTTCTTCGCGTCACAATTACTTTCCAGTGACATGCATGAAAAATTCTGTGGTGAGATCAATGGTATTAAATTTTCCTTCCATTAAGGAAAAATTCCAACTGAAAAAAAGTCATATTTAAAACTAAGCAATATGTAATTACCAGGAATCCTCCTTTACATTACATTTTTTTTCCATTTGAAGTAAATTTGTGCCCCATTACATTTTGAATGTAATGGGGCACAAATTTTGAAAATGTCAATTTGCATTCCTAACAGCAGGCACCACATTTTGCCTGCTTTCATTATGCAAAAATGCTTCTCTGATATAGTCTCACACAGGGCCATCTTTAAAGCAGGGCAAAAAGGGGCAGCTGCCCTGGGCCCCGTCATTTTTGTGGGGCTCAAACCAGCTGCCTCGTACTTGCCAATTATTCCAGTTTAAATCCCCTCGTCCCTAAAGGTTTTAGTCCTGTGCTGTGTCCTGATATCTCAGTGTGAAGTTCTGTTACTAATGCTGCCCAGCTCTGCCCTATTGTTGTGTACAGATGACTCACCTGCAAACCCTGTGTTTACATGTAAATACCAGCATTCATTTGTAAATAGCGTCAGACCGGCAGCATTCATATGTATATTATGCCCCCATGAGGTCGTATCCACCATCACCTATACTGAATGCTGCACACTGGGGAGACAAAGGGGCATGATTGAAAGTCCTGCCTACAACTGTGGTCATTAAGCCTACCATCTCAGCCTATTTTGCAAAGGTAAGCAAAATTAGTGGGGTGGGGGGAGGATAGTGTGAGGTGTGCAGAGGTAGGCAGAGAGGGAATTACAGTTTGGGGTGCACAGGTGCGCAAGAAGGGGATGTAAAGAATTAAGGAAGGTGGGTACAAAGTTGAGCAGAGGAGGCAGGTAGAGTTAAAGGGGAGGGAGATTGGAGTGAAGAGGTTGGGGGTGGTTTGGGGTGCAGAGGTTAGGGTGGATAAAGATAGTAGGTCGTGTGAAGGGCAGCCCATTCATTTCAATGGGCTGCTCTATGTGCTACAAATGCGGAAGAAAGTCCCTAACCCTTTTTCAAAATCACACGGTGCCAAGGCTCATGTCAGCAGATGCCTGAGGGTGTCATTAACAATTAATGGCACTGCTGTGTATCTGCTAAAGGGTAGCGCGTTCCTGTGGTGCCAGGAAAGCGATTTTGCATGTGTTCCCAGGACACACACACAAATGTGAACACAGGTTAAACGTCTCAGTTATATTGGTGGTCAGTGTAAATCTGCTCATTATATTGGGGCTTGGTGTACAATCCTTTCAGTCACACTAGTGGCCAGTGTGAATATCCCCCTTACATTGGTGGTCAGTGTCAATCCCTCCTTACATTGGTAGTTACTGTGAATGCTTATATTATATTAGTGGTCAGCGTAACCCCTATTACATTGGTGGCCAGAGCTGAAACGCCTCTATATTGGTAGCCAGTAAAAAAAAAAAAAAAAAAAGTAAAAAAAAAAAAAGCATTGCCATTGATCACACCCTCCCCTCCCCCTAGAATTGCCACTGATCCCAGGAGTTCTAGGACTCCTTAGGAGTTTTCTGTCTATTAATGGGTCCCCTCAACTCCCCAGTCCATGGTGTGCAGGCAGTGAGGGGATGATGTACTGTAACCCCTAGCAACCAAAGAGTAAGCAGTAATGATGTGCAGTAACCTCTAGCAACCAATCAGTGAGCAGTATTGATGTACAGTAATTTCTAGCAACCAATCAACAAGAATCCATGTGCTGTAACCTCTAGCAACCAGTCAGTAAATGGTAATGAGACACTGTACGCTGCTGGTGTCAGTAGTTTTATATATTTTTTTATTTTTAGGTTTTGGTTTTGTTTTTTTTTACCATTTGCCTTTTATCATTTTTTTTTTTTTTTTTTTATGGAGCCCTTGTTGGGGGGCTTTGATAAAATATCAGGGGCCCAATCCAGCCTTTTTCAACCAGGGTGCCTAAAAATTGCCCCAAAATTGTATCCAAGCCGGCGGGTGGATGAAGCCTGCCTTTTTAGTTACACCAAGCCACAGATTTTCATTGTACACCAATACAACCTTCTAGCTGCCAACCTTCTAACAACCAATGACATCATCAGTTGATAAGGAGGATGTCAGCTGCTTGCATATCATCCTTGTTTGACCCTCCCCTGCGTTTCCACATCAGCTTTAGGGTCACGTTAGCTGATGAGGAAAAACTGAGGGAGAAGAGAAACACTGGAATACTAGTCACACTAGTTGCAATTGTATTTGCTTTGGAAGAATAAACCATGTGTATTGATGTTGCTGCATTATGTAAAAACTATTAGAATAGTTTTTACATTTTAGAATGGGGTGCCATTTAGAATGGACTGTCCATTACTTTGGAGGGTGCCTCAAGATTGTCCATAAATTTTTAGGGTGCCTGAACTGAAAAAAAAAAAAAAAAAGATTAAGAAACACTGGTCTAAACAGACTTCTGATGTTTCACCTTTAAAACAGAGAAAAGATATGGAGGACGCAGCCCTCAATATTCTGCTCTGCAGCCTCAGCTGTGCTGAATGAATGAACATGAATAGCTGTACAAAGCTTCCCGTTCATTCAAACGGAAGCATAGTAAACACAGTTTACTATGTTTCAGTTATGAATGGACAGAGTCAGTGATCGATACGGATCACAGACTCTCAATCCAGAAAAGGAACACACATTTACCAGCCTCTTCCCTGCTTTCCATCCTGACAAATGGAGGATGAGGGGGTCAGGAAGGAGCACTGGGGGTCTGGAGAGCATACAGGGTGCAGTAGAAAGAATCCAAATAGGAGGATTCAGCAGGGGCAGCTGCATATAGAGGAACCAATCTCTCTATTTTCCTCCTGCAGCCACTGAAGGCACGCTTCTCCTTCTCTCCCTCCCGCGGGCATTGAGCAGCTGCAGAAGGAAAATGGAGAGATTGGTCCCGCTATATGCAGCCGCTCATGCCACTCTTCCTATCCAGGTTTTAGGGGGGCTGCATCATGGGGCCAGATTACAACTGCGACCCCCGTGACCCCTGTAGGTACGCCCCTGCCTCACTGACCACTGTAGCTGCAAGTACTATAGAACAATTCATCCTGAAAAGTCATAGCAGAAGCATTTAAGTTGTTTTTGTCCTCATCTCTCAGCTATCTCTGCTCCCCCCTCCCAGCAATGACCTTCCTGCCTTCTACTCTCTAATATAAATAAACAGCAGGGTGAGGTAGGAGAGAATAACTTCAATAACTGCAGTGCTTCTGCTGTGAACTTTGAGGATGAAGTGATTTTGTTGAATTGCTGGCTGCTGCTAATTGAGGTTTTCTGTAGTATGTGCAGAGGGACTCTTGTTCTTAGAACATCAAGCCATTGCTATTGCAGGATGGAAATTGGCGTGGCTACATTCCCCAAAGCCAGAAAGAAAGGGGGCCATGTGATTGACATACTTCCCATCTTTTTGCCTCTTTTCTCTGTAGCCCTAAGTAAATATATATTTAATGACCTGGTGCTAGATGTTTAGCGCAGAACAAAAAAGGTAAGCCAGCGTTCCAGTGTAAAGCACCTATATAATACAGGATTGTTTGTGCATTACTTATTTTATTAACCCAAGTACTTCTGATATTCTCTCATCCAATATAGTGAACATAATGGGTCTAGACTCCAAGCAGGTGGCGCTGTTGGCGTTGCTGGTGGCCTCAGTAATATCGGTGGTAATTGCGCTAATTCTGAGTTTGGTGAAGAGCAGCGAAGTCCCAATTCCTCCTGGAACCAAGGTAATACCTGACAGTGTTTTCTGCGGTGATGGCACTATGTATCGATCACATGACCTGGTGACATCATATAGAGCACCTGTCATAAGAGAAAAATGTAAGCTTCTATTGCGGATCCCCCCCTTCTGAAAAAAGTTGCCTGGCAGCCACCCTATCATGGAAGAAAATGCAGATCAGCACATCTGCCTTCACTGACTGCATACTTGCTGCTGGTCTGTGATACAGTTCTAAAAGAAGAAGGTGAGCAATGTTAGGCCATGTTTTTCTTCTATGGCAGGTTTTTTAAGGGGGGGGGGCATATCAAGAGAGAAATATGGAAGCTGCCATTGCTGAGTTGTTTTTTATTTTCAGATGTTGGATGACTCTCAAAACGAATGAAAGAAGGATTAGGATGACAGCCCCTTTTGTGACATCTTCCATATTTCTGTTGGGTTCTTTTTAAAGGGGGCCCACACACAAGCAAACTATCACATAGATTATGTATTTTTTAGACTTGATAATCTTGTATCTAAGTGGTCCAATAAAAAGTTACAAAGGATGCCAGACAACTGGATCAAAAGTTGAAGTGGCTGTAAACCCTTACATATATCCAGTGAAGTGATAGAGATGAAACAAATTCTCCTACATAAGTACCTGTTTATTTGCAGTCTTCTCTTCAGACATTCAAAGTGCAGAATTTATAAAGCTTGTCTGAGGAGTCAGGAAAAAGAGGGCGGAGGGACTGTAGTTACACTGTGCAGAGCTCAGTGGGGAGAGCTCGGAAAATTGGATTGGTGGGAGGGGAGGGACCCCCTCCACACAGCACACAGTAAATCAGCTGGAGCTCCCTCCCGTCACCTTTTTTCTCTTGGTGTCAGGAAAACCTGTCAGAAGGCATTCATGCTGATAGTAGAGGAACCGTGCAACAGACTGAAATGACACTTAGAGCTCTGGATTGAGACTCACTATAGAAGGATATGCTTTGCTCATATTTCATGTCTGAGGTTTACAACCACTTTAAGAAGTAAACGCTGCACTCCTTATCGCGATTTTTATGTAATGTGATATGAAAATGAATTTGCAATCCTTGCATAGTATAATTGTATACGTAATCGCTGTTTATTTACGTTTTTTTAGTGGTTTGTATAAAAAAAAAAAAAATCTTCAGGGATTCGGCAGCGCCATCTTGAGTACTGTTTCTGACTGATCTTTGGACATCATTTTGCCCTTCCTTGATTATCTTGCTACAATCTCGTGCATGCGCAATTGTTTATTATCCAAGCCTCTTTCTCAAGAGGATTGCCGCTATAGGAATCAGTTTACCAAGGTGGTTTACTCCCCCTGTAACGTCACACAGTCACAAGGGGAGAATCAGGAAGATGAATGCCCAGTCTCGCGAGTCTGCAAAGCTATGCCATAGACAGCAGAACACTCGTTAACATTATGCTGTGGATGGGGAAACGGCACACATAGTGTGCCGTGAAAGCGCAGGTCGGATAGCGCATGCGCCGGTGACGTAATCAAACTTTGCGGGACAGATTGCAAGCAATTGTAACAAGTAAGAAGAGTTTCACAGGCATCAATCAATTGGTTTATTTATGAGGAGTACAATTTGCTAAAAGCAGAAATGGTTTATAGTAGCAATATACTGTCTTTCAACAGGTTTTAGAAGTTAAAGAAAAAAAAAAGAAAAAAAAAAAAGTGTGATAATGTATCAAAGCCTATTACAAATTTAAAAAAGCAAAATTTACAAACCCACCACCACAGATTAAAAAGGGTTTAGGCAACAATGGCCCAAATAACCACACACAGCCCACAAACATTCACTGCGTTATAGACCAGAAAAGGATGCAAATGCTTATGGTTTTAATTATCCTTCCAGCACTGCAACTTGTAATCTTTGCTATTTCTCCAAGCAATGCCAAATACCATCAGTGTGAATCAATGCAGTAAGCTGGATCAACGTATGATTGCTACCATTTTAAAAATTGTAGTATGCTAAAAGAAATAGTATAGAACAGTGCGGATAAAAACACGACTAAGTCAGGTGGATGGTACTGCAGCACAACGCATTGCGCTTCTGAGTGGACACAAGAACGAAGTATCACTCTATGACATTTCAAATATAGTTGTAGCAATTACTCTCGGTGGAGCTGCTGGTTGAAAGCGGGCTGTTACCCTCACTTTTGCCACCTCTATTTCACCGTCACCGGGTCTAGGGTCCCGTTGAGTTTACCTCCGGACAATGTAGTCACCAGACACTCGAGTATCTTTTCCAATGCTTTAATGAACAAGTAATAAAGGAAGTAGCAGGAAAGAGGCAGGAGGAAAACAGCAGGGAAGCTCAAATACCTTTTTTTAGTATTCTCTAGTGTATTGATAGGAATTGAACACTTGTAGCTGAATGTACTCCCCTTGTGGGATTCAATCTTTGGCCGCCTGGATAGGCCTCTCTCACTTGCCTAGCAGTCAGCGCACAGCACGAACAAAAGTCTCTGCCACAGACTTGTTTGTAGCAAAACCCTACGTTCCTCTGCCACAGGATGTATTGGTTTACAGTGAATATCAGACACAGCACTTGAACCTTTAAGCCAACCCGGCAGTACTATGCAATAAGATTACTTCAGGATACGTCCTCCAACTGAGTCACCAGGCCCCTCTCCAGACCAGCACTCTGGATGATCCTTCCATGACGGGTCCTCCCCTGGGATCTCCTCAGTTGTCCAGCTTCTTCACTCGGGATAGACAGCCCAGGACCATCCCTCTGCTGCTGTGGTAGGCCCCAGACAAGCTTCTGGGTCCACCCACACGCTGCAGCCGCGTGGAACTCCGGATCGGAGGACCCAGAGGTGGTACTCCTAACGCATACCCGTCCGCCAGGAGGGCCAGCAGGTGGCTGAAAACGAACCCCAAACATGGCGTCTGTCCCATAAATACCCCCCTCCCAGAATGCAACTCGGAGGACCACCTCCACCGAGTTGTCTCCGGGACAGAGGAGCACTCATACGCTTCAGCACGTTGCTTTTCCAACACTGGCCCATGGTGACAACAACACCCACCGGCA
Organism: Lithobates clamitans; assembly: GCA_037952925.1. NCBI lineage: Eukaryota > Metazoa > Chordata > Amphibia > Anura > Ranidae > Lithobates > Lithobates clamitans. The sequence goes on from JBBGZY010000220.1 coordinate 2,637,513, forward strand.
CAGTGTGAAATTACACACAACTCAGCCAAGCACGAACAGAGGCAAATCTAACTTCACCTAACAAGTAACCCACTAAATTTACCTATCAGCGGTAGACTAGAAATCTACCAGCGCTACATAGTAAAGAAAATAAATAAATCGTGTGGAGGCATTGGAACCCACATTGCCTTGCTCCCTGCTGGGGCTTAGAATGACAGCCTCCCATACAGTAAAATGCTGCGTTTGCCATGCAAGCTAGTGTGACCCAACCCTGAAGGAGAAGTTAATGGGTGAAAGTTAAGTGCATTAGTTGTAGAGGTGGGGGTAAGCTTCCCTGAAGAAATTAGTTTTTCAGGGATTAAAGGCAGAGTAGATGATAGCCAGACAGATTGGGGTAGAGAGTTTCAGGGGATAGGAAAGGCTCGGGAGAAGTCCTGGAAAGGAGCAAGGGAGAAGGTGACGAGGGGGCTAGAGAGCAGATGGTCTTGAGAGAAGTGCAGAGGATAGTTTGGGTGGTATCATAAAGTTTAGAGACTAGTTTTGTAACACACCAACAAATGGCAGCACGCACATTCACAGGGAGCACCAACTTTCATAAATCAGTGTGCTAAAAGACATCTTCCTTGGGAGCTGTGCATCTGGTGCTGTTCTGACTACGTGGGTTACCATGTCTGCTAATTCATCATGGACAGCAAGATAGAACAAAGAGCAAACGTGAAATTCTGCGAGAATTTGGGCAAATCTGGCAAAGAGACTTTTGACATGATTCGGCAAGTTTACAGGGACGCTGCAATGAGTCGTTTGAGGCGTTTTGAGTGGCACTCGCAATTGTTCATCGACGATCTTCATGCAAAAGTTGCCGAATGGTTTTGACATTTTGAAGGTCTTCCTAATCTCTCGTTCCAGTAATGTTCTTCCCCTCTTGAAGCATGCGTGCCACTCAAAACACGAACAACTCATTGTATGATCGCTGTAAACTTGTAAAATCATGTCAAACATCTCTGTGGCAGATTTGGCCAGTTTAGCAGACATAGTAACGCACACGGTCAGAATAGCATCAGTTGCACAGCTTTCGATGTACACAGGACAAGGTCTTTTGGCACGCTGACTTATGAAGGTCGGTGCTCCCTGTGATTGTGCGTGCAGCCTTGTGCTGCCATTTGTTGGCATTACAAAACTAGTCACAAAACTTTTTGATACCATCTCCTATTTTGAGATGGAGTTGTGGATGGAAGTACAAAAGTTTCATACATCTAGTTTTCCTTGGTCGTTCAAATTTAGGACTATTGACCAACGACCACAAAGCTTTCTCTAGCCATATAGACACCACATTATGTTTAGACTTAGGACCAATGACACAAGCCAAGGATTACACTAATCGGTTGACTGTTGATTGTACCGACCTTCTGGTCAACCTCAAAGCCTCCACTGCACCCATTCTTCCCTGATGCATCATATACCATTAGTAATTCACTCAACAGATCCATGTCTTTTATCTTGTTGGTGGGTACAGATGGCAAAGATTTACAGCAGATGGGTAAGTGTTTGCTGCTCATCAAGAGATTACTGCACGTTTACTTACATCATAACTGTAGGCTGGTGATGTCCGTGGTGGTAATGAGGGCCAAACTATCAGCACATTTCTTCAGATATTCAGTTACTTCCAGTGCTCCCGAGACCTCTTAAGAACAATATGTAGTGGTAATTATAGCTAGAGAAGGCTCCCCATTGAGACCCACTTGTTAGCAAGGTGCCCATTGAAACATCTTTCCTGTTGGCATTTCATATAATATACCAGGGGTAGGCAACCTTTTAAACAGTGTGACGAAAAATGTTTTCAAAGAAATTGAGCGTGCCGATTTTATAACAAAATCCACAAAAAAATTCACTTCACACTCTCAATCACGAAAAGGATTTTTTATAAAGTAAATGCTGTAAACTACTTTAGCAGTAAGAAATTAACATCCTGCACTCTCACGCCTCAGATCACCGTCCCCCCCTGCAAATCTGTCCCACCACTGTACCCCGCTGCTTTTCTGTCCTACTGCTGAACCCCCTTCTCAATCCTCCCTCCACTGTACCTCCTGTACATCTGCCCCACCACTGTACTCCCTTACTCTTGTCCCACCACTGTAACCCCCCCTGCTCATCTGCCCCATCAATGTACCTCCCTGCACATCTGCTCCACCGCCATATCCCCATGCTCTTCTGTCTCACTACTTAATCACCTTCTCACCTGTCCTAACACTGAACCCACTTTCTCATCTGCCCCACCAATGTACCTCCTGCACATCTGTCTCACCTCTGTACCCCCCCTGCTCTTCTGCCCCACCACTGTTCCCCCTGCTCTCCTGCCCCACCAATGCACCTCCTTTCACATGAGTCCCACTGCTCTACCCCCCTGCTTTTCTGCCCCAACACTGAACCCCCTTGCACACCTGCCTCAACCTCTGAACCCCTCCTGCTCCTCCGCTTCACCGTTGTATCCTCTTCTCATCTATGATATGTGCGATATGCAGAGCGGTACGAGGAAGCAGAGAAGAGACACATCTACCTGTCCTGGCACACTCATCCTGCTGATCTGCCTTTCGCATCCAGCCCACATGCTTGTATGTGATGTCACATACAAGCATCTGGAATGGATGCTCAATGATGAGGTCAGGAGCATTTTCTGAAAGCAGTGGGTCTGTGTGCAGGATCATAAGTTGGGTCCCCGCAGCTGAGAAAAAGTGTGATTTTCATTGTGCTGAATACTGGCTGTGGCTTAAAAGGGACACAGAGTGCAGAGGGGTTCAGTAGTAAGTGACGCAAAGGTTCAGGAATAATTTCAACAAAGTTCCCAGAAGCTCAACAGTAATTCCACAAACTGTCACCCGATTGTGGTTTTCTCACAGTCCTCCTCCTCCTGGAAACAGGCACCCCCCCTTAGCAGAACTGCACCCGATCTCTTCCCCATCACACAAGCTGACGATCGCAGCTACAGCAAAGTTAGAGAACCAATCCATGTTTCCCATCTTTTACAATGTGTGGGGGTGCAGTGCATGTGTGGCATGGGGAATTCTTAAATTTGAATGCATTAGTGTCTCACTGACACTTCCCTGCCCTGCTCTGCTGATGGGGAGGGAGTCAGGTTCCGGCAAAAGAGGCTTTGCGAGCCGCTTGCGGCACCAGTGGGGGGGGGGGGTTGCCTACCCCTGTGATAGAGGATATAATAATAGGAAAAACTAAAACACCCCAAAGTAGGAAGAAACATCCAAAACTCCAAGGAGGGCAGGTAGCCAATAGAGTTACTAAGCGATATATGAAGCTCTCAGGAGACATGACTGACCAGGCACGACCTACAATGGAAATCAATTTTAATTGAAGTGACCCTTTAAAAGACTACTGACAGCTTCGGAGCTTCATTCTGATAACTGCATATACAGTGGAAACAAAGTATGTGAACCCCTTGCAATTCATTGGTTTTCTGCAGTAATTTGCTATAAAATGTGACCTGGTCCTCATCTAAGGCACAATAGACCAACATAATGTGCTTAAAAGAAGTATGGGATTTTTTTTTATCCCATAATCATACTTACCTAGGTGGATGCAGCATTGGTCTGATGCTGCATCTGTCCCCCCCCTGCGCCTCTTCACTGAGAACCGAGCCACCAAACACCGCCGATGGCATCAGTTCTCTCACCTCCCCGAGCAGAGAGCCGCTGCCTGTCAGTCAGCAGTCTCCTGCTCTGCTCTTCCACACTCATTGGAGCTCTGAGCTGTGGAGGGGCAAGGAGTGGCCGCTGAGAAGCTCTGAGATGCCTATCAGTCCAGGCACCTGGCGGATCCTTGTTTGATCTTGGTGATGTCAGCAGACTTCAGACTGCTCTCCGTTGAAAATGGGTCACAGGAGTGCAAAATGAATGGGCTAACAAGCTCAGGCTGGACTTCTTCTTTAAGCTGATGACACTCAAACAATTCTAATTTCTTGTGCCTTTATTGACCACACCCATTAACATTTACAGTGCTGAAGGGAAAAAAAGTGAACCCATAGACTAATTATGTCAACGAAAGCTAATTGGAATCATTAGCTTAAACATCTAGATTCCAATTAGTGATATGAGTTTGGAGGTGTGGTTTATGCCGCGTACACAGGAGCGGACTTTACGGCAGACTTGGTCCGGCGAACCGGACTCCGACGGATAATTCGATCGTGTGTGGGCTCCAGCGGACTTTTTTTCCCCAAAAGTTCGACGGACCTAGAAATGAAACAGGTTTCAAATCTTTCCGACGGTCTCGAGTCCGGTTGAAAAGTCCGCTCGTCTGTATGCTAGTCCGACAGACAAAAACCGATGCTAGGGCAGCTATCAGCTACTGGCTGTGAACTTCCTTATTTTAGTCCGGTCGTACGTCATCACATACAAATCCGTCGGACTTTGGTTGATCGTGCGTAAGCAAGTCTGTTCATTCGAAAGTCCGTCGTAAAGTCCGTCGAAAAGTCCACCAGACCTAGTCTATCGAAAAGTCCGCCCATGTGTACGCGGCATTAGAGCTACTTTGATTGACAAAAGCCACTCAAACATTTTATGACTGCTGTTCATAAGAACCATCAGCTGTTGTGAACTATGCCTTGCATAAAAAGGAGCTCTCTGAAGACATACAATCAGGAGTAGTTGATCTGCATAAGGCTGGAAAGAGATACAATGCTTTGTCTCATGGGGGGTATTTACTAAAACTGGAGAACACAGAATTTGGTGCAGCTGTGCATAGTAACCAATCGGCTTCTAGGTTTTATTGTCAAAGCTCAACTGACCAAGCTAAAGTTTTAGGCCGATTGGTTACTATGCACAGATACACCAGATTCTGTGTGAACCAGCTTTAGTAAATCTCCCCATAGTGTTTAGGCATCCATCAGTCGATGGCCTGACAAATTGTCTATAAATGGAGACATTTTTGTACCGTGGCTACTTTTCCTTGAGGTGGGCGCCTAGCCAAGATGAGGCACAACGCAGAGTTTTCAATGAGGTAAAGAAGAACCCTCGAGTAACAGCTAAAGGCTTGAAGGCATCACTGGAACTGACATCTCTGTTCATGAGTCTACCATATGTATGCCTATGAAAATGCAGGGTATCCATGGCAGACCACCACAAAGGAAGCGCATTCTCTCAAAAAAACAAAACAAAAAAAACAAACAAAAAAACACATTGTGGCATGCCTGAGGTTTGCCAAAGAGCACCTTGGCAAACCACAACGCTACTGGGAAAATGTTTTGTGGACTGATGAAACAAAAGTTGCATTGTTCAGGAAGAATACTCAGCACTATGTATGGCAAAAAAATAAATAAAAATAAAATAAAGGCACGGCTAACCCACATTAAATCATCATCCCAACGGTGAAGCATGGTTGAGGGAACATCGTGAGTTGGGCTTGCTTCACTGCTTCAGGGCCTTGACACCTTGCCGTCATCATGAAAATGAATTCCTAAGTTTGCCAAACTATCCTACAAGACAATGCCATGGTGTTTGCCCGCCATCTGAAGCTTACTAGAAGTTGGGTAATGAGTCATGACAAGGACCCTAAGCATCGAGGTAAATCCTCTGCAGACTGGCTTCAGAAAAAAGAAATTGCCTTTTGGAGTGGCACAGTCAGAGCCCACACCTTAACCCCATAGAGATGCTGTGAAATGACCTATAGAGAGCTGTTCAAAATATGTCTGACCTGAAGCAGTTTTACAAAGTGGAATGGTCAAAAATTCCTCCTGAACGTTGTGCAGGTCTGATCCAGAGCCCCCAAAAGCTTGCTATGGGGGCATTCAGTAGAGGGGAGGAGCCCAGAGTGGCAGTGGGAGACCTGAGAAGAGGAGGATTGGGGCTGCTCTGTGCACAGAGCAGAGGAGTATAACATGTTTGTTTTTTGTTTTTTTTAATTCCTTCAGTATCACTTTGGGAATATTGTGTTTGTCTATTGTTGTAACTTAGATGAGATTACATCACGTTTAATCACCAGTTTCTGCAGATAGCCAGTTAATTCCAAGGGGCTCACATACTTTTTCTTGCCACTGTAATAATATATTTAAGGATAGCATTTAGTATATTATCTCTTTTTTATGTCCCATTCCTTTCATATTTATATGCAAGCCAAACTGTCCAGAAAACATGACAGTGACAAGTGTTGGGACAAATGACACTCCCAGTGCAGCTTTTAAAGAGACCCCGTCACCAGACCATTAACATCATCAATAACAATCTTACCTTAGGCCTAATCCACACTGGGCAATTATCTGTGTTGCAAGAGACTCTGGATTTTAGGTGTAGGTGGAAGGCACAGGCGCACCATCCAGCCCCTCTACCGGCAACTTGTAAAATTGTATGAGGGGCTGGAAGCTGCTGCAGGTGGACTGTGCACTGAGTGGTACTAACTTTTAGGGCAATATGTGCCCAGGAACGAGTTTCCAGAGTGCAAACATCTTGTGTTCTGGGCATTCATCCCCTGGCACATACTGCCCTACTTGTTAGTACCACTTGGTGCACTGTCCAGCTGCAGCAGCTTTCAGCATGTCATAGAATTTTTCAAGTTGCAGGCAGAGGGGCTGGACAGTGCACCTGTGCCTTCTACCCGTTGGAGTCTAATGCACTGGTGTAAGACGCCTGGTGTGCATGGGGCTTTAGGAGTACATGAGCATTTAACATATTTTATACATGTGTTATTAACCTGTAAAAGCCTTCCTTTTATATACATCTAAAAGCCCCAAGACTGCTGCTGAGCAGCGCCATCTTGTCTGTGGTGTCAGGGCTATCATTCAAGTGACACTATAATATCGACCTTTGCTACTTTTCTGGCTGTTACAAAGATTAAGTAATCTGGTGAAGGGAGAGGTAGAGGTGTTGAGTCAGCGCAGACAGTAATTACAATACTCCCAGTAGAGAAGAGGGCTATGAGCTGCAAGAAAAATGGGGGCTTTGCTGGTGATTGCTTCTAAAGTAGTCAATTTCGCTAGCAAGTACAAAAGTCCATTGCAAGTAATTAAAAATTTGTTTATGGAAAGGAAAAAAATACTGCAAGTGAGCATTTAAAGTAATTGATTTTTCTGTACTCTTTTTTTGTTTTTGGTTAGTGACAGGGTCTCTTTAACCACTTACCGCCCGCCTGCTGTCATATGACGGCCAGGCGGCGCGGCTCTCGTTCTGGGAGGGCGTCATATAACGTCCCTCCATTTAAACAGGGAATGCGCGCGATTGTGTGCACGCATCCCTGTTCCTTCGGTGGCGGCGTGTCACGGAGACACCGCTCGCCACCAAGGGGGGTGAACAGCATTGGTCATGACTGTTTACCACGTGATCGGCCGTGATGAAGTCACGGCCGATCACAGGTGGTACCGCCTCACTTTGCACAGCGCATGCGCGTGAACACGTCAGTGGCCAGGAACACTGCTCGTCACCGACGCTGGTAAATAGCCATTGGCCAGCGGCTGTTTACCATGTGATCGGCTGTGATCCTTTCACAACTGATCACTAAATATCAACAAACCGCGGTAACGAGAGGTTACCGGGTTCTCCTCCTCACACACCGATCGTGTGTGAGAAGGAGATTGCGGTAACATCTTGTTACCGCTTACAGTGCACACCAATCACACACTGATTGCCTCCCCCACGATAAACAGGACCTGTCACCACCCATCAATGTACCTGTCACAGTTCATCTGATATCTGTCAGTCCATATGAGTACCTGTCACAGTTCATCAGAGTACCCGAGTACCTGTCACAGTCCATCAGAGTACCTGTCACAGTCCATCAGGGTACACGAGTACCTGTCACAGCCCACATGAGTACCGAGTACCTGAGTAACAGTCACCGCCCTTCAGAGTACCCGAATACCAGTCACCAGCCCATCAGAGTACCCGAGTACCTGTCACCAGCCCATCAGAGTACCCGAGTACCTGTCACCAGCCCATCAGAGTACCCGAGTACCTGTCACCAGCCCATCAGAGTACCCGAGTACCTGTCACCAGCCCATCAGAGTACCCGAGTACCTGTCACCAGCCCATCAGAGTACCCGAGTACCTATTTGCAGCTCATGCCTCATAGAATATATGTTGGGGTGTTTGCTTTCCAAAATCGAGTCATTTTGTGGACAATTCCACTGTCCTGGTGCTCAAGGACCTTCAAAAGTGTGATGGGTAGGAATTAAATGAGATGAGATGTGTAATTTATGCTCCTAGAACGCCTGAAGGTATTTCTTCAAATCTTGAGTCTCTGTATGTGGCTAGGCTCTGTAAAAGTCTCACACATGTGGTATCGCCATACTCAGGAAGAGTAGCAGAATGTATTTTGGGGTGTAATTTTTGCTATATACATGGTATGTGTTAGAAATATCTTATAAGTTGACGGGGTTGGAAAAATTATGCACCTTAGAAATCACAAAAAACACTATATCAAAATTCTATAAATTATTATTAGTAGAGGGTGAAATAGAGCTGCCCACTTATATTAAACAATGGGAAAAGGATTTGGGGACACAGACAGAGTCAATCACGATAAAAAAGATTATGAACCTTACCCACAGTTCGGCGATAGATGCAAAAACAGCTGAGATGAACTATAAGTGCTTAGTGAGGTGGTACGTAACACCAGAGAGGGCCAGTAAATATCAAAAAGAGACATCGGCAGACTGCTGGAGAGGATGTAAGGAGGCAGGCACAATGGCACATTTATGGTGGAAGTGCCCGAAGATTCAAAAATATTGGGAAAAGGTTTTAAGTATGGTCAAAGAGATTACTGGGAAAGAGGTGAAAAAAGAGCCATCTTTGGTGCTCTTCCACGGCATTGACAAGAATGAGAAACAATATAAAGCCTCGTTGGTGCCACACTTAATTAACGCAGCAAAAAAATTAATCCCAAAAAACTGGAGGGAAAAAGAAAGTCCACAGATATGGGAGTGGATAAATGCCATGGAAGAAACCTATACCATGGACAGGTTTTATGGTAACAAGGAAGAAATGTGTGAGGGGAGGAAAGACAAATGGAAGTGTTGGAGAGAGTTTAAAAAAACATGGAGTTATGCAGAGAAAATTAGGATCTAGCAGAGTTATTTATGGAAGGAGTACTTGCACAAGGGGAGGGGGAGGGGAAGAAATAGTTTAAATTATTAAGGGATATGGGTAATTGAGACAATATAATAAAGGTTGAATTTTTAAAAATACAATTTCTGGAAGGGAGAAGGAAGGAGAAGGGTCATATAGGGACAGGGAGATTATAATATTTGTTGGGAATTGTACCCTTTCCATCCCTTCCTTTTTTTATATTGTTATGAAAATCAGCCACAGTGATGTGAAGAATAGAATAAGAGAGACGTATATGAACGGAAAAGTTGATTGTTGTCTCGCTATATAAAAAAACTGAGTGGCAAGAAAGAGAAAAAAAAAAAAGAAATATCTTATAAATTGACAACTTAGTGTAAAAAAAAAAAAAAAAAAAAAAAAGTTTATTTTTTTTCCACATTTTCCAAAAACTTCTGGAAAAAAAAAGAACCGTTCAAAAGATTCATTATGCCTCATAGATTATATGTTGAGGTGTTTGCTTTTCAAAATGGGGTCATTTTGTGGGCAATTCCATTGTCCTGGTGCTCCAGGGCCTTCAAAAGTGTAATAGGTGGTTGAGAAATGAGATGTGTCATTTATGCTCGTAGAACGCCTGAAGGTGCTACTTCAATGTTGGGCCTTTGTATGTGGCCAGACTGTGTAAAAGTCTCACACATGTGGTATCACAACACTCGGGAAGAGTAGCAGAATGTATTTTGGGGTGTAATTTGATGTATGCACAAGCTGTGTGTGAGAAATAACCTGATAATTTGACAATTTTGTAAAAAAAATAAAAATAAAATCTTCATTTTGCAAAGAATTGTGGGAAACAAAATTACAACTTAAAAAAAACTCACCATGCTACTTACTTAATACCTTGGAATGTCTACTTTCTAAAAAGGGGTCATTTCGGGGGTATTTGTACTTTCCTGACTTGTGAAATGAGATTCACCTGATGTTCTGAAGGCCTGATCAGATGTAAGCAATTTTCAGTGATTGGCACCATAGTTTGTAGACTCTAATGGCCGGTACACGCAATCCGAATATCGTACGACCGATCGTACGACTGTTCTCGCTTAATAGTCGCAAGTAGAAATTGAATAGCTAAATAAAGTCACGAAAATTCTCGTACGACAGACAAAAAAAAAAAAAAAAAAAAAAAAAAAATCGGAAGTGATGTCATGTGTTGTAATGTATTTGTATTGTATTTTCGGACGACAACTCTACTGACTAAATGAAAATCGTACGATCTGGAATCATACGAGGTAAATTTTCGTGCATGTCCGATCGAATAATATCGGATTAACGGTCGCGATCGGCTGCCGAAAGTAGTGTACACACGATCCGAATATCGTACGATCCTTCCTCAGGTGACCATTTTCGTATGATTTTCGGATCGTGTGTACGGGCCATAACTTTCACAAAGACCAAATAATATACACTAATTTGGGTTATTTTTTACCAAAGATATGTAGCAGTATAAATTTTGGCCAAAATTTATGAAGAAAAAAAAATTACTAATTAGCAAAATTTTATGACAGAAACAAAGAAAAAGGCATTTTTTTCACAAAATGTACAGTCTTTTTTTTAAATTTATAGTACAAAAAATAAAAAACCCACTAGTGATTAAATACTACCAAACGAAAGCTCTTTGAAAAAAAGGAAACTGAAAGCTGAAAATTGGTCTGGGCAGGAAGGGGGTGTAAGTGCCCTGTATTAAGGGGGTTAAACAACTGGTGCTGCTACTGCTCAGCTCCCTTGACAGTGCTATGGTTTATTCCAACCACTGCGACCATCACTTTTGCTAGGCAGGTCAGCATGCATGTCAGTGTGGGAGAAACCATACAAATAAAGGCATCTGAAATAAAATGAACACATAAAATTAATAATAAATAAAATGAAGCATATCATCATAGGTGTGTTCCGCCTATTGCATTAGAGTGTACACCCCAAAGCTCAAAAACACTGGACAGGGAATCAATGGAACACATCCTACTATGCTTCCGTTATGAATGAACACAGTGAGCGAGCCTTTTCACTGTGTTCATTTAGACAATGAAGGGGCCGGTAAACGACATATCTACTAGCCCCTTCCCCCACTCTCCATTCTGAAACATTCCCTGCAGGAGTCTGGGGGAGAGAAGGGAAGCCAGCAGCACTGCGCTGTGGGGGGGGGGGGGTTGGGTGCAACACAGGGATAGTAGGGGAAATAGCATCACACACAGTGATTAGGGTGTACCCAGGCACACCTGGCACGCCCCCTGCACACACCTATGATTATTAATGTATTTATATACACCGAATACTATTACATGTATTCACTGCATACAGTTATCAAAATGCCATTTGAGACTGTGGTCCATCCAGCTTCTACCTTATCTCCCTGTACCTTTCCTGCTTCACTATGTACATCCCCAATCTGACCCTGAGCTGGTTTACGAACTCAGCAAAAAGAACCAGAAGTCAGATGACTTCAGGAGGGTATAGCACAAGGAAATATATGTAAATACAGAAAGTGTCCTTGGTTAAACACCGTTCTAATATTTGCTGCCAAACCAATTTCAGTTCCTGTTTGTATGGCTCTTGCAAAATCATCTCTGCCCTCTATTCTTTGCTGTTGATCTGCCACTTCATCAGAAAAGGGGACATGTTATTTTAATCACAGCAAGGGGAAATGAAAGTTCAAAAAGTAAAATGTTATTGTACGGTATACTAAATTTGTTGTTTGTTTATCTGCTGACGACTGGGTGCTTTTCTGTTGCCAGGCAGCCATGGTAAAGCTGGTCATGCGATTAGATTTCTTTCGTATCGCATGCAGGCTGAATGAAAGCATTCCCGTTAATGCTATGCAGAAGAATGATGAATCTCCCACTATAGTTATTGTATTCTGACATCTAGCAACCAGCTGTCAGAATACCTGACCAGTGGTTGCATCTAATTGGATGTAGCCGCTACTGGGCTGCCAATTTTCAAACCGCCTATTATTTTTCGATTGAAAGATGTTGGTGACAAAACCACCAACATAGCACATTTTGGACAATTCACCAGGAACACCAAGGACATCAGGAGCACAGAGCAAAAAATCTACACCTCACCTCCTTCCCCCAGCAGTGGTTGACAGAGGCTCTACATGCCTCTTGTGATGCCTGTGTGTGCTGCGCTCATAATGGCTGCACTTAAGCTGGCCATAGATGGATTTCCCCCCCATCTACACATTTCGGGAAGATAAAGGGAATCCTCCCCGCTGTGTAATTCTATCCTGACAGTGGGAATTCCTCTGCTGTTAGAATACACTGATCAGGGCTGCAGCCTATTACCTGCATGAGCTGATCAAGTGGAAATTTTCCAACATTCCCGTTTGAGAAAAGCCAATTGTTAGGTCGGACTCTCTTTCTCTGACACTCACTCTCTCTGACTCTCTGCCATAGATGGATCGAAATGTGGTTAGTCCCTGCTGAACTGGCCAAAGTGCGTTCCCTCTACCGCTAGCTTTAGAGTTGTAGTACAGAGAGAGAAATTGCACATAGAGGAGACTCATATGGGACATGGCAGAGCGATAGAACGGGGAATGTGTCAATACAGCCAGGTGACAATTTGAACAGTGGCAGAGGAAGGCATTTCAAGAAATAGATAGTAAATGTAAGTTATTTGTAACTGTTTTATGAAGAAAAAAAAAAAAAAAAAAAAGTTGTCACCACATTTAAAGGTCTGGTCATGTGATCTTGCAGCTCTGGCTCCCCTGTATCTGTAAGCAGCTTCTGAGCTTCTGCAGGGGAGAGGAGAAAGAATCAACAATGGCTGGACCATGGGAGCCTATGGGTGACATCACAGCTCTGGGAGTCGGTCAGCAGACCTTTTTCGGTCATTCCCCCACGACAGAAATCAGCCGCTTTCTGTCGGACCGGCTGCAGTACACACGGGCCAGATGTCAGCTGGTATCTATTGAACTGGCCGATTCCACCCGATAGTCAGCCCGCGTGTACTAGGCTTTTGGCTCTCCTACTTTGGAGTAGCAAGGAACAGTAGAAACTTGACACCTCAGCGCTAAGTGGTCACAGAGAAGCTTGCCATGGGATATGCAAATGAATTGACCACTGTGCACTCCGACTGGATGATTGTGGTGATGCCGCCCTCCTCAGAAAGGGAAATCTAAAACTATCCAAACAAGCGCAAGCAACTAGTGCATTATCCACAACACTTTATTAAAAAAGGTAAAAGATGCAAATTATACACACAAACCAAAATGGGAAAGTAGCATGTCATAAATTCAAAAACCAGAAGAAATCAGCCCTCCAACCTCATAGGTCCAACCAGATGACTGAACCAGCTGATGCGTTTCGGGGAACTGGCCCCCTTCCTCGGAGCAAAGACTGGTTACTCACCCACCTTCCACTTCATATTAAAGTAATGCACAAAAACTCCCACCTCCTCTTAAGGTGGTAGGGAAAGGAAAGGGGTAATGCCGCGTACACACGAGCGGACTTTACGGCAGACTTTGCCCGGCGGACTTTGACGGACTTTATGACGGACTTTCCGAATGAACGGACTTGCCTACACACAATCCACCAAAGTCCGTCGAATTCGTATGTGATGACGTACGACCGGACTAAAATAAGGAAGTTCATAGCCAGTAGCCAATAGCTGCCCTAGAGTGGCTATTTGTCCGTCGAACTAGCATACAGACGAGCTGACTTTTCGACCGGACTCGAGTCCGTCGGAAAGATTTGAAACATGTTTCAAATCTAATGCCGCGTACACACGGTCGGACTTTCTGTCCTACTTGGTCCGGCACACTTTCCGACGAACTTTAAAACGGACGGACTTGCCCACACACACGACCGGACTTTGCGGCGGGCTAAGTCCGCCCATTTTTCCGACCGACTTTCGCCGGAGTTACGGCGGACTTTCAGAATGAACGAACTTGTCCACACACAGACAAGTCCGTTCATTTTGAACGTGACTCAGGTGCGACGGGACTAGAAAAGGATGTCAATCTTGCCGCTTTTATCGGCGAGATTGACACCTTGCGAGCCCCGTCGCGGGGCATGCCAGGCCCTTAGGTCTGATATGGATTATAAAGGGGAACCCCCCTACGCCGAAAAAACGGCGTGGGGTCCCCCTAAAATCCATACCAGACCCCGATCCGAGCACGCAGCCTGGCCGGTCAGGAAGGGGGGTGGGGACGAGCGAGCGCCCCCCTCCCTCCTGAACCGTACCAGGCCGCATGCCCTCAACATGGGGGGTGGGTGCTTTGGGGGAGGGGGGCGCCCTGCGGGCCCCCCCACCCTAAAGCACCTTGTCCCCATGTTGATGAGGACAAGGGCCTCTTCCCAACAACCCTGGCCGTTGGTTGTCGGGGTCTGCGGGCGGGGGGCTTATTGGAATCCGGGAGCCCCCTATAATAAGAGGGCCCCCAGATCCCGGCCCCCCCACCCTATGTGAATGAGTATGGGGTACATGGTACCCCTACCCATTCACCTAGGGAAAAAAGTGTAAATAATAAAACACTACACAGGTTTTTAAAATATTTTATTAAACAGCTCCGGGGGGGGGTGGTCTTCCTCCGTCTTCGGGGGTCTTCTTCCGGCTTCGAGGGTCCCTCCGGTTCATCTTCTCCCGGCGTCCGGTTGGTTCTTCTCCGCTCTATTCTCCCGGTGTTCCAGTCCTTCGGCCGGCTCCTCCGCTGTCTTCAGGTAGCTCTCTTGCCAGCAGAGGTCCGGACTTCTTGGCTTCTTGTCTTCCCTTCTCCAGATGTTGACACGACGCTCTCTCCGGCTGGACTGTTCTCTGAGGGCTGCGTTGTGACTTATATAGGCGGAGACCCCGCCCCCTTATGATGTCACAGTCCCTGGGCATGCTGGGACTGTGCTGTTTTAGGGGGCGTGGTCGACGAAATCCCGTCTGCCGTAAAGTCCGCTCGTGTGTACGCGGCATTAGAGTTCAAAAAGGATAACACCACTCTTGATGGTCCCAAGTGGACTTTATTGTCAGTTTAAGCTTTGCAGCCACCATTGGGGATGTTTATGAACACAGCAAAAAAAGAATCCATCTCAAGGTGTAAAATGAAACACTAACTTTATTTTTGCAGCTGTTCAGCAGGGATGCTGACACACTGCCTGTCATTCAGATACCTCCGGAAAGGAGGAGATTCCACAATCTGCATGTATGATCTCATCATGAAAAACAAGGCACAGCAGGAATGTAAAAATTAGCACTTCACATCAAAAATGGCTTTAATTGAGATTACAATAACTTGTATTGTTTCCAAATGCACTTTAACTCACCTTTAAAGTTTTGTATTTTCTGCCAAGATGCTGAAGATTAATGTTTGCACAGCTGAGTCATTGCAACATAATGATATTTGAATCGCAGCCACGAGTCAATGTGTTTACGTAGATTGTAGTCGGACAAGCTCTGTCTTAAATGATTTAAGTGGAGCTATAGTCAGATTTTAAAGCTAAACTCTAGGCCAAAAGCTAAATACACGGATAAAATAAATATCAGGAACTGTTTTACCTGCCAATTGATTTGTATTTTTCGTCCACCCAGGTTCTGAGATTTACACAGCACAAACTGGGCTGGTAGGGAGGAGACCCAATTTACTTTCCTGTAGAAGCAGCACACTGATAAGCTCATCACGCTGTAACTCTGCTCTCTCCTCCTATTAGTATGCTCTTTCATTGCAGTGCAACTGATTGGTTCCCTGTGCTGCCCTCCCCCTAAAAATCTAAGATGGTTATTTTGCAATGAAATATCCATAAAGCAAAACACAAAATTTTACCTTTACTGTTCCTGACCGAAGTGAGCCAAATGTATTTATTTTATTTACAGGTATTTATGTAGCGACGATAATTTACACAGTACTTTACATATGTTCATTCGTTCTCAAGAGCTTACAATTTAAGGTCCCTAAATTACATACATACACATACAAGGGTCAATTTTATACAGGAGCCAATTAAAGCAGTAGTAAACTCAAAAAAAAAAAAAAAAAAAACTTTTCCCCTGCAAGGCAATGTTATAATGCGTTAGTATGCATCTCAAACAAGTACATTATGTGCGCATGCACCAGTGACATCACCAGTGGCTACACAAGAAAATATCGACCTAGATGGTGCATGTTTAGGAGATATATACTGTACCTACAGCCAAGCTTTATTATAGGCTTACCTGTAAGTAAAACAAACAAATCCACTTTACCCTACCAGCATGTTTGGAGTTCAGGAGGAAACCCCTGCAAGCTCCTTGCAGGTAATGTCATGGTCGGGATGACCCTAGTCCTGCAAGGTGGAAATGCTACCTACTAAGTCACTATGCTGCCCACCTCTTGTTTGTATCTCACATGCTCCCCTTCCCAGACACTGCAGCTCATGGGAAAGTTTCAGCAGTGCTGTCAGTCAAAAAAGGGGGCAGGACTAGGAGGGCTAGGTGCCAAGTGACAAGCTACAGGCTTGTGAATGAGCAGAGACAATTCTGATAGTCAGGCCTCCAGCAAGATTTTATTTTATCCCACTGCAGTGCAAGCAGGCACATCCTACATGAGTGGGGCAACTCTGCTCTTAGCTCAAGAGCAGTGCAGCATCATTGCCACCCCATCACAGGAAACTGCATTAGGTGGACTTCACTGGCAGAATAAACAGGTATTTGTGGGACTTTTTCTATCTAACAAATAGAAAAAAAATCTGATTTGTGTTTCAGGGCTTCTCACAGTAATGGTATTTGCACAGCAGTTATATGAATCCAACAAGGTCCTTTATAAAAGGATCACGACGTGCCTGTATGCAAACAGGCTGGGGCAGTATGCAAATTAAGAAAGGTGAGAACAGGGTACAAAGAGCTTGTGCAAGAACACGGATACACTCACAATAAGACCCAAGTGATGCGCCTGCAGCTTCTTAATAGGCACAACTACTTCTGGCTCTATGTGAATGTAGATTGTCCATTCCTATTTAACTTTGTGTGTGGTAATGCACACGGTTGTTAAGCTCTGTTCTCTGTTATAATTAGGTGCTGCAGCACATTGTTTATTAGGAGGCCCTAGTTTAATGTTGAAATACACGATATTACCAAAAGTATTGGGACGTCTGCCTTTACGAGCACATGAAGTTTAATGGCATCTCAGTCTTAGGCTGGATGCACACCTATGCATTTTTAGTGCATTTTGCAGATTTGCACTACAGTACATTTAACATGGTTTCCTATGGAACACGTTCTGTAGTGCAAATCTGCAAAATGCAAAAAGTACTAAAAATGCATAGGTGAGAATCCAGCCTAAGTCCGTAGGGTTCAATATTGAGTTGGCCTGCCCTTTGCAGCTAGAACAGCTTCAAGTCTTCTGGGAAGGCTGTCCACAAGGTTTAGGAGTGTGTCTATGGGAACGTTTGACCATTCTTCCAGAAGTGTATTTGTGAGGTCAGGTGCTGATGTGGACGAGAAGGCCTGGCTTGCAGTCTCTACTCCAATTCATCCCAAAGGTGTTTTATTGGGTTGAGGTCAGGACTCTGTGCAGGGCAGTCATGTTCCTCCACCTCAAACTCGCTCATCCATGCCTTTTATGAACCTTGCTTTGTGCATTGGGCCAAATCATTTGGTGGAAGGGGGGGGGGTTATGGTGTGGGGTTGTTTTTCAGGGGTTGGGCTTCCAGTGAAGGGAACTCTTAAGGCGTCAGTATACCAAGACATTTTGTACAATTTTATGCTTCCAACTTTGTGGGAACAGTTTGGGGATGGCCCCTTCCTGTTCCAACATGACTGCCCACCAGTGCACAAAGCAAGGTCCATAATGACATGGATGAGCGAGTTTGGGGTGGAGGAACTTGACTGGCCTACACAGAGTCCTGTCTTCAACCCGATAGAACACCTTTGGGATGAACTAGAGCAGAGACTGCAAGCCAGGCCTTCTCGTCCAACATCAGTGCCTGACCTCACCAATGCGCTTCTGGAAGAATGGTCAAACATTCCCATAGACACACTCCTAAACCTTGTGGACATCCTTCCCAGAAGAGTTGAAGCCATTATAGCTGCAGAGGGTGGGCTAACTCAATATTAAACCCTACGGACTAAGGCCTGGTTCACACCTAGGCATTTTTTAGTGCGTTTTCAGTTTTGCAGAAACACACTACGGTCCATTTAACATGGTTTCCTAAGAATGGTTCACATCTGTGCATTTTATGGAAAGGGCCAGGTTTTTTTTCTGGTTTGTGGTTCCATAGACTTCAATGGATCAAAAGCGTGTATTGAAAAATGCAAAATGCACCTGCAATATGCAAACTGCAGCCTGCATAGGTGCGAATCAGGCCTTAGGCTCCATTCACACTAGCGCGTTTTTTGATGCATTTTGCAGAAATGCATGGGAATTTTTTAACATGGGTTCCTATGGAACATGTTCACATCAATGCCTTTTTGTACCTCTGCATTTTTGGAAAGGGTCAGGGACTTTTTTCATGCAAAATGCAGCGTTTTGCATGTACTAGCATTCAATGGACCCTGTCTCTCTATTAAGCTCTCCTTCCACTCTGTACCATGCGCTCTCTACCACTCGTGTCCTCTCTCCTCAAACTGTCTTACCTTCACCCCTCTTCTCCACCCCCTGCTTATATATATTACCTTGTCTTCTGTCCTCTCCCTACTACTGCTCCTACTATCTCTTGCTCATTCTACATCCATACACTGATAAAACCTCCAGTACTCTGAGACATGCCCCTTCATATAAATCACATTCCCACCTTACCTCCCTCACCCTCCTGCTTCTGCTAACCTCTGGTGACATATCCCCAAACCCTGGGCCACCATCATCTGTCTTAGCCCAATGCTCCCATCCCCCTACTCAGTCTGGCAGGAGCCACAATCCACAGAACTTGGTCTCTATTCCTCTTCTTTCCAAAACCAGCCCCCCCTTTTCCTGTGCCCTTTGGAATGCACGCTCTGTCTGTAACAAACTCACCGCCCTCTACGACCTCTTTATCACAAATTCCTTTAACCTACTTGTCATTACTGAAACCTGGCTTCATGAATCAGATACTACTTCTCCTGCTTTCTTCTCCCATGGGGGCCTTCTCTGGACTCACCCCTCCAGACCATTTGGACGGAAGGGAGGTGGAGTGGGAATGCTTCTAGCCCCATGCAGCACCTATCAGGTATTTCACCCACCTCCCTCTCTGACACATTGCATTTGTCTATTCTCTCCCATTTATCTAAGAATTGCTGTAATCTACCGGCCCCCTGGACCAGTATCAGCCTTCCTTGAGGACTTCTCTGCCTGGCTACCCTACTTTCTCTCTTCTGAAATCCCCACAATTTTTCTCGGTGACTTCAACATCCCTGTTAACACTAACACTACTATTACTTCTAAACTTCTCAGTCTAACCTCGTTGACTGACCTGAAGCAATGGATACAGGCTCCTACTCACTCCAACAGCAACACCCTTGACCTTGTCTTCTCCTATCTGTGCACTCCGTGCAACCTTTCCAACAATCCTTTCCCACTCTCTGATCACCACCTTATTAGTTTTGCTCTCTCCCTGTCTTCCACCTCCTCTCCCTCCAACCACCTAACAGTTACACGTGAAAACCTTTGCCACCTCAACCCTTCTCTTCTCTACTCTGCTACTGATCACCTCTATGACAAAATCTCACCCCTGTCCTGCCCCAACCTAGCCACTTTCAACTACAACAGCTCACTGTCTTCCTCCCTAGACAAGTTTGCCTCCCTCACTACACGCAGAATTAGGCGTTGACTGCTACAACCCTGGCAAACAGAGGACACCAGAAGTCTCAGAAAACGTAGCCGCGGTCTTCAGCGTCTGTGGCATAAGTTCCAGGAAGACTTCACACAATATAAATCTGCCCTCCTAAAATACTATTCCTGCCTTCACACTACCAAACAGACCTACTTTATCACACTCATTGACACCTTCTCATCCAGTCCACGTCAACTCTTTACCTTCAACACTCTACTCTGTCCTCCACTGCCTCCACTCACCAACTCATTCACTGCCCAGGAGATCGCCAATCACTTCAAAACTAAGATTGATACAATTCATGAGGAGATCTCCAAGCTCTCTAAAACATGCGCTAGTCACGCCCATACTTAAAAAGCGCTCACTGGACCCCCCCGAATCTTAACAACCTACGTCCCATCTCCTTACAAATTCTTGAAAGACTGGTCTACAACCGACTATGCGACCATGAATAAACTTCTTGATCCCCTTCAGCCTGGATTTTGCCCTCAACACTCCACGGAAACTGCTCTCCTTAAACTCTCAAATGACCTACTAACTAACTGCCTTTGACACAGTGGACCACCCCCTCCTCCTCAATAAAATCCACTCCTTTGGTCTCTGTGACTGTACTCTTTGCTGGTTCTCATCCTACCTATTCCACCACTCCTTCAGTGTCACTTACAACTCTACTTCCTCCTCTCCTCTTCATTTCTCCGTTGGGATTCCCCAAGGTTCTGTTCTTGGACCTCTCCTTTTCTCAATCTACACCACCTCCCTGGGTCAGTCGATTGCCTCCCACGGCTTTAAATATCATCTCTATGCTGATGACACCCAAATCTATCTCTCTACCCCCCCAGCTCTCTCCATCTGTCTCCTCATGCATTACCAACTTACTAGCAGACATATCAGCCTGGATGTCACACCACTTCCTCAAACTCAACCTATCCAAAACTGAGCTCATGATATTTCCTCCCTCAGGTGCCGCTTCCCCTGATTTCTCTGTCAATATCAACAGCTCAACTAACAACGA
This sequence comes from Lithobates clamitans, assembly GCA_037952925.1. NCBI lineage: Eukaryota > Metazoa > Chordata > Amphibia > Anura > Ranidae > Lithobates > Lithobates clamitans. Next base: position 2,658,299 of record JBBGZY010000220.1, read on the forward strand.
GTCCCCCCCACACCAAGGTCCTAGGTGTAATCCTGGACTCTGAACTAACCTTTCGGCCCCACATCCTATCGCTGTCCAAAATTTGCTGCCTCAACCTCCGCAAGATCTCCAAGATATGCCCCTTCTTAACCAATGTCACCACAAAGCTTCTAATCCACTCCCTGGTCATCTCCCTCCTCATTGGCTTACCTCTAAATAGGCTACCCCACTTCAGTCCATCATGAACGCTGCTGCCAGGTTCATCCACCTCAGAAACTGCTCAGCGTCTGCTATACCCCTCTCCCAATCCCTCACCGAATTAAATTCAAGATAATAAATAGAATTTACAAAGCCATCCACAACCTGGCCCCCAGCTACATCTCTAACCTAGTCTCAAAATACCAACCTAATCGGTCTCTTCGCTCCTCCCAAGACCTCCTGCTCTCAAACTCCCTTGTCACCTCATCCCATGCTCGCCTTCAGGACTTCTCCAGAGCCTCTCCCATCCTCTGGAATGCTCTACCCCAAGCCGCCTGATTTTCTCCTCCTTTATCCACTTTCAGATGATCCCTGAAAACTCATCTCTTTAGAGAAGCCTATCTGGCCCCCACATAACAATTGTACATTTATCTTCGCAATCAGCACATCACCCACAGTTATTACCTCTTGTATCTCTATTAGATTGTAAGCTCTAAGGAGCAGGGCCCTCTGATTCCTACTGTATTAAAGTGTATTGTGTTTGTACTGTCTACCCTCAAGTTGTACGTAAACTGTTGGCGCTATATAAATCCTGAATAATAATTATCATTGGAAAAAAAAAACAAAAAAAAAAACAAACAAACACACACACACACACACACACACATCTGCACAGCCGTGTCCAGAAAGGCATATTAAAAAATAAAATATATAATAATTAAAAAAAAAAAAAAACACTTTTTGGTGTCCAAGGTTTGGTTTACATCACTGCGGGCTGTATGTAGGGCAGCTAGGGTTGGCACCTCATCCCTTTAAAACCGAACACATAATAAACAGGTTCTGTGGCTATTTAAGGTGGTAATTCAACTAACTTGGTGCCTTATCTGCATTAAATTAGCCTCAGAACCTGTGTAATTCATAGGTGTTCAGGTTTAAAGGGATGAGGTGGAAGCCCATTCATTTCAGTAGGTTTCACTACCCACAGAAAACGCAGGAGGAAAAAGTCCCCAACCGTTTTTTAAATGACGCCCCATTGAACCACATGGTGCTGAAGCAACTGCGAAGACGTAGGCATTTTGCCAATGAGAGAGATAACAATAATTCTTAACAGCACCCAGCGTGACTGCTAAAGAGTGGCACATTTCTCGTGCTTGTTGGGAAAGGCGATTGTGCATGCGTTCCTGACATGCTATAAATGTGAACCCAGTCTTAATACGTTTCTATATTAAAAACAATCCACAGATCAACACTTCACTTGTATGAATAGATATTCTTTTGACAATTCTTACATAGTCAAGCTCACAAGTATTTATCCTTATAGATTTAATACAAGGACGTGTGTGTACACTATAGATTTTAAACATTTATATGTGATGGTGGCTTTATAAGCTTTTTTAGTATACTCCATTCATAGACCCCATACACACTATTAGATTTTCTGCAGATTTTTGTCTTCAAATTTACCAAAACCACGTAGTGCAAGGGCCTGCCTGATTGCATACATATTGAAACTATTAAGGTTTGACCTCATATTATATGGTTTTGGTAAATCTGAAGACAAAAATCTGCAGAAAATGTAATAGTGTGTATGGGGCCAAAGTCTCAGGCTGGACATACATTAGAAAATTTCTCTTTAGATTTATCAAAACCATATAATATGGAGCTTAAACCTTAACACTTTCAATTTGTATGCAATCAGGCAGGCCCTTGCATTACATAGTTGAAGATAAATCTAAAGTAAATTGAATGAGAAAATTGTATAATGTATGGCCAGCTTTAGGCTACATTCACACAAGCATTTAGTGACTCCTAGTGGCAAGAATCTAGGATTCCTATGGCAGGAGGTGACAGCTATCTGCAGATAGCTGCAGCCGTCGAGCCCATACATTGCAATGACAGGCTGTCAGCGACTGTAGTTGTTCGTGATGGTTCACACAGCCAGTGCTAATCTGCAGTGATCATAGCCGGACACACTGTCAATCACAGCTGTCAATCTCAGCCACAGGAATCAGTAGATTCTTGCAGCTGGGATTTGCAGCATGGCTAAACACCCATGCAAGCATAGCCTAACTCCACATTTGTTGAGAAAAAAACATTGATTAATGTACATTGCAGAAATTTTAACAAACTTTGTAGCAGATTCCTACCTTTTGTTGGGAAGAAATGGCTGCTCCTTTCACCAGACTGATTGCAGACTGCTCCTGACTGGGAGGGGCTCATTCATTATAATCAGCTGGTGCACTTTCTGTGTTCTAATGAGACAAGCTGCATCCCTTTAGAAGTAATTAACCCTTAAGCTTGCCTGCATCAATCTTTTTTTTTTTTCATTCAACCAGCTGGTTTAACCACTTCAGCCCCGGAAGAATTTTCCCCACTTCCTGACCAGGCCATTTTTTGCGATACTAAACTGCGTTTAACTGACAATTGCGTGGTCGTGCAACGTTGTACCGTAACAAAATTTATGTCTTTTTTTCCCACAAATAGAGCGTTCTTTTGGTGGTATTTGATCACCTGTGCCGTTTTTATTTTTTGCGCTATAAACAAAAGAAGAGCGACAATTTTGAAAAAAAAACACAATATTTTTTACTTTTTGCTATAATAAATATCCCAAAATTAAAAACAAAAAATAAATCTTCATCAGTTTAGGCCAATATGTATTCTACATATTTTTGGTAAAAAAAAAATTGCAATAAGCATATATTGATTGGTTATAGCGTCTACAAAATAGGGGAAAGAATTATGGCATTTTTATTTATTTTTTTACGAGTAATGGCGGCGATCAGTGATTTTTACCGAGACTACGACATTGCGGCAGACAGATCGGACACTTTTTTGGGACATTTATACAGCAATCAGAGCTAAAAATAGCCACCGATTGCTGTATAAATGTCACTGGCAGGGAAGGGGCTAACATTAGGAGCCGATCAAGGGGTTAAATGTGTGTTCCCTCAGTGTGTGTTCTAACTGTGGGGGGATGGGACTGACTGGGGGAGGAGACTGATCGTTGTTCCTAAGCACTTCTGTCTCCTCACCCCTGACAGAACGGGGATTTGTGTGTTTACACACACAAATCCCCGTTCTTGCCCCAGTCAGGAGCGATCGCAGGTGCCCAGCAGACAACACAGCCGCCAGGCACGTGCATCGTCTTCTAAGTGAGCCGTACAGCTACAGCGATTCGCGCAGGGGAGCCATTCTGCCGCCGTCAGACGGCGGGCGGTCGGCAAGCGGTTAAGTAATAAAAATTATATGATTTCTCCATCCACCCGTTCAATGTGGATGGGGGAATCCTTCCACTGTGCTATTGTGTTCTCACAGCAAGGGGCCTTCACCGCTGTCAGAACACACTGATCAGTGTTGCCGGCTATGGCTGGTGGAAAAAACCAACAGGCTTTTTGTCAGGAGATCAACTTCTGTACAACCAGCCTGATTATACATGGATCGAAATTCATCCAGCTGAACTGGTTAAATGTCAGTCCATGTATGGCTGCCTTTAGGGAGTATCTCACCAAAACTTACATTTCTATTACAGGTGTGTCTAAAATCTGACTTATATCTTAGGCCCCTTTCACACGAGGCGGACTCCGCTTCCATGGAGCCCGCCTCGGTCCGCAGGCTCAGCGGTAGATCTCTTCGTTGATCTCCGCTGAGCCAGCGGATGACAGGTCCCTCTCTGCTCACTGAGCGGGGAGGGGCTTGTTGAGTGCCGCTCCTGCCTATGGAGAGATCGGACGAAAACGGACAGCATGTCCATTTTCATCAGATCTCACCCAATCCGATCCGCCAGCGACGGATCTGAAAATAGGGCCTGCTTTTAGCGGATCGGACCCGGTCGGATGTCAGCGGACATGTCTTCGCTGACATCCGTCGCTCCATAGGCTAACATGGAGCGCCCGTTCAGGTCCGCTGTCAAAACTGACTGGCGGACCTGAACGGTCCGACCGTGTGAAAGGGGCCTATGGCTGACCACACACTATACAATCTGATTGCACAATCCCCCTTAGATCTACTGTCAACTTTGTAGTACAAGAGCCTGTGTGATTTGATACTGATTGAATGGGTTGTTTAGATTTGTCCTTATGTTACGTATAGTAGCTTTGGTAAATCTAAATGGGGATTGCACAATTAAATTGTATAGTGTATGGTCAGCTTAAGTGCAGCCAAATAATAAAATGTTTGTCTCATCTGACCATAACACCTTTTCTCATGTGGCCTCAGAATCTTCAAGGTGTGTTTGTTTAGTCTAGGTGCATATCTATGCGGTTGTGGTTGATGCGGTTTTCAGTTGCATTTTGCGGTGTGTGTTGCGTTTTTAAACCCACTTTTTTAATGCCTTTTTTCATGTAGCTTTCATGCATTATGTGTTTTTTTTCTTCAAATGCATTGTATATAGCTGGTTGCTAAGGAGCAGGCTGGGAAGCCAGCCGCTGCGTCCCTAACAACCGATGTGTCATCATCTGTCAGCAGGGCTCCCCGCTGACAACTGAATGTAAAAAAAAAAAGAAATGCGGGCAAAAGAAAATCAGGAAAAAACCTGCTTGAGGTCCCCCCCCCCCATATCCATCCATACCATGCTCTTCAGGTTTGGTATGAATTTGCATGGTGTCCCCCCTCCCTCCCCCAAATCCATACCAGACCCTTCACCCAAAAAGTATCAAAAATAAATAAAAACAGTACACAGGTTTTTGACAAAGTCCTTTATTAAAAATGAAGAATGTCCCCTGTCGTACCTCCAATGTGTCTTCTTTGTCTGGTGATGTCTTTTCCCTCCACTGATGTCTTCTTTTTCTGGTTCTTCCTCCAGTTCTTCTCCCTACACGGTCTTCTCCCTCTGGTTGTTCTGCCAGTCCTTCTCCCTCCATTGAGGTCTTCTCCCTCCGCTGATGTCTTCTTTCTCTGGTTCTTCCTCCGGTTCTTCTCCCTACACGGTCTTCTTCCTCGGGTTCTTCTGCCGGTCCTTCTCCCTCCCCTGAGGTCTTTTCCCTCCACTGATGTCTTCTTTCTCTGTTTCTTCCTCCGTTTCTTCTCCCTACACGGTCTTCTTCCTCTGGTTCTTCTGCCGGTCCTTCTCCTTCCACTGAGGTCTTCTCCTTCCACTGATGTCTTCTTTCTCTGGTTCTTCCTCCGGTTCTTCTCCCTACACGGTCTTCTTCTTCTGGTTCTTCTGCAGGTTCTTCTACCTTCACTGAGGTCTTCTCCCAACGCTAGCTCCTGCTGGTGTGTTGGCTTCGGTGTATGCCATTTCTTATTTAGCCATGGGGCGTGGCCTTCCAGTGATGTCATTCCGAGACACCATCTCTTGTGATGTCACAGCCCCATCGTGCCCTGGGTGGTGACATCACAAGGGGGTATGTTCTCCGGATGACGTCTCCCTAGCCACACATGTGATATTTATTGTATTTCCAAGATGGAAAGTAAGAGAAAAGGTACTCAATGGGGCACAGACAGCAAAAAAATATTGTTTATATACCTATACTTTAAGCAGAGATCTTGTGATATTTAGCAATTAACACTGCAGAGAGCTTGAAGCAGCATTTTCACCATGGAAAGGTCTTTCATTCCTTGCATTAGTCTTTAACAGCAAGACACACTTAAGCCTCATACACACGATCGGACTTTATACAAACTTTACCGTGGATTTCTGTACAGAGGGCGATACCCGCGAACCTGTTAAGCATACACACGGCAGGACTTTTTATGCAACAAACACGAACTTAGTGACGTTTCAACGTACTGACAACACTTAAAAAAGAGAACATTCAATTCTCCGACGCCACTCTTTGGTCAACTTCTGTATTGTTTTTCTGATCTTTTGCATTGTGTACACACGATCGGACTTGCCGACGTCGGACTTTTGTTGCCGCCAAGTTTGTCTGTTCGCACAGCCAACATTTGTTCGATGAAAACCGAAATAGTTTGTCTGATGGAGCGTACACACGGTCAGATGTTGCTTTGAAACAGCTAATTTGCATGTTTGGTGTCAAAAAGTCCGACCATGTGTATGGGCCTTTACACTTACACAGGTTGAACTGGATGGACTATTTTTCTTTGTTCCTTACCTTCTATGTAACGATGTAAGACTGTTATCACAATCTTATATTACCAATGAAGCTGTATTACAAATGCTTGTCATTATTTATATTTTACAGTATGGGATGGTATTTGATGCCGGCTCCTCACACACCTCGCTTTTTATTTATCAATGGCCCACAGATAAGGAAAACAACACAGGCGTGGTAAGCCAGACACATGTGTGCGATGTAGAAGGTAAGTGACCAGCACAGTAATGGCCAGTACCTTCAGGATTCTGTTTTCATGCTATCACTCACTGTAATGAAGCTCTCTAGTGGTTTTCACATAGTTACTGCATGTTGGCAGGTCGCCATTGCTGACATCCTTTGGAAAATAATGTACTGCCTATCGTTTTCTGCCAACCATACTCGCACAAGTGAAGTCAGAACTCCCAATTTTCTGTCTCAGTGACGCCAGAGGATCAGCATGGACTAGCATGTCTAGAAAATTATTAGCAATAGAAGTTCATATTAGTTTTCTGATCACAAGTTCTCTCACACCCAAGCAATAAATCAATACTGCTTTTATAGCTTTAGAGGTGTATAGCACTTGATGGTGGGGGTCAGCTTCTGGGCTGCAGATGACAACACATAGGGGGTTATACGAAAGGCAAATCCACTTTGCACTACAAGTGCACTTGGAAGTGCAATCGCTTTAAAGGGGGTAGATCTGAAATGAGGGGAAGCTCTGCTGATTTTATCAGCTATTCATGTTAAAGCAAAAATGCTGTTTTTTATTTTCCCTGCATGTTGCCCTCGGATCTACCACGACTGCACTTCCAAGTGCACTTGCATTGCACTTGTAGTGCAAAGTGGATTTTCCTTTAGTAAATAACCCCCATGGTGTGTGCAATTCAATTTGTATCCCTTTTATAGCTTTAAAAATTGACAAAACCTTTTTTTAAAAAAAATAAGAATTTTGTCTGCATTACCCAACTTTCCTTTTTAGCATGATGTTTATTGCAAAGTGACAAGTCCACTATAAAAAAAGATTGGTGATCATTTATGTTTGATTTCACACTGCTTTATTATCACATTCAGTTTTTCCATGTCATCGAGTGTGTCTGGAGAGATCCACCATCTGCCTCGAAGAGGTTGTTGCTGGGACCTTTCCTCAAACCGCTCACATGCTTTTTACTATCATCCTGTCTGCGCTTCATCTACACATCTGGCTTTCTGAAGCTCTCCAGTTTATAATAAACAGACTTCCTCTGCAGTAAGGCAGCACAGACTCAGGTGTCTAATAACCCCTATCCAAGAGAACATCTGGGTCTATTTTCCTGTATATCTCAGGGCAAAAAACATATGAAGTAAACCTCTACAATACTTCATATGACCACTTGACCTGCAGAAGATTTACCCCCTTTATGACCCGGCCATTTTTTGCAATACGGCACTGCATTATTTTAACTGACAATTACACGTTCGCACAACGCTGTACACGAATAAAATGTATCCCCTTTTTCCCCAGAAATAGAGCTTTCTTTTGGTGGTATTTGACCACCTCTGCGTTATTTTTTGCGCTATGAACAAAAAAAGACTGATTATTAAAAAAAAAAAAAAAAACAACATTCTGCTATAAAACATATGCAATAAAAAAATTGAAAAAAAATCGAATTTCTTTATCAATTTAGGCCAATCTGCATTCTGCTGCATATTTTTGGTAAAAAAAATACCAATAAGCGTATATTGATTGTGTCATGCAAAAGTTAAAGCGTCTACAAACTATGGGATATTTTTATTTATTTTTATTTTATTTTTATTTTTTTTACTAGTAATGGTGGTGATCAGCTACTTATAGTGGGACTGCGATATTGCGGCGGACAATTTGAACATCTGACACTTGTTACACTTTTTTGGGGCCAGTGACATTATTGCAGTGATCAGTGATAAAAAAAATGCACTGCCACTGTACTAATGACACTGGCTGGGAAGCGGGTTAACATCTGGGGCGATCAAAGAGTTTAATGTGTTCCTAGTCTTTAGAATTTTTCTCTAAACTGTCGGAGGTGCTTTTACTAGGGGAAAGCACGGATACTAGTCCCTGCTTTGCAGGAACACAGGATCAATGCCTTCCCTACTGACAGAATGGCGATCTGCCTTGATTACATAGGGTGCCGGCGGACATATGCCCCGTACACACGGTCGGACTTTGTTCGAACATTCCGACAACAAAATCCTAGGATTTTTTCCGACGGATGTTGGCTCAAACTTGTCTTGCATACACACGGTCACACAAAGTTGTCGGAAAATCCGATCGTTCTGAACGCGGTGACGTAAAACACGTACGTCGGGACTATAAACGGGGCAGTGGCCAATAGCTTTCATCTCTTTATTTATTCTGAGCATGCGTGGCACTTTGTCCGTCGGATTTGTGTACACACGATCGGAATTTCCGACAACGGATTTTGTTGTCGGAAAATTTTATATCCTGCTCTCAAACTTTGTGTGTCAGAAAATCCGATGGAAAATGTCCGATGGAGCCCACACACGGTCAGAATTTCCAACAACACGCTCCGATCGGACATTTTCCATCGGAAAATCCGACCGTGTGTACGGGGCATTAGAGTCCACGGTACTCACTGCTGGGCTCCCGCTGTGTGTGTTCACAGCGGGAGCTGGACGCCAGCAGCGTGCGTGTGTGCGCCCTGCCCGGAAGATAAAAGTAAAACTGCTACAGGGCGAACCTGTTTTTCCCTCTAAAAACCTTGCAAGTACCAACAAAAATACCTGTTGATGTTCAAGAAATGCACGTTTTGTGGACTGAGCGGTGTCAGCCCTGCCAGTTGTCTTTTTATAAACTATTATTCTGTAGTCCCAGCTAAGAACTAGGAGGGCTAATTAGATACCTTGAGATAACACAGAAAGTTTGCACAGGACAGATCTGATATCCTGACATTATCAACAGGGTATTTTGTGCATTTATTGAACCAATATAAGAAAACAATTTGGTAAAATGGTAAGTTTAACAGATCAAAAGGTAGCAAAAAAGAGTTAATGTAAGGGTTGCCATATACTTTAGGTGAACCAGACCTGGCTTAATATGGTTCTAATGTAATAACAGTGCTGAAGTACAGAAACTTGTGGTGCTCGCAAATACCCAAGTCAAAAGCATTACCCATCTATGGTGTATTGAATATACGGGGGTAGCAGGGGTACAAAAAACAAAAAAAGGGAAAAAAAGCCAACATTTATAGGCAGAGAGGTTTCACAGACATGTTAGAGGCATCATGAGATGGAGGGGGTACCAAGTTTCCACAGCTTGCAAACTTAGAGAGATGTGATGTAAGGATGGAGGGTCTAGATAATGGGAGAACATGGGAGTGTGATTTTAAAGTGTATGAGGAGACACGGGGGCCAGGGGCTCTATGGGGACCACATGATTTTTAATGGCAGCTCCAGTATCTTTAACCACAATACCGGGCCTATTCTGGCACTTCTCTCCTTCATGTAAAAATCATCATTTTTTTTGCTAGAAAGTTACTCAGAACCCCCAAACATTACATATGTTTTTTTTAGCAAACACCCTTGGGAATAAAATGGCGGTCATTGCAACTTTTTATCTCACATGGTATTTGCGCAATAATTTTTCAAATGCCTTTTTTTGGAAAAAAACAGTAAAGTTAGCCCAATTTTTGCGTATAATGTGAAAGATGTTACGTCGAGTAAATAGATACCTAACATGTCACGTTTTAAAATTGCGCACGATCATGGAATGGCACCAAACTTCATTACTTAAAAATCTCCATAGGCGACGTTTTAAATTTTTTTACAGGTTACCAGTTTAGAGTTACAGAGGAGGTCTAGTGCTAGAATTGTTGCACGTGCTCTAACGCATGCGGCGATACCTCACATGTGTGGTTTGAGCAGCGTTTACATATGTGGGCGGGACTTACGTGTGCGTTCGCTTCTGAGCGCGGGCTAATTTTTTTTATTTGTACACTTTTTTTTACATTTTTTTTAATCACTTTTATTCCTATTACAAGGGATGTAAACATCCCTTGTAATAGGAATCTATGTGACAGGTCCTCTTTATGGAGAGATGTGAGGTCAATAAGACCCCACATCTCTCCTCCAGGCTGGAAAGCATGAGATTGGGGAAAAAAAATTCACTGATCTCATGCTGATCTCATGCTGACAGCTGCGATCGCGGCTTCGTTTATTTCCAGGTACCTGGGCGTGACGTCATAACGTTGCGCCCGCGCCTCCGGCGGTCATAGAGATGACTGGTGACCATCTGGTCACCGGAAATCTCTATCGTCCTCATCCAGCACCGGCCGATTCTTTCTCCGGGCCCCCGATGGCACGGGAGAACCCGGAGAAGCACCGGATGGTAGCGGGAGGGGGGGTGTCTCCTCTTCCATCGCCTATAAGAACGATCAAGCGGCGGAACTGCCGCTATGATCATTCTTACCATGCACAGAATCGCCAGCTGCAAAGAGTGATATCTGAATGATGCCTCTAGCTGCAGGCATCATTCAGATATCCCCCCTAAAAGTCAAGGATGTCATTTTACTATGGCCAGGTATTGAAGTGGTTAATAACTTCTGAGTAAATAGGCTAAAACAAGTATTCAGATCTGAAAGGCCACAGTGAAGTCATGTCATTTGCCTAGATGAAGGTGATATGTGTAACGATATCACGTACGGGACATGAAAAGCTGTAGCTAGCTGCCATGTTGTGTGGAAGTAGCCATGACAGTTTGGCTAACCATGTAACATTACAGAGAAATCTGTACTCCCTCCTCCCTCCTCCCTTGTCTTAGGAATTCAAAGCTTTTTAAGTTCAACAAAAAAGGTTATCTCAACAGAGAAAACAGAACCAGGCTAGGTCAGTAAAAAACAGCTTGTTGAAAGGGCAGAGCTTCAGGCCTGTCGTAAAACTGTCACCCTCTCCATTGAGAGACCTAACAGGCCCCGGTTGTAAATTGTCTGAATACACATCCAGCTTAAAACAGTGGAATAAGTATGAAATTTCAGCATGTTTCATAACTTCCGACTTAGTAATAGCACAGCCATAATAATGGACATATATATATTTTCCTCAGATAATATGTAACGTTTCAAGTCCAGACACCCCTATGTCAGGTCATGTGTGGGAAACCCCTGGTACCACTTATTCCTCCTAAGCAGACTATACATTATAGATATGGCATGTTTAGACTTGTTTTGAAGGAAATCTCACGTTGAATAATAATATGGATATTTGGAGTCTGTAAACACTATAGATGCAGATATATGAATATGTATCACAAAATCTACCTGGGACGTGGTCATGAGTGTAGACACCTCCCAGCAACCAACCCCTAAACAAGATGACCAGATGATTGGTTACTGGTCGCTGTGAACACCCCCTTTGATTTGACAGAAAAGAGATGCCAAGACAATGGTCAGTTCTCCTTTTACCATCCAAGAAGAAACATCTGCCAAGTCGAGAACCGATTACCTAGCTCATCGATCGAACTCTGATCAACCCTCGGACATTCATTGCAAGTATTCTTCCTCCCCAATTCTACCTTATTGCTTTGTGGCTGTATATTGTCTTTATCTTTTTGAAACATCTTTTTTCTGTAAATGTTTTATTTGCATCAACTTTGACCTTTTCATAATAAACCCTTATGTTGAAAAGTGTTAACCTTGCCTCTAAAGCTCTTAATGCAAGCTATAAACGAACCTGCCTCTTGAGGGCGCTACTGTTGTAGAGTAAGACTCAGAGCAGACCTGTCTGTGGTGGCAGTGTGTGTGGCAGACGCTTATTCTAAAATTATAATTGGTATTGCTAAAATTACGAGTCTCCCCCGGCTCGGTCTTTTAAACGGGGGTGGTGGCAGTTAAAGGGTTAATTGTGTAATTAGCCCAGTGACAATCACTCTCAGGCTGCCCGCACCTAGATTGTGGTCCCACAAGCTGGAAAATCTTTGGGCTGGGCGCAGCTGAGAGTGGCATTGTTACATAAGTGACAGCGGGGTGTGAGGTTGGCCGGTCCTTCGTTGCAAGTTAGCGAGGAGGGCAGGGATCTGACACCCGCGTTCGTCACAATATTTTCTTTGAACTTGCAGTAAATTGTAAATGTGAAGACCATTACCATTAGGGGCTGAGAGAGGCTAGGGTTTCCGAAACACCTTCTCTATAAGAAAAATAGGGCTCAACTGTAAGCAGAACCTGCTTACATAATTGCTACTTGTAATTTCCCCCATGTACAAATATGATTACAAACTACCCACAAAAAAAAAATTATATACATTTCCCCATTTCCTTATTGTACATTCTCTGCACAACCATCTCTACATTTATAACCAACCATGTGTGGTCTGGGCCTAACTAACCAATCCATTCAGTTTATATCTAAACAGGATTGTACAACAGCTTGTAGCCAATATAAAGTGAATGTCTGGGCGAAATAAAATAAAATATTCATTACACACATACATTACATACACATTTATCCTTGTTTTATCCCTTTACAAAGAAAATTGCCTGCTGATCTGTCAGAAATTCAACGAGCTCCAAACTTCCCATTTGAGCTTACAATAGTGTCTCTACTGCACTGAAATCCCAAGCCTTGTTGTCAGCCTTGTGATGAACGCAGTGTCACACCTCAGCCACCTTCACTGACTTCTGACAAATGACTGGTCAAACTCACACTGCGCTGACACTAATACTCGACAATGTCACTCTCTGCTTCACCGTGCACAAAGGTTTTCCATCTTTCTCTTTCCCAATACCAGTTATGACTTTTAGAAAATGTCTGTAATACCCACTGTCCCCACAGACAGGAATATCCAGAGATTTACCATATAGTAGCATTCTTCAAAGAGGCAGCGATTCTGTTCTGGTTTAGTGCATTAGAGACAAGATTAACCACTTGACAACTGGGCACTTAAACCCCCTTAATAACCAGACCAATTTTCAGCTTTTGGTGCTCTCACATTTTGAATGACAATTACTCAGCCATGCAACACTGTATCTATATGAAATTTTTGTCCTTTTTTTCACACAAATGGAGCTTTCTTTTGGTGGTATTTAATCACCGCTGGGTTCTTTATTTTTTGCGCCGTAAAAGAAAAAAGACCGAAAAATCTGTAAAAAAATGCATTTTCTTCATTTCTGTTATAATATTTTGCAAATTAGTAATTTTTCTTCATATATTTTGGCCAAAATTTATACCGCTACATATCTTTGGTAAAATTAACCCAAATCGGTGGATATTATTTGGTCTTTGTGAAAGTTATAGAGTCCAAAAGCTATGGTGCCAATATCTGAAAATTGATCACACCTGAAGTACTGACGGCCTATCTAATTTCTTGAGACCCTAACATGCCAGAAAAGTACAAATACCCCCCAAATGATACCTTTTTGGAAAGAAGACATTCCAAGGTATTTAGAAAGATGCATGGTGTCTATTGTGAAAAAAAGAAAGATGCATGGTGAGATTTTTGAAGTTGTCATTTTTTCCCACAATTCTTTGCAAAATCAAGGTTTTTTTTTTACTTTTTTTTTTCCCACAAAATTGTCATATTAGCAGGTTATTTCTCACACACCACATATGCATACCACAAATTACACCCCAAAACACATTCTGCTATTACTCCCGAGTACGGCAATACCACATGTGTGAGACTTTTACACAGCGTGGCCACATACAGAGGCCCAACATGCAGGGGAGCACCTTCAGGCGTTCTGTAGCTTCCAGGCCAATTCTGACATTTCTCTCCTACATGTAAAAATCATCATTTATTAGCTAGAAAATTACATAGAACCCCAAAACATTATATATGTTTTTTTAGCAAAGACCCTAGAGAATACAATGGTGGTCATTGCAACTTTTTATCTCGCACGGTATTTGCGCAGCAACTTTTTTAACGCGTTTTTTTTGGGAAAAAAACTGTTTTGTGCTTTACAAAAACCAAAACAGTAAAGTTAGCCTAATGTTTTTGCATAATGTGAAAGATGAAGTTATACTGAGTAAATAGATACCCAACATGTCACCTTTCAAAATTGCACGCGCTTGTGGAATGGCGCCAAACTTTGCTACTCAAAAATCCCCATAGGCGACGCTTTAAAATTTTTTACTGGTTACATGTTTTGAGTTACAGAGGAGGTCTAGGGCCAAAATTATTGCTCTCGCTCTACCAATCGCATCGATACCTCACATGTGTGGTTTGAACACGGTTTTCATATGTGGGCGGGACTTACGTATGCGTTCGCTTCTGCATGCGAGCACGCAGGGACAGGGGCGCTTTAAAATTTTTTTTTTTTTTTTATTGTTCATTTTACTTTATTTATTTTAGTTTGATGCTTTTTTCCAAAAAAAAAAAATTTTGACCACTTTTATTCCTATTACAAGGAATATAAACATCCTTGTAATAGGAATATGGCATGACAGGTCCTCTTTACAGTGAGATATGGGGTCAATAAGACCCCACATCTCACCTCTAGGCTGGGAAGCCTGAAATAAAAAAAAAACGATCCTGGCTTCGATCGTAGCGGTGAGTCGGTAGAAGCGCGGGAGGGGGGGTCATCCCCTCTCGCCTCCCGTAAGAATGATCAAGCAGTGGAACAGCTGCTATGATCGTTCTCATGGTGTAGGGAATCGCCGGCTGAAAAAGCCGATATCTGAATGATGCCTGTAGCTGCAACCATCATTCAGATATCCCCGCACAAAGTCAAGGACGTTGTATGACGGCCGGTGGGCGGGAAGTGGTTAAAACGCATTTTTTTTTTTAACACAAAGTTGTCCATTTATACAATATTTCTACCACATAACATGTACATACCAAAAATGACACCCCAAAATAGATTCCCCTGCTCCTCCTGTGTACGGCGATACCACATGTGTGAGACTTCCACAGCCTGGCCACATACAGAGGGCGAGTACAGCTGAGCATGGCTCGGTATGGCGGGGTATTGCGGAGTATGGCGGGGTATTGCAGAGTATGGCGGGGTATGGCGGGGTATTGCGGAGTATGGCGGGGTATTGCAGGGTATGGCAGAGTATGGCAGAGTATGGCAGAGTATGGCGGGGTATTGCGGAGTATGGCGGGGTATTGCGGAGTATGGCGGGGTATTGCGGAGTATGGCGGGGTATGGCGGGGCATGGCAGAGTATGGCGGGGGCATGGCAGAGTATGGCGGGGGCATGGCAGGGTATGGCGGGGGCATTGCAGAGTATGGCGGGGGCATTGCAGAGTATTGCGGGGGAATTGCAGAGTATTGCACAGCATTGCAGAGTATTGTGGGGGCATTGCAGAGTATGGCGGGGGCATTGCAGAGTATTGTGGGGGCATTGCAGAGTACTGCACAGCATTGCAGAGTATTGTGGGGGTATTGCAGAGTATTGTGGGGGTATTGCAGAGTATTGTGGGGGTATTGCAGAGTACTGCACAGCATTGCAGAGTATTGTGGGGGTATTGCAGAGTATTGCACAGCATTGCAGAGTATTGTGGGGGTATTGCAGAGTATTGCACAGCATTGCAGAGTATTGTGGGGGTATTGCAGAGTATTGCACAGCATTGCAGAGTATTGTGGGGGTATTGCAGAGTATTGTGGGGGTGTTGCAGAGTATTGTGGGGGTGTTGCAGAGTATTGCACAGCATTGCAGAGTATTGTGGGGGTATTGCAGAGTATTGTGGGGGTGTTGCAGAGTATTGTGGGGGTGTTGCAGAGTATTGCTCAGCATTGCAGTGTAGTGGGGATGGCTGAGCATGGATGGATGGATGCCTGGATGTCTCTGTGCAGCGCTATGGGCACTACACATACAGCCCACAGCGCTGCAGACATCCATGCATCCGCCTCTCCGGTCACTGTGTACCGATCGGTACACAGGCGGGGAGGAGAGGGGGAGGAGAGGAACCGGCGTCATCAGATGACGCCGGTCTGTTTCATGTGATCGCGCCGTCATTTGACGGCGCGATCACATGGTAAACGGCCGCGATCAGCGGCCATTTACCGGGATCCGTGATGCGTCGGGTCCTCTGGACCCGGCGGTCACGGATGTGTTCGGGTGCGCGCCCCAGGGGGCGCGCGAGAGGGGAATTCTGGGAGGACGTCATAGTACGCCCTCCCAGAGTTATCCAACCGCCCTGCAGCCGTCATTCGGCTATGGGCCGGTTGGTAAGTGGTTAATGACTTTGAAATATTGTTTCTATGTTGGTTGAACTGGATGGACTTGTGTCTTTTTTCAACTAGATTAAAGGGGTTGTAAAGGTTGTTTTTTTTTCTTTTTTTTTAAACAAACACGTCATACTTACCTCCTCTGTGCAAGGGTTTTGCACAGAGGAGCCCGATCCTCCTCTTCTGGGGTCCCCCAGCAGTGCTCCTGGCTCCTCCTCTTCTCGAGCGCCCCATTGGAGAGCCGCTCTCCCTCGGGGGCACTCATGCGGGTGCACTCCCGAGTCGTGCTGCTGCATCCATTGACACAGATAGCAGAACTCGGCCCCGCCCCCCCCACGTCACTGACTTTGAATGACAGCAGCAGAAGCCAATGCTCCAGCTGCTATCAATCCAGCCAATGAAGACCGGATGACAGTGGCTGGAGCTGCTCTGCTCGTCCCCATCGCTGGAACGATTGGGTTCTGCTAAATAAAAGAAGGGGCTCCGGGGGGCCGGCTGCAGTACAAAATGTTTTTCACCTTAATGCATGAATGCATTAAGGTGAAGAACCTTGAGGGTTTACAACCCCTTTAACTATTGAACTATGTTTAATAAAAAAAAAGAAAAAGTAACAACAGTGCAAGTTAAATATTTACAGAAAAAAGGTATTACAAAGAAAAAACGAAATAATTATGCACCAGAAAAGCAAAAAGGGGTTTAGGAGTTAGAATACTTAAAGCCCTGGTTCTGTTGCAAAATCAAGTCGATGACCATAAGATGGATCAGTGACTTTCATAGATTTTAGTGGATGTTCCTTGTTTGATGGTAAAAGAGAACTCTAGACATATGATGCAGTCCCTCTTTTCTGGTTCCTGAGGAGGGTGTTGACAGAAATTATCTGACCAATCAAGACATCTGAGGGGCAGGCCGATGGGATGTCACAGTGTTTATGACCATGCAGCTGCCTTCCCTCAAATACAGTTTTCTATAGGTATTAATAGATTTGAATACCTACAGGTCACAGTCTGGTAACTTGTATATTATTGTCCATCATGACATTACCTTTTGAATTAATACAAATATGATGGGTATCAGATGCCTATTTCACCTAAGAGATGTAATGTGTCCCACCAACCTTCTGTACCTTCTAATACAGTGGTGTTTGGGCTTAAAATGCTGTTAATATATTAATAAAAGTAAAGATAACCTTATTCTGGATGTACTATTATCAGCTCAGGAGTTATGAAATACACTGAAGTTTTGGTTCTCAAGGAAGAGATACTCAGACAGAAATGCATATTCGCTAACTACGCTAGCTAAACCATTTATGAGAGATGATTAGTCTGATAATATTAGCTAGGGCCGATATCTGCGGAATGTCATAATTACTGTACTTAAGCCTAAAACTTTAAGGTTTTATGATCGCTATTACAGTTAGATTGTGATGTGCATTGTACTGTTAATAGGTATTACGGTGGTCTAAATTAAAAGGTTATCTGTCTGCCATGCTTTCATTTGGGTTAGTTGATATGGTTAAGAGGCTCTGCTGTGTCCTATTAATGTACTGATAAGGGTATTTGGAATGCAGCTAAATGTATGCGAATTGTAGAAGATGCCCTCCTGGAATTATGGAAAGGGAATCATTGCTGGTATGTGTCTTCTGTTCTACAAAATGTCAGGGGTAACCTATGAATTTTGAAAAATATGGCTGCCCTGCATCTTCTCGCAAAGTTTTTGGGGTGACTCAGTTTGCACTATCAGCACAATCCCTACTTATTTCTCCCCCTGCTGAACTACAGAACACTTACCCTCACCTTAATTTCTTAACACAAGGGGATGTGTTCTGTACACCAGGGGATAACTTAAATCGGAGCTCCTCAAAAAGTGGAAGCTCTGCTTATCTGCCCCCCTCCAGTGCCACATTTGGCACCTTTCGGGGGGGGGGGGGGGTAGCCGGTACCTGTTTTTGACAGGTACCCACTCCAACTTCCGGGTGATCTTGCCGTGGTGAGATCACATGGAAGTTCAGACCCCCTCCTCCTTCCCCTGCCACCGGACCATTCACAAAGCACAGTGCACTTTGCACATGCATAGTAGGGAACCGGCTGTGAAGCCTCAAGGCTTCACTGCCGGTTTCCCTTACAAGCAATGGAGAGCCAATTGAAAAATCGGCTGAGGTGAAGACACCGCGGGATCCCTGGACAGGTAAGTGTCCTGATATTAAAAGTCAGCAGCTGCAGTATTTGTAGCTGCTGACTTTTAATTTTTTATGAAAGAGGCTGGACCTCCTCTTTAAGTGGGGCTGACAACATTGCTTAGCTTTTCAGAGCAACAGAGGCAGGGTTACCACCTCACTACAAGAAATTATTAGCTCACTGGATTTCTGTCAGTTTAACAAGTATTTTTCTGTACTTGGAACATTTTCCAAACAAAACATTTAAATGTGTTCATGCATTGCAAAAATATTTAACAATGGAATAGCATGAACGTGACGATTATGAACTTTTTAGTATAACATTTTGTTAAAGATGAATGTGCTTTTGTGCAGGCCCTGGGATATCCAGTTATGCCAATGACCCCCCTTCCGCAGGCAAGTCCCTAGTGGCCTGTTTAGAAGAAGCGATGAATATTATCCCCCCAGAAGGACAGCGAGGAGCCCCTGCTTATCTTGGAGCCACAGCTGGGATGAGACTGCTTGAGTAAGTGGCCAGCTAAAGTCAATCTTGGCAATATACTTTGTAGCCTTGTGGGATCCAACAAACTCCACATTAGTCATTCAAGGACTCGAAGAATAACCTTCTCCTATGCTGACCTTTTTGGGGTCATCCCTTGGAGTCTTCATTAAATTGTGGAAACGAAAATACAGCTTTGGAATGGGGCCATGAGAAGGGTTGGCCTGCTTCCCTGCTTACCTCTTAAAGACCAAGAATAGACTTCCACAGAGTGTGGGAACACAAGTTAAACAGTTACAGAAAACACTAAGCTGTTTAACCCCTTTTATAGCCAGATGTACCCTGTCACATAGCACAAGGAATAGTTATAAATATGTGATTATGGTTTTCATTACCTGAGGGGCCCGTCAGAGCTTGTTATAGAACAATGGTCAGCTTGTTCTACCTGCAGCGCAGTTCTGATTTCATTCTCTCTCTAGAGATTACTTCCTAACATTGCTGTTTCTGAGGAACCTCTGCCTCCCAACCATCAGATTTCAACTGTAATTCTTTATTGTATTCATTGATGCAGAATATTCTGCTCTGCTTTATAGAGTATGTAAAACCTTTTATATGGGACCCTTCTTTCTTTCACAAGAGAAATATATGGGCCGCCATTGCTGGTCTGCCTCCAAACATGATAGTTGCCTTGCTGTGGTCGAGTTCAATACTTTTGAGCCACAGACCTTGAATGAGGAGTAGGTATTCCTTGGCTCTATGATTTTACCAGATCAGTGACTTAGAAAGTATTCAATCCATCTCCTGAAAATCACTTGGTTCCACGTTTAAGTTTAAAGTGGTTGTAAAGGCAGAATGTTTTTTTTACCTTACTGCATTCTGTGGCAGGTAAAAACCTTCTGCATGCAACCCCCCTAAATACATACCTGAGCCCGATCTCAATTCAGCGATGTGCATGAGAGCCAAGGCTCTCTCAGGTCTCTCATTCCTGATTGGCTCAGATGCAGCAGCAGGAGCCATAGGCTTCCACTGCTGTCAATCAGAGCCAGTGGGGAGGGAGCAGAGGGGCGGGGCCAAGTCCAAGTGGCTTGCTCTGGGGTCACTCGGCAGGAGGGTAGAGACAGAAGTGCCGTCCGAGAAGGTGAGGATCTGGGCTGCTCTGTGCAAAACCACTGCAAAGGGCAGGTAAGTATATCTTGTTTGTTATTTTTAAACAAAAAACAAGGCTTTACTATTACTTTAACCCCTTCGAGGGTGAAGCATAGCTTAAAGTGGTTCTAAAGGCAGAAGGTTTTTTTATCTTAGTGCATTCTATGCATTATGATAAAAAAGCTTCTGTATGCAGCAGACCCCTTCAGCCCCCCTAATACTTACCTGAGGTCCATCTCGATCCAGCAATGTTGCAAGCGAGACTTGGCTGTCCGAGGCTCCCCTCCTCATTGGCTAAGACAGCAGTGTGGCACCATTGGCTCCTGCCGCTGTCAATGAGCAGAGAAAGGGTGCAGAGTCAGACCGCGGCTCCGTGTCTGAATGGACACAGGGAGCTGCGGCTCAGTTTGGATGCCCCCATAACAAGCTGGCCAGGAGCACCAAAAAGGGACTCGAGAAGAGGAGGATCTGGGCTGCTCTGTGCAAATCCACTGCAGAGGAGGTAAGTATAACATGTTTGTTATTTTTAACAAAAAAAAAAACGAGTCTTTAGTATCACTTTAATGCCCAGTCCCAATTTTGCAACTTTGTCTATGTGTTAGTAAAACTGTACATATGATCACAACTTCTTTGTGTATTCAGGTGGATTATACCTTGTTTTTTTTTTAAGGACAAATTGGGCTTTCATTTGGTGGTAAGTGGTAACAGATAGCTCCTGATTTTATTATATTATCAAAGGAAAACTGGACCAAAATAGTAAAAAAATAAAAAAATAATGTATCTGTATATTTCTTGCTATTACCATAATTTACCATCAAAGAATAACCCAAGATAAATCATCCCGCTTCTGACGATCGTGGCAATGCCTCATATGTGTATTGTATTTGTTGTGTGTACCCGTAGTAAGGCCCAGAAACAATAGTGCACATTTTGCTTTTTTTTATCCTACACACACTGACACTGATACTGTACTAATTTTAAAAATGCAGTTTTTTAAAAAACCCTACCTAAAATATGCTGACCCTGACCTTTGACTCTGGCCTTTGACCCTGACCTTAGCCTAATGCCCCGTACACACGGTCGGACTTTCTGTCCTACTTGGTCCGGCACACTTTCTGACGGACTTTGTCCGCCAGGTGCGCTGGACTTTAAAACGGACGGACTTGCCCACACACGACCAGACTTTGCGACGGGCTAAGTCCGCCCGTTTTTCCGACGGACTTTCGCCGGAGTTACGGCGGACTTTCAGAATGAACGGACTTGCCCACACACGGACAAGTCCGTTCATTTTGAACGTGACTCAGGTGCGACGGGACTAGAAAAGGATGTCAATCTTGCCGCTTTTATCGGCGAGATTGACACCTTGCGAGCCCCATCGCGGGTCATACCAGGCCCTTAAGGTCTGATATGGATTATAAAGGGGAACCCCCTACGCCGAAAAAACGGCGTGGGGTCCCCCCTAAAATCCATACCAGACCCCGATCCGAGCACGCAGCCTGGCCGTTCAGGAAAGGGGGTGGGGACGAGCGAGCGCCCCCCCCCTCCTGAACCGTATCAGGCCGCATGCCCCCACCCCAAAGCACCTTGTCCCCATGTTGAGGGCATGCGGCCTGGTACGGTTCAGGAGGGGGGGGGGCGCTCGCTCGTCCCCACCCCCTTTCCTGACCGGCCAGGATGCGTGCTCGGATCGGGGCCTGGTATGGATCTTAGGGGGGACCCCACGCCGTTTTTTCGGCGTAGGGGGGTTCCCCTTTATAATCCATATCAGACCTAAGGGCCTGGTATGCACCGCGCTCGCCGCAATAGGAAAATTTGTTTTTCCTATTGCAGCGAGCGCGAAATGCAATACCCTGCCCTCGCGTCGTATCTGGTCCGTTGGACCAGCATACACACGGGCGGGCTTTCCGTCGGACTAGCACACAGACGAGCGGACTTTCCGCCCGAAACTGAGTCCAATGGAAAGATTTAAAACATGTTTCAAATCTAGGTCCGGTGGGCTTTTGGGAAAAAGTCCGCCGGAAAAGTCCGCCGGCGCCTACACACGGGCGGATTGTCCGCCACACTCTGGTCCGCTGGACCAAGTATGCCGGAAAGTCCGACCGTGTGTACGCGGCATTACACTAACCCCGACCTAGATCAAACCTTGATCTACCTTTTTTTTTTCCTTAATTTTATATTTTGTTTTTTTTTATTATTATTTAGTTTTTTTTACACACTTTTGTTTGTTTACACCTTCCTCTCCTGCCACAAGAGAAAGATACAATGTATCTTCCTCTCCATTCAGAAGAGAGAAAAAAATAATGGGCAGGCTGCACAGTCACTGATCGCCATGATAGCCAATCAGGTGACCAGGAACCGCGAGTCCTGTGTCCAGATCGTTAGTACGAGACCCAGGGCATATATATGTGGTGCCCAAGTTTAACACCCACCTTCTGGACGCCACATATATGTGTTACTGTGTTGTTTTGGGGTTAAAGTAAACATTTTTCTAACTCTAAAAGTTTATTGTTCTTTTATGTATAAAGCGGATTGTTAAATCGCTCTCTGTGGAGACTCTCCTCCTATGGACACACTTATTTTTTTATTTATTTACTCATTTTTTGTTTCACGCATTTTTTTGAAAGTTATTTCACTTAAATTGGTGTTTATCGCTTATCACAAATTGAGTATCACACTAGAATTAGCGCTGCTTTTTATGTATACTAACTTTAAAAGTTTGCATGAATAAATTCCTGATGCATCATAACATACAGCAAAAGTATAAATTTACAAAAAAGTATTGTAAAGTCATAAGTATTCTTCAGGCAGGAGGAAAAATGTGCCCAGTCTCTTATCCCCCAGTGATCCAAACAGTAACTTTGTAGCAAGATGACAGATTGTAGCAGGGAGCTGATATGGGTTAGACATTTGTGAATACATCCAATGACTGTGCAGGCACCAGGATTTACATGCTTGTGTCAGCTATAAAACAGTATCTTAGTCCTGGACCTAAATACTAATCTTGGATGATGCCTGAACTAAGATGTCACCATTCTTCTAGAAAGAAAAGGAGATAAGAACATTGTCCGGGGGAAAATTGCAATGTATGTGCGAGAGCAATACTGGAGCCATTGACAGTGTACCTTTTCAAGGCCAGTGGCTCAACAAATAGTGAATTAAAGATGGGAATGACAGCCCCAGAAGTCGGCATCTTGAAAAGCAAGTTGGCAAAGCATCTTCCATATTTTTTTTTTTCCTGTTTACCAAACAGGTTGTCTTTCCTTTTCCAGTAGCAGTAAAATGCAATAAGCATTGTAACTGTAGCATGTAAACGGTAATATGTTTAACATTTACATTTGATTTCCCTTTCTTTCTGGTTTCATAGCCTCGAGAATAAAACCGCATCAGACATGGTGCTATCTGAAGTCTCAAAGACCATCAGCAGGTACCCCGTTGATTTCCGGGGAGCTCGTATCATCAGCGGGAAGGAGGAAGGGTCATATGGCTGGATAACCATCAATTACCTCTTGGAGTCCTTTATGAAGGCAGGTGCTCTTGTTTTGTGATGTTACGATCTTTTCTAATTGTATTATATTCAGATGTAATATAGTAGAATGCAAAAATCTCTTCTACTTGTATATTAGTGATATATTAGCTATCAGCACTGGTAGTTTGCGGTGTAGAGCTCCTAGCACAGGGATCTGTACCCCACACACACTAACCATCTCTGTAATCCTAACCTTGCTGTAATCCTAACACTTACCCAACTGGTAACCCTAACACTAGATCTCCTCCTGTAACCTCAAGACCAACCCCTTCTCTGTAATCCTAACACTAGACCTCCTGTAACCTCAAGACTAACCCCTTCTCTGTAATCTTAACACTAACTCTCCTGTAAGCTCAAGACTAACCCCGTCTCTGTAATCCTAACACTAACCCTCCTGTAACCTCAAGACTAACCCCTTCTCTGTAATCCTAACACTAACCCTCCTGTAAGCTCAAGACTAACCCCTTCTCTGTAATCCTAACACTAACCCTCCTGTAAGCTCAAGACTAACCACTTCTCTGTAATCCTAACACTTACCCAACTGGTAACCCTAACACTAGATCTCCTGTAACCTCAAGACTAACCCCTTCTCTGTAATCCTAACACTAGACCTCCTGTAACCTCAAGACTAACCCCTTCTCTGTAATCTTAACTCTAACACTCCTGTAAGCTCAAGACTAACCCCTTCTCTGTAATCCTAACACTAACCCTCCTGTAAGCTCAAGACTAACCCCTTCTCTGTAATCCTAACACTAACCCTCCTGTAAGCTCAAGACTAACCACTTCTCTGTAATCCTAACACTTACCCAACTGGTAAGCCTAAACCTAGCATTTACCCTCACTGTAATCCTAACACTAACCCTCCTGTAACCTCAAGACTAGCCCCTTCTCTGTAACCCTAACACTAGACCTCCTGTAACCTCAAGTCTAACCCCTTCTCTGTAATCCTAACACTAACCCTCCTGTAACCTCAAGTCTAAACCCTTCTCTGTAATCCTAACACTAACCCTCCTGTAACCTCAAGACTAGCCCCTTCTCTGTAACCCTAACACTAGACCTCCTGTAACCTCAAGTCTAACCCCTTCTCTGTAATCCTAACACTAACCCTCCTGTAACCGCAAGTCTAAACCCTTCTCTGTAATCCTAACACTAACCCTCCTGTAACCTCAAGACTAACCCCTTCTCTGTAACCCTAACACTTCTTTTTGCTGCAGCTCTTACCCTGACCTTTATGTAGCCCTAATACTAACCCTTTCTGAACCTTTCACATTATTCCTCTTTAGTACCCTCCCTATGACCTCAACACTCACATATACATTCCTGTAACCGTCATGCTACTCCGTCCTGTAATCCTAACACTAACCTTCTCTGTTCTGTCATCTTAACACGACTCCTCCCTGTAACCCTAACAATAAAGTAGTTATAAATCCTAAACATTTTTTACCTTTGCTTTAAGGTAAGAAACATTTAGCTAGTAGTAGTTACCCAGGAAGAAGACTGGTCAAAGATGTCAGCAGCCATTGAGGGTGCTCATGGACACCACGTAGCTGGAGTGGAGGTGGGCATAGTTCCACCTTAAAGCAGTATTAAACCCAAAACCAAAAATGTAATGTATATTGCAGCTTACCAATCATTAGATGTGGTGGCTGCATTAGTGTTTTTTTTCGGCTTTTCCCCCTCTGTTTTCACCTGGTAATCTGGCCAGTAACATACCTCCTGTATTAAAGTGTCCCCACTCTGGATGAAGGAGGAGCACAGGGGCACCTTTGGACAGCAGTATTGTCAGTCTGGGGGGAGGGGAGTGTTAGATGTACTAGCAGATTTGGATACACTAATAAATTGAAGCCTAACTCCAGCTCACATTTTTTAGGCAGTTACAGGGACAGTTTTGTTCCTTTTGCGAAAAAGGTTTTACATAAATAAATAAAAGCGGATCATTGTAAGCACTCCTGTCAGTGTTGAATGGTTTGCCTAAACCCTTTAACTACCACATCTACAGGATAGCTTGTTCTGTTCAAAAAAACAACAAAAATTGGTAAGCTGCAATATAATAAATGTTTTCTTTTGGGTTTAATACTGCTTTAGGAAAACTCTTCACAGCAAGGCATTATGCCAACCATAGTGTAGAATAATTTAGGTTTTATATACACTGTATGGAACCAGAGTTTATTACCATCCTCTTTAGGTATTGGTCATGCCTTAATGACAGACCTTGATAAAATGTAAAACTACCTTTGAATGATGGAATATTACACCTTGTAGTACCCAATGTAATAGTGGGGTCAATATTTTAATTTACTTTTTCAATCTGATCATTTAAAAATTGCATTGTGTGTTGTGGGGTTTTCTAACAGATGAAATTATTGTTTTCATTTGAAATATGATGTTGATATTGCATGGTTTAGTAACATCTTTGTTTGTATTAAAGGGAATAGTCCTGTATGTTTTTCTCAGTGTATTATATAACAATGTTTTTCTACAGTATTCCTTTGGTGGTCGTTGGGTTCGCCCAGTGTCCTCGAAGATTTACGGCGCTCTGGACCTCGGTGGAGCTTCCACACAAATCAGCTTCATTCCAAAGGTGGAAATCGCAGACCCAGGGCAAAGGGCAGACTTTAAACTTTATGGCTTCCCCTACAGTATCTACACACACAGCTTCCTGTGCTATGGGCAGAACCAGGCCCTGAAACAGATGTTGGTAAAAGCAGTTGAGGTGAGCAACCATGCAGAGCCAACCAACCAAACATACTAAGCTATATAGAGGAATCTCATAGTCCTCGTTTTTTGGAGTGTCAGGAAGCATGCGTATGAAAGGGAAATGACATATATTTATAAAAAAATGTTAAAGTTCACCTGACACTTACCCAATCAAATGTTAAGCCCACTCTGGATCCTCCGTGATTGGAGGACGGGCGTATGAATGAAAGGTCTTCCTTCTTCAGTAACAGCGACCCCCTGTGTCTAGTAAACAGCAGGGCATCTGCTCAGCAGGGGACCTGGAAGCCAGTGGAGATGACTGGAGTAGAGGTGCCTACTACAGTGATTTTCAGCTTCCAGGGGTATTTCACAGGTAGGGCACATACATGCTTATTTTGGTCCAAGCTGGACCCTATGTAACTGTAAAAATTGCCATATCTGGTATTCAGCTTTAAAAAAATAAAGGCATTCACTAAATTTCTGCTGCTTAAAGCAGAGTTCCAACCTCAAAAATTTTTGTCTTTAAAATTCAACAGCTATAAGTACTGTAGCTGCTGACTTTAAATAAGGACACTTACCTGTCCAGGGAGCCCGCAATGTCACCCCCCCCCCCCCCAGGCCGATTCGTCCACCGGCTTGGGTGCAGGCACCGCCATTACAACAATGGGAAACCGGCAGTGGAGCCTTCAGGCTTCACAGCCTGGTTCCTACTGCGCATGCCCGCCTCGTCTTCTGGGAAACACAATGGTCCCAGAAGGCAGCGGGAGAGAAGGAGGAGGGCTCGCCGCAGAAGAGGAAATTACGTACTTTGCCGCGGCCCGGCTGGGACTTGTACTTCTTAAAAGGTAGGGAAAAAAAAATTTAAATAATACATTTATCTAAAAATGTGTGGTGGAGGGGTGATCTTTAGTTTAGTTTAGTTTTAGTTCTAGAAAAAGGGTTAAGAAATAACCTCTATCCATTTTTTTTTTTTCTTTGTCTGTTTTTCACAATGAGAACATTTGACTAATTGTTGAATAGAAAGATCTGGATGCCGCACACTGGATGAAGTAGAAAACTTGTCTTTATTATAAAAATGGGACCATCAGAAGTACAAGACAATCATGCAGGATGTATAGGATCCTCTGACGTGTTTCACACTCGGAACTGAGTGCTTACTCATAGCTGGCAATTATTGGAATGATTAACATTTATATACCCTAAAAAGAACACCATGTGACCACATGATTAGGTAAAAAATAGGTAACAGCTGAAAACCGGTTTAGCAAGATCTCGGCATCTGCCGGCAAATTAGTATGCTTTCCAATAAAGGGGACTCTAAAAGTGGTGATATTTGAGTCTCTACAAATAACCTAAATCAATGGAGATGAAGGTGTGAATATAAATGTAATTATGTGACCGTATATGTGTAAACAAAGATTGTATATATTTTTATTGTTGTTTTACATGTATTTGGCAGTATAGATATATTAGAACGTGAAGAGATGTGATGTGAATATAAAAAAATATAAAATGTAAAAAGACAAAATAATGGGAAATGGACAAAAAATATGTGTAGATTATGTATAAACATAATGATGTATATATAAATGTGCTGCATGTGAACATATATGAACATATCCAGAGTAAAGTGAGAACACGGATGAAAATCCAATGTAATGTCTCACTTTACTCTGGATATGTTCATATATGTTCGTGAAAGGCGTCAGCTGATCCTGTACATCCTGAGCGGTGAAACACTTTCTTTGCTTCAACAACATTTGACTAAACCATCTGTGACAGTGTGAGGCCCTGCCACTGTGAAAATGTAGAAGAAAATGACACAGGATTTGCATTAAGGCTTAATACAATGTTCCAGACTATGGCTTCTGAGCAGAGAAAGCTGTGTTTTTGTCTCTCTCTAGATTCTGTAAACCTGAATTAGGGCCTGGAGCTTGAAAGTTCCAAAGTGTCTTGGGTGGGACAGTACCTTCAATCCTGTGATCGTACTATACTGGATGCTGACAACCTGTGTCAGTACACAGGCGTGCAGGTTCGTAAATACTCATGACTCAGGATAGCTCATGGGTTACCAGTTTGGAGCCAGCAGATCTCACCCAGGGGTTGGAGGTGCCCCAGCCAAGAGACTGGAGATCTTGTTACAG
The DNA here is from genome assembly GCA_037952925.1 of Lithobates clamitans. Taxonomy (NCBI): domain Eukaryota; kingdom Metazoa; phylum Chordata; class Amphibia; order Anura; family Ranidae; genus Lithobates; species Lithobates clamitans. Next base: position 2,686,819 of record JBBGZY010000220.1, read on the forward strand.
GAGCCAAGTGGGTTCTTATTGAGGTGTCAGGAGAACCCCTACCTAGAGGTCAGGAGTGGATCATGCAGCAGGGCATTGCGACTAAAGGCTAACTGAGCCAAGTGAACCAGAAGAACTGGAAAATACAGTCAGAGGCAGTCGTAAGAAGTGCTGCTGACAAGGGAGCCAGGTGGCTAGGCATTTTAAGTTGACTGTTGAGTTGATGTTGAAGGTGAAAATCCTCATGTGGGCAACTAATGTTTATGCAAACTCTCCATTTTGTTCAGGAAATGTGGGCTGCCATGTCCTAAAGTACAGTTTAGACAGATGCAAGAAAAAGCACCTACCACATGAGTATAATTACTTCAATACCACACATTACATTTATTATCCTTGTGTCACAGTGACAGGCAGCAAAAAAAAGTTGATGGTCTGACTTTTACCCATGATATCGCAAACCAAAAAAATGTTTTGGCAGGAGTTGAGCTTCCAGTCTTCCAGTTGCATTGAATAGGCAAATGCTGATTCGTCTGAATCCCAGTGATCAATGCGCTGTATAGTACAAAAATAATGTATTTTGTATCTCTATTGGAATACATTGAAATGAATATATAAATGATAATAATAATAACCAAGATTGTGACAGGTAGCAAATAAATGACAAACAAAAGTTAATTTAGTTCACAAAATTGTCCAGTGTCTTCCCTCGTGTTCCTATTATAATTCCAAAAACACTAATTTATCTTTTATTTGCAGGGAAAAGATCTAAATCAGCCTATAAACATCCCCTGCTACCCTGTAGGATACAAATCCACCATTGCCCAAGCTTCTCTCTATAACAGCCCGTGTACTGTTAACTCCGCCCCGTCATCTTCTCTAGTGCAAAATATCGACATCATCGGTACTGGGAACTCCGCACAGTGCCAAGATTTGCTCAAAACCATCTATGACTTCAACAGCTGTACCGGCAAGGATTTCTGTTCTTTCAACGGAATTTATCAGCCTCCTGTTGTTGGGAATTTTTTTGTAAGTCAATTCACTAAAATTGGTCTGTACCTGTGCAGAAGACAATTAAAATTCCCCCAGGAAGTGTCCTGTGTTATGTGATTTAGAACTTTATTTTTTATTCCCTTACTAGGCATTCTCAGCTTTCTTTTATACATTTGACTTTTTGAACTTGACATCTGGACAAGATCTGCCAACAGTGAAGAGCAGAATCCAAACATTCTGTGCACGGGACTGGACTGAGGTAGGTGGGCCTACTGGCTCTGGGACCTCATGATAGATGGGGTGTTTTGGTTTAGCCAAAAATCCATTGTTTTCAATAGGAGTAGCCACAGAGCTTCTCTGTGCCCTCTATAGGTAGATTTCTCCATTCTTCCGTTCATCCATGGAGACAGAAAATCAGGAGAGAATGTCCCTAGTGGAGACATGGACAGAGATGAAAACCCAACAAAGGTTCTATCTCTTCCCTAATCTTTAGAAAGAAGGGTCTTTATTACTATCTGCCCCCCCCCCCCCCCCAACTTCTTATGTCATGGTGCCACTGGGAAAGGAAGTTAGGGGAAAAATCTCCCCAGTGGTGGCACAAACAGCAGTAAAGAGGTTCTGACCATTCACATCCTATCTAAAGCTATACAAAATTTTGGTTGGAGTTTCACTTCAAGCGCTGTTATTTAAAGCCCAATTCCAGTCACAAATGAATAGTACATACTTCTGAAATTTTTTTGGGGAGTTTATTGTGAAGATTTCCCATTACTTCCTGTTCCAATGACATCTAAGCAGAACAAATAGAAAAGTAGAATGGGTGTCTCCAGTATAAGAAGACATAAACAATAGAAACGCGACAGAGGTTCTAAATCTTAGACACTATTCTCTGCTAAGCAAATGGGCTATGTGTGGTGTCTTTGTCACTATCAGATAGACATCCTATCACTTCCTGTCCCAGTGACAGGAAGGGAGTTTAAATCTCCCCAATGGGCACACAGGCAGCAGGAAAAATTTGACATAGGTTCTAACCCTTAGCTCTGCGCACAACTTAAAGAAAAAGGTTTTGTCTAGAGTTGCAGCAGAATTGATTTTTTTTTTTCTATTTATATTCACATGTAAATCTATCTGTGCCGATTATGTTCAGCTTCAAGCAAGTTTCCCGAAGGAGAGGATGGATCGCTTGAGGGATTACTGCGCCAATGCAAACTACGTCCTCACTCTACTGCTGGATGCCTACAAGTTCAATGAAAACAACTGGAATTCCATCAGCTTTATGAAACAGGTGTTGTGTTTATTCCTTTTTGACTTTTCACAATTATTACAGAACTACCTTTTCTAGGTATTTGGGGTCAAATGTCCAATCACAGCATGGATCAGCAGGGGGCCCGCACATGCGGTAAAAGAGGCGGCAACGTACAGGTACATTGTTTGGCCTGCCCATGCCGCTCGCCCACAGTAAAACTACTGTGAGTGGACCGCAAGTAGTTAAACAGGTTTTTTTTGTGCCTAGAATGTGTTCATTACAAGATGTATGATTTTTCCCAAACAAAAACCATATTCACACGACTTTGATATTGGGATCCACCCAGATGCCTGGACCAGCCACTATCTTGGCCTTTCAGCATGCCGCTCCCACCACCTACACAGGCTGGCACTCCAGTGAGCGATGTTGGGGCAGAGCAGAGAGCCGGTGACTAACAGTCACCGGCTCTCTGCTTACTGAAGGCCGAGAACTGAGCGATCAGCAGTCTTTGATCACTCAGTTCTTCGTCTTAAAGGCGGTGAGGGACAGATGCAGCATTGGACTGATGCTGCATCCAACTAGGTGAGTATGACAGTTATTTTACATTTCCATACTTCTCTTTTAAGACAACAGCCATCTTCTACCATGGCCACCAAACACTGTGATGTATCTTCTTTAGTGCACAGGAAAAATGATCCCTACCTAGGCTAAAAGTTTCCCAGCCCTCCCCTGTCCCCACATTTATAGCCAGCCTAGAACTATAATGAAATGCTTGTGTACTAATGATTCCGGCCTACATGGCCTTTATAAAAATTCAAGCCTAGAGCTCGGGTAGAATGACAAAGAGTAGAAAACTGGTAAACTGCAGGACAGATACATAATTATGTTTGATGTCTTCTCCCACAGGCTGCAGACACAGACATTGGATGGACACTGGGGTACATGCTGAACCTAACTAACATGATCCCTTCTGAAGCTCCGGCTAGCGTGAGAATGCAAAGTTATGATGTATGGATCGCTGCCGTCTTCTTTATAGTCCTTACCTTGGCACTCGGCTTACTTATGCTACTATTATATTTTCGATAAACGTTTGTGGAATCTTAGCAGAAAATGCAACAGACATACAAGTATATAATGTTTACTTTTTTTAGAATTCAAAAAATATGAAAGTATCAGCTATAGACTTAACAACCTCAAGCACCAAACTCAGGATTCTTATTGTACGTTGACCAGGCTGTGAATTATCCCCTTGTCATTTGGTCGCCTATGGGGCCCCACCATTGACCTTGAAGAAGCAATGGGTATAGATGGATCTCTTCCAAGCTACGGGAGAACAAAGAATATATCTCAGATTGTGTTTGTCTTGGCCTACAGAACGAGGGCTGCATATTATATAAAATCTTCTAGCAGGAATACCCTTCTCCAACAGAGTGCAGCCAGCAATTCAACTTCCTAATTTCCTCTCCATTGCAAATATGGAACATCAGGAAAAACCTTGCATGAAAAGATTAGATTTAAGGCTAGCTTTTCTCCTCTGAGCTGGAACAGACCCTATCAGCTTCAGAATTAATTTGTCTTTAGCTCTGTAAAATGTTTCCTGGATCCTGCCATAGGAGAGGAGATAAAAGTTGGGAGCCTAGTTAATGTTTTCCTTCAAGGAAATAACTTACGTCTACAAAGCTTGGAAAGAACTGATCAGAAAGTAACCTCAGACCTGGGCCCCAGGATAATTGTTACAGAGACCTCTGGTCCTCTATATATCACATGAAGTCAACCTAATCACCGATTCTCTTACAAAGACTGTAGCCTCCTTGTTTTAGTCTTAGTTACTTGACATAGCTGTCTAAAATAGTTATGCATTTTTAGCCTAGTTATTTGTCTTTTTTTTTATCTATGTCTGGTTAAATCAATTTACAACTATAGGGGTCTCAGAATAACTGTGTTTTTAAGCAATGTCCTTTACTTTATTTTGAATAACGCAGAGAAGGTACAGAACAATTCTTTAGTGCTTTCTGTGCCCACTTTGTGGAGATTTTGCCTCACTTTCTGTACCAAAGCCAACATTGTCACCAGAACAGGAAATCAGGGAAAGTCTCTACAAAAGGTACTATGCATTAACAAAACATGTTGAGAAGAGTAATACCTTTTGCCAGTCTTCTATTGCAGTTTTAGGCCCTGCTGTAGATTTGCCCTCATTTTTTATCTCAGTGAGAACTTTGTCATCTCTGGGTAGGATGTAAGGGGGAACTCCCCCATGGAGACACAGACAACAATAAGAACCATAGAAGTACAGAAAGGAGTGCCAGACCAAAATTGATATAAATATATAAATATAAAAACGACCAACGTGTTTCGGGGCAACACAATTACCCCTTCATCAGGGCTGAATACAGGGTGAGTTTAGAGGAAACAGTAACTTCACAGATCTATATTAGAAATGGCAATAAACTATCCTCATGGAGTAATAATGTGAGAACTAGATGCTCTTTGCTGCTTGAGTCCATACATATTTTATCCTGTGCTGAGCCCTGATGAAGGGGTAGTAGTATTGCCCCCCGAAACATGTTGGATATTTTTATACAATTTTGATTTACCAACAATTAAAAATTATCTTGGACCCTTTCATCTTCTTTCTTTTCTATGGTTTGAGCTACTGGCAGGTTGAAGGAAGCCTTTCTGCATGGGAGCCACCTTGCCAGAGCTATTGGGCTTGTTTGACGTTTTCCTTCATCTGACTGCACATGCAAGTTTGAACGTTCTCAGCACCTCCCTACATATGTTGTTCTGAAGCAATAAAAACCAGACAGATTGTCTAACTTTTCCATGCTCTACTGAAAACTAAAATGAAAGCCTTGGGCTGGAATTACACTTTATGTAGTAGTGTGCTTTGTATATATACGCTGTGTGGTAAGGATTTTTTTACAACACCTGATAAATAAATGTACACTATATTGCCAAAAATATTGTGACACCTGCCTTTACACGCACATGAAGTTTAATGGCATCCCAGTCTTAGTCCGTAAGGTTCAATATTAATTTGGCCCACCCTTTGCAGCTATAACAGCTTCAACTCTTCTGGGAAGGCTGTCCACAAGGTTTAGGAGTGTGTCTATGGAAATGTTTGGCCATTCCTCCAGAAGCGTTTTTGTGAGGTCAGGGACTGATGTGGACGAGAAGGCCTGGCTCGCAGTATCCACTCTTTATACTCCCAAAGGTGTTCTATCAGGTAGAGATCAGGACCCTGTGCAGGCAAGTCAAGTTCATCCTCACTATATTGCCAAAAGTTTTGGGTCATCCGTCTAAATCATTTGGTGGAGGGGGGATTATAGTGTGGGGTTGTTTCTTAGAGGTTGGGCTTGGCCCCTTACTTCCAGTGAAGGGAACTGTTAAGGTGTCATCATACCAAGACATTTTGGACAATTTCATGCTCCCTACTTTGTGGGAACAGTTTGGGGATGGCCCCTTCCTGTTCCAACATGACTGCGCACCAGTGCACAAAGCAAGGTCCATAAAGACATGGATGAGCGAGTTTGGGGTGGATAAACTTGACTGGCCTGCACAGAGTCCTGACCTCAACCCAATAGAACACCTTTGGGATGAATTAGAGCCCAGACTGCGAGCCAGGCCTTTCTCGTCCACATCAGCGCCTGACCTCACAAATGCGCTTCTGGAAGAATGGTCAAACATTCCCATAGACACACTCCTAAACCTTGTGGACAGCCTTCCCGGAAAAGATGAAGCTGTTATAGCTGCAGAGTGGGCCAACGCAATATTGAACCCTTTGGACTAAGACTGGGATGCCATTTAAAGTTCATATGTGTGTGAGAAAACAGGCGTCCCAATCCTTTTGGCAATATAGTGTATAATGTTGTGATCTTTCAACAGTTACTAAGATCTCATAAAATGTATGAGCAGAAAGGAATTTTAACAGTGAATCGTCTGTTTTGTTATATCACTTAAGATTAACTGTGACATATTTTGAATGTCAGGCACTATTAGTAAGCGTTAAGTCACAAGAGTTCTACTTGAATCTACAAACAGCCAGTGAAATGTCCTGTCAACAAGTACATCAAATGTTTACATTGAATTGTCTATGTGTAGCAATAAATAACTACCGATCAATTCCCGTCTCCGTCAGTTACTCTAAAGTTGCCCACTTACATTAAAGTGGTTGTAAACCTCAGACATTAAACATGAACAAAGCAAATCCCTATATAGTGTGTACTAGTCTCAATCCAGAGCACTAAATGTCATTTCTGTCAGCTGCCTCCTTCCTCTGCTATAAGCATAAGTCACTTCTTGGGAGGGACCTCCAGCTGATTGACAGCCTCAGCTCTGCTCCTCTGAGCTGTGTGGAGGGGGGGGGTGTCCCTTTCCTCCAATCAGCTCTCAGAGCTCTACTCACTGATGTAGCTTCAGCTCTCCGCCCCCTGCTTTTCATTGCTGAGAGATCCTGTGTAAATTCTGCACTTTGAATGAATGTAGGGGACAGATGACTGTAGATGAACAGGTACAGCTGATGTAGGAGCATTTGTTTCATCTCTGTGTATCACCTGAGGCCAGTCACTTCACTGGGTATATGTGAGGGTTTACAACCCCTTTAAATCGCAGAAGGCTGCTTAGGATTTGTTAAATAAAGAGCATCAGGCTAACAAGGCTGGCCTATTGAGGTGAGAGTGCTGGGGGCAAGGGCAGAACTAGTGATGGGCCAGCTCTGCCTGAACATCTGACTTGTAGGCCCCTTTCACACTTGTGCAACTTCAAAGTTGCGCGATTTTACTGCAATTTAGCGGACGCGATTTTGCCGCGATATGGGATCAGTACTACTTTGTACGACTTTACAGGGTTGGGATTTAAAAAAGCTGCTTGTGCTTACAAAGTCATACTGAAATTGTGTCTATATTTTTCAGGTACGATTTGCATGCTACTTGAGGGTTTAGCATTGAGGTCTATGGACATCAACTCACATGAAAGTTGGACCAAAGTAGTACAGGGACTACTTTGAAGCCGGCACGACTTAAAATCATGCCAATATGAATGGTAGTCAAAATCATGGAGAATGACTTGTCATGCGATTTTGCAGTACAAAATCGTGGGACAAGTCGTATACGTGTGAAAGGGGCCTTGGGCTCGGTTCACACTAGGGGCGGCACGACTTGCAGGTCGTCTGTATAGAAGTCTATGCAAGTCGCCCCAAGTCGCCCCCAAAGTAGTACAGGAACCTTTTTCTAAGTCGGAGCGATTATAACGGTCTCATTGTACAGAACGGGAGGCGACTTGTCAGGCGGCTAGGTCGCCTGACAAGTCGCCCCTGTGTGAACCGGCTCTTAGGCAGACCCCACTTGACTACAACAGTGGCATTGGTCACATGCCCCAGCACTGGCAGGAGCCCAGTGATTGCAGGAGCAATGAGCCCAGTGATTGCAATGAGGTTGCCGGAACTGAAACTGTCACTTTCATAGTTACTCACTCGTGATGTATTAATATAGCAACAATTTGTGTTTTACGTATGCATAAATGAGTTGTTGGCAATGTTAATGAGTCATGTCACACCCTATAAATTCATATATAAATATTTCACATTTTAGTCCTGCGCTACCACTAAAATGTGAATAAAGTGTTATTCAACAATACTATACTAATTAACAGGAACCCAAACAAGCTGCTGCTAACACCTATAATGTGTTACAACATCAATCATCGATAACAACACAGTATATGGTGGTGCGCTGCTTGAAATATACAAAAAACAAACTACTAAAATATTAGTAACAAATACTGTATATACATATATACATAAAAATTGTGTGCCGATCTGTGATATAATTGATCCCTACAATGCTTTTCAAGGTAAACCTTTGCCAAGGTAAGTGATACCACAACTCCAGCACTCCAGAACAAACGTTTAACACATATACAGATATATATGAAAATATGTGCACATCTGCGATATTAAACACCCTGTTAGTCCATTCAAAGTGAACATTTGCCAAGGATAGTGGTATTAAAAACACTGCAAACATGTAAAATGTGCTCCATATCTGTGATCCTATACATCTTTTTTTTTTTAACAGCAGAAGAAAACATAGTAAAGGATGTGAACTGCTGCTACGGTCTTTCATTTTTCAAAAGTCTCTGTTGTATGCAGTATATGGCAATGTCATTTTCTAGTAATCTAGAAACTGCATTACACTGGAGCCCCGGCCAGCTACCTTGTTGTTTGCTGCCCTCTAGTGGTGTGACCTCTCCTATACACAATTACAAGTGAATATTCCTCCTGTATTGAATTGTATTGTACTTGTACTGTCTGCCCTAATGTTGTTGTAAAGCGCTGCGTAAACTGTCGGCGCTATATAAATCCTGTATAATAATAATAATAATAATAATAATAATAATAATAATAATAATAATATTAGACCAATTCTCAAAAGCCCTAAAAGGGTAACTCCACTTTCGGGGGGGGGGGGGGGGACAAAATAGCAAATAAAGAAAAAATAATATAGTGTATACAATTGCGATACAAGTCATATATTAAAAATTACCTTTCCTTTTCAATCTGCAGCCACTGTAATTTGCTCTAAATGCAAAGCAATATGGCTACATGGAGTTGTCCTGTACATAGAATGTGTACTGACCACTCCCCAGAAACATAATTTCCTGCTTGTATGATTGGCTCACCAATTTTCCCAGAAGTCTGCCTAAGATACAAGTCGGATTTCAGGCATCCCCTGCAACAAAAATGTTATTATTTGGTGAGATACTCCCTGTAGGAACACGTCTAAAGGGATGCAGGCCCAGCAGATTTCCTCATTAGTGCCCTGCAGGTGCACAGCTGATAGATAATTATGAAACCACTCCCATTAGACCCGCTCAGCACAGAGGAACATACATAGATTTCAGAATAACAAAAGGTAGGAATCTGCAGCAAAGGTTGAGGTTGTTATAATCCTTGCAATGAACAAAGATCAGGGGAATGTTTTTTTCTCAACAAAAGTGGAGTTACGCTTTAAGCCTTGTACACACAATAAGAATATTGGACGAATGATCATCCATTTTTTTTTTTTTTTTTTTTTTGCATGCTAGCCTCACATCGAAAACCAATAGGTTAATATAGTTATGAAAATTCTCGTACGACAGCGTACAACTTCGGAAGTAAGGCATTCTTTCATTTCCGAGCATGTGTGGTCTTGGTCACACAGTTTTTTTTTCGTACAAATACCATACTAATTACACAAAAATCTTTATTTTTGTGCTTGTCCCTAAGTTGTAGAGGCCGCGGACAAGGCACCCCAGTATTATCTGCGCCCGCCGCGAGCTCTGTGTGATCGCGGGTCCCACGGACTCGATGTCCGCGGGGATACCCACGATCGTCTCACTAAGAGGAGGAACGGGGAAATCCTGATGTAAACAAGCATTTCACCGTTTTGCCTAGTGACAGGACACTGATCAGTGTCGTGTGACACATAGCCCATCCCCCCACAGTTAGAGTCACTCCCTAGGACACACTTAACCCCTTCACTGCCAGTCACATTTACACAGTAATCAATGCATTTTTAATCGCACTGATCGCTGTATAAATGTGAATGGTCCCAAAATAGCGCCAAAAGTGTCCGATCTGTCCGCCATAATGTCGCAGTCACGATAAAAATCGCTGATCGCCGCCATTACTAGTAAAAAAAAATTATTAATAAAAATGCCATAAAACTATCCCCTATTTTGTAGACGCTATAACTTTTGCGCAAACCAATCAATAAATGCTTATTGAAATTTTTTTTACCAAAAATATGTTGAAGGATACGTATCGGCCTAAACTGAGGAAAAAAATTTTTTTTAATATATTTTTTGAGGATATTTAATATAGCAAAAAGTAAAAAATAATGCGTTTTTTTCAAAATTGTCGCTATTTTTGTGTTTATAGCGCAAAAATAAAAACTGTAGAGGTGATCAAATACCACCAAAAGAAAGCTCTATTTGTGGGGAAAAAAGGAAGTCAATTTTGTTTAGGAGCCACGTCGCACGACTGCGCAATTGTCAGTTAAAGTGACGCAGTGCCGAATCACAAAAAGTGCTCTGGTCTTTTGCCAGCCAAATGGTCCGGGGCTGAAGTGGTTAAATAATGAATTACAATTTAACTAAACACATTCGATTTTAGTTGACTAAAATTATTTTATTTGACTAAAATGTACTGGAGATTTTAGTTGACTAAAATATGATGACTAAAATGGGACTAAAATTAAAATGGCATTTTAGTCAAAGACTAATGGCCCGTACACACGATCCGAATATTGTACGAAAACTGTCGTCCGAGGAAGAATCGTACGATTTTCGGATCGTGTGTACACTACTTTCGAGAGCCAATCACGACAGTTCATCCGATATTATTCGATCAGACAAGCACGAAAATTTTCCTCGTACGATACCAGATCGTACAATTTTCGTTTAGTCGGTATAGTTGTTGTCCGAAAATACAATTACAACACATGACGGCACTTCCACTTTTTTTCTGTCGTACGAGAATTTTTGGGACTTTAGTTACCTATTCAAATTCTACTTGCGACTATTAAGCAAAAAAAATCATACGATCTGTCGTACGATATTCGGATCGTGTGTACGGGCCATTAGACTAAAAGTGCATCGAAATTTTCTGCAAAAATGAACTGTTTCCAAGTGCTCCTTGCTGTTAAGGCCAGTTATAGGTTGAGGCAGTTGCATTTTGTTTGTACAGTTCACAATATACCCAGTGCAAATGGAAAATGCATTGTCAATGGGTCAAAATTAAGGTGGTTTTTAAGGCTGTATTGGCAGAGTTAAATCACCCTCAAGACAGGATCCTAGGGCCCAGGAGACACATAAGGGCCCAGCTACAATCTTTATTCTCTTGCAGTAAACCAGAAGGATAGTCCAGTTAGTTATATAATAGACATGTGCAATTCTTTTCGTTCCGAATTAGTTTTTTAATGAATTTCGACAAATTGTACATTTTGAAATATCCGAATTAAACGAAACCCCGTTTAAACAATTTTTCTGAATATTCATAAATTTGAAAATGTAGAATTTATGAATTTTTAGATTTCGAATTTATGAAAATTCGGAAATTAGAAAATTCTCATTTCCAAATTTCTGAAATTTTGAATTTCTGAATCTCCGAATTTTTGAAGTTCCGAATTTCAGATATATATTAGTCAGTTATTTTTTCAGATTTTCGAATTTTCAAATTTTTGGATTTATGGATTTTGAATTTTCGGATTTTCGAATTTCCAGATTTTCGAATTTCCCAATTTATGAAAATTCGGAAATTCGGAATTTAAAAATTTCTGAGATTCAGAGATTCGAAAATTCGAAAATCTGAAAAAATAACTGAATAATAATTATAACTTAACTACTACTAACTAATAAATTATAGGTATTAGTTAGTGAATATATAACGAATATGAATTTATCCAAAGTTACAAATTTTCTGAAATAACGAATGCCATATTTAAACGAATGGAACGTAATGAATCATTCATAATAAATAACAATAATAATAAAAACTTTTTATTATTATTATTAATTAATAATTCATTTTGTTCCATTTGTTTAGATTTTTTGTGATAATTCGTAACTTCGGATAAATTCGTATTCGTTACGTTCACTAACAACCAAATTTGAAAGGAAATTCCTATACCTATTAATTAAAAGTTAGGTTATTATTAGTTAGTTATTATTTCGAATTTCCAGATTTTCGAATTTCTGGATTTTGAATTTTCGAATTTATGGATTTCAAAATTTACGAATTTTCGAATTTCGAGTTTCCTAATTTTCGAATTTTGTATTTTCAGATTTTTGAATTTACGCATTTATGAATTTTGATCATAACAAATGACCCGCAAAAACGGAAAAAAAAACCCGAATTAAACAAAAACGAACACATTTTTGGGCAGTGTACATGTCTAGTGCGGTACAGGAAATGGTCAGAGAGGGTGCGGACATGGTACAGAAGACGGTCAGAGAGTGTGCAGACATGGTACAGAAAACGGTCAGAGAGGGTGCGGACATGGAAAAAGAGACGGTCAGAGAGGGTGAGGACATGGTACAGGAGACGGTCAGAAAGGGTGCGGACATGGAACAAGAGACGGTCAGAGAGGGTGCGAACATGGAATAAGAGACGGTCAGAGAGGGTGCGGACATGGAACAAGAGACGGTCAGAGAGGGTGCGGCCATGGAACAAGAAACGGTCAGAGAGGGTGCGGACATGGTAGAGAAGACGGTCAGAGAGGGTGCAGCCATGGAACAAGAGATGGTCAAAGAGGGTGCGGGCATGGTACAGAAAACGGTCATAGAGGGTGCGGACATGGAACAAGAGACAGTCAGAGAGGGTGTGAACATGGTACAGAAGACGGTCAGAGAGGGTGCGGACATGGTACAGATAAATGGCCAGAGAGGGTGCAGACATGGTACAGAAGACGGTCAGAGAGGGTGCGGACATGGTACAGAAGACAGTCAGAGAGTGTGAGGACATGGTAAAGGACTTGATGTGCAACTCCAACCCCCAACCCAGCTCTGTATCCCCCCAACACACAGAACGTCCAGCAGATCACCCCTGCAAATGTGGTGCCTGCAGCATCTCCCCCTACACCTATCTACCAGCTCACTAAGAATTGGGGGGGGGGGGCGGAAGGCAGCTCTGTGTACAGTGGAGAGGGGAGAGGCCTCCGACCCGGGCAGCTAAGCTGCTTCAGTGTACAAGTGAATTGCTTTGCATGTACACTGAAGAGAGAAGCCGATTAGTTGCCTGGGTCAGAGGCCTCTCCCCTCTCCACTGTACACAGAGGAGAGACCTGCTAGCCGGAGGAAGATCCCGCGGGCATGTTTTCACAAGCGGAAGCTGTGGCTGGTGGTCAGCCAGTGACGGGTCGCCTACAGAACACCGGAAAATCGTGACTGTAGGCAACTATGCCAGCATACAAGACAAGAGAAGTGGTGCTGTGCAGAGCCCATACATACAGAATAAGAACAGATACTGAGAATTACACCTGACATACAGGACAAGAGAAGTGGTACTATGCAGAGCCCATACATACAGAATAAGAACAGATACTGAGAATTACAGCCGGCAAGTCGAGTATGAAAAGTACCGATAATACAGATAAGAGGAGGCCTGTTCAGTAGTGTGATAATGTTACTCTGCAACATCTGAGTTCTGGAAATATAGCTCAAGGCAGCCAACCATTGCAACCACAACAAGCCCAGCATAGTGGAGCTCATACATCTCAGGCAATGTAATAATGTCACTCAGCACAGTCCAAGTTCTAGAAGTGCAGCTCAATGCAGTCAAACGTTACAAGCCCAGCAGAGTGTGGCTCATTCAGTTCAGAGTGGGGCTCATTCAGTTCAGAGTGGGGCTCATTCAGTTCAGAGTGGGGCTCAATCAGTTCAGCGTGGGGATCATTCAGTTCAGAGTGGGGCTCATTCAGTCTGTTCAGCAACATAATAATGTCGCTCAGCACAACCCAAGACTCTAGAAGTGCAACTCAATGCAGTCAGCCATTGCAAGCCCAGCAGAAAGGAGCTCATTCAGTTCAGAATGCAGCTCATTCAGTTCAGTCTGTTCAGCAATGTAATATTGTCGCTCAGCACAGTCCAGTTCAGGAAACATGATTCAATGCAGTCAAACATTACAAGCCCGGCAGCGTGGAGCTCATTCAGTTCAGAGTGGAGCTCATACAGCTCAGTCTGTTCAGCAAAGTAATATTATCGCTCAACACAGTCCAAGTTCTGGAAGTGCAACCCAAGATAGCCAACCATTGCCACCACAGAAGGTCCAGCAGAGTGGGGCTCATCCAGCTCAGTGAGGCAGAGACATCTGTTGCTATCAGTACTCCTCGCAAATATATGAGGACTTCATTAGAACAAAAAAACATTAAAGAGAACTTACAACAGTGTATAATGGTGGGCAGCAGCAAGGAGCATTAAACTGCAGCAGAATAAAAGTGAGGGTGGTAATATTGCTCTACAATCTGCCCCAGGGAATCATTGTTCACCACGTGGAGACCCTCAGTCCGGTACTAGTGATAGAAAGGTGGATCAAGATTTCAAACGTTCCGCAGACACGAAGCAGAAAGGGGTTAAAGTCGGCACCTGTGCTGCACCTGGCTGATAAGATTCCTTCCCTGGCAAAGAGAATGGAGACCCTAAGGAAACCCAAGGCTAAAATCCAGAAAGAGATTGACTCTGTCTATAGACTCAAAGCTGCCAACCCCTTGAAGGAAATCTCATATGACAGCAAACTGAACTCCCTGGGCATTGAACTGGCCAGTGTATCAAAGGACATTGATGCTATTCTGGAAGAACTGGGACCATTGGTGGAGGTGTACTGGAATTGTGATCGATTTGAGGCAAGAATGAGTCTTCTTCACAGCCAGACTCTGAATAACCGGTCCAACACACGCTGCCACCAAATGTGTCTCCTGAAAGGAAGACTCTACGGTCTCTGGAGGACAGTGCAGAGCAACACCATGAACAGATTCAGAGGAGTGACATGGTGGACTCCCAGCATATGGTGATAAAAGTGCTGCTGCCACTAGTACTCATGGTGGGAGCCATGCTGGGGTAATTGGTGTTCATGATGGGAGCAGTGGCGGCCCATTCATAGAGGGCGCATTGGTTCCCCCCCCCATCCATGCATCCGGCCCCCTGATCTACATGCTGGACGCATGGATTCCAATCAGGGTTTTTTCTTTTTTTTTTAAGCACGTGATTAGAGCCAGAGGCTCTAATAGGCTTCAAAAAAGGGTGGACTCGGGATGCAGAGCACTGTGCCCGAAGCCCACCCAGTTGTTTGACAATAGGGAATGAATATTCCCTATTGATACACTGATTCCCCTCCAGGCCAATCAGGAAGCGGGTCCTGAGACCCATCATCCAAATGGCCGAAAGGAGATCCTATCGGATTGGCCGCCAGGAGGAGGAGGGAGGAGACGCAGGGGAAGTGAGGAAGCAGGCACCCGCAGCTCAGGGAGAAGCCACAAGATGGGGTAAGTGCGGGGCTCCAACTACTGACTGACCGACCTGGGGGGGTGCCGTGACTTGACCGGCCCAGTGGGGGGGGTCCCGTCCGTGAGAGGTGGGAGTAACACTGGGGTAATTAGTAATAATGTGGATAAGGCAAGTGCTGCTAGTAGTGATGTAATGTGCATTGCTAATGTCACTAATACTGATACCAGTAATTCTGAATGGGTTCATCAACAGCCTGAGAGCTCTGAGAATGTGGCGATGTGACTTCCCCCTCCTTTGGTGGATCCACCACCTCCTCCACAGGGTAATGCTGGTCCATCTGGTCATGTCCCTCCTCGGAATGCCTGGAGCCGTGGGGGCCCTTCCTTTTCCACCAGTTATACTGGTCAGGCCTTTAAGAGGAGAAATGTGGTCAGATTTAAGCATAGGGGTTCCAGAGAGGAGCTCCTCGATAGGAGGATTATAGTAAGGGAGTTGCTGTGTCAGCAGATGGGATTTGTGTCTGCAGACATACTGGCAGTCATCAATCTCCCTGATAGACACGGTTATGATGTCAACTTTAAGCTCATGTCTAACTTAGATAGATTCTGGGCCAGCTTTAGTAGGTTTCGGGACAAAGAGGGTTGGACGATTTTAATCTTCATTCCCATCTCCAAACCTGACATAGCAAATGTCAGGTTTGGAGATGGGAGTCCGTGCCCCCCCCCCAGGATATTGTCATCTGGCTTAGAAGACATTGTGAAATGGTTTCTGATTCGAAAAAAACTAAAGACAGTGATGGGATTTGAAAATCTGAATCTACCCCTAGAATAGAGATGAAATAGTGGCGCTAGCCCCACTAATTGTGGGAATGAGACAAAAGATGACACACACTGGTGACGTGAAGTGTACTGCGAGTGCATTAGAAAATACTAAAATAATGATGAATGCAATAGAATGGATAAAAATAAATGTGTTTCAAGTGACCAAACAAGTGTACATCCACTACTGGTGTAGTGTAAAGTTGCACACGCAAAAATATATATATAAAGAAATATATAAAGTAATATATATAAAATCCCTGGTAGAGTATAACACCAAAACCAGGTACATGAATAAACAGTGATAATATAACACAAAAATAACTAAAGATGCAAAATGAGTGAGAAGTCAATACTATTAACACCTCGTGATGAATGTGTAACCTGGTAGTGTGATACCAGCTCCAAAAAAAAAAAACAGGCTACAAGAATGAAGGAAAAAAAACTGAAACAAAAAAAAACAGTATGAGTCTAAATGTAAAATAGTAAAAGTGCAAAATGAAAGTCCACATATGATGTGAAAAATGGTAAGGAAATTCCAAAAATCAGGGTGTCTCCACTCCACAGTGCTGCAATCCAAATGTCCACCACACCTCAGTGACGTGATTCCACTCCCTTGTGAATTTCAAACTCACCAGCTGTTAAGGCCTCCCACTCTTGTGTTTGGCCGGAAAAAGCCTCAACCCACTCTTATGGGGGTTAACAAGCGAACAATGTTATCCACCGCTATGTCATCCGAGCACTCTCCTTTATACCAAGTTCAATGTTCTCTCCTCCATACACATCCATTCCAGGATCTAGTAAGCCAATCTCCCCAAAAAATTGTCTGTTGACCACAAAGGAACAGCCAATCATTGCAGGTGTTCTTATTGGTAAAGATGTGTAGCACTAACTCTCGGTGGAGCTGCTGGTTTAAAGCGGGCTTGTTACCTTCACTCTCGATACCTCTGTTTCACCGCCACCGGGTCTAGGGTTCCGTTGAGTTTACCTCTGGACGATATAAGCAACAAACACTTGAGTAGATTTTCCAATGCTTTAATGAACAAATAAAGGAAGTAGCAGGAAAGAGGCAGAAGGAAAGCTGCAGGGAAGCTCAAATACCTTTCCTTATGCCGCGAACACACGGTCGGACTTTTCAGCTACAAAAGTCCGACAGCCTGTCCAACAGACTTCCGGAGGACTTTCGGCAGACTTGCGGCGGACTTGTGGCAGACTTTCTAACGAACGGACTTGCCTACACACGACCACACAAAAGTCCGATGGATTCGTACGTGATGACGTACACCAGACTAAAATAAGGAAGTTCATAGCCAGTAGCCAATAGCTGCCCTAGCGTGGGTTTTTGTCCGTCGGACTAGCACACAGACGAGCGGATTTCGGGGTCCGTCGTAGTTACGACGTAAAGATTTGAAGCATGTTTCAAATCTAAAGTACGTCGGATTTGAGGCTAAAAAAGTACGTTGAAAGTCCGGAGAAGCCCACACACGATCGGATTACCAGCCAGCTTTAGTCCGTCAGCGTCCGTTGGACTTTTGTAGACGAAAAGTCCGACCGTGTGTACGCGGCTTTAGTATTCTTCAGAACATTCTTAGTAATTGAACACTTGTAGTTGATTGCGCTCCCCTTGTGGGATTCAATCTTTGCCCGCCTGGATAGACCTCTCTCACTTGTCTAGCAGCCAGTATGCAGCACGAACAAAAGTCTCTGCCACAGACTTGTTTGAAATAAAACCCGTACGATCCTCTGCTACAGGATGTATTGGTTTGCGATGAATGTCAGACACAGTACTTGAACCTTTAAGCCAACCCGGCAGTACTATGCAGTAAGACTACTTCAGGATACGTCCTCCAACCGAGTCACCAGGCCCCTCTCCAGACCAGCACTCTGCGTGATCCTTCCATGACGGGTCCTCCCCTGGGATCTTCTCGGTTGTCCAGCTTCTTCATTCAGGATAGACAGCTCAGGACCGTTCCTCTGCTGCAGTGGTAGGCCCCAGACAAGCTTCTGGGCCCACCCACACGCCACAGCGACGTGGGCCTCCGGAACAGAGGACCACGAGGTGGTACTCGTAATGCATACCTGTCGGCCAGGAGGGCCAGCAGGTGACTGAAAAACGAACCCCTAAACATGGCATCTGTTCCGTAAATACCCTCTCCCAGAATGCAACTCGGAGGACCACCTCCACCGAGTTGTCCCTGGGACAGAGGAGCACTCATACGCTTCAACACGTTGCTTTTCCAACACCACCCGATGGTGACAGCGACACCCACCGGTACAGTGTGCAACTACACGCAACATTAGCCAAGCTGGAACAGAGGCAAATATAACTTCCTATAATAAGTGACCCACTAGATTTACCTATCAGCGGTAGATAAAAATCTACCAGCGCTACAGATGGATCCCCTGCATCCCACCAGTCTTTAGGAGGACTTATGTACATGCACCAAAGTTCCCAGCTATATCCATGTGCTTAATTTTCATATCGCTGAACTTCAAATCTATCCTGTTTAATATTGTTTATGGATGGTAATATGACTCTTTTCCTGTTTTCTTGTATCCGGGAAAGAACTGGCTCATCCAGTTTGTGGATGGGTTTTCGCCCCAAGGTTTTAACAGTCCTTGTTAAATCTTTTAGCAACCTCCAGCAAACTACAGCTCTCCAAGACAGGTGTATTCACCAACTCCTCCTCACCACCCTTTTGGTGAATACCTATCTCTGTGATTTATATGCATTTCAAGGACTCTAAACAATTCTATATACGGTAACTTGAATCTATTCTAATGAACTTTCACCCAGTAAAAATATCAGCATGAAGCAGAGAGGTCATCTAAAGTTCAAGACTTTCTATATCTACAAAATAACATATATTGGTTAATATGAAATCCTACTACTTTTAAGCAATCTTTTGTAAACATACATAAATGATTATAAAATAAGAATCTAAATTCTGTAACAGTGAGGCATCCTCAAATGGAAGGTGGAGGAGCGCAAGGTCTCTAACATCCACCATCTCTGTGATGTAGTCATGGAGGAGAGGTAGAGGACTCCGGTGGCAACCTGTGAAACTATGGTGAACTCAATACCCAAGAGGGTTAAGGCAGTGCTGGAAAATAATGGTGGCCACATAAAATATTGACACAGGGGTGTACTCATGTTGCCAGCGGTTTAGACATTAATGGCTGTGTGTTGAGTTATTTTGAGGGGACAGCAAATTTACACTGTTATACAAGCTGTACACTCACTAATTTACATTGTAGCAAAGTGTAATTTCTTCAGTGTTGTCACATGAAAAGATATAATAAAATATTTACACAAATGTGAGGGTGTACTCACTTTTGTGAGATACTGTAAGTGTTACTTGTCTTTTTGGGAGGGAAAGAAGAATGCTTGCTGAACAAGAATTTAGAGTAAAGGGTAAATTTCCAGCTCCTCGTTCAACCTACCCGGCATAAGGACATCTAGTCTGTAAATCCAGTAGGATCCCCATGTGCACAGGCGTTTGTAGCGTTCTGTTGCTAGAAAAGTATTGGGTATGGCTTTGATTACCCAAACTTTAACATCATGAGAGGAATGTTTATGATGAATTAGGAAATGTTTGGGGACACTAAGTTTATCTGGCCCTACGCCCACTAGACGCCTGTTTTCCCCAAATCTTTTTCGTAGTGTACGGATCGTTCGGCCTACATATAATAGGCTGCATGGACAGGACAGGCAATATATCACAAACTCGGATGAGCATGTGTAAAAATCAGATAGGGAATATGTTTTTCCTTTAGAGTGGAATTCTTTTTGTCTGTGGGTGACATGTGAGCAAGTCAGGCATAGAGGCTTATGGCATTGGTACATGCCTCGGATATTGAAAAACTTAAATGGAGCACTAGTGGTGGGTGGATTTGATTTCATTTTGCTGGGGGCAATTCAGGTTTTTAGGTTCCTGGCACATCTACATGAGATAAGGGGTCGTTCTGTGATGGTCGATTTGAGGTGTGGCTCTTCTTGTAAAATGGACCAATGTTATTGGAAGATTTGTTCCATATTTTTGAATTTGGTGTGGAAGTTGGTTGTGAATCTCAACGGTTGGGAGGGTTAGTCTTATTATATTTGTCTGTTATGTTGTGTTGTCTGCAAAACATGAATGCTTCACCTATGAGGCTGGGTGGGTAACCTTTCTCTAGGAATTTTTGTTTGAGAAGTTGGCCATGTGTGGCGTAGTCTTCATCTCTGGTACAATTATGTTTAAGACGACAGTATTGGCTTTTGGGAATGTGGTGACAGCTTTTGTAGTGTGGGTATGAGTTTCCTGCGGTGGGTTTTATGTAATTTTGTGATTGTATGATTCCATTATCATGACTAGGGGTGAGGTCAAGAAAAGCTTGGGAATTTTCGTCACAGACTGAGGTGAATGAGAGACCCATGTCGTTAGCATTACAATGATCTACGAATTGTTGGACTGTGGGTTTCGGACCGTCCCAGATGATGATGACATCATCAATGTAGCGGCCATAAATAATCAGGAGTCACGTGAAGGGATTATTATTCCAGATGTATTGGTTCTCCCACAGGCCCATGGTGAGGTTGTCATTGATGGGGGAAAAATTTTCCCCCATTGCTGTGCCATGGGTCTGTAGGTAGAAGTTGCCATTGAATTCAAAATAATTGTATGTGAGACAGAATTTTGTGGCTTCCAGTATAAATTTGGCCTGGCTGGTGTTAATCATGGGATCATCATTAAAGGGGTTGTAAAGGTAAAAATTTTTTCACCTTAATGCATTCTATGCATTAAGGTGAAAAAACTTTTGACAGTACCGCCGCCCCCAGGCCCCCCGTTTTACTTACCTGATGCCTCGAATCTTCGCTGCTCGTCCTCGTCATCTTCATTGCAGCTCAGCCTGGTCGCTGATTGGCTGCAGTGGATGGATTGAAAGCAGCGCAGCCATTGGCTCGCGCTGCTGTCAATCACATCCGATGACGCGGCGCGCCGGGGGGCGGGGCCGAGTGATACAGCGAGCGGCTATAGCCGCCGGCTGTATCACGGGAGCGCGCCCGCAAGCACTCACCACCATGCGAGGGAGCTCGCATTAAGGTGGTAAATGCTTGCGGGGAGGAGCTGAAACAGCCGCCGAGGGACCCCAGAAGACCAGGTTCGGGGCCACTCTGTGTAGAACGAGCTGCACAGTGAAGGTAAGTATAACATGTTTGTTATTTTAAAAAAAAAAAAAAATTTACTTTACAACCCCTTTAAGAGATTGTAATACGGCTCTTAGGCCTGTCTCGTGTGGAATGGAGGTTATAATGAGACTCATAAAAAGGATGGTTCCCAGGAGTCATTTTGTAGGGATAAATGTAATAAATGTATACCATCTTTAATATAAGAGGGTAACTGTTGTGCTAATGGCTGTAAAAAATAGTCATATGTAAATGGACAAATAGCCGGTGATGCTCTCCATAGCGGCCACGATTGGTCTACCTGGAGGATGTGTGGAATCTTTATGGATTTTGGGTAGATGATAAAAATATGGTCTATGGTAAAAATTGTGTTTTAGGAAGGAGGTTTCTGATTTGTTGATAATGCTTTCTGAGGATCTTTGTTTTTTACTGTCTACAGAGCCCCTTCTAGCTTGTTATGAGCTGACAACCATCCAGAGTCAGCCCATCTGTGACCATCTACACACCTCTTGCTGCATTTGAACGCTCATGCATGGACTCCCCACTATAGAGAGTAGATTAATCCCCATCTGAATGTATTTGAGCTGGCAGAGCGCACATGAACATATGTATACAATATTTCTCAGGTTGTGTTTAGGGATGTTCACCGAACAGCGAACATTATGGAGTCGAGCGAGGTCGCAGTACATTGGCGTCCTATGATTGGTCAAAGCAGGCACCTGACCTGCATGCTTTGGCCATTCACTGCACGCTCTTACACTATGTAAGGCTGCTTACACGCTGGCCATACATAGTGTAATGATTGAGAGCAGCAAAATTACTTTTCTACAGGAAAAAATGTCATTTAAAATTGCTCGTGGCTGTAATGTATTGCCAGTGTCACGATCAGGCGTCAGGTTTGAACACCAGTTGCTATAGAAGTTGCAGGATTACCACCGACCAGCAGAATAGGTACACAGACAGGTACACAGACCCTGGCAGATGACACAGGCTCTCCTGAGGTGTGGAGTCTAAGTACTAACCGGTGTTCACCAGAGCTCCTGATGGTGGAGATGGATTTAGCTGCGTGTTAATACCAGGTTGCGGTTCTCAGGTTTGCCCACAAGGGTGTGAGCATCTGGGGTCCAGTAGCGGATGAGCATATAAGGATCAAACAGCAGCGTGGTCAGTAAACAAGCCAAAAGGTAGGTAACGAGTAGTTGAATGTTGGGATCAGGCAGTAGAGTAGTCAAGGAACAAGCCAAGGCTCGATCACGAGTGGTAGCAAAATACAGCAGGGAAGACAAGAGCAAGGCACTGGCTGAGAAGGCACAATAACCTGGCAAAGAGGAAGTGTTGAGAAGAAGTTCAAGGTTCAACAGCAATCAAGACACAAGGCAGGGTTGTCCAATGGATCAGGTAGGATTGTCCAATAGATCAGGCAGGGAGCTGTCCAGCATCCCAGATAGCTCCGGCAGAAAACACAGAAGAGGTCCCAGGATCAAGCCCAGGTCCTGACAGCCAGATCCTGGCAATATACATTAAAAAATCACTGAAAAAAAACAGGGTTATTCATCACTGTTTTGTACAATTCTGTTGATATATATTTTCAATAAAACCCTTTGTACAAAAAAAAAACAGCGTGGGGTCCCCCCAGTCCATAAAAGGCCATTTGGGTCTGGTGTGGACATTAAGGGGAACCGCACAAAATTAAAAAAAAAAATGACGCGAGGTTCCCCCAAAATCCATACCAGACCCTTATTCGAGCACGCAACTTGGCAGGCAACAGGAAAAGGGTGGATGAGAGAGTCGCCCCTCCCCTCCTGAACCATACCAGGCCACATGCCCTCAACATGGGGAGGGTGCTTTGGGGTCCCCAAACAAATTTGGAAATTCAAAATTTTGGTAATTCAAAAATTCAGAAACCCGAAAAAAGGAATGAAAATCCGAAAATATAAAAGAACCAAAATCTGAAAGTAAGAACGAAAATCCGAAAATTCGAAAACCCGAAAATTCTAAAATCTGAAATAATAACTAACTAATAATAACTTAACTATTACTAACTATTAAATTATAGGTATTGGACTTTTCTTTTAAAATTTGGCTGTTAGTGAACGTAATAAATACGAATTCATCCGAAGTTATGAATTATCCGAAATAACGAATGTCACATCTAATCGAATGGAATGTAATGAATTAATAATAACAAGTAACAATAATAATAAAAACTTTATTATTATTATTATTTATTATTAATTTGTTCCGTCATTTGTTTAGATACGGCATTCGTTATTTCGGATAACTCGTAACGTCAGATAAATTTGTATTCGTTACATTCACTAACAGCCACATTTGAAAGGAGATTCCAATACCTATAATTAATAGTTAGTTATTATTAGTTAGTTATTATTTCAGATTTTTGTTCTTTTGAATTTTCGGATTTTCTTTCTTATTTTCAGATATTCGAATTTTTTAATTTTTTAATTTCTGAATTTTCTAATTCCGAATTTCTGAAAATTCGGGAAATTTTCGAATTTCCGAAAAAAAAAACCAAAAAAACAAAATGAACAAATTTTTTGGCAGTGCACATGGCTACTGCTCAGAGGGCATGTAAGAACTAAGGTGTATAATTAGGAGCTTCTCTCCAGCAATATTGCAGATTTAGTTCTATCCGAGGTGAGATGGATAAAGAGTTTGGACATTAGGAAATACAAAATCATTTAATGGAGTTTATTTATACCATGACATTTTTATTTATGACTTTTTTTACCTATTTTGAGCTTTTGACCTAGAGAATGTGTAGGTAATTGTTGTATTTATGTTATTTTCAGATAACTGCAGTCTGTTACTACGTATTCTGTTTGTTTTTACAAAAAAAAATTTCCATACTTACAGAATAAGAACAGATACTGAGAATTACACCCAGCATACAGGACAAGAGAAGTAGCACTGTGCAGAGCTCATACATACAGAATAAGAACAAATACTGAGAATCACACCCAGAATACAGGACAAGAGAAGTAGTATTGTGCAGAATCCATACATACAGAATAGGGATGAGCTTCGAGTTCGAGTCAAACTCATGTTCGACTCGAACATCGGCTGTTCGCAAGTTCGCCGAACAGCGAACAATTTGGGGTGTTTGCGGCAAATTCGAATGCCAAAGGAAAAAAAGTCATTGAAACTACTCGCGGCTATTAATGAATTGCCGGTCCGACAATACACATAAAAGTTCATTGATAAAAACAGCATGGGAATTCCCCACAGGGGAACCCCGAACCAAAATGAAAAAAAAAAATGATGTGAGGGGTCCCCCTAAATTCCATACCAGGCCCTTCAGGTCTGGTATGGAAATTAGGGGGAACCCCGGCCAAAATGTAAAAAAAAATGCGTGGGGTCCACCTCAAAATACCCCGCTCCAAAATTTTAAAAAAAACGCGTGGTCCCCCCCAAAATCCATACCAGACCCTTATTCGAGCACGCAACCTGGCAGGCCGCAGGAAAAGAGGGGGGACGAGAGAGCGCCCCCCCTCCTGAACCGTACCAGGCCACATGCCCTCAACATTGGGAGGGTGCTTTGGGGTAGCCCCCCAAAACACCTTGTCCCCATGTTGATGAGGACAAGGGCCTCATCCCCACAACCCTGGCCGGTGGTTGTGGGGGTCTGCGGGTGGGGGGCTTATCGGAATCAGGAAGCCCCCTTTAACAAGGGGACCCCCAGATCCCAGCCTTCCCCCCTGTGTGAAATGGTAAGGGGGTACAAAAGTACCCCTACCATTTCACTAAAAAAACTGTCAAAAATGTTAAAAATGACAAGAGACAGTTTTTGACAATTCCTTTATTTAAATGCTTCTTCTTTCTTCTTTCTTCTATCTATCTTCTATCTTCCTTCTGTTTCTTCCTCCATCTTCTTCTTCTTCTGGTTCTTCTGGTTCTTCCTCCGGTGTTCTCGTCTGGCATCTTCCTCCGCAGCGTCGGTGTCTTCTTCCCTTCTTCTCCTCGGGCCGCTCCGCATCCATGATGGCATGGAGGAAGGCTCCCGCTCTTCTCTTCATCTTCTTCTCTTCATCTTCTTGTCTTCATCTTCTTGTCTTTATCTTCTTTTCGGGCCACTCCGCATCCATGATGGCATGGAGGGAGGCTCCCGCTGTGTGACGCTTCTCCTCTTCTGACGGTTCTTAAATAAGGGGGGGCCACCCGGTGACCCCGCCCCCCTCTGACGCATGGGAAGTCCCGTCAAGTCACCTGCGTCAGAGGGGGGCAGGGTCACCGGGTGGCCCCATCCCCTGTTATTTAAGAACCGTCAGAAGAGGAGAAGCGTCGCACAGCGGGAGCCTCCCTCCATGCCATCATGGATGCGGAGCGGCCCGAAAAGAAGATGAAGACAAAAAAATTAAGAGAAGAAGATGAAGAGAAGAGCGGGAGCCTCCCTCCATGCCATTATGGATGCGGAGCGGCCCGAGGAGAAGAAAGAAAGAAGACGCCGACGCCGCGGAGGAAGATGCCGGATGAGAACACCGGAGGAAGAACCAGAAGAACCAGAAGAAGAAGAAGATGGAGCAAGAAACCGAAGGAAGATAGAAGATAGAAGAATGAAGAAAGAAGAAGCATTTAAATAAAGGAATTGTCAAAAACTGTCTCTTGTCATTTTTAACATTTTTGACAGTTTTTTAGTGAAATGGTAGGGGTACTTTTGTACCAACTTACCATTTCACACAGGGGGGAGGGCCGGGATCTGGGGGTCCCCTTGTTAAAGGGGGCTTCCAGATTCCGATAAGCCCCCCGCCTGCAGACCCCCACAACCACCGGCCATGGTTGTGGGGATGAGGCCCTTGTCCTCATCAACATGGGGACAAGGTGTTTTGAGGGGCTACCCCAAAGCACCCTCCCAATGTTGAGGGCATGTGGCCTGGTATGATTCAGGAGGGGGGGCGCTCTCTCGTCCCCTCCTTTTTTCCTGCGGCATGCCAGGTTGCGTGCTCGGATAAGGGTCTGGTATGGATTTTTAGGGGGACCCCACGCCATTTTTTTTTTAAATTTTGGCCGGGGTTCCCCTTAATATCCATACCAGACCTGAAGGGCCTGGTATGAAATTTAGGGGGACCCCCACGTCATTTTTTTTAAAATTTTGGTTCGGGGTTCCCCTGTGGGGAATTCCCATGCCGTTTTTATCAATGAACTTCTATGTGTATTGTCGGACCGGCAATGCATTAATACCTGCGAGTAGTTTTAAATTACTTTTTTTCCTTTGAAATGTCATTTTGCTGTCAGACTGTTCTAAACACGGGAAACATGCGCCCCTTTACAGGCATACTATAGACACCCCCCGGGTACGAAATTTAAAGGGATATTACACTTTTATTGTTTCACTTTAAGCATTATTAAAACCACTGCTCCCGAAAAAATTGCCGTTTTTAAAACTTTTTTTTGCATTGATCCATGTCCCCTGGGGCAGGACCCAGGTCCCCAAACACTTTTTATGACAATAACTTGCATATAAGCCTTTAAAATTAGTACTTTTGATTATTCATGTTCGTGTCCCATAGACTTTAATGGTGTTCGCGTGTTCGAACACATTTTTTGCCTGTTCGCATGTTCTGGTGCGATCTGGACAGGGGGGTGTTCGGCTCATCCCTAATACAGAATAAGAACAGATACCGAGAATTACACCCGGCATACAGGACAAGTGAAGTGGTACTGTGCAGAGTCCATACATACAGAATAAGGAAAGATACTGAGAATTACACCCAGCATAAAGGGCAAGAAAAGTGGTACTGTGCAGAGTCCATACATACAGAATAAGGAAATATACTGAGAATTACACCCAGCATAAAGGGCAAGAGAAGTGGTACTGTGCAGAGTCTATATCTATCCCTACCCCCGGAGGAGCCGCTTATTGTATATTTGGTTCTATACTCTGCCTCTCAACCCCAAGAACAGTCCCAACACCTCTGGCACACCTACTCGGCAATATTAGTGCGGAACACAGCAGTAGAGAGGAAACACATTGGTGGTAAACCAGACGGTATGTTTACTGAGACAAAAGTGACACAAGGAGATACAGTAATACCTCGGATTGCGAGTAACGCGGTTAACGAGCATTTCGCAATACAAGCTATTCTTTTTTTAAAATCCTGACTCGGTTTGCGAGTGTTGTCTCGCAAAACAATCAGGATTCAAGCCTCTGCGGTGTACAGTACCACATTTGGTCAGAGGTGCGGGGGCGCCGGTGACACTCGGAGCCGTTCGGATGCACTCGGAAACACTCGGAAATACTCGGAAACACTCGGAAATACTCAGTTCCCGAGTATTTCCGAGCCTTTCCGAGGGTTTCCGAGTGCATCCGAGTCATCTCCGAGTATTTCCGAGTCTCTCCGGCGCCCCCCCACACCTGGCCACATGCGGTACTGCATACAATAGAAGTCAATGTGGAATGAATTATCTTCGTTTCCATTTACTTCTATGGGGAAACTCACTTTGATATGCGAGTGCTTTGGATTACAAGCATTCTCCTGGAACGGATTATGCTCGTAATCCCAGGTTCCACTAAATATATATATATATATATATATATATATATATATATATATATATATATATATATGTATATATTCATATATTCAGCATAAAACATGTACGTCAGATGAAAATCTTAGTTTAAGTGACAGATTACTAATTATGATTTAGGGAAACGTACAGTGAAACACAACAGAACCTCAGCTCCCACTATTGATATATTTGTGAACAGGTAGTAGAGAGGCAGAGGACTGACCCTTTTAAACTCTGTCAAACCTCTCCCCCCTGTACCTCAACCCACAGGCACATAACAAGGCAAATAATACATATTTAGTAAGAACAATTATAACCGTGGGTTGATTGGCTGCTTTTAAACAGAGTCCAGCTACCTGAAGGATCAACTTTATTAGGCAACAATGGTCTGTTGTATAAGGATATGGAAAAGCAAAGGGGGTTAACAGTAACTCCGTAATGAAGAGGAATCTTGTGGTCTTCAGTTAGCACTTTAAGAAAACTGTAATCCTAAATGGTAGAACAAAGCAGTTGAACTTAGCCAGAAGAGAATGCTGGATCGTTAGCCTCTTTGTGTTGTAAATAAAGTAATCCTTGATGACAGGGTGTAGCAAATTTGGCAAAGCATTGGTTTATCCTTGTTGTATTATAACATCCTTCTTTTCTGATCCTAATGGTGCTATCAAATATAGCTACTAGAATCAATAATGTGAACTGGACATAGATGTCTGCTTTCAGTGTTCATTATAACATAGGATCTAACTTCTGTGGGACTACAAGTACCACCAGCAGAACTGTGTGAATGATGTCTGAAAGCATTACACCCATTATGCCTTGTAACCCACTCTACACAGAAGGATGTCAGCTGTCCTTAACTCTGAAGGTTCTCATTAGACCAAAGGGGACCCAGGACCTCGCTACAACAGTAAAAGTCAGGTATAAGCATGTAGACCCTTTACTAGATGATCCCCAGTTAGTTACTGGGGACGTGGATAGAGCCAGATTAAGAGCATTATTGGTGAGCCTTAAGGGCTGTGCATCAGCGTGCACCCTGAGGTGAAAGGGTGCAGCGACACAGGCCCAATGCTATGGAAGTCCCATCTTCCATAAGAGCCCTGCATTGGCGTGCGTGGCTGAGCTGAGGTTGAAGGGCACAGCTGTGCAGCTCTAACACAACACTACAGAAGCTGAATACCTGGCTTCCATTGGGACTGCCCGCAGTGCCCGTTATTAATCCCGCCACCCAGCCCAGGTGGCACATGCGGAATGCAGGATCGGTCAGGCCAAGGGAGATCTCTCCCTGTCAGCCCATTGCTTTCTGTGCGCAGCCTGTTCTTTTTGGGAGGCTGTGCCCAGGGCTTTTCTTCTCAGAGGATAGGTGCGGGAACCCCCGCTCTTCCGACGGGGGAGCATGTCACGTCATAGGGTGGGTGTGGTCAAATTGTACAGTGGGAGGGTCTTAAAGGGACATTGTTCAATAAAACCAGGAATGCATAATACAGGGTTCAGGAGAGCGTAATACACAGAGCGCTGGGTTCAGGTGAGCATAATACACAGAGCGCTGGGTTCAGGAGAGTGTAATACAAAGAGTGCTGGGTTCAGGAGAGTGTAATACACAGAGCGTTGGGTTTAGGACAGCGTAATACACAGAGCGCTGGGTTCAGGAATGTGTAATACACAGAGTGCTGGGTTCAGGAGAGCATAATACACAGAGTGCTGGGTTCAGGAGAGCATAAAACACAAAGCGTTGGGTTCAGGAGAGCTTAATACACAGAGTGCTGGGTTCAGGAGAGCATAAAACACAAAGCGTTGGTTTCAGGAGAGCATAATACACAGAGCGCTGGGTTCAGGAATGTGTAATACACAGAGCGCTGGGTTCAGGACAGCATAATATACAGAGTGCTGGGTTCAGGACAGCGTAATAAACAGATCAGCAATGCCCAGCCACCAGGGCAGCCTTACCTGTGCCCATCAATGCAGCCTCACCAGTGCCCATCAATGCAGCCTCACCAGTGCCCATCAATGCAGCCTCATCAGTGCCCATCAATGCAGCCTCATCAGTGCCCAGCCATCAGTACCCATCAATACAGCCTTATCAGTGCCCAGCCATCAGTGCCCATCAATGTAGCCTCATCAGTGCCCAGCCATCAGCGATACAGCTTTATCAGTGCCAATCAATGCCCAGCCATCAGTGCCTATCGATGAAGCCTCATCAGTGCCCATTAATGCAGCATCATCATCAGTGCACCCATAAGTGCCCATTAATGCAGCCTCATCATCAGTGCCCATGAATGCAGTATCATCATCAGTGCCCATTAATGCAGCCTCATCATCAGCGCCCATCAGTGCCAATTAATGCAACCTCATCACCAGTGCCCATCAGTGCCCATGAATGCAGCCTCATCATCAGTGCCCATTAATGCAGCCTCATCATCAGTGCC
Source organism: Lithobates clamitans (assembly GCA_037952925.1). Classification (NCBI taxonomy): domain Eukaryota; kingdom Metazoa; phylum Chordata; class Amphibia; order Anura; family Ranidae; genus Lithobates; species Lithobates clamitans. The sequence continues at coordinate 2,716,942 of JBBGZY010000220.1, forward strand.
CATCAGTGCCCATTAATGCAGCCTCATAATCTGTGCCCATCAGTGCCTATTAATGCAGCCTCATCATTAGTGCCCATTAATGCAGCCTTATCATCAGTGCCCTTCAGTGTCTATTAATGCAGTCTCATCATCAGTGCCCATTAATGCAGCCTCATCATCAGTGCCCATTAATGCAGCCTCATCATCAGTGCCCATTAATGCAGCCTCATCATCAGTGCCCATTAATGCAGCCTCATCATCAGTGCCAATCAGTGCCCATTAATGCAGCCTCATCATCAGTACACATTCATGCAGCCTCAATATCAGTGTCTATTAATGCCGCCATATCGTCAGTGCCCATTAATGCAGCTTCATCATCAGTGCCCATCAGTGCCCAGTAATGCAGCCTCGTCATCAGTGCCAATCATTGCCCATTAATGCAGCCTCATCATCAGTGCCTATTAATGCAGCCATATCGTCAGTGCCCGTGAATGCAGCTTTATCATCAGTGCCCATCAGTGCCCAGTAATGCAGCCTCATCATCAGTGCCAATCAGTGGCCATTATTGCAGCCTCATCATCAGTGCCAATCAGTGCCCATTAATGCAGCCTCATCATCAGTGCCCATTAATGCAGCCTCATCATCAGTGCCCATTAATGTAGCCTCATCATCAGTGCCCATTAACGCAGCCTCATAATCAGTGCCAATCAGTGCCCATTAATGCAGCCTCATCATCAGTGACAATCAGTGCCCATTAATGCACCTCATCATCAGTGCCCATAAATGCAGCCTCATCTTCAGTGCCAATCAGTGCCCATTAATGCAGCCTCATCATTAGTGCCAATCAGTGCCAATCAGTGCCCATTAATGTAGCCTCATCATCAGTGCCCATTAATGCAGCCTCACCATCGGTGCCAATCAGTGCCCATTAATGCAGCCTCATCATCAGTGCCCATGAATGCAGCCTAATAATCAGTGCCAATCAGTGCCCATTATGCAGCCTAATCATCAGTGTCAATCAGTGCCTATTAATGCAGCCTCATCATTAGTGCCAATCAGTGCCCATTAATGCACCTCTTTATCAGTGCCCATCAATGCCAATCGGTGCCCATTAATGCAGCCTCATAATCAGTGACCATTAATGCAGCCTCACCATCAGTGCCCATTAATGCAGCCTTATCATCAGTGCCAATCAGTGCCCATCAATGCAGCCTCATCATCAGTGCCAATCAGTGCCCATTAATGCAGCCTCATCATCAGCCCATCATCAGCATGTCCGTTTTTATCAGATCTCACCTGATCCGATCCGCCAGCGACGGACCTGGATGAAAACCGAGAATGGCATCCGCGATCCCGATCTGCCTGTGCCCCCCAGAGACAGGCGAGTAGTACAAAACAGGAGGGCCATGTGATTGGCCCTCCTGATCACATGACGACTGTGTCCAATCACAGTCATCATGTAATGTAAATAGGAGAGCGGTAACTGCTCTCATCTCTTCCTCTCCTCACAAAGAGCCTGTCAGTGAGGAGAGGAAGAGACAATCTGTGCTGCAGCCGGGAGATCAGTGAGTTTTTAGCTGTTTGTCTGCTGTTTACCCACTGATCACCCAAACATCAGGCACATCTGCTGGCGCCTGCCAACATCAGGCACATCTGCCGCCCGCCAACATCAGGCACATCTGCCTCCCGCCAACATCAGGCACATCTGCCGCCCGCCAACATCAGGCACATCTAGCCACCCACCATCTGGCACAGCTGCCCGCCATCTGGCACATCTGCCGCCCACCATCTGGCACAACTGCCTGCCAACATGACAAAAAGATCATACAGCACAGAGGAGGCTCTCCAGATACTCCAGAGTATGTCGGACGAGAGTAGCGGGGAACTCTCTCCGTCAGACTCGGATAGCGACTATGAGCCAATAGAAAGCAGTGGCTCCGAGATGGAAACCGAGAATGGCATCCACCAGCAGCGCACCACTCCAGGACATCCACCAGCAGGCATCCACCAGCAGTGCAGCACTCCAGGATGATATGCAGGCATCCACCAGCAGTGCAGCACTTCAGGGCATCCACCAGCAGGCATCCACCAGCAGTGCAGCACTCCGGGATAGGCAGGCATCCACCAGTAGTTCTGTAGCCTTCCTAGAGGATAGGCCAGATGCTAGCAACGGAGCATCCCATCAACGAGGCAGGGCCCATACTAGCCTCCCAGATGTTCTACTGTATCCAACATGGCTGCCCGATACGTCAGTAGAACCTGTAATTCCCCTATTTACATCCCAGCCAGGCCCTCAGATACAGTCAGAAAACGTAACCCCAATTTATTATTTTCACTTATTTTTTACCGATGATCTCCTAAATTACATTGTGGAGCAATGTAATCTATACGCCAGCCAACATATAGCCTACAATCCAAATTCTTCATATGCCCGTCCCTTTGTTTGGAAACCCCTCACCGTGGAAGAATTAAAAATTTTCTTTGGCCTAACCCGCAACATGCGGCTGACAAAAAAATGAACTCCAATAAATGATGCCCAGAACCTGTTACGAGATGATTATGAGATTTTTACATTTCGACAACAATGCCAATACTGATCTACCCAACCTATTCAGCACATGCCGGTCTATTTACATCAATGATGCCCAGAACCCGTTACGAGATGATTATGAGATTTTTACATTTCGACAACAATGCCAAATGCCCCCCTCGAAATCATCCCAGTTATGATAAGTTATTCAAAATTCGGCCTGTAATCAATTTTTTTTGCGCCAGCTTCAAGCAGATGTTTACCCCTGATATAAATATTTGTGTAGATGAATCCCTAGTACACTTCACCGGAAGACTTGGAATACCTCCCCAGTAAAAGAGCCAGACGTAGGGTAAAATTTTATAAGGCGTGTGACAGGGCCACGGGTTACACATATGACTTCATCATTTATGAGGGGAAAGACAGACAGCTAAACCCCCCTGGATGCCCTACCTACATAGGAACAAGTGGCAAAATTGTCTGGCAGCTAATCGAACCATTGCTTGTCAAAGGTTACCACCTATACGTAGACAATTTATACACGAGTCTCCCACTTTTCCGTCATTTGTACCAAAAGAAGAGTGTGGCCTGTGGGACAGCACGGACCAACCGCAAAGGCTTCCCACAGAGATTGGTCGCCAAGAAATTGAAACAGGGTGAAATGGCCAGTATGCGGACTGAAGAGGTACTGGCGCTGAAGTGGAGAGATACAAAAAGAGATGTCTACATCCTTTCCACAATGCATGATAACACCTTGGTGGAACTGCAGAGAAGAAAAGGCCCCATCCAGAAGCCAAAATGTGTGCATGAGTATAACCTATACATGGGGGGGGTGGATATGAACGACCAGATGATGCAGCCCTACTTGGCCACCAGGAAATCACTGTTTTGGTACAAGAAAGTTGCCATTTATTTGATGCAACTAGCCCTGTTCAATTCATACATTATTTTTTTTAAGTGCACCTAAAGTTCCCTAACCAATCTCAAATTCCAAGAAGACGTTATCACCACTCTTCTCTATCCCCATGGCCAAGCCCCTCATCTAATTCGCTCTGATGCATTAGCCAGACTCCATGAAAGGCACTTTCCCAAAATCCTCCCTCTTACCCAAACAGGTCGCAAACCCCCCAAAAAATGTTGTGTGTGTTCAAGTAGAGGAATTCGCCGTGACACCCGATACTACTGTCCCCAATGTCCCTCCCAGCCAGGCCTCTGTATTGTATCTGTATTTCCAAAAAGGGGTCATTTGGGGGGTAGTTGTACTGTCCTGACATTTTAGGGCCTCAAGAAATGAGATAGGTCATTAGTGCATTAGGATTGATACATTTTCAATAATGCGTAGCTTAGGTTGTAGACTCTATAACTTTCACACAAACCAATGATCATACCCTTATCAGGATTTTTTTTTACCAAAGACATGTAGCAGAATACATTTTGGCCTAAATTTTTGACAAGGTTAGAATTTTTTGGTTTCTTTTAAAACAGAAAGTAGAAAATTTTAGTTTTTTCAAAATATTCGCTATTTTTTCACTTATATCACACAAAATAAAAAATGAAGTGGTGAATAAATACCACCAAAAGAAAGCTCTATTTGTGTGAACAAAATGATACAAATTTCATTTGGGTACAGTGTAGCATGACTGAGTAATTGTCATTCAAAGTGTGAGAGCACTGAAAGCTGAAAATTGGTCTGGGAAGGAAGTGGGTGTAAGTGCCCAGTATTGAGGTGGTTAATGAGGTAAAAAATAAACTTATATGATTTTAGCAAATGGCTGCAATATAACAAAGAGTGAAAAATGTAAGGGGGTCTGAATACTTTCCGTCCCCACTGTATATATATATATATATATATATATATATATATTGTTATATTGTTAACCCTTTCCTGTTTCTCCACCCATCCCGGTATTGCCAGGACACTCGCTCTCAGGCTTGAGAGCTTTAAAATTAGTATTTTTTCTGCAATGGAATTTTTCCGAAACGGAAATTTGTGGGCAGGGGGAAGATGTAGCACCCTGGTTTAGGCAGTTTAGGCAGGGTGGCTCCTCAGAAATTTACTTGCCAGGAATGGTTATCCTGGTTGATTGTTAGAGATCTATTGATTTCTCCCTAAGTTTGGCCTTGTTGTACTTTTCTCTTATACCACTAGGTGGCCAGGTACTTGGTGGTACTAGATATGAAAAGGGCAACGCATGGTCAGAAATTGGGTATATGGGGTATCTCAGCCAATGGGCAGGGGGTTTATTGAGTCCTTTGGCCTGCTGGGAGAACCTATATATTTAGGTGGAGTGAGGTGATCTATATTCTGTGCCACCTGGACAGCTGTCTAGGTGGACGTGTGTTGTATTGCCCGGGCTGCTATGCCGGAGATTGGGCCTATCCTGGTCAAATCTGGCTGCTAGGCAGTCTGAGGGCCTATCCAGAAACAAGAGAGCAGTGCAGGGTTGGGACTGCGTCTTGCAGTCCAACCAAAAGTGACGGTTTTGCCGGCCGGAAAACCTGTCGTGGATCAAGAAGGATTTTTCCCCCCATTGGAGTGAATTGGATCAAGCTTAATTGGGGTTTTTTGCCTTCCTCTGGAACAACTATGGATATAAGATTGTGTATATGGAAGTTTTCTATTTGTGTGTGTTACATAGTTACATAATAGGTGTAGCACCCTGATGTTTAGGCAGGGTTGCTCCTAAATTTACCCACCAGGTGTAGTTACCTTGGCTCATTATTAGGGATCAATTGATTTCACCCTAAGTCTAGAATTGCTGCACTTCTCTCTTCTGCTGCTAGGTGGCCGGGTACCTGGTGACATTAGATAAGACAAGGGCAAAGCAAGGACAAATTAGGAGTATATGGGGTATCTCAGCCAATGGGCAGGGGTTTTCTTAAAACCCTTGGCCTGCTGGGAGGACCTATAAATTTGGGTGGAGTCAGGTGATCGATGTTCTGTGCCACCTGGACGGCTGTCTGGGTGCACGTGTGTTGTATTGCCCAGGCTGCTAGGCCGGAGTTTGGGCCTATCCTGGGCACATCTGGCTGCTAGGCTGTCTGAGGGCCTATACAGAAGCAAGAGAGCAGCGTAGAGTTGGTATTGCGGCTTGAAGTCCAACCAGAAATGACGGTTCTGCCGGCTGGAGAACCTGTCCTAGTCTGAGCTAGAGGGGAAGCTGTCCCCACTAAGGAACCAACCACCCTTTTACCAGCGACCACAGTGAGTAGCTGAAGCAAGTACCAGAGCAGTATTCTCACCAACCGGGGACGGTGAAGAATTGGGAAACTTCAGCAGGTGTCAAGCCAGGGACCCAGCCAGAGGAGATGATGCTTGCAAAACAGCCTTGTGTGTCAAGCCAGGGACTGAGCAGGCCAGTGGGGTGAAGTTCGAGTAGTTTCTTGAGTGCCAAGCTAGGAACCCAACAGAGAAGCAGGGGTGATAATGAGGAAAATACTAAAGTGAAGATTGGAAGAGCTCAAGGGATTCAGTGGCAGTGAATCAGCAACTCTAGTGAGATTGACAGGGAGCTCAGTGGGTTGAGAACCTACAAGAAGTGACTGTAGAGAAAGTAAAGGAGTTCCTTATAACTTGTGTTAGGAACTGTTCGAAGACTGTTGCCATACGAGACAGCATTTCTACACATGCAAATGTGGTATCTTGCTGGATGCCATTCCCTGCAACTACCTAAACGTGTCCTGGCCCTAAACCCTCTCTCCCACAGTTCTGTTCAAGAGAAATAAAATCTCTTTGCATTTAAGAAGTGTCAGGCACCCATGAATCTATCTTGCATTACACCCACTATGCCTTACAAGCGACTCTGGTTTAATGTGCAGGCAGTGCACATGATCCTTACTAAACTCAATAGCGCTTCTTTAAGGGCTGGTTCACAACAGAACACAATGCGGGAAAGGCGTGTTCCATGTGAGTTTTCAGCACTGCGTTCAAAACTCACTGCCGTTGCGATCTGCCATGAGTGTCAGTATAGTCATAGCACCCTAAATGCAGGTCGCAAATGCAGTGCATTTGCAGGCACCAGATCGCATGGTACCGCAGTACCATGCAATTTGGTGCAGAGTGTTTTTCAAAAGTAGGGCATGCCCTACTTTTTATGTACTCCAATGTGCTTTCAGCCCATTCAAATGAATGGACTGAAAATTTCACTGCAGCGGAAGGCACAGGTACGCAGATCGCATTCCATTGCATTTCTGGATTGAACCAGCCCTAAAGGAATGAATATACATATATATATATGTAGCCAAGGTCAGCTATTATGCTTATAAGTTAGAGACATTTTCTGTGTTGTTAATGTGGGGTTGGCTCCCTCTAGTGTTTGCTGGACTCTGTGTGTGAATTTCTTCTCTTCCTGTGAGAGGACGTAGAGCAAAGCATCCTGGGATGTGTAGTTCAGAATGCTGAAGTGACACTGCCAGCAGGACTGATCTGAACTACAAGGAACAGAATTCTGAGTGCACAGAACAGACTGCTGGGAGAGGATATAAAAAGGGCTGGTGCTGCCTAGATCAGCCTCTCTGGATACCGTTTTGACTCTGCCAGTAAGAGGTCTATGTGACAGGGAGTTTGCTGACGATTTGTGGCCTACACAGCGGGGAGCCGGACAGCTATACCCAGAGGGATCTCTGCGGAAAGCATCGCTTCTTCAGTGCAGTGGACCTGCGGGTGTTTTGGGTCATCCAGAGGTGCCTGCAATTCAGATTCCAGTGAGCTGCAGCGTGGCGTGGCGGCCGCCATTTTCCAGAGCAAAGACGTTATTTATTCCATTATTAAATCCATCTGAGATTTGGAGTGGTGAGCAGGCATAGCCCATGTTATAGTTAAGGACACTGCTGTTAAACAACACTCACACGGTTAAGCTGGTGGTACTTCAGCGTAGTCCCACGGAAGTTAAATTCTCTGTTATAAAGGACACAGCCAGTAGATGCCTATGCTCAGTACACATTACTGATTTCAGTAGCCATATCAGCCATATCAGATGACATCTTTAGGATTATAAAAAGAAGGAAGCTATACTACTACTACCAGGATAAATCACAGCTTTGCTAGCCTTGCTACACCTTGCTTTTTTGGATTACTTTATTTACAACTTAAAAGAGGCTAGCTGAAGACATCTGGATTTCACGGAATACCCCTTTCTCACCTTTTTATAATTTTCTCTCCTCATCTGCTCAAATTGCACTGAACTGCTACAGGGAGCCATCCTATTGAATATAATGTTGTTTATACTGTTTTCAATATTGTGCGGGATTGCTGGCCTGTGAGAGGAGGCAGAAGGGAGACATCTGACATAAAATATTGTGCCACGTGTGTACTTTTCTGTTAACCTGTTCATATAGGTCCCTGTTTTGAGTTAATATTTGTGTTCATTCACAATTCAGGGAATTTTACACAAATATATTGTGTTTACTAGATAAGCTTGAGATAAAGGGAGGTGTATACAGGAGTGTTTCCATTATTGACCAAAGTTGATATGCATATGTATCTGTATGTATGTATGTGTGTGTGTGTGTGTGTGTATATTATTATTATTATTATACAGTATTTATATAGCGCCAACAGTTTACGTAGCGCTTTACAACTTATGTATGTATATATATATATATATATATATATATATATATATATATATATATATATATATATATATATTTTTATTTTTTTTTGTATCTCACAAAAGTGAGTACACCCCCCACATTCTTGTAAATGTTTTATTATTTCTCTTCATATGGCAACACTAAAGGCACTTCGCTACAATGTAGAGTATTGAGTGTACAGCTTGTATAACAGTGTAAATTTGCTGTCCCCCTCAAATTAACTCAACACACAGCCATTAATGTCTAAACCGCTGGCAACAAAAGTGAGTACACCCTTAATTAAAAATTCCCAAATTGGGTCCAGTTAGCCATTTCCCCTCTCTGGTGTCATGCGACTCAGTGTTACAAGGTCTCAGGTGTGACATTAATGGCTGTGTGTTGCGTTATTTTGAGGGGACAGCAAACTTACACTGTTATACAAGCTGTACACTCAATACTTTACATTGTAGCAAAGAGTAATTTCTTCAGTGTTGTCACATGAAAAGATACAATAAAATATTAACAAAAATGTGAGGGGTGTACTCCTGTGAGATACAGTGTGTGTGTGTATATGTGTATATATATATATATATATATATATATATATATATATATATATATATATATATATATATATATATATATATATATATAATTTTTATCCCAGTACCTTTCATAAATTTGGTAGTAACTGTAACATGCCAGAAGATGGCGATATAGTGTCTATTAAGAACCCACAGGATTCGACAGGATAAAAATATACTGTATGTCAATATTTACTTTGCCTGTATGATTATTACAAAATCTGAAATCTTCAAGCTGATCGCCACCCTTGTGGTCAAGGTATTAAAAAAAAGAGAACCAGCCCTAGGCCCCATTCATATTTGAGCAGTTTGTGATCATGCGCACAATCACAAGTTATGTGCCTGTTCACCGAATGCCGGAAAATCACCTGTCACAATAGCCATGCCATTCACTGTTAAAGTGGTGGTACACTCATCTTTGTGATTTTTATCTACTGGTAATACCTGCAGGTAAAAGTAATATCTCCTCCTAGCACTGCTTAGGAGATATATATACGCTTGTTTGGCAGCCGCTGACATCACCAGCGAATAGGGTCTGAAAGAGCGGAATACTCATGCCATCCCTTAAGCCGCAGTTGTGACTCCATGTGCATGTGCGGGAGTGACATCTTAGTGGCTTGGCCATTTAATCGGGCGAATATGGAGGCCCCAGCAGTGGTGACAATGGGCCACTACAGTGCTTCGTTGAAAGGTAAGTCTTTCATAATGTGCTAGTATGTGATGCATACTAGCACATTATATTATCTTGCAGGCAGACCGGAACCTTTATTTTTTAATTTTTATTTGACTGTACTACTGTTTTAATGGCATGCCAAATGCTGCAAATAGAATTGTGGTTTCCCTCCATTGGGGGGGGGGGGGGACGCACAAAGCTCAACGCTCAAACTACATGAGCTACTTTTGACATATTTGCCACGTGTCAGGCAGTCCATTGAAATTAATGGGTTGTCCTATGCGTGTAGTGTGCAAAAGGCGCATAAACTCAATGCCCTGGGTCACATGTCATAGTGTGAATGGGGCCTAACACCTTTTTTAAACCAAAGAAGTCTTCAAACTGAACTCCATCCTTACTTTTAGGGCCCAATCACACTAGGAACTGAACGTGAATCTCTCAGGATTGCGCTGCGTGTATGATTTTCGTGATCCATTTTGATTCATTACGTTCCGGTGTGGCCATCAGCTTCCTGATGACGCAAACATTGTTGCGAAACGCGTAGAGGCTGCTGGGAAATTTTATTACGTCATTTCTGGCCAGGTGGGAACGAGGTTTGAAGCGCAGGCTGGGTGAAAACGAGGCTTGCACCGCACGCTGGCTTAGGAACTTTATGACGCCATCTTTACACCCATTACGAACCGCTGGAATAGCTTGGTGCCAGCTTACGAGCACCACAAAATGTGAGTGTATAGTCCTTTTTACCTACGGTAATTTTAAATAAACAGCTATTACATACTGCGCAATGATCACTGTCTATTTTTCTATGAGGATGGATATGGTTCACATATAGCATATTGGGGTCAGCAAGGAATACGTTGCAGGTGGAGTGGCCATTCCACGAGCGGGCGCAATTTTAAAGCGTGACATGTTGGGTATCAATTTACTCAGCCTAACATTATCTTCACAATATAAAAAAATTGGGCTAACTTTACTGTTGTCTTATTTTTTTTTATTCAAAAAAGTGAATTTTTTCCAAAAAAAGCGCGCTTGTAAGACCGCTGCGCAAATACGGTGTGCAAAAAAGTATTGCAATGACCGCCATTTTATTCTCTAGGGTGTTAGAACCCCCAAACATTATATATATATTTTTTCGAAGTAATTTTCTAGCAAAAAAACCTGTTTTAAACATGTAAACACCTAAATTCCAAAACGAGGCTGGTCTTTAAGTGGTTAATCAACAAGAAGACAGCTGTCTTCTCCGGCGGCTGTTCGGTGACGCTGGATGGTGCTTGGCGGTTGCGGGACAGGACCTGACCTGCCAACGCTATCTGCCCAAAACATCTAAGGTGTGGCCCAGTGTCTGCCAGACTGTTCCTATAGGTTCTGACACCATTGAACATGGGGTTGGGGCCTGGTTTGGCCTTTTTCGATGTTGGAAATTATGCACGACTACTGTTTGATGAAACTGATGCATAATGAGTTTCCCTGAAGAAGCGAGGAACAAGCTCTGCAAAACGCATTGGACTAAGTCCATGCTCAAGAATTTCCTTGTTGATTATGAACAAGTACCTTAGGCCATGTGCCATATGTTAACCACACAACTATGTGTTTTTATGATGGTTTTGAGCTCAGCCCTTCCTTCTCAAAGCTGGCCGCTCAGCTATCGGCTAAATGTCAGCTCCTATCTCTCCACAGTGACTCACCTGTTGATGATATCCTGCTCGTCAGTCCTGCCTACTTAAGCCGTCCAGTCCAGATGATCTCTGCCTTCACCTTGGTCACATCTCTAGAGATGCTCTCCTATTAGACTTGCTTGCTGTTCTACTACGCTCATCTCTGGCTCCCTGACATTTTGGCTTTTCTGACTATCTGTTCCGGTTCCTGAGTTCTGGCTATGTTTTGACCACGTTTACTCTGTTTACCTTTTTTATTATTATTATTATTATTAAACAAGTGAGATTTAACTGTACTTCTGTCTCAGTCTGATTCATGGTTTCTGACAGGTTTATTGATGTTTATATTATAATAAAATGGACTTTTGACTACAATTTGTGTCTTGGTGCTCACCTCAGTGACAACCTCATATCCTTTAAAATCCTATCCAACAGATGAGAGGGAATTGTTCCCAACCAATCCTTTGATTTTTTCAGTTTTAACATGGTAACTGTAACTAAACTCAAGAATAAAAATGTAAAGCATGGCAGAGCACCAGTCCTCAGAGGGGTGTGTGTGTGTGTGTGTGTGTGTGTTTTGTTTTTTTTTCGTTTGTTTTTTTTAACTTGTCAAATAGATTTAACAAAACTCTTTCAATGGAATATTTAACAGACCAAAAGGGAGCAAATTTGGAGAGAAGTTAATTGTTTGGGTGTACATATACTTTATACCAGGAGTCCTCAAACTACGGCTCGCGGGTCTTTTACCCAGGCCCTCCCGGCCTTTCTGGCACTGGAGCCCTCACAATGGTCCGCCTGGAGAGATGCTTTCCCTGTGGACCCCGCTTCATAGGGGGAAACGGTACCAATTTTGGGCACTGTCCAGAGTGGGGGCGGAGACACAGAGCCCACTCCAACGCGGGAAAGCTTCACAAGGATTCTCCTCGCGGCTGCCTGTTCATAGCGGTAAGTCCCGCTGCGCTCCTCTCACTAATCCCTGTGCACTGGACAGGCTGGCTGCATTACTGGTCACAGATCACGCTGCATAACTGGGCACAGGTTAGGCTGCATAACTGGACAATGGAGAAGCTGGCTGCATTACTGGATACAGGACAGGCTGCATTACTGGGCACTGGTCAGGCTGCATTACTGGGCACTGGTCAGGCTGCATTACTGGGCACAGGTCAGGCTGCATTACTGGGCACTGGTCAGGCTGCATTACTGGGCACAGGTCAGGCTGAATTACTGGGCACAGGTCAGGCTGCATTACTGGGCACAGGTCAGGCTGCATTACTGGGCACTGGTCAGGCTGCATTACTGGGCACAGGTCAGGCTGCATTGCTGGGCACAGGTCAGGCTGCATTGCTGGGCACAGGTCAGGCTGCATTGCTGGGCACTGGTCAGGCTGCATTGCTGGGCACTGGTCAGGCTGCATTGCTGGGCACAGGTCAGGCTGCATTGCTGGGCACAAGTCAGGCTGCATTGCTGGGCACAAGTCAGGCTGCATTGCTGGGCACAAGTCAGGCTGCATTGCTGGGCACAAATCAGGCTGCCTTGCTGGGCACAAGTCAGGCTGTCTTGCTGGGCACAAGTCAGGCTGCCTTGCTGGGCACAAGTCAGGCTGCCTTGCTGGGCACAAGTCAGGCTGGCTGCCTTGCTGGGCACAAGTCAGGCTGGCTGCGCTGCTGGGCACTGGAGAGGCTGGCTGCGCTGCTGGGCACTGGTCAGGCTGCATTGTTGGGCACTGGTGAGGCTGCAATGATTCGGCCCCCCAACAATCTGAGGGACAGTGGACTGGCCCCCTATTTAAAAAGTTTGAGGACCCCTGCTTTATACCATTTCAAATGAGGTTTTCAGTCCTTTTTGTAAATCTATAGCTTTCATTAAAAATGTCTCAAGATTCTTATTTATCAAGGTTATGGATTTTTTTTTTTTTTTGCGTGTACCATGCCAACAATCATAGGTGGTACATGTGAAAATACAGTATATCTAATGCCAAAATGTGTTTTTTCAATATTTTTTCAATGTGTTTTTTGCCATCTGTGTCTCATTAGGGAGAATTCCCCATTCACTTCATATCCAGTAACTTTGGCAACATTAGGGATGAGGGCACCAAGGGGTCTATTAGAAACGAGCATGACAAGCATTTGCCTATCTTTAACCACTTCCGGACCAGCTGTCTTTACTCCTGCAGGTTGGCTTGGCAGGGCAAATCGATGTTACGTTATGTTTCTTCGCCTTTTGGCCACTAGGGGCGCCCGCAGCTTGTGCCGGAGCCGATGCGAGTGCCCAACGGGAGCGATGACCGCCAGGCACCTGCAATCACTCATGACAGAGTGAGAACCGGGATCTGTGCGTGTAAACACACAGATCACGGTTCTCTCAGGGGAGAGGAGACAGATCGTGTGTTCATACAAAGTATGAACACCAATCTCTCTCTTCCCCTACTGACTAGTCAGTCCCATCCCCCCTACAGTTAGAACACACCTAGGGAACGCAGTTAACCCCTTGATTGCCCCCTAGTGTTAACTCCTTCCCTGCCAGTGACATTTATACAGTAATCGGTGCATTTTTATAGCACTGATCGCTGTATAATCGTCAATGGTCCCAAAAATGTGTCAAAAGTGTCTAATTTGTCCCCTGCAATATCGCAGTTCCGATAAAAATCGCAGATCATCATGCTTATTGCAATTTTTTTTTTGAGGAAAAAAAAAATGTAGAATACATTTCGGGCCAAACTGAGGGAAAAATTTGTTTTAAAAAATGTGGGATATTTATTATAGCAAAAAGTAAAGGATATTGTGTTTTTTTTTTTTTTTTTTGTTTGTTTGTTTTTTTCAAAATTGTTGCTCTTTTTTGTTTATAGCGCAAAAAATAAAAAACCGCAGAGGTGATCAAATACCACCAAAAGAAAGCTCTATTTGTGGTAAATAAAGGACCTCAATTTTGTTTGGGTACAGCGTCGCACGACCACGTAATTGTCAGTTAAAGCCGTAGCGCAAAAAATGGTCAGGTCATTGAGCAGCCAAATCTTCCGGGGCTGAAGTGGTGAATGAATTTTGATCATATTATGCTTATTACAAGCCATAATGCAGTATTTTTCCTGAAATAACACGGTCTGAGAAACACTGCATTATGGGCACTAGGTGGAGCAGAAGAACATAGAAAATCACTATAGAAAGAAAAATACGGTCAGAATTCATCAAGGATGGGCAAATGCTTGTCCTAATCATCCCAACAAATGTTTTATAAATGGGCTCCTTAGGGAGAGGGAGGCTCTTGGGGGACACAACAATAAAAAACTTTTCCTACAGTTAAACCTAAATGCCTTCCCTGTCTGTTCTCACTGAGGAGAAAGTAGGACTAGCCAAGCCAGATATTTCTGTAAACAATAACAAGAATTTTTAGAGATAGGAAATGCTTCTTATTGCCACCTAGGGTGGACCTACATTGCCCAGGCAGGGGCAGGCCATTTTTGAGTTCTTTTGATCCAGAATTAATTCAACTGTCCTTGTGTAGACTTGTACAGAACAGCAAGGGAGGGGAAATTTCCCCAATGGCTACTGTTCTGGAATATGCATCATACACCCATTAGTGTTGCATTGGATTTCATTATTTACAGTACATCAGTGTTTCTCAACTCCAGTCCTCAAGGCGCCCCAACAGGTCATGTTTTCAGGTTTTCCATTATTTTGCACAGGTGATTTGATCAGTTTCGCTGCTTTAGTAATTACCACAGCCATTTCATCTGAGGGAAATCCTGAAAACATGACCCGTTGGGGCGCCTTTATAAAATTCAATTGAATATATTAAATAAATATACTATTAAATACAGTTCATATGTGAAAATCAACTTCTGTGCATTAAAGCTAGGCACTTTTAGTGCCTGAGCATTTTTTTTTATTTCAGTCGCCGGAATTGATTAATATTCTGGCCAATGAAATAAGTAAACATCCAAGTGCTTGACGCTCCTAAATTAGCCTAAACGCACTTGAAAAAACACGACTTTGGAGCGTTTTTACAGCTGCTTTTCTCCTGCAAGGAGAAAAGCATTTAGAAGAGCCTCAGTGTGCATGAGGCCTTATGATATACCCTATCCCCTGTTTCCTGTCTGTTGGAGCTAGTTAATTTAGTTCTTTAGTTAGGCTCCCTCCTTGTTCTGTTAGCCTTCATAGCAAGCCCAAGACTAATGCCGCGTACACACGATCGGAAATTCCGCCAGCAAAAGTCCGATGTGTGCTTTTGGTCGGAAATTCCGACCGTGTGTATGCTCCATCTGACTTTTTCTGGCGGAATTTCCGCCAGCAAAAGATTGAGAGCAGGTCCTCTATTTTTCGGTCGGAAAAAGTTCCTATCGGAAATTCCGTTCGTCTGTATGCAATTTCGATGCGCAAAAAACCACGCAAGCTCAGAGTCAAGTACGAGATGGAAGCGCTTGGTCTGGATTAGCAGAAAGAGCCCAAAGGGTGGCACGTTTCGTATGGAACTTCCCTTTTCTAGTGCCATTGTACGTGTTGTAAGTCTCCGCGTTCTTGACGGTCGAAAGTTCCGAGAACTTTTATGTGACCGTGTGTATGCAAGCCAAGCTTGAGCGAAATTTCCATCTAGAAAAACCATACAAGGTTTTTCCGGCAAATTCTGATTGTGTGTACGCGGCATAAGAAGATGAACATGCCATGTACTGCATTTTTAAGTAAACCATGTTGGATCAAACTGCTGTCTAATTAGAGAGTTAAGCTGACTGTGGAAGGTGCTTATTCAGCAGGTGACCTGCATACTAGCCAGACAGACCAAGGTCAAAAGGGTCAAAGTGGTGCTTGAAACAGAATAGCTACAAAGACAACCATAAAAAATAAAACAATGGAGTGAGGAAGGGTTAGAATGTCTGTTGGATTTTGAATGCTGTATTTGTCCCCTTTGAGGTGATGTTTTCTATTTCCAATCCAGGTGACTGGCCTAGCTGGAAGTCTTATGGTTTGACCCAGAAATTTAATCTTTTCTGCATGCTTGCTGGATCCGCTGGTTGAACTCTTCACCTCTAACAAATCTCTGGCCAATAAAAGATGCATGGGGCCAGAGGGATGAGTAAACCAGTGCCTGGGGTAAAGATAGGGCATGGGAGGAGGTAGACTCTAAACATTCCCACTGTATTTTATTGTATGTATTGCCATCATTGTCTGTTAATTGCCTGTATTGCTAACATTTGGCATTGTGTTGCCCATGTATTGCTACCATAACAAGTGTATTACTTATGTTTGCTGCCCATGAGTTATCCCCATAGCCAATGTGTTACCATAATGCCCCATGTAATGTCCTGGATGTCAATGTTTTGCCCATGCAGTGCCATGATTGGCAGAGCAAAGCCCACATTTGTTCCCACAACTGACAATATTTATATCCCAAACATTGCCATGATTGCCAGCATGTTGCCCATGTACTGTCATGGCTGTGAAGCTGGCCATACACTAATAGATTTTCAAATGAACGCTCATATGAATATTAATACGAAAATTCAGTAACTCAACAAATCTCATTAAGTACTTCAAAATTTTGTTTGATTTTAACATTCAATTTTGCAATTAATACAAGTTTCCATATGAAAAACCTACACTGTTAGAATTTTTTTTGGCTTGAGAGGTTTTCCATCCTCCTCCTTCAAACCACCTTTCTGCTATGGTCAAAGACAAAGGTCAATTTGACCCCACTAATGATTAGAAAATTGAATGAGCGTTTTTTAACCACTTGCCACCCAGGCCAATTCTGACATTTCTCTCCTACATGTAAAAATCATCATTTTTTGCTAGAAAATTACATAGAACCCCCAAACATTATATGTTTTTTTAGAAAAGACCCTAGAGAATACAATGGCAGTCGTTGCAACTTTTTATCTCACGGTATTTTCACAGCAATTTTTGTGCTTAAAAAAATAACAAACAGTAATGTTAGCCCAATTTTTTGCATAATGTGAAAGATGAAGTTACACTGAGTAAATAGATACCTAACATATCACACTTCAAAATTGCACACGCTCGTGGAATGGCGCCAAACTTCAGGAATTAAAAATCCCCATAGGCGACGCTTTAGAAATTGTTACTGGTTACATGTTTTGAGTTACAGAGGATATCTAGGGCTAGAATTATTGCTCTTACTTAAACACTTGCAGCGATACCACACATGTGTGGTTTGAACACCGTTTTCATATGTGGAACGTACCTAACCATTATGCATGCGTTCGCTTCCGCGTGCGAGCACGCAGGGACAGGGGCGCTTTGCATTTTTATTTTTATTTTATTGTTAATTTTGCTGTTTTTTTTTAGTTTGACACTTTAAAAAAAATTGATCACTTTTATTCCTATTACAAGGAATGTAAACATCCCTTGTAATAGGAATATGGCATGACAGGTCCTCTTTACAGTGAGATATGGGATAATTAAGACCCCACATCTCACCTCTAGGCTGGGAAGCCTGAAATAAAAAAAAAACAAAAAAAAGGTCCCGGCTTCCCAGCCGAGGCGGCGCCGTTTGTTTGAATGCAGAGGCCGAGCGTGATGTCATAACATCACGCCTGGCCTCCGAGCGATCATAGAGACCATAGAGACTCCAGGGACCATCTGGTCAGCTGGAAATCTCTATGGTAAACATCCAGGGCTGGCAGATCCTGTCTCTGACTCACCGATGGAAGCTGCGAGTTGGTAGATGCACCGGAGGGGGACGTCCCCTCTCGCCACCCATAAGCACAATCAAGCGGCAGAACAGCTGCTATGATCGTTCTTTTGGTGTAGGGAATCACCGGCTGAAAAAGCCAATATCTGAATGATGCCTGTAGCTGAAGGCATCATTCAGATATACCCGCACAAAGTCAAGGACGTCATATGACGGGGGCAGGAAGTGGTTAAACAAAAAGGTGTATGAACAGCCTAAAGCTGACCATACACTAGTAGATTTTCTAACATAGAATTTTTATAAAAATCCTCAGTACATTGGATGACTTGATGACCGCAGACATACAACAAGTACATCAAAAATTTGTTTTGCTTTTAGCATTAAATTTTGGAGTTAATGGGCTTTCTGAATGAAACCCATATTCACTGTTGGAAATTTGTTTGTTCCAGAAAATGTTTCCATCCTACCCCTTCAAACGAATGTTCTTGTAATTGTTTGGCTAGATTTAGTCTTGCCCACAAACTGTCACCCTCACTGCCGAAAGGTGGATAACACCAATCCTCTTGTAGGGGGCCCAAGCACACACCCTGGACAGTAGGGGGATCGTCTAGGCAGGGGTACAATTACAGAACAATGTACTGTGTCTCCATCCAGCAGCTGAAAGCTGGCTTCTCTCCCTATCCCTGCCGCCGGCTTTTAGCTGCTAAAGGGAGAGACACAGACCAATTGTCCCCCTGCCCCACCACACCGCTCTCCCTGGGCTGTCCACATCTGTGCCTGGGCCACTCCCTCGCCCCCCTCGCCCCATCCCCCCGTAGCGCCACGGGCTTCCCTCTCGCACTGGCTGCTGCGGGCCCACAGGCAGATGGAGAGTGGGGGAAGGGGTCGGTAAATACAGTATGTCATTTACCGGCCCCTTCCTGTTCTGAATTGGACCCAGTGAGCGATCGGTACGGATCACTTCTGTGTCCATTCATAACTGAGCAACCTGAGTTTACTATGCTTCAGTTTATGAATGAACAGGAGCCTCTGTCCTATGTTCATTCATCTTCAGTGCAGCTGAGGCTACAGAGAAAGGAGCTAAAGAATCTGTGTCCTCAACTCCTTTCCCTGTCTCTAATGAGAGATGTCAGGGGTCTGTTTAGACCCCTGATATTTCATCCAAGATCCACCTCCCCCACCCCCAACAGTGTTGCAAAAAAAATGAAAATAATTAAAAAAAATGAAATAATAATTCTTAAAAAAATTGTAAATTTTTTTTAAAAATTTGAATTTTTTTAAATGTTTTAAAATTTTACTTTTTGTAATTCGCAGGGGCCCTGTCAGGTAGGCTGTATGGGGCCCTGTGATTTCTAATGCCAGCCCTGGTCACCGTTACCAGCATGCTGCCTAAATTTGTTTTCAATGTATTGAGACAACTGCCCATGTGCTGCCAATATATTGCCCCAACAGCCTGTGTATTCTCCTATCCATGGCCACATACAGATGCCCGTGTATTAACACAATTACCATCTGTTGGAATGGGTAGCAGTCTACAGTAGTTTTGCAGACACTAGAGCAAGTACATATTGTATAGATAAGAAGTGGCCCAAAAAGGTAGAGGAGATCAGCAGCATTATGCTGAGCGGGAAAAGGGATGAAACCAAAGGTGAGAACAGTATTTTATAGGAAAAAAACATGGCAATTGTTTGTGAAACACGGTACTTTCGAAAACCTTTTGTCACCAAGGTACGATTTTTATTGGAGGGGATGATAAGGGATGATAAGGGATGATAAGGGACTATATCCAAGAATTTGCTGAAGAAAACGGTATTATTAGTAGTAATCAGCAAGGGTTTGCGAAGGTTCATTCCTGCCAGACCAATCTGTTAACTTTCTACGAAGAAGTGAGCTGCCATCTACATAGGGGGAGGCCTGTGGATGTGATGTATCTGGCTTTTGCAAAAGCATTTGACACAGTTCCTCATAAATGCTTAATCTACAAGCTGAAGTCTGCAGGCATGGACCATAGGGTTTGTTCTTGGATAGAAAAGTAGTTACATGGGCGTGTCCAAAGGGTGGTGCTCAATAACATGTACTCAGACTGGTCTGGAGTGGTAAGTGGGGTACCCCAAGGCTCTGTTTAACTTATTCATAAATGATATAGAGGATGGGATAAATAGTTCAATCTCAGTTTTTGGGGAGAACACATAGATAAGTAGGGCAATGACTTTGCATGAGGATATAGAAATTTTACAGAAAGACTTGAACAAAATAATGGAGTGGGCAACTACGTGGCAAATGAGGTTTATTGTGGAGAAATGTAAGGTAATGCACTTGGGGGCTAAAACATAAGCGGAAATTACTCCATAGGGGGAGAACCTCTGGGGGAATCGAGAATGGAGAAAGATCTGGGGGTCCTAGTAGAAGACAGACTGAGCAATAACATGCAATGTCAAGCTGCAGCTACCAAAGCCAGCAGAATTTTTGCAAGCATAAAAAAAGGGGATATACTCCAGAGATAAAACTATAATCCTGCCACTTTATAAAACCTTGGTTAGGCCACATCTGGAGTATTCCGTCCAATTCTGGTCACTGGTCCTCAGAAGGGATGTGCTGGAACTGGAGAGAGTCCAAAGAAGGGCAACGAAAGTAATAAGGGGACTGGAGGACCTCAATTACGAGGAGCGACTACAAGCACTAAATTTATTCTTGCTAGGGAAGAGACACTTGAGAGGGGACATGATAGAGATTTACAAATACCTCAATGGTGATCCCAGCATAGGAAAAAGTATTCCATCTCAGGGAGTGTAAGAGGACACGGGGACGACACACAATGAGATTGGAGGAGAAGCAGTTTAACCTTAACCACTTGCCGACCGCCGCACGACGATGTACGTCGACAAAGCGGCACGGGCAGGCAAAAGGGCTTACCTGTACGTCCCTGCCTGCCCGCGGGTGGGGGGTCCAATCGGACCCCCCCCCGGTGCCTGCGGCGGTCGGCAAATGTCCCCCGGCGATCGGTGGTGAGGGGAAGGCCATCCATTCGTGGCCCCCCCCTCGCGATCGCTCCCAGCCAATGGGATCATTTCCCTGCCTCTGTATTGTACACAGAGGCAGAGGAAATGATGTCATCCCTCCTCGGCTCGGTATTTTCCGTTCCGGGCCGAGGAGAGAAGACTGTAATGTGAGTGCACCAAACACTACACACACAGTAGAACATGCCAGGCACACATTTCACCCCGATCCCCCCCTCGATCGCCCCCCGATCCCCCCCCGATCACCCCCCCCCCCTGTCACAAACTGACACCAAGCAGGTTTTTTTTTTTTTTTTTTTTTTTTTTCTGATTACTGTATTGGTGTCAGTTTGTGTCAGTTAGTGTGTTAGGGCAGTGAGTCTTAGGCCCCCTTTAGGTCTAGGGTACCCCCCTAACCCCCCTAATAAAGTTTTAACCCCTTGATCACCCCCTGTCACCAGTGTTGCTAAGCGATCATTTTTCTGATCGCTGTATTAGTGTCGCTGGTGACGGTAGTTAGGGACGTAAATATTTAGGTTCGCCGTCAGTGTTTTATAGCGACAGGGACCCCCATATACTATCTAATAAATGTTTTAACCCCTTGATTGCCCCCTAGTTAACCCTTTCACCACTGATCACCGTATAACCGTTACGGGTGACGCTGGTTAGTTTGTTTATTTTTTATAGTGTCAGGGCACCCGCCGTTTATTACCGAATAAAGGTTTAGCCCCCTGTACGTCTAGGGTACCCCCCTTACCCCCCTAATAAAGTTTTAACCCCTTGATCACCCCCTGTCGCCAGTGTCGCTAAGCGATCATTTTTCTGATCGCTGTATTAGTGTCGCTGGTGACGGTAGTTAGGGACGTAAATATTTAGGTTCGCCGTCAGTGTTTTATAGCGACAGGGACCCCCATATACTACCTAATAAATGTTTTAACCCCTTGATGGCCCCCTAGTTAACCCTTTCACCACTGATCACCGTATAACCGTTACGGGTGACGCTGGTTAGTTCGTTTATTTTTTATAGTGTCAGGGCACCCGCCGTTTATTACCGAATAAAGGTTTAGCCCCCCGATCGCCCGGCGGTGATATGCGTCGCCCCAGGCAGCGTCAGATTAGCGCCAGTACCGCTAACACCCACGCACGCAGCATACGCCTCCCTTAGTGGTATAGTATCTGAACGGATCAATATCTGATCCAATCAGATCTATACTAGTGTCCCCAGCAGTTTAGGGTTCCCAAAAACGCAGTGTTAGCGGGATCAGCCCAGATACCCGCTAGCACCTGCATTTTGTCCCTCCGCCCAGCCCACCCAAGTGCAGTATCGATCGATCACTGCCACTTACAAAACACTAAACGCATAACTGCAGCGTTCGCATAGTCAGGCCTGATCCCTGCGATCGCTAACAGTTTTTTTGGTAGCGTTTTGGTGAACTGGCAAGCACCAGCCCCAGGCAGCGTCAGGTTAGCGCCAGTACCGCTAACACCCACGCACGCAGCATACACCTCCCTTAGTGGTATAGTATCTGATCGGATCAATACCTGATCCGATCAGATCTATACTGGCGTCCCCAGCAGTTTAGGGTTCCCACAAACGCAGTGTTAGCGGGATCAGCCCAGATACCTGCTAGCACCTGCGTTTTGCCCCTCCGCCCGGCCCAGCCCAGCCCACCCAAGTGCAGTATCGATCGATCACTGACACTTACAAAACACTAAACGCATAACTGCAGCGTTCGCAGAGTCAGGCCTGATCCCTGCGATCGCTAACAGTTTTTTTTGTAGCGTCTTGGTGAACTGGCAAGCGCCAGCGGCCTAGTACACCCCGGTCGTAGTCAAACCAGCACTGCAGTAACACTTGGTGACGTGGCGAGTCCCATAAGTGCAGTTCAAGCTGGTGAGGTGGCAAGCACAAGTAGTGTCCCGCTGCCACCAAAAAGACAAACACAGGCCCGTCGTGCCCATAGTGCCCTTCCTGCTGCATTCGCCAATCCTAATTGGGAACCCACCGCTTCTGCAGCGCCCGTACTTCCCCCATTCACATCCCCAACCAAATTCAGTCAGCTGCATGAGAGGCATTTTTATGTCCTCCCGAGTACCCCTACCCAACGAACCCCCCCAAAAAAGATGTTGTGTCTGCAGCAAGCGCGGATATAGGCGTGACGCCCGCTATTATTGTCCCTCCTGTCCGGACAATCCTGGTCTTTGCATTGGTGAATGTTTTGAACGCTACCATTCACTAGTTGACTATTAGCGTAGGGTACAGCATTGCACAGACTAGGCACACTTTCACAGGGTCTCCCAAGATGCCATCGCATTTTGAGAGACCCGAACCTGGAACCGGTTACAGTTATAAAAGTTAGTTACAAAAAAAAGTGAAAAAAAAAAAAAAAAACACAAACAAAAATATAAAAAAAAAAAAAAAATAGTTGGCGTTTTATTGTTCTCTCTCTCTCTATTCTCTCTATTGTTCTGCTCTTTTTTACTGTATTCTATTCTGCAATGTTTTATTGTTATTATGTTTTATCATGTTTGCTTTTCAGGTATACAATTTTTTATACCTTACCGTTTACTGTGCTTTATTGTTAACCATTTTTTTGTCTTCAGGTACGCCATTCACGACTTTGAGTGGTTATACCAGAATGATGCCTGCAGGTTTAGGTATCATCTTGGTATCATTCTTTTCAGCCAGCGGTCAGCTTTCATGTAAAAGCAATCCTAGCGGCTAATTAGCCTCTAGACTGCTTTTACAAGCAGTGGGAGGGAATGCCCCCCCCTCCCCCAACGTCTTCCGTGTTTTTCTCTGGCTCTCCTGTCTCAACAGGGAACCTGAGAAAGCAGCCGGTGATTCAGCCAGCTGACCATAGGGCTGATCAGAGACCAGGGTGGCTCCAAACATCTCTATGGCCTAAGAAATCGGAAGCTACGAGCATTTTATGACTTAGATTTCGCCGGATGTAAACAGCGCCATTGGGAAATTGGGAAAGCATTTTATCACACCGATCTTGGCGTGGTCAGATGCTTTGAGGGCAGAGGAGAAATCTAGGGTCTAATAGACCCCAATTTTTGCAAAAAAGAGTACCTGTCACTACCTATTGCTATGATAGGGGATATTTACATTCCCCGAGATAACAATAAAAATGATTTAAAAAAAAAAATGAAAGGAACAGTTTAAAAATAAGATAAAAAAATAATAATAATAATGAAAAAAAAAAAAAAAAAAAAAAAAAAGCACCCCTGTCCCCCCTGCTCTCGCGCTAAGGCGAACGCAAGCGTCGGTCTGGCGTCAAATGTAAACAGCAATTGCACCATGCATGTGAGGTATCACCGCGAAGGCCAGATCGAGGGCAGTAATTTTAGCAGTAGACCTCCTCTGTAAATCTAAAGTGGTAACCTGTAAAGGCTTTTAAAGGCTTTTAAAAATGTATTTAGTTTGTCGCCACTGCACGTTTGTGCGCAATTTTAAAGCATGTCATGTTTGGTATCCATGTACTCGGCCTAAGATCATCTTTTTTATTTCACCAAACATTTGGGCAATATAGTGTGTTTTAGGGCATTAAAATGTAAAAAAGTGTGTTTTTCCCCAAAAAATGCGTTTGAAAAATCGCTGCGCAAATACTGTGTGAAAAAAAAAAATGAAACACCCACCATTTTAATCTGTAGGGCATTTGCTTTAAAAAAAAAAATAATGTTTGGGGGTTCAAAGTAATTTTCTTGCAAAAAAAAATTATTTTTTTATGTAAACAATAAGTGTCAGAAAGGGCTTTGTCTTCAAGTGGTTAGAAGAGTGGGTGATGTGTGACATAAGCCTCTAGATGTTGTGCATAAAATGCCAGGACAGTTCAAAACCCCCCCAAATGACCCCATTTTGGAAAGTAGACACCCCAAGCTATTTGCTGAGAGGCATGTTGAGTCCATGGAATAATTTATATTGTGACACAAGTTGCGGGAAAGAGACAATTTTTTATTTTTTTTATTTTTTTTTGCGCAAAGTTGTCACTAAATGATATTTTGCTCAAACATGCCATGGGAATATGTGAAATTACACCCCAAAATACATTCTGTTGCTTCTCCTGAGTATGGGGATACCACATGTGTGGGACTTTTTGGGAGCCTAGCCGCGTACGGGACCCCAAAAACCAAGCACCGCCTTCAGGCTTTCTAAGGCCGTAAATTTTTGATTTCACTCTTCACTGCCTATCACAGTTTCGGAGGCCATGGAATGCCCAGGTGGCAAAAAACCCCCCCAAATGACCCCATTTTGGAAAGTAGACACCCCAAGCTATTTGATGAGAGGTATAGTGAGTATTTTGCAGACCTCAGTTTTTGTCACAAAGTTTTGAAAATTGAAAAAAGAAAAAAAAAATTTTTTTTTCTCGTCTTTCTTTATTTTCAAAAACAAATGAGAGCTGCAAAATACTCACCATGCCTCTCAGCAAATAGCTTGGGGTGTCTACTTTCCAAAATGGGGTCATTTGGGGGGGGTTTGTGCCACCTGGGCATTCCATGGCCTCCGAAACTGTGATAGGCAGTGAGGAGTAAAATCAAAAATGTACGCCCTTAGAAATCCTGAAGGCGGTGCTTGGTTTTCGGGGTCCCGTACGCGGCTAGGCTCCTAAAAAGTCCCACACATGTGGTATCCCCGTACTCAGGAGAAGCAGCTAAATGTATTTTGGGGTGCAATTCCACATATGCCCATGGCCTGTGTGAGCAATATATCATTTAGTGACAACTTTGTGCAAAGAAAAAAAAAAAAAAAAAAAAATTGTCACTTTCCCGCAACTTGTGTCAAAATATAAAACATTCCATGGACTCAACATGCCTCAAAGCAAATAGCTTGGGGTGTCTACTTTCCAAAATGGGGTCATTTGGGGGGGGTTTATGTCATCTGGGCATTTTATGGCCTTCAAAACCGTGATAGGTAGTGAGGAGTAAAATCAAAAATGTACGCCCTTAGAAATCCTGAAGGCGGTGCTTGGTTTTCGGGGCCCCGTACGCGGCTAGGCTCCCAAAAAGTCCCACACATGTGGTATCCCCGTACTCAGGAGAAGCAGCTAAATGTATTTTGGGGTGCAATTCCACATACGCCCATGGCCTGTGTGAGCAATATATCATTTAGTGACAACTTTTTGTAATTTTTTTTTTTTTTTTTTTTTTTTTGTCATTATTCAATCACTTGGGACAAAAAAAATGAATATTCAATGGGCTCAACATGCCTCTCAGCAAATTCCTTGGGGTGTCTACTTTCCAAAATGGGGTCATTTGTGGGGGTTTTGTACTGCCCTGCCATTTTAGCACCTCAAGAATCAACATAGGCAGTCATAAATTAAAGGCTGTGTAAATTCCAGAAAATGTACCCTAGTTTGTAGACGCTATAACTTTTGCGCAAACCAATAAATATACACTTATTGACATTTTTTTTACCAAAGACATGTGGCCGAATACATTTTGGCCTAAATGTATGACTAAAATTGAGTTTATTGGATTTTTTTTAGAACAAAAAGTAGAAAATATCATTTTTTTTCAAAATTTTCGGTCTTTTTCCGTGTATAGCGCAAAAAATAAAAACGGCAGAGGTGATCAAATACCATCAAAAGAAAGCTCTATTTGTGGGAAGAAAAGGACGCAAATTTCGTTTGGGTACAGCATTGCATGACCGCGCAATTAGCAGTTAAAGCGACGCAGTGCCGAATTGTAAAAAGTGCTCTGGTCAGGAAGGGGGTAAATCCTTCCGGGGCTGAAGTGGTTAAGCTGTGCAGGGGGGTTTTCGGTGTCAGTGCGATAAGGATGTGGAACTCTCTTCCACAATTGGTGGTGTCAGCGGGGAGCATTGATATTTTTAAAAGACTCTTGGACGTGCATCTTAAACAACACAACATTGAGGGATATGAGAAATGATTATCGCCACTGACACACGTACACCTTCACAGTTTAAACTGGATGGACTATTGTCTTTATTCACCTTACCTACTACCCTGTTTCCCCGAAAATAAGACCTAGCGTGATTGTTGGTGATGGCTGCAATATAAGCCCTACCTCCCAAATAAGCCCTAGTTAATGTCCTTGTAGGTCTTATTTTCAGGGTAGGGCTTATTTTCGGGGAAACAGGGTAGGGCTTATTTGGGGGGTAGGGCTTATATTGCAGCCATCACTGACAATCACGCTAGGTCTTATTTTCGGGGAAACAGGGTATGTAACTATGTACGGCTTATATCCACTCTAAGGAATAATATGCCCCAGTGTTTTCAGTACATACCAACGTGATAGATGAACTTTTTAATACGGCTGGACAAGCAGGGAACATGAAATTGCTGCTGCAGATGGGTGTATTGGGAACTAAGGCATTTTGTTTGTACAATAATAATACTGTCACAATTCTGCTATTGTTTCATCTGTACTCTGCTGTAGTCAGTAAATCTTAACCCATTCAGGGAGAAAATGTTACTGTCCTAGATTGATTTCTGGCAACCAAGCATATTTCACAACCGCAGGTAGCGTATCCTATGTTAGAGTACTTTCTAGCCCAAATTAGAATGTGCTATTACAGCAAACATATGGAGGATGCCATTGCTGATCATATTTCTAAAAATGCTACTTGCCTGGCTGTCTGGTGTCATTATATCTGAGTCAGATGACAGAGTACTAAATCTAAAGTATCAGCATGCTAACTGGCAATTGGCCTTCTTTATAAGGAGAGGTCGACAATACCCTGCCATAGTATAGCAGCAAGATCCTGTTCTGTGATTGGAAGAAATACAGTCAGGAGGACGAGGCCGGTTACCGGGACTTGGGTTATTCTGTGGAGGCAACCATTTTATTATGGCTAAATTTACATATGTGGCTAAATTGCCACACCTTTGAAAAGCAAACCATGTTCAGATAGCTTATATTATATGTAGCGATACCCCCAAAGGAGCTGCTTTTGTTTGTTCAGTCCGTTACGCTGCCTCTCAACCCTAATAACAGCCTCAGCTCCCTCTGGCACACCTTGCAATAAGGACAAGGACCAATGAGAAACACACATGTCAGGATAAAACACAGAAATTGTCTTTACTGCAATATTTCTGTGTAAGAATAACAGACAGTAACAGTTCATTTTCAAGTTATCAACTAGAGAGCAATAACTGAGATTTAAGAGCAGCATAGCTCTCATTCCTTTATTCAAGCTGCTTTCAGGGGATTCCAAACCTGAGAATGTCCCCAAGAGCAGAGGCACACTTAAATGGTAAATAAAGCACAATATGACTCTTTAAATCAGATTGGTTACCTTTTACTCAGGTTGGCTCTATGAATCCATATGGCACTAGTAGCTTCAATCCTTTTCAAGAAAAGATAAGATTTGGTGTCTTCAGCTAGCCACTTTTGTTGCTGCACTTAAACTTCTGGATAGCAGGGCCAAACATCACAACTGGCCCAGATTATTAAGTGAAACAGGCAGGATCTTTCTCAGCAAGGTGAGAGGACAATGATGTCTGTATACAGTGTCCCAGAAATGGATGGCCTTATCCCTTATCCCTGTGGCACTACATGTGTCAGGAAGATGACTTCCAGCAATGATGTCTGTATACAGTGGTCATACTCCTTCTATGGTGCAGTGTCTCTGTTCCCTGCAGATGGGCAAAATGCCCTCTTACTAAATCCTGTGGTCAAGGCCCAAACGAACGTCGTGAAACAGCAGTCTTTTCTGGTGACCCGACTAGTCACCTCACACTGGAATGCTTCCCTGTCGGTGCAGGTGTGCCTTGATATACACCTGGAATCCCTCTCTCTCAGGCTGGATGTCCCGAGTGGCAGTGGAGGCCTGATTTGTGCAGGGAGATCATCTGAGAGACAGCATCTCTCCTTTATGTCTGATATCTTTCAATGCCCCATGGTGACTGACTCTCTTCAGGAATTAAAATGGAGTCCTTTCCCTTCCTGCCCACAGAGAATGCTGGGATTTGCAGTCCTGCCTCTGTAATAGTCAGTGAGGCTGCTTTGTGCGGAGACTTCATATTCCAGAGTCGTTTGCAGCTACTTCCTGCAGCTTGTTAAAGTCTCTCTGATTGGCTCCTGTAACTGCTCCTCTCTGATTGGCTTTCTTCTTCCTGCCAATAGGGACACAGGGGAGGCTGCAAAGTGAACAGCTCTGCGTTAGTCAGCTCGCATTACAATAGATTAGGTGAGTCAGTAAAACAGGTAGAAGGAGGGGGGAAGAAGTCCCCCGCAGACATGACAGGCAACTCTCTCCCTCTTTCAGGCTGGAAAACCTGTGTACATTGACGGGGTCGCAGGTTATAGAGTGAGACTACATATATTTATATCAATGCATTGATCTTCCCAGTGAATGGCTGTGCAGGGAGGCGTGTCAGCACAAGTCTGACCCAGTGGCGGATGGTGCTCAATATTTTATATTTTGGGGGCAGAAAACAAACCTGCCCCCCTCACTCGCACAGGCCGGTCTCGGTAGGTACTTACACTTCTCCCTGCTCTCCTCCGCACTGGCTCCTGCTTGTCCACACAGGCTTCCCGTCTGTGCACCGGCTCCTGCTCATCCGCTCTGTCTCTTCCCTCCCAGATAGCCCCTCTTGTTACAGGCGTTGCTTCTCCTCCCGGCCAAACAGAAAGTGGGTCCTGAGACCCGATTGGCTCAGAGTCCTAAGACTCCCTGCCCAATCGGGTTTCAGGACCTGCTTCCTGATTGGCCGGGAGGAGAATCAGGAAGACAATATTGAATATTAATTCGCTATTGTCACACAACTGGGTGGGCTTAGGGCGCGGTGCTCTGCGCCCTGAGCCGACCCTTTTTTTAAGCCAATTAGAGCCTCATACTCTCATCAACCCCATTGTAATCCATTCGTCTGGTGCCCTGCATGTAGATTAGGGGCCAGGCACATGGATTAGGGGAGCGGCGCCCCTGCTCCCCTAACGGAGTGGCTGCCACTGGTCTGACCATTGGAGGACAGGAAGGCTGTGCTCCCAGCACAAAAATCAGGATTTGGCACGCCCAGGGGAGGCTGGTGTGGGTTGTGTCAGAACACTGATATTAAATGATCAAAGAGATAAAAACATCCATGAAATCCAAATGACCATCCTTAAAAATCAAGGGGTGCTTGGCTTAGTGGCTGTCAGCTTGTGAAGAGCTAGAAGGAACTCTGGAGAAGATTCAAGGACAAAAGAGCAGCACCGTCTAAGTGCAGCAGTTATTAACCAAATGGTTAATAACTGCTGCACTTAGATGGTGCCGCTCTTTTGTCCTTGTATGTACTCCTAGCACAGCCAGAAGTCTGACCATGCCGGGATGGATGTGCTCCTATGCCTAGTGTGGTCAGTTTGAGATCAGCAGGAATTTCACACAAAGAAAGCAATGCAAAGAAAACATGAAACATTTTAACACAAGTACATGGTAACAGACACATATCGGAAATATGAAATGTTGGGGTAATAAATACTTTAACCTTGCCATAATGTCTTTAGCAATACAGTGGCAGGAAATACAGTAGATAAGTGCCAACTCGTCCGTGACTTGTGGCTGCCATATCCATCTACCACTTTTGTAAAAACGTAGAAAGTGACAGCAAAGCACGTAGATGGATCAATGAATAGGATAGGTGTTTGCTACACTGCAACTTGCCATATGTCACCTTTTACAGTTTATTTAATTTCACTCCAGGCTACATTTACTTGAACATCCTGCAAAAATAGCTGTAAGCACAGTGGAATCTGAGGCTGAGATTAAAGATGTCTGATTGTATAACGAGTTGTGTTTAGATAGTTGAGTGCCAATGACCAGGTTTGGCATACTTCCACCCTCAGGTGATTGGACACCTGTAGAGGAGGAGGGGCTGTGAACTCTTCATTGTGCACACAGTGACATCGCACATAATGCACCTTGACCTGCAAGGAAGAGAGACTGGCAGAGGAAACCTCTCTGGGCTGTGGCTGACACTAACCAGGACGGGTAAGATGATTTGTCAGTCGCTGTGATGTCTTACAAACAGGCTGATTTAAAGGATCAGTCCACCAAAATGTGATATCTGAACTTAAGGTGGCTGTCTTCAGGCTAAGTCACCCATTAATGTTTAACATCTTATAGGGACCACATTAGGGAAGGCTGTGCATAGGAATGTGCTAGTCCACCCAGCGGTTGTGGCCCCTACAACCGGTATAGCTCTCCCCGTTTAGCCTTTTGTTTAGATTTTACATTACTGAGAATACAGCTGGTGGAGGGAGACAGTAGTAGAGCTGGGACATCTAAGGACATTATTTCCTGAGGGTTCCACGGCTTAAATAACTTTTAGTGTTTTTTATTTATTTTTTATTTTTTATTTATTCCACCTATAACTGAATGTTCCGGTTTAGTGGACTGAACAAAAAATAGGGTAATTTTTTTTAAAATTAGCAACCCGCAGAAATGTACAGCAAATAAATCATTATTTTCATGAATTAGTGATCTCAGAGCAGTAAAGATAAGTATCGATTGGTCAATCCGTTTTGTCACTTTGATAATGGTTAGACTGTACTCAAAGCAACAAAATGTATTTGGTTAAAATTGATATAAAAACATTTGAGATGAACAGTAGGGCATCTTCACAGCAGCTGCTGTATTGCAACGCAGCGGTTGGTGTACGATGGGGCCGAGATCAACGCAGTGATGATGAGGAGACAAGACATTTCACCTTGTACATATGGGGGACTGGGCTGGAATAGCCGCCCAAGGCAGTCCAACCGCACGTGGTATGAACCTAGCCTCAACTCCTATTTTCTAAATTCTTCAGGTTCTATGCAAGTTAAAATGTAAGTAGTATAAATATACTAGGTTTAGGTAGGTGCTGATTGTAAAGCCTGTATATGTGTGGATATTTTTTTATTTATTTTTTAACAAGAAAGTGGATTTTTTTTAAAACAAATCTGTTCAATGGTTTTGCACAGAGCAGCCCCGATCCTCCTTTTCTAGGGTCCCCCGCCAGCACTCTGGGCTCCAACTTCCTGGTGAGTGTCCCCATAGCAAGCCACTTGCTATGGGGGCACTTATGCGTGCTCGCTCCCGAGCCTTGCTCGGTGTGGGCATAAGACACACAGAACGACGTTTTAATTATATATTTTTTTTTTTTTTTACAATTTTTTTTTCTTACATTTTTTTTTTTTTTTTTAGTATTTTTTATTTATTTATTTTTTAATACTTTTTGGGGGCCAGTGGATGGTGTTAATATGATAGTGGATGGTGTTAGTCAGTAGGATAATGCAGTGTGAGATTTTTTTATTTATTTATTTTTTTTTCATTTTATTATTTTTAGTATTTTTTTCACAATGCTTTTGGAGGGGGGGGGGAGTAGACTATTAAATGGTGACAGTAGGGCAGTGGAGGGTGTCAGTTGTTGTATATTTTTATTATTTTATTTTGTACAATTTTTGTTAGTGGACAGTGTCAGTAGGGCAGTGTCAGTAGAGCAGTGGATGGTGTCAGTAGTTTTTATTTTTATTTTTATCATATACAAGTGTTTTGATTTTTTAGATTTTTATTTTTTTACAATTACATTTTTTAAAAATGTATTACAATTATTATTTTTTTATTAGCCCTCTTGGGGGGGGGCTTGGGTGAGATATCAGGGGTCTAAACAGACAGAGAAGGGGACTGAGGACACAGATTCCCCAGTTCCTTTCTCTGTAGCCTCAGCTACACAGCCTGCACTGAAGATGAATAAACAGGAGACAGAGGCTCCTATTCATTCATAAACTCAAGCATCATAAACACAGTTTACGATTTTCGGTTATGAATGGGCATAGTCTGGTAATCCAAACTGAGTTGATGAGTATTGAGGATGAATGTGGACATCAGTGAAGAGAGTATCAATGTGTGTGTGTGTGTGTGTGGGGGGGGGGGGGGGTATCCTCCCATGGAGTCATAATCAGAAAAGATCAGATTATCATCAAGGTTGGGAATTTGCATTGTATCATAAGAAAAAATGTTTTTTGTTCAGGTTTAGTGGTCTAGTGTATACATGATAACCAGACATTTAGTAACTGCCCATATTTATCATTAAGGCTAAGTTCAGATTTGCAGCAGACTTTGCTTGCCCCTCTCTTGAAAGCAATCCTTAGTGGATCGCTTTTCATACGTGTGTGACAGTGAAGAGGGAGGCTACATATTGTCACATCACTGTACTGTAACTGCATAGATTACACTTAGTTGCAGGGAGGTTGCGGCGTGGCCTCATTCACTTGAATGTGTCTCCTTTACCCCTTGAACATGCTGGGGTATCATTTTTGCCGCTGGTGCACCAGCATACGAAAACAATTGCACAAGACATGTTACATATCGTTGCAAACCTCTGAGTGAGAAAATAATTCTAGGACCATCATTTATGGTTACCGTATCTCTAAACTGGTAACCCCTAAAGACTTTTAAAGTGATACATATGGACAATTTTGGGTACCAGTTTGTCACTAAGTCACAGGTGTGCGCTATTTTAAGGCTTGATATCATGGGAATCTTTTTACTCCACTTACGTCTCATCTCCAGTTTACAGAATTTTTGGTTGTCCTAAAATAACCTTACTGTATTTTCTTATGCTAAATTTGAATTTGATAAACATGTGCTCTAATATAATGTGACATAGACAAGAAATTGCAACTACCACCATTTAATTCTTCAGGGTCTCTGCTTTCAAAAATGTTTGGGGGGGGTTTAACCTAATCTTCAGGCCTAAAAAGTACATTTTTTTTTCATGTGTGCAAAAATGTGGAAAAATGTCTCTGGTATCAAAGTGGTTACGTTTGTTTTTACTATTCCATGTTCAAGTTAACACAGAAATTTCTGTGAAAAATATCACGCGCAGCTGTGCGTAATTCACTATGTCAACAAAGGCAAGTCTTTTTTTATTATTTTTCTATTGTACAATTACAAGTTGATTTTGTAATAGCCCCAGTAAACACTGAAAGTAAAAGGGCACATCTGCAGTGAAGGCTTTGTAGCTCATTAACCTCCCTGGCGGTAGGATTATATCAGATTTTTGAATGCCAAAGCAGTACGTTGTTTTGCATAGAAATTTGACGTTTTATATTGTAGGCCGGTAATTCTTAGGAATCTTAAATCTGTCCAAACAAGAGTCTAGGAAACATCCTGGGTATGATAAAGTTTGAAACACGAAACCATAAATTATAATATAATAAATAACTATAAATAATGATAAAAAATAATATAATAATACAAAAAAAATATTCAATAATATAATCAAATCAAAAACACTGAAAGTTGCTCAGTTGAAATTTCATGGTCGCTGTCATCACTTTCAGTGTCTGATGACAAATTTCCCCACTAATCACTATTGCTCAGTTCGGCAAGAGATTTTAATTCACTATCGCTGTTTTCTAGCTGGTCTAAAACCGATTTTGATGTAAAGAGACACTTTTTGGATGCCAGGGACATTCTTAAGGTTCCAGGCAGAAAGAATAGTATATATAATATAACAGTGCAAGCCGGGTACTGGACAAAGCACTAGGGACAAAGGGGAGGTGAAATGATTTGATACAGTAATCTAATCTACAGATTACTGTGTGTAGCAAAGTCCAAGGCCTTGGTCTAATGAGAACCTCCAGGGCCAGAGATAGTTGACATCCTTTTGTATATGGTGGGTTGTGAGGCATGCTGGGTGCAAAGTAGTTCAAGTTATTGGGTGCTAGACACCTCTTGAATGCAAAAGAGGTTATTTCTCTTAACAAACTTTTTTGAGGGAAAGAGGGTTAGGGCCAGGACACCCTTAGGTATTTGCAAGAATAATTGTCAGACTCCAACAGGAGGACAGCCATGCAGGGAAAGGCATCCAGTAAGCTGCCACATCAGCATGTGCAGAAATGCTGTCTCCTATGGCAACAGTCTTTAACAGTTCCTAACACAAAGCTTAACTACCACTGCAATCTCTCCTTGTAGTTCTTTAACAAACTTAGATCCCAGTTTCTCACTAGAACCACTGATTCACTGCCACTGAATCCCTTGAGCTCCTCCAATCTTCACGATAGTATCTTCCTCAAACATCACCCCTGCTTCTCTGCTGGGTCCCTAGCTTGTCACTCAAGATACCTCTCAAGCTTCACCCCACTGGCTTGCTCGGTCCCTGGCTTGACAAACAAGGATGCTCTGCAAGTGTCCCCTCCGCTGGCTGGGTCCCAGGCTTGATACCTACTGAATTTTCCCAATTCTTCACTGTCCCCAGTTGGTGAGATTGCTGCTTCGGTACTTGCTTCAGTTACTCACTGTGGTCTCTGGTAATAAGATGGTTGGTCCCTTAGTGGCGATAGCTTCCCCTCTACCTCTGACCACGACAGGTTCTCCGACCGGCAGAACTGTCACTTCTGGTTGGACTGCAAGCTGCAGTCCCAACCCTGCACTGCTCTCTTGCTTCTGGATAAGCCCTCAGACAGCCTAGCAGCCAGATGTGCCCAGGATAGGCCCAATCTCTGGCCTAGCAGCCCGGCCAATACAACACACATCCACCCAGACAGCCGTCCAGGTGGCACCGAACATCGATCACCTGACTCCACCTGAATATATAGGTTCTCCCAGCAGGCCAAGGGCTTTAAGAAAACCCCTGCCCATTGGCTGAGATACCCCACATACCCATAATCTGATCTTGTGTTGCCCTTCTCATATCTAGTACCACCAAGTACCCGGCCACCTAGTGGTATAAGAGAAAAGTGCAACAAGGCCAAACCTAGGGAGAAATCAATAGACCTCTATTAATCAACCAGGATAACTATTCCTGGCAAATAAATGTGTAAGGAGCAACCCTGCCTAAACTCCAGGGTGCTACACATGTATTATGTGTGTAATGTTTTGTGTACATTTTTGAATTTGCTGCAGGGCTCCGCCCCCATGCGTCGCAACGCTCACAGGGAACGGAGCCCGGAACAGTGATACATTGGGCAGGTGATCCGGTGGAGAACACAGCGGGGGGACATCGCAGAATCCTGGAGACAAGGTAAGTAAGCCGTACCAGGCTATTGCGATGCAATCCCGAATGTGGCTCAGGTAGGGTTGCCGCATTTTCTTCAAGCCGAACACTTTAGCGGCACAGGGCAAATTTCTTTTTTTTTCATAGTATACACTGTAGGATTAAAACAGACTTGGAACACCTTTGGGTGCCCCAAGGAAAGTAGTAATGCGGTGCACATAGCGCGCGGTGGCGAATAGTGGGTGCGGCCAAAATGCTTTTGCTGGCATCAATGCCCAGCCTCCCAGTGATACCGAACCTGCCGCCCGACATCCGCCTGCAGCTTGCGGACAGCAATAGATTTGTGTATGACTATCTCAGTCACTTGGGGAGCTACAGCCTGGTCTGAATAATGTGTCCGGGTTTCAGGTGAACTGAAACCCGGACACATAATTCAAAACCCGAACTGTCCGGGTGAATCCTGGACAGGTGGCAACCCTAGGCTCCGGGTTACCACTTTTGGTACTGAAAATTAACCGAGCCACACTCGGGATTACCGTCAGGGAGGTTAAAGTAGAACTTCAGTAACTTTTTTCATCTTTCCATCTATTAAATCTTCTGCCCTTGTCATTTTAACTTTGGATAGTAAAACTTTTTTTTTTTCTGCCAGTAAAAACCTTATACAACCCACTTCTTGTTTCTTGTCTGCTAAAAATCCTAGGCTTATGACATCATGCACAGCTCTCTCTCTTACTCTTGCGATAGTTTGCCAGGAAGGGAGGGGGAGGAGTCATAAGAGGGCCAATGAGAGCTTCAGAGCTGGAGTTGTGCCTCTGTGTGTCTGTCTAAATCCAGGAAGTGAACAGGTAGCAGCTTCAGCTGCTCACAGCTATCATGGATGCAGCCAGACTCAGGTGTCCGTTTATGAAGCAGTGAAATCTATTCACTGCTTCGTTCTCCGGCATTCACAGTGAAGATTTTTCTCCTCTGTGTGCCTGTTTATGAAGCGGTGTAGATTGCTTCACCTTTGGAGGAGTGAAGTGATCTACAAATGCTTCTAACAGTGGATAACGGCCCCTGATACTGGAATCTCGTGAGACTTTACGAGATTACAGCACCAGAATACCGAGATGTCAGTTTATTAAGCAGTGATAAATTATCACCGCTCAATACACGGCCAGACGGCATGGATTACTGTTAATAAAATAACGAGTCCCCCTACATTAAATACATATGTATACACACACACACATTATATATACATGTATATACACACACATGATATATATATACATATACACATTATGTATATATATGTATACACATAAATATGACAGGGGGACATGCTTACAGTGTTGGGGGGGTCTGAACGAGGCATAAGGAAGTTAAAAAACTTCCTCCTCCCCCCTCAGATCCCCCCAGATTCTCTCTTCACTCCCCGATTCACCACCTCTGAGCTGGTGAACCTGGGAGTGTGAATTCTGACACAGATCGCCAGTGAAGCGGTGAGATCACCGCTTCATAAACTGGCCGTTACTGTGTCATTCAATGAGGATTCTCCGTGTGTAGAGATAATCGGCGGGAGAACAAGTTCAAACATGTTCTCCCCCAATTATCACTGTTTGATAAACTGTTTATGGACTGTGATCAGCGGCGATCCTCGGGATCACCGCTGATCACTGCTTCATAAACGGACACCTTAGTGGAGGGAAACTTCTGCAGCATATTTGGCAAGTACAGAACCACGGTATATATATAATATGAAAAGTGGTTAAAGGTTCAGAATGGCAAAGGTGTTTTTATTACAAATTATGTGACTGCATTTTCTCGGAAGTATGTATGCCTGGCATACCGT
Source organism: Lithobates clamitans (assembly GCA_037952925.1). Classification (NCBI taxonomy): domain Eukaryota; kingdom Metazoa; phylum Chordata; class Amphibia; order Anura; family Ranidae; genus Lithobates; species Lithobates clamitans. The sequence continues at coordinate 2,754,336 of JBBGZY010000220.1, forward strand.
ATATTTTTTACAACACCTGAACCATTTCAATAAAAGCTCATCAGAATAGAAAGTTGGGGAGAATTTACCCATCAAGGTCTCGCACAGCAATAAAAGCCTGAAATAGGTTCTAACACTTCCCCGTTCTACCCATAAATAGAACATGTTAGCTCAGATTCTACATTAAAGTGATTTGTAAAGGATTTTTTTTTTTTTAAATAACATGTCGTACTGTACTTATCTGGTTTTGCACAGGGCAGCCCTAATCCTCCTCTCCTACGGTCGTTTCTTGTGGTGGTATTTGATCGCCTTTGCGGTTTTTATTTTTTGCACTATAGACAGTGGCGTCACTAGGGTTGGTGTCACCTGGTGTGGTATAACATGGTGTCACCCCCCCCCCCGCCACCCCCCCCCCCCCCCCGCACCTGTTTCGAATCTGGACACCGGGCGGCAGCTGGAGTCTGGAGAGGAGGGCAGCTTCACAGCATGCAGCCGCCACCCGGGCGGAGATGCTAGTAGTGTGTGCAGTGACGTCATCATCATGTCTGCAGTGCAGTGTGAGATGTGACAGGCTGAGGCTCGCTGGCTCAGTAGGGTAGGGAGGAGGAAGAAGAAGGAGGACACACTCACACAGTGATACACCAGGCGCGGCCGCGGCGCTGGAGGTGTGTTGTTCCAGCCCAGCGGGCTGCGGGGTGAACGGGTCAGCTGAAAAAAAAAAAAAATACCAGGGCTTTCCTCACCGTCGGGAGGGTGTCACCCCTCTAGCGGGTGTCACCTGGGTGCGGACCGCACCTCCGCACCCCCCTAGCAACGCCTCTGACTATAGACCAAAAAGACTGACAATTTTGAAAAAAAATATATGTTTTACTTTCTGCTATAATACATATCCAAAAAATGATAATTTATTCATCAGTTTAGGCCAATATGTATTCTTCTACATATTTTTGGTAAAAAAATTGCAATAAGCGTATATAGATTGGTTTGCACACAAGTTATAGCGTCTACAAAATAGGAAATAGGTTTATGTCTTTTTTTTATATTTTACTAGTAATGGCGGTGATTTTAGCGGAACTGCGTCATTCGACACAGATCGGATACTTTTGAAACTTTTTTGGGACCAGGGAAATTATTACAGTGATCAGAGCTAAAAATTTCCACTGATGTAAATGACACTGTCAGGGAAGGGGTTAACTCTAGGGGCAATCAAGGGGTTAAGTGTGTCCTAGGGAGGTATTTCTAACTGTGGGGGGAGTGCACTGACAGGGAGTACAGAGAGATTGCTGTTCCTGATCACTAGGAACAGACAATCTCACGGTACTCTCCTGTCAGAACAGGGATCTGCTTTGTTTACATAGGCAGATCCCCGTTCTGCCTCTCTGAGGAGCTATCGCGGGTGGCCGGAGGACATCACAGCCGCCAGACCTGAGCATCGGCTCCCTCGCTGTGCAGTGGGCACATGCGGTCATGGTATGTCGTGCACGAAACGACGTACAGTACGTCGTTTTCGCGCAATAGGGCCACCCTGCCACAGTATATATGCGGTGGGCGGTCCTTGGTTAATCGATTAAGGTAAAAAACCTTCTGTGCTAATCTGTCCTAATCGATACCTGAGCCCGATCCATGAGAGCAGCGGGTCTCACTGCTGTCTCCCTCCTCATTGGGCAGATTAATAGCAACTGGAGCCATTTGCTCCTGCTGCTGTCAATAAAATTCTGTGGCAAGGAGGATGGGGCCGAGTTGCCCGGTCTGTGTCAACAAACGCAAACAGGGCAACTTGGGAGCGAGCCTGCACAAGTGCCCCCATGTAAATTGGCTTTTCATGGGGCACTCATCGAAGAGGAGGAGCCTGGAGCACCGGTTGGGGACCCTAGAAAAGGAGGATCGGGGCTGCTCTGTGTAAAACCATTTTAATTTAAAAAAAAAAAGGCTCAATGTTACTTTAACACCATTTAGTCTGTGCATTGTCCAGCCAAAGTGGCTTTTGGACTCTCAGTTTTACAGGCTGCTAGCAGACAGAAGTGGGGCTGGACATTGCACCTGTCTCTTCCACATGCACTTTATCCCAGGCACATGGAACTCTGGCATTTAACACCCAGTGTGCATGGGACCTAAAACATTGAGCATAATAACATTAACAATAAATTCTTACCTCAGCACTTGCAGTTTACAACTTTCAATGCTACAGGCTCCTACTCTCTCAATACTGCTTTCCTGAACTTCTGTCTTCACAGGAAAGAGTTAACAGTGGACAGTGCAGTCTGGAGTCAGTCTGTTGAGAAGCTTTGAAAAGGGAGGAGCCAGGGAATGTCTTGCCATCCTAGGCTATGGGGCCGTGTGTTTCTAATGCACACAGTGTAGAGAGACACAACTCTGGTCCTTGCATGCAAGGATAGCTCCATAGGATAGTGCAAGAGAAAAGAGCCACCCTGAGTCAGGAAACCAGAGGCGCAGTGGTCATGGCACCAGCTTAAAGCGGAACTAAAAATCTGCTGGAACATACTGTGAGCAGGCAGGCTTTTTATTGCAGAAGAGACATGCAATGTCTCTTTTGCAATAAACTACACCTACCTATCTGCTAACTGTGATCCCTAGTCTGTAAACAGAGCTGCGCATGCGCAGCTTCGCTTACAGCAGCCAGCCAGATCCCTGTTTGCCAGAATGAGTGGTTCCTGCGCATGTACTGAAGATGGCTGAAAAACAGCTCACAGAAGAAGATGCTGGCGAGGAACCATTGGAAAGGTAAGTAATACCCCTCCACTTTTAACTGGAACATAAGCAAGTCTTAAAAGTGCTTTAAGAACTGAGAGTTTAATATCACTTTAAACTGTTAGCATTGGGAGGTAACAGCAATTTAACTTTGGGCAAAGGTATTATTTTCCATTTGCTCAGCTTGTAACCTCAATATTTTTTCCTCATCGGTGTGTGCCTCTAATGCTTGTCTATCCTCTCCCAGGTCAATGCAGTGTAGAAATCGTAAGGGTCTGGCAGTAGCATGTCTAATTGTAATCTCTACCGTGTCTGGTGTAATCGCACTTATACTCAGCCTGGTGGACATCCGAAACGTGTATCAGCCGTCACCTGACAAGGTAAGAGATCCTACTAGGCAAGACAGGAGTTGCAGCTATACATAGCAGCAGAAATATAGGGAGGGCATAATGTGAACAAATACATCAGAGAAGGTGATAAAAGTAAATATAAATCTAGTAGAGTAAGGAATTGTGACACAACGTCTGCCGCTGTGTAAAGGGTCAGATGGCAATATAAATGACTGACTGGAGACAGGTGGGTGTTGTTTACTCACAAGAGAGAGTAGTCTCCGGTCAGTCAGTGCTTCTTCAAGAGACCCACCATGTGCAAATACACCAGGAGCTCTTGTCCAGACTGGCTGGCATTACAGATAAACACTTGGACAAGGGCAAGAGAAATAGTCTGGGCTGAAGTAGACCAAATAACCAAGATAATGAATATTTACTTTATATCTGTGTGATTCTAAGAAAAAAAGCTCCCGTAAAAGTAATCCTGTTAAGCAGGAAGCCCTAGTGGTCTGAATTCCTGGAAGGCTCTCCATTTGAAATTAATCCTAATGCCGGGTACACACAACCGGACTCTCTGCCAGAATAGACTCCGATGGTCTTTTCGACGGAGTTCCAACGGATTTCTGCTGAAACGGACTTGCCTACACACGATTACACCAAAGTCCATTAGTTTAGAACGGGATGACGTACGACGGGACTAGAAAAAAGAAGTTCAATAGCCAGTAGCCAATAGCTGCCCTTGCGTCGTTTTTGGTTCGTCGGACTAGCATACAGACAAACGGTTGTCCCGAAAGGAATTGAGTCTGTCAGGAAGATTTGAAACATGTTCTATTTCTAGGTCCATCAGAATTTTAGAAATAAAAAGTCAGATGAAGCCCACACACGATCGGAATGTGTGACGGAATGATTCCGTCGGACCTTTTCTGCCGGAAAGTCCGGTCACGTGTACACGGCATTACAGAATGTCTTTCGTGGTTTTGCATATACACTGATCACCCATAACTTTAGGACCACTGACAGGTTAAATGAATAACATTAAATATCTTTTACAATGGCATCTGAAAGTCGGTGGGATATATTAGGCAGGCAGTGAACATGTTGTCCCTGAAGTTGATTTTCATGCTGACCAGTGTTCACAGTCAAAAGCACCTACAATGGGCACACAATGGAAGAAGGTGACCTGGTCTATTTGTTTTACATCATATGGATGGCCGGGAGCATGTGCGTTGCTTACCTTGGGAATAAATGGCACCAGGATGCAGTGGCATCTTTTCAGCAGGGTAATGCAGCCTGCCACACTGACAAAAATGTTTCAAGAATAGTTTGAGGAACACAACAATGAGTTTGAGGTGTTTACTTGGCCTCCAAATCTCAATTCAATCGAGCATCTGTGGTATGTAATGAGAAAAACAAGTCCAATCCATGGAGGTCCCACAGCTTACAGTGCTTAAAGAATCTGCTACTAATGGCTTGAAGCCAGATACCACAGCACACCTTCAGAGGTCTAGTGGTGTCCATGCTTCCAAAGGGTCAAGGCGATTTTGGTGGCAGAGGGTGATCTACTCAATATTAGGTGGGTGGTCATAAAGTTTATGGCTGATTGGTGTATTTTCTTTTATTTATGATGGTCAGGACTTAAAAAAGATACAGATAAAAAATGTCCCAGTCAGTGGAGCTCTCTATGGAGCCGATTCACACATCTCCAGAGCGGCTCTGGTGTGAATTGCATAGGAGTCCTGTGTGTCTTTCAGTCCATTTCAGGTTCGAATTTAGACAAAAATTCAGACTGAAATCGGATCTGAATAGGTGAACAAGGACGCACCGGACCCCTGCTGTGAGCCGCTCCGTACTACAGTGTGAACCCAGCCTTACAGAGCTCAATAGCTAAATCTGAAATTCACACACACAACTCAATGAGCCAGAGCAGTGGCTTCTTCCCTATCTTGCTCCATCTGAGGTTTTAGAGATCTGAAACTCCAGCTACAGCTTTGGGCACCGGCTACCTCTAATTTTAGAGGTAGGTTAAAGCAAGGCACAGTGAGTATTTCATAACCTTCTCTGCTGCCCTGAGCCATGTTTTGCTCCAATGTTTAGAGTTACAGAGGAGGTCTAGTGCTAGAGTGCTAGAATTATTGCTCTTGCTCTAACGATCAAGGCGATACCTCACATGTGGTTTGAACACCGTTTACATGTCTGGGCGCGACTAGGCGCGTTTACCTTTTTTTTTTTACATTTATTTTACTTTTTATTTTTACACTGTCCCTTTAAAAAAAAATGTTTGATCACTTTTGTTCCTATAACAAGGAATGTAAACATCCCTTGTAATAGAAATAAGCATGACAGGGCCTCTTTATTGAGAGATCTGGGGTCAAAAAGCTCTCAGATCTCACATTTACATGTAGCACCCTTATGGCCCACTGGGGTGTCCTGACCAGGAGAGGCACAGGGGGGGTGTTAGTGCGAGGGCACTGCCGGGCAGATCTCCAGGAGTTCCATGCGGGGGGCCGGGAGGGCTGGTGGGTGTTTGCGCGGTTGGGAGGACTGGGGGGAGAGCCTGGGAGTACTGAGAGAGAGCGATCAGGGATGGGTGCGGAACCGGTGGGGTGGACTGTGGTGGCAAGGGTGGTGGAGGGAGGCGGCTGTTGCTAGGAGGGCTGGTGGGGCCTGGGGGTGTGGTGCTGGGATCAGTGGCCACATGGACAGCTGGCACTAGGACTACCACCATTTTTTTGCTACACCAAAGGGGCCCGCGGTCCCTGCCTGCAAGGGGCATTTACTTAGGCCTGGCTGAGCCAGCGCCAGGCCTAAACTACAGTGCTAGCTGGTCCGGAATAAGCAGTAATCAAGTGATGTGCTGGAGCTGGAAGTGAGGAGGTGTGTATGCAGAGAGTGTATATAGTTGCAGTCCCAGGTCTTTAATTAGGCTCTAATAGGCTTCAAAATAGGATGGGCTCAGGCGCAGAGAATGCGAACAAGAAGCCATGTAGGGTACACAACAAACATGTGGAAGAAGGTGCTCAGGTCAGATAGACCAACATTGAATTTTTTGGTCTAAAAGCAAAACGCTATGTGTGGCAGAAAACTAACACTGCACATCACCCTAAACACACCATCCCCACTGTGAAGCATGGTGGGGGCAGCATCATGTTGTGGGGATGCTTTTATTCAGCAGGGACAGGGAAGCTAGTCAGAGTTGATGGGAAGATGGATGGAGCCATATACAGGGGTTTTCTTAGAAGAATACCTGTTAGAGTCTGCAAAAGACTTGAGACTGGGGTGGAGGTTCACCTTCCAGCAGGACAAAGACCCTAAACATACAGCCACACCTACAATGGCATGGTTTAGATAAAAGCATATTTATGTGTTAGAATGGCCCAGTTAAAGTCCAGACTTAAATCCAATTGAGAATCTGTGGCAATACTTGAAAAATGCTGTTCACAGACGCTCTCCGTCTAATCTGACAGAGCTTGAGCTATTTACAAGGAAGAATGGGCAAAAAATTCACTCTCTAGATGTGCAAAACTGGTAGAGACATCCCCAAAAAGACTTGCAACTGTAAATGCAGCAAAAGGTGGTTCTACAGAGTATTGACTCAGGATGGCTGAATACAAATGCACTGCACACTTTTCTGATATTTATTTGTAAAAAATTGTGAAAACCATTTATCATTTTCCTTCCACTTCACAATGTGCCACTTTGTGTTGGTCTAGCACGTAAAATCCCAATAAAATACATTTACATTTTTTGTTGTAACATGACAAAATGTGGAAAACTTCAAGGGATATAAATACTTTTTTAAGGCACTGAATGAACCATCTATAGATGTCTCAATTTGACAATCAAAAGAAATATTGGGGCTCCGAAAGGACCCTATAGAGGCCGACCTCCATAAACCTATTAATAACATGCTTTGTTGCAGTCTTATATTTATCACACATTTACAGCTGCCAAACCACCACTCATGCATTGAAATCCCAATTTCACAATTTCCTGGATGTCAAGAATCCTATACAGGCCATACTGGAAGATTCACATTTTTTTTTCAATCTGGCAGCTTTGGCTCAATTACTCTCTCAGCAAACCTCATGCCTTTTTTTTTTCTCTCTGAGCCCCTGAACTTGCCTCTCCACCTTGAATGAAACCTTGCCATTTCCTATCTTTAGACTTCTCTCCTCTGAGGACGACGCTCTTCCCATTTTTCCCCTTCCTTTTAATCCCCTTGCTTATCCTTCTGCCATTTCTCCTAATGGCCCGTACACATGATCAGAAAATTATATGAAAAATACCGCTTTCGAAGCAATCGTACAATAAATTGGATTGTTAGTACAGAGCTTTCGAGAGCCAATCACGACAGTTCACCCGATATTATCTGATGGAATGAGCACGAAAATTCTTCTCATATGATACCAAATCGTACGATTTTTGTTTAACCACTTCCCGCCAGGAGGGCGTACATGGACGTCCTCCCATTTCAGTGGTTATACCGTGATGATGTCTGCACTTACAGGCATCAACCCAGTATCATTCTCTTCAGCTGGCGATTCCCTTCACCGTAAGAACAATCATAGTGGTAGTTCAGCCACTTGATCGTTCTTACAGGCAGCAGGAGGGGACGTCCCCCCCCTCCTGCCGCCCTCCGGTGCTTCTCTGGGCTCGCCCCTGCATTCAGCGAGCCCGAGGAGGAATCCACCGGCGGCGGAAGTTGACCATAGAGATTTCTGGGGAACAGATAGTCCCCAGTCATCTATATGACTCTCGGAGCTCCGCATGCGACATTATGACGTCACGCCTGGCCTGGCAAATACTGCCATATACTCGGCTGGAAAACCGAGATCGTCCTTTTTTTTTAATCTCGGGCTTTCCAGCCTGGAGGAGAGATGTGGGATCTTATTGACCCCACATCTCTCCATAAAGAGGACCTGTCACACACTAATCCTATTACAAGGGATGTTTACATCTGCCTGGGATGTCCATAGTCTATAGCCACAGCCTCCAGGCCCATTAGCCACCTGATGTTGTTGCCGACCAAGCCAAGGCCAACTGTTTTGTGTCCCACCCTCTTTTTCATTGAGCTTGTGGGCTAGACCTAATGCATCCTACGATCGTAAGTTTGCACATCCGTCTTTCACCCCAGGTCTCACTCCTGCAACATTCAATAGGTGGACAAACAAGGGATTTCAACGGATCGCTGATCGTAAATTAATACATCTATTATAGAGGCTAACTAAAAAGATTTACTTAAATGGTCCATGGTCTCGACGAGTTGGCCTCTTGCATTCATGGAGCCTCTTCTCTGTGCTTTACAGGTTGTGGTCAGGAAGGCTAATTCCTCCATGTTTGGTGGGACTGCCCAAAAGTTTGACGATTTTGTATCCGTGTGCATGATTTTATATACTCACTGACTGGGACAAATCTAAAAAAGCATTCCTGGGGGAATCTAGGATGGAAACGAACCTGGGGGTCCTAGTAGATGATAGGCTCAGCAATGGCATGCAATGCCAAGCTGCTGCTAACAAAGCAAACAGAATATTGGTATGCATTAAAAAGGGGATTAATTCCCGAGATAAAACGATAATTTTCCCGCTCTACAAGACTCTGGTCCAGCCGCACCTAGAGTATGCTGTCCAGTTCTGGGCACCAGTCTTCAGGAAGGATGTACTGGAAATGGAGCGAGTACAAAGAAGGGCAATAAAGCTAATAAAGGGTCTGGAAGATATTCGTTATGAGGAAAGGTTGCGAGCACTGAACTTTTTCTCTCTGGAGAAGAGACGCTTGAGAGGGGATATGATTTCAATTTACGAATACCATACTGGTGACCCCACAATAGGGATTAAACTTTTTCGCACAAGGGTTTTTAACAAGACACATGGCCACTCATTAAAATTAGAAGAAAAGAGGTTTAACCTTAAACTACGTAGAGGGTTCTTTACTGTAAGAGCAGCAAGGATGTGGAATTCCCTTCCACAAGCGGTGGTCTCAGCGGGGGGCATCGATAGTTTCAAGAAACTATTAGAGAAGCACCTGAACGACCACAACATACAAGGATATACAAGGTAATACTGACATATAATCACACACATAGGTTGGACTTGATGGACTTGTGTCTTTTTTCAACCTCACCTACTATGTAACTACGGTATATGTTGGGCAAATCAATTCTAGAGGCTCAGAGACACGTAAGGAGTTTCATCCCCTTTGTGTTCATAGTTGCACGTATTGCTATAGCCAGATCTTGGAAGTCTTCCACCAACTCATTTGATATGGTTAAGACCAAACTCTCCTGGATAATGGTTAAGGAGAAACTCTTGGCCATCTTGAATGATAAATGACCACGGTTTAAAAAAACATGGGAGCCCTGGATCAAATATCTCTTAGGAAACACCTATAAGCTCCCAGTGAAATCAGAGAAAGCAGTTTCAGTATAGGAGAGGAGCATGTACATCTGCAAGACTAAAGGTTGGTCTAGAGCAGGGCGCCGGACGCATGGATTCCAATTGTTTTTTTTTTTTAGAAGCCCTGAGCCCACCCAGTTGTGTGACAATAGCGAATTAACATTAGCTATTGTCTTCCTAACATTCCTCACTGCTAATCAGGAAGAGGGTCCTGAGACCCATCACCCAATTGGCTGAGAGGAGAAGCAATCCGATTGGCCCCAGAGGAAGAGGAGGGAGCAGACCCAGGGGGAGCTGCCGCCTGCCTGCAACCTAAGTGGGAAATGGGGTAAGTGTGGGGCTGGTGACCGACCAACCCGGGGGGGGGTGCCTGTGACCCGACCAAAAGAATATACCACCAGCTACCACTGGTCTGGAGGTCAGCATTAAGCATTACAGTTTAGTATTCTGCATTACAGTGACATTTTTAAAGTTGTTTTGAAGGCTGAAGGTTTCCTATGTTAATGAATTTTCTGCATTAAGGTAAAAAAAAACCTGTGTGCAGCTCTAAGCTGTGTTCTTCTTTCTTACAGTTTGGTATAGTGTTTGACGCTGGCTCATCTCACACCTCACTCTATGTCTATCAGTGGCCAGCACACAAGGAGAATGACACGGGGATTGTCTCTCAGATCCACATGTGTAATGTCCCAGGTACGTAATTTACATTTTTACTTAAAGTGGAACTGGACTTTGCCCAGAAGTAACATGTTTAGTTTTGCAGAAGGGACTATAGGGATCCTCTGTTTACCTTCCCTTCACCTTCCACCACCATGATACATTGCTAGGCAGCACCAGATTTCTGGTTACTTGCTAAGAGTTTTAACCAATTCTATGTCATAGAATGGGTTATCCATATTACTTTATAGGGACCGCGTAGGATCCAAAGCTTGTACAGTACAGTTTAACAAAAGGAGGAAAACTTGCAGACACCATTCACACACAAACATACTAATCGCACAAACACAATACATACCCCATTGCCTCCTCCCAAGCCATCAGATAGGAAAAAACTTAAAGCCTACATCTGAACACGCAATGGATTACAAATACAGTGGTATGAACATGTGTCAATTACCCACTACTGTTGGGAGAGTGGAGTGTCACTCCAAAAGGAATCAGCAATATCAAGCCATGGCTGCCAAATTTTGAAGAACTTTTTGGGGCAAGCCATGCCATTGTAAATGAGTTTGAAGATGGGTAAGACTTTTTTCACCATGCGGTAAAAGGTTTGGACCTCTGGAGCATTAGCATTTTTCCACTGCAACAGAATTATCTTCCTGACATAGAATAATTATATATGTACAAGAGTACGAACATGGGTCCTGTGTACAAAGTCATTTAACACACCAAGTAGTCAAACTTAAGGAGTATGAGGTACAGGTATATGTAAAGTGTTGTCAAAGAAAGAAAATAAGGCCTTCCAATATACTGACAAAGCAGGGCAAGACCAAAACATGTGTAAGTATTCTGCTTCTATAGTGCAGTATAGTGCAACTAGTGTATACATTTAAACTGAGCATATTGATCGTTAGAACCTATAAGGTCCTGAAAGCAGATTTCAGAGGCCTCCTCCCACCTCTCCTTGGACAGCTCAGGAATCAGAACCTCCCTTTTCCATTGCGCTAGTTGGAAGGGATTACCGTAATTACGGCTCACTGAAAACAAGAGTAAACAGTCGTAACCAGTTTCTCAATATTTGGGTAGGACAACAGCACCTCCAATGGTGATTCAGAGAGCTCCTGGGTCAGACCAGCAAACTGTGCCTGGATGGCATGACGTAACAAAAGATATTTAAAAAAAAAATTATTTGTCACTTCACACCTAGTCTTCAACTCCTCAAAGGAAGTAAAAATGTTAACAGAAATGTGAGAGACATGGGTGACCCCAAGTTGTGTCCACCACATGGATGGCCCAGGAGCTCTGAGAGATTGGGGTTGTGCCACACTACCACCACTTGTCACTCAGGGCCATTCCTGGAGGTTCCTCAGCACACCCCCTCCAGATCGCTGTTTACCCACCAAGATTCCAGAGACACAGCAGAAAGTGTCTGTCCTACTTCAATATGTTCAGTCTTTCCAAATACAGCAAGCAGTAACACCGGTCCCCTCCTTGGAAAAGTACTCAGGGTTTTACTCCACCCTATTCATGGTACGCAAGAAAGACAGAGGGTGGCACCCAGGCATCAACTTGAAGGCACTGAATCATTTTATTCAGTTAGAAAAATTCAAAATGAAGTCCATTCACATGATCATTAAAAACATACAGCCAGGCAATTGGATGCTCTCTCTAGATCTACAGGATGCATACCTCCACATTCCAATCTTGCCCGCCTTCCAGAGGTACCTGAGGTTTGCAGTTGGCCAGACGCATTTACAGTTTACCAGCCTACCCTTTGGTCTGTGCACGTCTCTGAGGACCTTCACAAAAGTCCTCATTGCTATGCTAGCCTCACTCAGGGTGCAGGGACATTTAGTCCACCACTACTTGGACGATGTCCTACTGCTGGCCAGGGATCAAGAAGAATTATTGTCACATAGGGAGATCCTCATCCACACTTTGCAGAAGTTTGGGTGGATCATCATCTTCAGACCCTTCTCAACCCGACCCAACAAATGGTGTACCTGGAAGTGCTGTTCGATACGGAGAAAGCATCTGTTTCTATTCCAGCAGAGAAAGTGAAGATGATCAGGAAGAGAATTTTGGCAGCAGCAACTCACTTCGCCTATCAGTCTCTCAGTGCTTCAGTCTGCTAGGCACCATGTCATCGTGCATCCCAATGGTTCCATGAGCCCACTGGCATCTCCGTCAGTTTCAGCTAGGCTTCCTAACGCAGTGGAGGAAGCAGAGCTTGGCACAACTGATATTGGTATCTTTCATTATGAGAAGGAGCCTACAGTGGTGGCTGAAGGTGGGGTCCCTAAAGAAGTCGCAGCCCTTGGGTCCATTAAGTTGGACAATTGTTACTATCAACGCCAGCCAGTCAGTCCAGGGCAGATGGAGCTTCCTCGCCAAGGGAATGGTCTCCAACGTGCTGGAGATTCGAGTAGCATTTTTGGCTCTCCAGGCCCTGCGCCACAGGATCAAGAATGACCCAGTTACTCTGCAAATGGACAACAGGGCTGCAGTGGCCTATATTCAACACCAGGGAGGAACTCGTAGCGGCACATTGTTGATGGAAGTAAAACCCCTAATGGCCTGGGCGGAAATTCACCTACAGTCGCTGAGGGCAGTCTACCTCCCTGGGAGGTTGAATACACAGGCGGATCATCTGTCATGAAAATTCCCAGATCATACGGAATGGGCCTTGCATCCCAGAGTATTTTCTTAATTGGTCCACAGGTGGGGTCTACCTCAAATTGACCTCTTTGCATCCCACAACAACAGCAAGCTTCAGATTCTTGTCTAGATTTCCGCATCCCCAGGCGGAGGGAACAGATTCGCTGGTTACACCCTGGAATTGCCGCCTGGCTTACGCCTTTCCTCCAACAGCTCTAATTATGAGGTTCCTCCTGAGGCTATTGAAAGAACAGGTGACAGTCATAGCCATCCTCCCGTTCTGGCCACGGAGGCCTTGGTTCCCCTTAGCCATACACCTCAGAAAACAGCATCCAATCCCCCCACATCTGCTGGTACACGGCAGGTTCTTGCACCCGAACGTACGCAGACTGGAACTTCAGGTATGGCCGTTGAAAGGGGGAGGCTGGAGAGCTTAGGATGCTCCTCTGGAGTTATTGCCACCATACTGAAGGCCAGAAAACCCACTAATAATAAAATCTACACCAAGATCTGGGACAGATTTGCACTCTTGCTAACTGAAAGAGACATGGATCCTGCAACCCCACCTCTATCAGCAGTATTAGAATTCCTTCATTCGGGCCTTAGCCTCAGCTCATTAAAGGTGCAAATATCTGCAATCTCGGCAATAACAAAGCTCAGATGGATTGAGGAGCCGTTAATCAAACAATTCTTAAAATTCGCCCACAAAATAAAAGTCTTTCCCCAGTGGGATCTGTCAGTTCCAGTGGCATTGCAAGGGGGATGCAGGGGGTGCGGGCCGCACCTGGGTGACACCTGCGGGTATCGGCACCACTAACACCGCTCGCTGCCCTGATGATCTGTGCCTCGCGGCTGTGTCCCTCAGCGAAGCGGACTGCCTCCCCCTCCTCTCTGTTTACATCCACAGAGGAGGAGGTGCCTGAGCTTGAGGGACACACACCACTGTATGTATCTGTCCGCGTTGTTCTGAGGTCTGTAAACTTTACTAAATGTAGAAGATGGACATGTTCAGGGGGGCGTCTATAATGATGGGAGTCTATACTGATAAGGGGGTTTGCACTGAGGAGGGGTGTCTATACTGATGGGGAGTCTGCTCTAAAGGGGGGTTGCCTGTACTACTGGGGGGTGTCTGTTCTGATGGGGGGGTCTGCACTGAGGTGGGGGTGTCTGTACCTATGGGGGGGTCTGCACTGAGGTGGGGGTGTCTGTACTGATAGGCGTGTCTGCACTGAGTGGGGTGTCTGTACTGAAAGGGGGTCTGCACTAAGGGGGGTTGTCTGCACTGGGGGGTGTCTGTACTGCTGGAGGGGGGGTGTCTGTACTAATGGGGGGCGTCTGCACTTAGTGTAGGAGAAGGTGTGTTTTTGTCTATGGATTGCATAAACCTATTTACAAGATATCACCAAAAGAAAGCCTGGCAGTCATTTTAAGCCTCTGTCCCACAACAGTTATGTAGATGGGGAAGGTCAGAGAAAGTTAGACGGCCTTATCTACAGACATCTGGTTCTAGTTAGTCAACATTTTGAAGCCAGAGGGTCAGTATGACGACCAAGCACCTAGAATGAGCAGAATGAAATTCCAGCAGTGGGAGCCTCCATGAGATTGAGTGCTGCAGTAAAAATTGCACAACAACAAGCAGCTATATCTGTAGTCATCTCATCAATATCATCGGCATGATTCACTTTTACAAACAGACAGTAAGGGTTAACTACAAGGAAAAAGGAAGTCTTTTAATTGTCTGTCTGTAATAAAACACACCTTTTTATATACCATGATGGATAACAGCTCTATAAATAGGCTTCTTCTATAACCCTTCTTATGCTGGATTGCCTTTAACAGGCAGAGGGTTCCACTTCCCATAACAGCAATAAACATTTATCACAAAACTCACTGATTTGCAATATTTTATAAGGTCTACCTGTTGCAATCATCTATCAGATGGAATGTGCCAATCTAAGATAAGCAGAAAACAAGTCTAACAAGCCATTCCTTGGAAAAAAAACAGTGGCTGCCTGCCTCTGAGATTTATCACAAGTTTAAAACGATAAGCCCAAAGGGAAAGTTTAGTTATAAAAGGAGTTGGTCACAGGCCTTAATAGACAAGCTGTCTTCAAGCAGGATTGCTTCTCCAGAAAAAAACTCCTCCGCATAAATGATGGCAGAACCCAAAAGCTGGCTGTGTCTAGCAGAGAGGGTATATGATTGATATTAGGTGGGTTACAGTTTTGCCAACCGTCAGCCAGTAAAAAAACAGGAACTTTTCTCCTATCTGTAAATAACAGTGACAGGAAAAGGTTGCCAGTAAAAAAAATGTCTGTAACTCTCAGCTTGGCAGTTCCAGTCCGGAGCTGGCCAAGACCATCCGAGTCTTGCTGAGACTGCCATCAATCAAGGCAGCTGGCAGATCCTGACTTCCTAGGTCGGGATGACGTGCTATCTCGACTAATGCCAGTGATGTCAGCAGAGAGCGGACTTCAGACCGCTCTCCTCTGAAAACGGGTCCCAGGAGTGCAAAACGAATTGCACTCCTGTGACCCATAGGAGGAGCCCAGCCTAAAAAGCTTAGGCTGGACTTCTCCTTTAAATCACATTGCTAATTGCATATTGTACTAGTTTGCAGCCTAAATACTGAAATTTGCACTTAAAACTGGAATTTTGTATCTTTTGGAAATGTCAGTAAAAACGTCACTGTGCCAGTAAATTTTAGGTGTTGTGTCAGTAAATTTCAATCTGGTAGGTTGGCAACACTAGTGGGTAAGGGCAGTTGACCTGAGTTCTTAAAGTGGAAATTCACTCACCCAATAAACATTGATTATTTTTAATCCTGCTAGCATTAGAAAATACATAGGAAAGTACATAATATTTTACTTTGAATGTAAAAAATGAATTAAATATGGTTTTTGGTTCATGGTGCTCAGATTCAGTGAAGATCTATGTTTTTTTATTAATCTTTTATTAAAGTCAGCTTGTGTTTCATGTATGGAACAGATGTCAGATGCAGCTTATACATCTGTGTGTTGTTACAGCCTGCAGATCGATAGAAGCATTTTTTTACTGGGTGTTCCCAGTACAGATAATAAGTAGTAGATTATGTAGCTCTGTTTTATCATCTTTGGTTTCAAAAAACCCTATCTAAACTCAAGAACAAGAAATGTAAAATTGCAGCCTACCAATCCTTAGATGTGTTGGCTGCATTCATTTTTTATTTTTCAGGGTTTTTCCTTTTTATTTTCGTCCAGTGATCCTGCCTGTAACACACTTCTGTCCTTGGGTGACAATACTCAGCATTATCACAGGACAGAAACACATTTCCCTCTTGGTATTTCCATAACACAGGGGAGATGCTCTGTAGTTCACAGAACTAAGAACAATGCTAACTGATAACATAACCAAAGGGAGAAAATCTGAGAAGTTCTTGGTTGGGGTTTACATACCCTTTAAGGGTCATTCCATCCCTAAGCACATCATGTGCCTGTTGTGGGGAAATAACACAGCTTGGAAAGTATAAAATCATGAGGGTGTCTAGGCTAGGATTGAGGTTCTGGAGAAGAATTTTTTTTCACATTGCAAGGCAGAGGTACTTATTTTTATTTTTGTAAGTCAAAATCATGATTTGGTTATACTGATCTGTGCTGTTATCATAACTGCATAGTTAGGCCCTGTTCACATCTAGTGATTTGGAATCGCCAGGAATGCAGCATGCGTGTTTAGGTGCCATTAATTTTCAGTGGCATCTAAACATGGTGCGGTTTTGCCGCGATTGTTGCGCCACACAATGCTTGTCACTCAGAAGAAGCTCCCTCTCCTTTTGGACTACAAGCTTCGTGCAGTGCAGATTTGCCACCATTGCAGCGAGATTTATCGCTGCAAAACCGCAACGCATTTAGGTGTCATTGAAAATGAATGCCGCCCGAAAATGCATGCTGCGATTTGCCAGCATTGCATGGCTACGCCCTCCGTTGGTTGGCGTCTTACCTATCTCACCGCACCTTCAGTGTCACTTACAACTCTACTTCCTCCTCTCCAACTCCTCTTACCGCCGGGGTCTCCCAAGGTTCTGTCCTTGGACCTCTACTATTCTCGATCTACACATCCTCCCTGGGTCAGCTGATAGCCTCCCATGGCTTCCGCTACCATTTATATGCCGATGACACCCAAATCTATCTCTCTGCTCCTCAGCTCACCCCATCAGTTTCCTGTTCTGCCTCTCGTGCCCGCGATCGCTCGTGGCCGGCGGTTATCGCAACTGCCATTCACCAGCGGTGGCCCCCGTGCTGTGCAGGAGGCGCACACACGCCTGCTATCCCACTTAAAGGGACCGACGTACAGCTATGACGGTTTGCGGGATCGTGCCGACCTGCCGCAGTATAATGACAGTGGCTGGTCGGCAAGTGGTTAAGGGGAAACGTAAATGTGTTGGAATGACCTAGTCAAAGCCCAGACCTCAATCCAATAGAAAATCTGTAATCAGCCTTAAAGATTGCTGTTTACAAGTGCAAACCATCCAACTTGAAGGAGCTGGAGCAGTTTTGCAAGGAGGAATAGGCAAAAATTCCAGCGGTAAGATGTGGCAAGCTCATAGAGACTTATCCAAAGCAACTTGGAGCTGTGATGGCTGCAAAAGGTGGCTCTACAAAGCATTGACTTTAGGGGGGTGAATAGTTATGCACATTGACTTTTTTCTGTTATTTTGTCCTATTTGTTGTTTGCTTCACAATAAAAAAAAAAATTTTCAAAGTTGTGGGCATGTTCTGTAAATTAAATGATGCAAATCCTCAAACAATTCATGTTATATCCAGGTTGTGAGGCAACAAAACACGAAAAATGCCGAGGGGGTGAATACTTTTGCAAGGCACTGTAATAATATTAATAATTGCAGTGCAATTTGGAATCATGGGCAGAATTGCGGTGATTCAGCCCATAATCCCAAGTCGCTAAATGTGAACGGGGCCTTAAAGTGGAGTTCCACCCAAAAGCGGAACTTCCGCTTTAGGCACTCCTCGCCCCCTTACATGCCACATTTGGCATGTCATTTTTTTGGGGGGGGGATTGGGTGCTTAGTTTTGAGTGGGATTTCCTGTCCCACTTCCTGCTTCCACCTACGGGCCGCCTAGGTGACTCCTCCTCTCCCCCTAGGCGGCCCCACCCTCTCTGCAAACTTCTGGGACATGTGACCAGTCCCAGAAGATTGCCCGTCCACTGGGAGAGCGCAACGCGGCTCGCACATGCGCAGTGCGCGCTTGGCCGTGAAGCCGCAAGCTGTCACGGCGGGATGCCTATAGTTTCAATGGAGGCGCCGTGGAGAGGAGGGGGAGAGGAGCGAGGCTCCGTGTGGCTGCATCGCTGGACCGTGGATCAGGTAAGTCGGTTTATTAAAGCCAGCAGCTATACTTTTTGTACACTTACCTCCTCTGTGCAGTTTGGTTTTGCACAGAGTTGCCCAGATCCTCCTCTTTTTGGGTCCTTCTTTGCTGCTCCTGACCCCTCCCTCCTATCGAGTGCCCCCTCAGCCAGCAGCTCTCTATGGGGGGCACCCGAGTCGACTCAGAGCTCCGTGTATCCATTCAGACACAGAACGCTGACCTGGCCCCACCCGCCTCTACCCTGATTGGCTGACGGACTTTGATTGACAGCCGTGGGAGCCAATGGCTCCTCTGCTGTGTCTCAGCCAATCTGGAGGAGTGTACAACTTAATGCATAGAATGCATTAAGATAAAAAATACCTTCTGCCTTTACAACTCCTTTAACCCTTTTACTTCCACTGCTGTACATACAACATACAATGTCACTTCCGGGTCCCGGTGTCACTGTCACCAGCCTGTATGGCTGGGGTAGAAGCTAATGGAGGGTGATCTGTACTCCAATAGATTCATTGATGGACAAGTGAGAAATCAGGGGTCTTTTAGAACCCTGATGTCTCATTAAAGTGAACCTGTCACCAAAAAATGCATCAGAAGACTTTTTGTCCCCTATGTGATTGAAAAAAAAAGTTTAGTAAAAAAAAGTGTATAAAAAATAGTTACACCTTAGCACTTAAAATTTGTTGCACCCAAGCACTTAAAATCTCCCCCAAAATGTGAGTACCTCCACTCCCACATACATTCATATACAAACGTAAATGCACACATTGGGGGTGGCCAATGCGTGAAAATGTTGTCTGCGCTACATGTTGCATATTGCTGTGCATGCTGGGCCCATTATTCATGGTTTACTCTAAACGGAATTTTAAAGCATCGCTTATGGAAAATAAAGGGGAACTGTAGTTTGTCAATATTTCAATATGTCAATATTTCATGAGCACACACAATTTTAAAGCTTGACATATTGGGTTATCTATTTACTTGGGGAAGCCTCATGTTTTGGGGGGTTTTATGTAATTTTCTGGCCTAAATGATTTTTTTTACACGGTTGCAAAAAATCCAAAAGTGGCACTGGCAGCGAAAGGGGTAAACCTTGCAGTGAGGGAGAGCCTCACTGCAAAGGTGGTTTTGTCAGTTCCTTGAAATTCAGCTTTAAGTATATCATCAAATATTTATTCCAAAACTAACCTCTCTATGGACAGCCTACAGGTAGCTTTAGGCTGTATTGACACCTGAGTAGAGCAATCATTATTTTTTTCCTGTTCATTTTTTTTTATGTCTTTGCGTATGTAGACAAGTGGTTTAGACGTTCATTTAAAGAGGTTGTAAAGCCCTATAATTTTTTACCCTAATGCATTAAGGTGAACCCCCCCCCCCAAAAAAAACCTATACCTACCTGAGCCCTTTCGCGTTCCAGCGCTGTGCATGAGAGCAGTGGCTTTCCCAGCTTTGTCCTTCCTCACAGGGCAGATTAATAGCAGTGGGAGCCATTGGCTCCTGCTGCTGTCAATCAAACTTTGTGGTGGGGCCGTGCATCGCTGTCTGAATCTATGGACTCAGGGAGCTTCCTATGGGGGCACTGGTTGGAGGAAAAGCCAGGAGCGCCGGCAGGGGACCCAAGAAGAGAAGGATCGGGGCTGCTCTATGGGAAACCATTACACAGAGCAGGTAAGTATGACATGCTTATTTTAGTAAAAAAAAAAAAAAAAGTTTACAAACAATTAAAGTGACTTAAACTACATAGGGGAGTTCACTGTCAGGGTGGTAAAGATGCGGAATTCACTTCAACAATTGGTGGTATCAGCAGGAAGTATTGCTAGTTTTAAAAAACTCTTGGACATGTATCTTGGCGAGCACAGTATACAGGGATACGGGAAATTATAATGAACACGCACACCTACAATGGTTGAACCGAATGGACTGGTCTTTAATCAACCTTACAACTATGTAACTATGTAAACGATCACCTTGTAAAACAACCCATTCAGTTTAAACATTTGTGTATAGATTTAAAAACATTATAAATACCTTTTTTCCCCTGCTTAATGAGTGATCACATTCCCTCTGTTCTTAGCTGCATAAGAGCTGGGGGAGGAGACACAGCAGTACTCTGAGCTTCCCAGTAAAAGCCTGTGCAGGGGAGGAGTATCAGGACGAGTCTGAATATTGGAGGAGAGCAGGCTGAATTCCCAGCATAGCTAGAGAACTGACCACACTGTGCTTTTCTGTTTAGGGTGGTCAGTTTTTTATAGGAAAGCAGAGGGACTGGCAGGAACACCAGTGATTTCACACAAAGGAAGCAATACAAAGAGAACAGGATACTTTTTTGTACAAGTGTAACACACCCCACGTAGGAGCTGCAGATGAAAGGGATTCTCCACTCCTTCACAGCCAAGCATATCAAATCTTCGCAGGCGCACAGAGTCAGGAAAACAGTCCGTAGCTTTGTTTTTGTTAGCAACTTGGATAGGGATAAGAAGTTATGGGATGCCCACTTGACTTCAACAAACTTCAGGGACAACTTCCTATATACATCTCCTCTTCACTCTCCTCTTGCACACTCTTGGCCTCTGCTGGTACACTACTGGGGGAGCTTGACAGTCTCCTTGTCTGTTTAGTAGCAGCCCATTTCAGGCAGGAACCCGCAGTCCCTTAACAGTAGCGCACGTGGAGTGACTAGTCTGTCATTTTCCCTTCTGCTTCCTTTGTGTTTACTGATCCCAGCACCACCTCTTCAGGCTTTGCCAGCCCACCTGGCTGCAGCTGCCTCTTTTCACCAGCCCTCCTGACTGTCTCTCTTACAAGTCCATCCGAATGACTCTCAGGAGATCTCCCAAGGGGAGGACTGAAGACTTAAGCCCACCGCTGTCTTCAAGGGAGGCTGGCTACATGTGGCAATTTCCCCCTTTGTTGGCCCCCACCAGTGTTGATCTACTATGTCTTCTCCTTGCTTCTGTGCCTCCAGGAAAGACTCCTTCCTTATGTCTTTGGCAGGATCTCTCCAGCACCTGAGTCCCAGCCCAAGGCAGGTCACCCCCCCAGAGTAGGGGGTACTTCTCAGGGCCACCAACACCCTCCTCAACACCTCATCTACATTTTACACCCAACTGCCCCTGCTGGCATGGCCCATGTTTATGAGGTATTCTCTGCCTCCTGCCAGCCCACCTCCGGGGATTGGCTGAGGCCTCAGAAATATGCGTGGCAGCTCCTCCTAACCCCCACCCTCTAATTCTAGAAGATTTTCCAACCTTCCAGACCAGGGGGAGGCTCCAGAGGGCTGCCAGGATGAGTCACCCAGCTCTGACCTCTAATAACCCTTACCCAATTCCATGACTCAGGTTATTTCTGGCCAGAACTATGTTTTTTCGTACTCCTACTTCTAGCACACACTAGACGGTGCTACACAACTACATGGTACAACAGGCACATATCAGGAATATGAAATGTTGGGGTAACAAACACTTTAAGTGCTCTAGATATGTATTTAATCTTCAGGTGTGATCTGGCCAATGGAAAGCATTACAGGCTAAACTCCTGAAAAAACACTTGGTTCAGGGATTCCCATTTAAATTTGTGGGGCCAAAAATGACCATTTCTGCCTCAAAAGTAGCTCATGTAGCTTTGAGAGTGTCAGTTTCGAGCTATAGGCACTTGTGTGCTCATATGTGAACAGCCACCATTGAAATACATGGGATTTTGAATGTTGAATGTTTTGGAGCTTTGAGCCTTAGGCTTCATTATTATGTGCCTGAACAGCATGAATGCGTTATTGATTGGAGATGCAGTGGTTGTACGGACACAGCACAGTTTGACAAGTACGCAGGGACAGGTGCACGCTCTGGGATACGCACCTACCCCTGTACACCTGTTAAACCTGGCTGTGTCTGTACAGCTGCTGCATCTCCACTAGACAACACAGGCTAACTGCCAAGCTCCTCCAAATATGTAAACAAAGTCATCATTCATGCTGCACAGGCCTCGGTGCCTATATAAAGGAAGCCTTATAGTTCAGCTCCCAGCACTGATCATACTGTACATAAGTGGTATAAAGTTTACAAAACCTAATCATAGTATCTTATCAGTGTTCTGTGCAATACATCTACAATTCATCCAGCTGACGCTTACACTTTGCACCGAGCTGTGTCATAGGGCATATTAGCAGCAGCCAGAACCAAGCCCAGAATTAGCAAGAATGTAAACAAAGGAGTGGGAATCTCTCAGCTGATATATACTATTCTAGGATATCTCCTGTGTGTGGGAAGTGATACCCTCTCCTGCATGCCCAGGACACCCAGCTCATGCACAGGCAGTTTACAGTAGGCCTGGCAGCCATCCCAGTGTAGCCGGCCTTGTCAATATTTGCCTTTCCCAGACCTTTAAACATTATTGATTAACAGTGTTGATCTGGCACAGTTATCAGAGGAAAGCCTGAGGCATGCCTTCAGCAAGAAACTAAAGCCAATTAAAGGGAAAATATGTCTCTGCAATCAGTAAAGTATTGGAAGAACAACAACATGTAATCTAAAGTACTGTGAACTATATATAGCGTATGCAATATACCTATCTATCCAGCAGGTGGCACTGTAGTGTGTTTCTATGATAATGTATTTAGAGGAAGTGTTATCTCTCTAAGTACATGTAGTTGTATGCTCCCTGTTCCTGTTTCTCATGCTGTAAGACATGCATTGCAATCCTCCATAAATGTAAAGCCATTTCCTGTATCCAAGAAGCTTCCAAAGCATGATTTCAATACTCAGCTAACAGGTTATGGGCCCAGGCACACCCAGGCATTGGAGAGGATACCCCATGCACTCAGCAGCACCCGGCAGGCACTGGAAAAACAATTCTGCAAGTCTGTGAGTACTGTATGCAAACTTCTGAAAGATGGCAATTGGTTCAGATGTGAAGTTTTCAAAAGCAAAGCTGAACAATGCCAATTACAAGCTGTGAAAGCTTAAAACAGAGGACTGGGATAGGAAAGATAGACAAGCAAAAGCAATTATAAGCTACCTTGTGGAAGATGACCAGCTTATTCACATAAGAACAGAGAAAACGGCCAAAGGTATGTGGACTTCATTTCAGAAACTGCATGAGCATTCAAGTCTCAACAGTAAGCTGTTTTTGCTACAAAAGTTATACAAGATAAGGCTAGAAGAAGGCCAGCAAATGTGTGACCACATGAAGGCTATGCTAGAAATCATAGAGCAGCTGCGTGCCATCAGAGGGGACATCAAAAATAACCATATTGTTGCCCTGCTCCTCTGCAGCCTTTCAGAGACATATAATGCTCTTTTTAATGCTTTAGAAACCAGACCTGAGCAGGAGCTGACACTGGAATATGTCAAAGCCAAATTAATTGATGAATATAAAAGAAGAAAAGAAAATATGCACCATGATGACAAAGCTCTTAAGATGTACAGAGGCACAAGGCACAACAAAGAAAGCAGAGCCTGTTTTCACTGTAAAAAGACCAGTCACTTAAAAAAGGACTGTTCTATCTGGAAAGCTGAGTAGCAAAAGCTAAAGCTATTCACAAAAGAAAGAGTCAAAGCAATCACAAAGGAAACTGCAGACACATCATGGAGTGGCACCTTTAAAGTGACACAGAGTGGCAAGCCATGCGGCTGGTGCATAGACTCAGGTGCGACAAGCCATATGATTAGCGATGAGACCTTCTTCACAAACATTGATTACAGTGCAAAAGACAAAGTTTTCCTAGCAAATGGGAAAAGCATCATCTCCAAAGGTAAAGGCCAGGGATTCCTGAACTGCATTACACTACAAGGAGGCAAGCACAGTATCCATGTAAAGAAATGCTGTATGTTCCAGAAGTAGAAGGCAGCCTTCTATCAGTGAAAGGTCTTGCAAACAACGGTCTCACAGTTAAGTTCCAGGGTGATGAATGCACAATTCACAATAATAAGCGATTCCTCGGAAAAGGAAAACTGGATGATCACCTATTCAAGCTCATCACCACAGACCAGCAAGCCAATATAGTCTCTAATGACCTACACAGAACATGTATTCACTTATGGCACAGGAGTCTGGGGCACAGAAGCCCAGAAGCTAAACAGGACATTATAAAAAAAGGCTTATCAGAAGATTTGACAATAATGCCTTGCAAAGTGCTCATTAAATCCAGGAGCTGTATTGAAGCGAAAGCCACACGTGCTCCCCTTCCACAGTCATCTCAAAGAAAAACTACCCAGCCCCTACAGCTCATACACAGTGACGTATGCGGTCCAATGAAAACTCCCACGTCAGGCGGGAACAGATATCTACTGACTTTCATCGATGACTATTCCAAGTACACAACTACTTATCTGATGAAGCGCAAGAATTAAACTTTAGAGAAACTTCAAGAGTTTGTTGCCATGTTTAGCAACAAATTCCGATGCAAACCAGGAATAATATGCACTGACAATGGTGGAGAATACATAAGCAAAGAAGTGGCCTCATACCTGAAGAGACAAGGAATAGTACACCAGACAACCACACCATACACTCGCACCCTCATAGAAATGGGCAGGTGCATGTTGTCGGATGCCAACCTACCTCACAAGTACTGGGGAGACGCCGTCATGACTGCAAACTACCTACAGAACAGACTACCCGCAAGAGCTGTTAGAAGTAATCTATTTCCCCACTACAGAACTACAAAATTCTATATATCACAAGATGGGAACGGGAGTTAGGGATCCAATTTACAGAGAAACAAGTGGGCAGAATTCTTCTGTTCTCTTACAAAACTTCGATCTGCGCTAAACATCAGTAGGCTGGGTTCAAGGTGTTGACCCGGTGGTATCATACAACAGTAAAGATTCATAGAATGTTTCCCCAATGCTCGGATCTTTGTTGGAGGTGTGGGGAGGAGACTGGTTCTCTTCTTCACGTCTTCTGGTCATGCCACCTTTTTCAGTCCTATTGGACAGAGGTCCACCATATCGTTCAAAAGTTCACCGACCGGGAGTTACAAAGGGACCCTGCATTCTTCCTCCTGCATTACCACGAGATTCTGAGCAGGGAAATCTATCCTGCCGTTCTTGCTCACAGCTGCGAAAAGCTGTACCTTTGGTTGTGGAAGCAGACACAGCTGCCGTCAGTTGCCATCTGGCTGAAAAAAAATAGCTGAAATTAATGCGATGGAGGACTTGGTGGCCACAGAGAAGGGCCTTAGGGAGAAATGTATTAAAAAATGATTTTACTGGCACGAGTTTGTCTGCTCTGGCTCCCCAGGCTTGGAAGGAGTGTCTGGATAGGGGTACCTTGTCCACCCCCCTTTTTTTTGTCCTCCCCCCTTCCCCTTTTTCCCCTTCTCCTTCTTTTTCTCGTTTTTCTTTCTCTCTCCCCCCTCTTTTCTCTTGCCGAGAGGCCCTGAGGGTCTTTTATCATTCATTGTTTTTGCTAATCGATGTATACTGAGTAAAATGTCATGCGGGATACAGAGACTTCCTAGATCCTAAAGCTCAAAGTTTGCATCTCATTTCAGTGTTCACAGCGTTATACGAAGAAGTCTTTTTTGTGCTGTGGACTTATAATTGTTTGGAATGTTCCTTGTTTTACATATCACAGAAGTGGCTTCTGTATTTACCATGTGCTCTATGACGTCGTCCCAGAACGAATGTGCTCACGCGTGCCCGCTATAAAGAGCCGTGGCTCTTTAGCCATGTGATCAGCTGTGTCCAATCACAGCCGGTCACATGTAAACAGGGAGATGCCGGTAATCAACTATCATCGCCTCACACTGACAGAGTGTGTGGCGAGGAGAGCCGATCAGTGGCATCTCCTGGCAGGGGACATCCAGACAAGTAATTAGGGCACTGATCATCAGCGCCCTGATTAGAATAAAGCACCATCAGTGCCAGCAATCAGTGCCCACCAGTGCCATCAATCAGTGCCCGCAAGTGCCACCAATCAGTGCCCATTAGTGATGCCAGTCATTGCTGGCTATCAGTGTCACCAATCAGTGCTGCCCATCAATGCCTATCATTGCTGCCCATCAATGCCCATCATTGCTGCCCATCAATCCCCTTCAGTGCCACCCATCAATGCCGTCTATCAGTGCCCACCAGTGCCACCTATTAGTGCCCACCAGTGCCACCCATCAGTGCTACCTATCATTGCTCATCAGTGCCACATATCAGTGCCCATAAGTGCAGCATATTAGTGTCTCCTCATCAGTGCCCATAAGTGCCGCCTCATCAGTACCCATAAGTGCCACCTCATCAGTGCCCATCAATGCAGCCTATCAGTGCCGCCTCATCAGAAAAATTACTTATTTACTGACAGAAACTAAGAAAAACTTCTTTTTTTTTAATGTAAAAAATAAAAAACCCAGCAGTGATTAAATACTGCCAAAAGAAAGCTCTATTTGGGTGAAAAAATAATAAAATTTCACATGGTTGCAGTGCAGCATGACCGCGCAATTGTCATTCAAAGTGTGAGAGCGCTGAAAGCTGAAATTTGGTCTGGGCAGGAATGGGGTATAAGTGCACAGTATTGAGGTGGTTAAATAAAGTATTGGAAAAAATAAAAAAGTACTCCATTTGAAATGTGGCATGGATCAAAGCCTAGCATAGGGCACATCAGAGTGTTTGGATGTAAAGCATATGCCTGTATTCAAAGTGAAAAGGGATCCAAGCTGGAGAACAGAGCCATAGAGGGCATTCTGATAGGCTACAGCGACCAAACTAAGGGTTACAGAATCCTACACCCAAAGACTGACAAAGTGACAATAAGCTGTAGTGTTTATTTTGATGAGAGCCCATCACCAGAAATCAGAAGAAAAGGTCGACCAAAGCGAACCTGTGCAGGAGTCAGAACAAGAGGTTGGACTCAAATTGCCTAAATCAAGTTCCCCACCAGATCTTGCTGAACTGCCTGAAGTCAGAAGATCTACTTGGACTACAAAGGGGATACCATCCCGCAAGCTGTCATACACTGTCAAAACACACAGCATACTTGAACCAACATCCTGGGAAGGTGTGGAAAAACTGCCAAAACACGAAGCCAATAAATGGAGAAAGGCGTCAGAAGAAGAATTAAATTCACTTCAAGAAAATAAAACCTGGACACTCACAGAGCTCCCTCCTAACCGCAAAACTAAGTGGACTTTCAAAGTAAAGTCAGACGCAGAAGGGAAAATCAACAGATACAAAGCCAAACTAGTTGCCAAGGGTTACTCCCAAAAATTTGGTGAAGATTACGAAGAAACATTCGCTCCCATCGTAAAACACTCTACCATCAGAGCGCTTCTTAGCGTTGCAGCTGGGAAGGGCATGCAAGTCAAACACCTAGACTTTAAAACTGCTTTCCTATATGGAGATATCAACCACCAGGTTTTATGCAAGGAGACAACCGTGTGTGTATACTTCAGAAGAGTATCTACGGTCTTAAAGCGGAGTTCCACCCATTTAAAAGTCAGCAGCTACAAAAAGTGGAGCTGCTGACTTTTAATAATCAAACACTCACCTGTCCCACGGTCTAGCAATGCAGGCATACAAAGCCCCACTCCTCTCCCCCTCCTCTCCGTGGCGCCGGCATTCTAACTGTGGGTGCCCGGCTGTGGCTTCACAGCCGGGCACGAGCTGTGCTGCGTGCTGTGAATGGCCAGGCAATCTTCTGGGACCTGTGACGTGTCCCAGAAGATTGCAGGGAGGGAGTGGGGAGAGGGGATCCTCCTTCCGGCGCCGCAGCACCTGGGGAGGAAGTGGGAGCAGGGTGCCTGTAAAAACAGGGTACCTGCTCCCCCACCAAAAAAATGACATGCCAAATGTGGCATGTCAGGGGGTCACCAACACTTTAATCTGCAAGAATGTGGAATGAGAAAGTGAACCAAGTACTTACCAGAGAGGGATTCTCAAGAAGAAAACAGACCCCTGTCTCTACTCCAGGAATCAAGAAGACAGATGGATATACATCCTTATCTATGTTGATGATATTATAACATGTTTTGAACATTACAATCAGATAGAGAAGAAGATAAAAGTTATTTTCTCAACCAATCTCAGAAAATCTCTAAAATCTTGGAGCAATTCCATATGCAAGATGCAAAGGAAGTGAAAACTCCTATGGAACCAAGCTATCTAAAGAGCAATGAAGCAGAAAACTTGCTACCCAACAATGATATGTATTGCAGAGCAATTGATAAGCTGCTATATGTTGCCACTGTGGCAAGACCAGACATAGCCGCAGCAGTAGGCATACTATGCAGGAAAGTCTCAGCTCCCTGTCAGCATGATTGGAACGCAATAAAAAGAGTGATGCAGTACCTCAAAGAAACAATGCAGATGAAATTAAGGTTACCAGCAACATCCAATCCAAAACTGGTCGGATATGTGGATGCTGATTGGGCCAGGGACTGCACAGACCGCAAATCCACAAGTGGATTAATCTTCCAGTATGGGGAAGGAACCATAAGTTGGTCTAGTTGAAAGCAAACAACTGTCGCCTTATCTTCAACTGAAGCAGAGCACATTGCAGCAGCACATGCATGTCAAGAAGCGATATGGATTCGTCAACTTTTTGTGGAAATTGGGGTAGACATGTCAAAACCAATTCCCATTTTTGAAGACAACCAGGGATGTATAAAGCTTATGCAATCAGAAAGGGTCAATCCCAGGACCAAACACATCGACGTCAAGTATCACCTTCTAAGGGACAATCAAGAGCAAGGTGTTATAGAAATTCAATACTGCCTGTCACAGAAGATGACTGCTGATGCACTCACCAAGCCTTTGTTGAAGGAATGTCATAATTATTTCCAGAAGAAGCTGAATATAATTTGACAAAGCCCATGCTGTTGAGAAGGCGTGTTGGAAGAACAACATGTAATGTAAAGTACTGTGAACTATATAGTGTATGCATTATACCTATCTATATCTCACAGAACTTTACATCCCAGTGATCCGGATGGGGCCTTTTATGATTCCTGTAGTCAAATTAGTCCAATTGTGGTCAACTTGAAAATAATGGACCTCACATGTGGCCCCCAAAACTCTCAGAAGACTACACAATAGCAATGTGTTTTTGCGCATTGCACTGAATGGGCTTTAACGCACCTCAAAGCCCAGAAATGTTGGCCCCGCTGCATTATTTGCACCACAATACATGTCATTATTGGTGTCAGTGGTTGCATTAAAAAAACAAATAACTGCAATATTATTTCTCAAGATTGATGTCAGGGATCACAGTAATAACCCCAAACATTGGTGTCAGTGGCCGCAATAACACAATAACACCCAGTATTGGTATTAGTAGCAGAGCTGTTAACCCCCCCTCCTGCACTGGTGCTATTTAACACACCCCAATAATTGGTGGTCAGTGACAGTGCAGCAGCAGTGAAACTAAACTCCCTGACCTGTGTTGGTGATCAGTGGCAGGGAAATTTAACCCAACCCACCCCCTGCATTGGTAGTCGGTGGCAGTAAACTTTACCCCCCCCCCAGTATCATAACAACCCTTACTCCATTGGTGGCCACTAATCCACGTTTGTTGTACTGTCAGGCATAGATTAGATAACTCCATCTGTCAGTACTGTCAATATTTCAATGCTGAGGGCTGTATTAGAGTTTCAGCACCTGGCACCTTGCTGCCACTCAGCAAGGTGGACAGGTGGTGGAACCAGTGTGCCGGACCTTGGGCACCACTGTTTTAGTCCCTTTTCACCATAACCTGTATGGTTCTATTGTCTTGGGTTCCAAGCCCTAATTCATAGATCCATGGTTACCATACACTGCACTGACTATGGTCAGCCTGAAAAGGCTATATTCAGCTTGGATTAACTGAAATTAGGTTATAGTTTTTCATTATAAGCTAATGGTTCTGGATTTGCATTTGGCCTTTAGGGCATTAGGAAAGATTTGCATAACTCCACCATTTAGGATATGTAATAGAATGATATGTGAATATCTAATGTTCCAAGAAGGCTTAACTTTGCTACATAGAGTAATTCAAAGAGTACCTAGCTACATAAGTTATTATTATTATTATACAGGTTTTATATAGCGCCAACAGTTTGCGCAGCACTTTACAACATGAGGGCAGACATTAGTTACTTTACAATTTGGTACAAGAGGAATCAGAGTGCCCTGCTCGTTAGAGCTTACAATCTAAAAAGGAAGGGTCAATTGATACAAAAGGTAATAGCTGTGGGGGGATGAGCTGATGGAGGAAGTAAAACAGTGTTAGTTAGAAGCAGGATAGGCTTCTTTGAAGAGAAGGGTTTTCAGGGATCACCTAAAGATGGATAGATTAGGGGACAGTCGGACAGATTGGGGTAGAGAGTTCCAAAGGATGGGAGAAGCTCTGGAGAAATACTGGAGGTGAGCATGGGAGGAGCTAGAGAGCAGGAGGTCTTGGGATGACCGAAGAGAGCGGCTTGGTTGGTATTTTGGGACTAGGTTAGTGATGTAGCTGGGGGCAGAGTTATGGATGGTTTTGTAAATTATTGTTAGTACTTTGAATTTTATTCGTTGGGTGAGTGAAAGCCAGTGGGGGGATTGGCAGAGAGGGGTGGAGGACACTGAATGGTTGGTAAGGTGGATGAGTCTTGCAGCGGAATTCATTATGGACTGAAGGGGGGATAGTCTATGTAAAGGTAATCCAATGAGGAGGAAGTTGCAGTAGTCAAGGCGAGAGATGACCAGGGAGTGAATTAGAAGCTTGGTGGTGTCATTAGTTAAAAAGGGGCGTATTCTGGAAATGTTGCGGAGACTAAGGCGGCATGATTTGGACAGAGATTGTATGTGGGCCTGAAAGGACAGTTCAGAGTCTAATGCCGCGTACACACGAGCGGACTTTACGGCAGACTTTGATTCAAATCTATCCGATGGACTCGAGTCCGGTCGAAAAGTCCGCTCGTCTGTATGCTAGTTCGACGGACAAAAAGCCACGCTAGGGCAGCTATTGGCTACTGGCTATGAACTTCCTTATTTTAGTCCGGTCGTACGTCATCACGTACGAATTCGACGGACTTTGGTTGATTGTGTGTAGGCAAGTCCGTTCATTCAGAAAGTCCGTCGTAAAGTCCGTTGAAAAGTCCGCCGGGCAAAGTCTGCCGTAAAGTCCGCTCGTGTGTACGTGGCATTAGTTTACCCCTAGCACCCTGGCATGTGGGGATGGACTGATAGATGTGCCATTGATCTTGACAGAGAAGTCAGGGGAGGGGGCATGTGGGGGAGGAAATATTAAGAGCTCAGTTTTAGATTCAGTTTGAGGAAGTGGTTTGACATCCAGGCTGATATGTCTGTTAGTAGATCAGTTATGCGTGAGGAGATTGATGGGGTGAGCTGAGGGGCAGAAAGATAGATTTGGGTGTCATCAGCATATAAATGGTGAAAGCCATGGGAGGCTATCAACTGACCCAGGGAGGACGTGTAGATTGAGAATAGTAGAGGTCGAAGGACAGAACCTTGGGGAACCCCAACGGTAAGAGGAGTTGGAGAAGAGGAAGTGGAGTTGTAAGTGACAGTGAAGGTGCGATGAGATAGGTAAGATTCGAACCAACGGAGAGTGCAGCCATGGAGACCTAGCAAATTTTTTTGTTTTTTGAGGAGGGGGGGGGGGGTGGTCAACTGTATCAAAGGCAGCAGAAAGGTCCAAGAGTAAGAGTATGGAATAACGACTGTTGGTTTTTGCTGTTAGTAATTCGTTTGTGAGTTTTGTGAGTTTTAGGAGGGCAGTTTCTGTGGAGTGCTGTAGGCGAAATCCAGACTGCAGGGGATCAAGAAGGTTATTCTCAATGAGGTGTTCGCTCAGTCGGTTGTAGACTAAACGTTCAAGGAGTTTGGTGGCAAAAGGGAGTAAAGAGATGGGTCTTAGATTGTTAAGATTGGTGGGGTCTGAGGCCTTTTTTGGTATGGGAGTGACTAGCACATGTTTTAGAGGGTTGGGGAAGATGCCAGTAGTGAGTGAGAGGTTGAAGATATGAGTTAAGGAGTGTAGGATTTAGTCGGATGGTGACCGTAGTATTTGAGAAGGAACAGGGTCCAGGGGGCAGGAGGTTAGGTGGGCATTAGAAAAAAGTTTAGTGACTTCCTCTATAGTAGCTGGGTTAAAAGAGGGAAGTACTGAGCAGGAGGACAAGGAGTGTAAAGTGAGGTGTCTGTAGAGCGGAGATCTTGCAACAAATTGTCTCAATCTTGAATAAGTTGAAAAAAGACGCACGTCCTTACAATAAAATAACTGAATCTTCTGAAAAGTCATGCCACCATCTGCAGTCTTACAGATTGCCTGGTCACGTATATGGATGAATGGACGAGTGGATGGTTTTTGCAGACCGAGAACACCTCTTTTACTTGAAATCCAAATAGTGTCAGGACAAATGGAATCCTGCATGCCTCCATGCCAAACAGACAAGGAGTGAAGGAAGAGCTTGAGGCACAACCATCTATTATACAGTATCTCACAAAAGTGGGTACACCCCTCACATTTTTGTAAATATTTTATTATATCTTTTAATGTGACAACACTGAGGAAATGACACTTTGCTATAATGTAAAGAAGTGTACAGCTTGTATAACAATGTAATTTGCTGTCCCCTCAAAATAACTCAACACACAGCCATTAATGTCTAAACTGCTGGCAACAAAAGTGAGTACACCCCTGAGTGAAAATGTCCAAATTGGGCCCAATTAGCCATTTTCCCTCCCCGGTGTCATGTGATTCATTAGTGTTACAAGGTCTCAGGTGTGAATGGGGAGCAGGTGTTTTAAATTTTTGTGTTATCGCTCTCACTCTCTCATACTGGTCACTGGAAGTTCAACATGGCACCTCATGGCTAAGAACTCTCTGAGGATCTGAAAGAAATAATTGTTGCTCTACATAAAGATGGCATAGGCTATAAGTAGATTGCCAAGACCCTGAAACTGAGCTGCAGCACGGTGGCCAAGACCATACAGCGGTTTAACAGGACAGGTTCCACTCAGAACAGGCCTCGCCATGGTCGACCAAAGAAGTTGAGTGCACGTGCTCAGCGTCATATCCAGATGTTGTCTTTGGGAAATAGACATATGAGTGCTGCCAGCGTTGCTGCTGAGGTTGAAGGGGTGGGGGGGTCAGCCTGTCAGTGCTCAGACCATACGCCGCGCACTGCATTAAATTGGTCTGCATGGCTGTCATCCCAAAAGGAAGCCTCTTCTAAAGATGATGCACAAGAAAGCCCGCAAACAGTTTGCTGAAGACAGCTAGACTAAGGACACGGATTACTAGAACTATGTCCTGTGGTCTGATGAGACCAAGATAAACTTATTTGGTTCAGATGTTGTCAATCGTGTGGTGGCAACCAGGTGGGGAGTACAAAGACAAGTGTGTCTTGCCTAGAGTCAAGCATGGTGGTGGGAGTGTCATGGTCTGCATAAGTGCTGCCAACACTGGGGAGCTACAGTTCATTGAGGGAACCATGAATTCCAACATGTACTGTGACATACTGAAGCAGAGCATGATCCCCTCCCTTCAGAGACTGGGCCGCAGGGCAGTATTTCAGCATAACGACCCCAAACACACCTCCAAGACAAATAATGAAGAAACTCCCACGCTGTCAGAAATACCTATGCTAAGGGGCACTGCTGCAACACCTAAAATGGCTGATCCAAACAGACAAAAGTGGTATGAATAAAGTGAGTGGTCACTCTGATGAAGTCACGTGACGTGACGATACGCGTGAGGATTGGAGCATGGGAACTGTCACAGACTGACGATAGGATACGAGCTCGGTGCTCGTGGATGTTTTTCACTATAGCCTTCTGCTAAATGTAAGTGTACCATGTTGTTTTAACCTAATAAACTGATTTATATACGGGATCACGCTATGTGCACTCTCTTCCAACACTCCACATATATTCATCCCATTGTGACAAGCATTGAGGAAATGGGGACAGTTTGAAGACACTCTTTTGAGGTATACGAACTTGGCGTTCGTTGGATTGACGCCCACACTCATTTTACAAAAGTAAGTGCATCCCCCTTCTGTGTCCTGTCCCCTTTTTCCACTCTGGCCGCCACGGAGTTATACTATATACTGTCTGCTTATGTTTTTTATATACCATTCTGCACACCCACCACCCGAATCGCCTGAACTACTGGATGGGACCCTTGCCTGCTGGTGATTTGTTATCGGATTACAAGCTGTTGTCTTGCAGCAGTAAGGTGAGCTGCTTGCGAGCACAGAGGTGTCCCCACTGACGACTTTTTTCCCTTTCCTGCGGCTTGTGGACTTGCCTTTTTTGGAATTGATGACTCATTGTTTGAGCACTTTGTATTACAAGGTGGTGGGACTTTTCATCATTTATTTATTTACTTGGAGTCACTAATAAGAATTTGCTGAGTTACCACATATGTGCTAGTATGATACTAGCCCTTTTGCACTGAGATTTCTTTTTTTTTGTTTCAGTATTTACAATATTTTTTATGTGCTAGTATGATACTAGCCCTCATGCACATAGACTTTTCTTGATTTATATATTTTTATTTGGTTCATTTTTTTTTTTTTGTACCCACACTGTATTTGTCACTCATTTATAGCTTTTTATACGTTTTAGGCAATTTTGCTTCCTCAGTCTATTCGGATTTAGTGCCCATGAGACCGCACTTTATTATGTTTCATTATACTGTTATATTTTGTATAATTTTTTCATTTTTGCCTTTCTGGAACTGATGACTCATTGTTTGAGCACTTTGTACTACAAGGTGGTGGGATAGTTCACCATTTATTTATTTACTTGGAATTACCAATAAGTATTTGCTGAGTTACCACTTATGTGCTAGTATGATACTAGCCCTTTTGCACTGATATTTTTCTTTTCTTTTGTTTCAGTATCTACAATATTTTTCATGTGCTAGTATGATACTAGCCCTCATGCTCATTATACCTTTTGTAAAAAAATGTTTTCATTTTTTCACTCACCTCTCTATACATTTGAGTTAGCCCCTTCCCTTTCCTCTCCCCCCCCCCCCCTTCCCCTTTTTATCACAGCGCAATCACCACTCACTTTATTCACACCTCCAAGACAACCACTGACTTGCTAAAGAAGCTGAGGGTAAAGGTGATGGACTGGCCAAGCATGTCTCCAGACCTAAACCCTATTGAGCATCTGTGGGGCATCCTCAAACGGAAGGTGGAGAAGCGCAAGGTCTTTAACATCCACCAGCTCTGTGATGTCATCATGGAGAAGTGGAAGAGGACACCAGTGGCAACCTGTGAAGCTCTGGTTAACTCCATGCCCAAGAGGGTCAGGGAAGTGCTGGAAAATAATGGTGGCCACACAAAATATTAACACTTTGGGCCCAATTTGGACATTTTCACTTAGGGGCGTACTCACTTTTGTTGCCAGTGGTTTAGACATTGATGGCTGTGTGTTGATTTATTTTAAAGGGGACAGCAAATTTACACTGTTATACAAGCTGTACACTCACTACTTTACATTGTAGCAAAGTGTCATTTCTTCAGTGTTCTCACTTTTGTGAGATATGGACAACTATGTCCCAAAAAGGCCCCAGAGCATCGGCACAGCCTGCACCTGTGTTTGAGTAATCATTTGTGCTCTAAAAAATGTTCTAGACAGACCAGACCAACAAACATGCCAAAACTATCCATTTCCTTTAGGAGCCCTTTCACACTGGGGCGGGGGCGGCGTCGGCGGTAAAATGCCGCTATTATTAGCGGCGTTTTACCGTCGGTATGCAGCCGCTAGCGGGGCGGTTTTACCCCCCCACTAGCGGCCGAGAAAGGGTTAAATACCTCCGCAAAGCGCCTCTGCAGAGGCGCTTTGCCGGCGGTATAGCTGTGCCGTCCCATTGATTTCAATGGGCAGGAGCGGTATACACACCGCTCCTTCACCGCTCCGAAGATGCTGCTGGCAGGACTTTTTTTACCGTCCTGCCAGCGCATCGCTCCAGTGTAAAAGCCCTCAGGGCTTTCACACTGGAATGCAAGCAGCGGCACTTTCGGGTCAGTTTGCAGGCGCTATTATTAGCGCAATAGCGCCTGCAAACCGCCCCAGTGTGAAAGGGCTCTAACTCTGGGTAAATACTAGCCATAGGTACCATTATGATAAAGCCAGCCCTGGTTCTACATACCATCTACAGTATGTTTTGTATTTTGTTTCATAAGCCTCTACTAAACTAATTAATAAGCTGCAATCTCTGAAAGACTGGTGTAGCAAGACAGTTACACTTCATATGATGCATAATGCAAACCATTTTACTATCAATGTATTGTCCTATTTCAACAGATTCAGGACTTTCTTCATATGCTGATAACCCAGCCCAGGCCGGAGAGGCGTTGAAGCCCTGCATGAAAGAGGCACTTTCTATAATCCCCTCACGACAACACAAAGAGACTACAGTGTTACTGGGAGCAACAGCGGGTATGAGGTTACTGAAGTGAGTCTGCTATTTCTGTATGATATAATATAGAGTTTCACTGCATAAATGGCAACTAAGGTTAAAGCAGAATCCTGCAGCATCCTGGAAAACAAAGGCATGTGTCGCTGATGTTGAATAAGGATGCTACTCAGTGGTGTACTTGTGGATGGTTACATGTTCTTTCAAGTCTGTCCGTGTTTTGGGTAATGCTAAAGTGTAACTCCATTTTTGTTGTGGGGAATGGTTCAGGCCGACCCGCTGTTGTGTTTTTGTTTTTTGGGGTTTTTTTTTGCGATTGGTAGCTCTATATTAGGGATTATTGGGAGGGCAATAGGTGTGTACTTCCAAGCTGTGATGTCATCCTTGTGCTTCCTGTGCCACCAATTCTACACATGTCTGAATATTATTGGTGGCTGTGCATAATACTTTAGTACCAGCATTTTTTTAATATCAGTTATTCTGTGTGTGAGAGGCAGCAAAAAGGGTGTTCAGGTATCACCAGCAGATGTGTTCCAGGATCACCAGGTTACTGACAGAAGAGAGCAGGATGGACTGGTACCACACATCTTTGTCCGGTTCATAGCACTATATTTTGGGGAAGGGCACAAGTGTTTTTTTTTTTTGGGTTTTTTTGTTTTTTTTTGAACGGGGGTCTCCTGTTGACAGTGGTCAACGAACCTGAGGTGATCGAGCAAAAAGCATCCATCCATATCTAAAACAACAAATTAGGTTAAGTGTTATGACATTCTTAGATGTCCTCTCCTTAAAGTAATGGTGGCTGCAGATGGAAACTGACTGATAAAGGCATAAAAGGCAAAATATGTAGTGCACCCCGGCAGGAGCCCCTAGTTTGGTAATCTCTTTAGAGTTATTCTGCTTTCACTAAATTGAGTGGTGTAATACCTTGACCACTCTGCCGACACCCTTTACACAAACAAACCACACCAGTTTAAAATGACCTTGAGTATAGTGAAGGTAAGTGAGTCAACAAAGACAAGGTTATAGGACTATAATCATGACCTTATAAAAATTTACTACTATGCAATACAGTCATGAAACAGACTTGAATATGGAGATTTTTCACTAAAGGTGACTGGGCACAGTTTCCAACCAGTTTATCACCTGACTTGTAACAATACCTCCAAACAGAATAGCTACAAGAATGTTAAAACTTCAGGGAGCTAAGCTACCTCTGAGACCGAGGGATGGCCCTGCTAAAAAGTTTCCTGTAGGGCTTTACCATATAAAAAATGATCTTTAATAAAATAGTGATACAAGTGCTAATAAAAGAGGAGATTGTCCCCAAACTGTAACTTTTCTTTTTGTTTTTTGCTAGTGTAGTGCTGGTAGATTTGCGATCTACCATCTGATAGGTAAATTTAGTAAATTGCTCGTTAGGGGAAGTTAGATTTGCCTCTGTTCCAGCTTGGCTGACGTTGCATGTGTTTCCATACTGGGCCGGTGAGTGTCGTTGTTACTATTGGCTGGTGTTGGAAAGGCAACGTGTCAAAGCGTATGGATGCTCTTCTGTCCCAGAGACAACTCGGTGGAGGTGGTCCTCCGAGTTGCATTCTGGGAGAGGGTATTTATGGGACAGACGCCATGTTCTAGGGTTTTTTTACAGCCACCTGCTGGCCCTCCTGGCCGACAGGTATGCGTTAGAGTGCTACCTCATGGTCCTCCGTTCCGGAGGCCCGCGTCGCTGCGGCGCATGGGTGGGCCCAGAAGTTTGTCTGGGGCCTACCACAGCAGCCGAGGAATGGTCCTGAGCTGTCTATCCAGAGTGAAGAAGCTGGACAACCGAGGAGATCCCAGGGGAGGACCCGTCATGGAAGGATCACGCAGAGTGCTGGTCTGGAGAGGGGCCTGGTGACTCGGTTGGAGGACGTATTCTAAAGTAACTTTACAGCATAGTGTTGCCGGTTTGGCTTAAAGGTTCAAGCACTGTGACTGACATTCACCACAAAACCAATACATCCTGTGGCAGAGGATCGTACGGGTTCATCCCAAGCAAGTCTGTGGCAGAGACTTTTGTTCGTGCTACGTACTGGCTGCTAGGCAAGTGAGAGAGGCCTATCCAGGCGAGCAAAGAGTGTGTCCCACGAGGGGAGCGCATTCTACTGTAATATTCAACTCTAAAGGACATTTGTCAAGAGTCCTACAGAAAGGTATTTGAGCTTTCCCTGCAGTTTCCCTTCTGCCTCTTTCCTGCTACTTCCTTCGTTAACTGTTCAATAAAGCATTGAAAACGCACTCAAGTGTTGGTGCTTGTATCGTCCAGAGGTAAACTCAATGGAATAGAGGGAAGGAGAGTGAAGGTAACAAGCCCGCTTTAACCAGCAGCTCCGCCGAGAGTTAGTGCTACACTAGCTTAGTTGGGACCCTTCTTTGATGGTACACAAGTGGTGAATTTTGGTTAGGTCCATTAATCCTTCTCAGGGTGGATTTGATTTAAATCAAGTCAACTCAAATTATGATTTAAATCACTAGTAAAAAGGCTTGATTTAAATCACAATTTTTAAAGAGCAACTGTCAACTCTGTCCCGCAGCAGCTCCTTCTCTGACCCGCTGTTGACTCATGACAGTCCCATTAACTTTAATGGGACGGCTGGCGATGCAGCAGTGATACAACAAGGCGAGGGACGTGGCGGCGGCAGGTGAGTGGATGCCCGCTAAGAGGCGCTGCCATGATGGATCTGAAATGACAGGTACTCTTTAACCACTTCAGCCCCAGAAGGATTTACCTCCTTAGGCCCCTTTCACACGAGGCGGGCTCCGTTTCTACGGAGCCCGCCTCGGTCCGCCGGCTCAGCGGGAGATCAGTCCGTTGATCTCCGCTGAGCCGGCGGATGACAGGTCCCTCTCTGCTCACTGAGCGGGGAGGGGCTTGTCAGGCGCCGCTGCCGCCTATGGAGGGATCGGACGAAAACGGACAGCGTGTCCGTTTTCGTCAGATCTCACCCGATCCGATCCGCCAGCGACGGATCTGGACGTAGAGCCCATACGTCTGCTTTTAGCGGATCGGACGGGGTCGGATGTCAGCGGACATGTCTCCGCTGACATCCGACGGTCCATAGGCTAACATGGATCGCCCATTCAGGTCCGCCGTCAAAACTGACAGGCGGATCTGAACGGTCCGATCGTGTGAAAGGGGCCTTAATGACCAGGCCATTTTTTGGGATACAGCACTGCGTTGCTTTAACTGACAACTGCGCAGTCGTGTACGTTATACCCAAACAAAATGTATGTCCTTTTTTCCCCAGAAATAGAGCTTTCTTTTGGTGGTATTTGATCACCTCTGGGGTTTTTATTTTTTTTTTTTAGCTATAAACAAGAAAAGAGCAACAATTTTGAGAAAAAACTAAATTTTTTACTTTCTGCTATAATACACATCCAAAAAAAATGTAAAAAAATCAAATTTCTTTATCAATTTAGGCCAATATGTATTCTGCTACATATTTTTTGTAAAAAAATCCCAATAAGCGTATATTGATTGGTTTGCGCAAAAGTTATAGTGTCTACAAAATGGGGAATAGATTTAGGGACTTTAAATTTTTTTTATTGTTTTTACTGGTAATGGCGGCGATCTGCAATTTTTAGCGGGACTGCGACATTGCGGCGGACAAATTTGACACTCTAAGTGACACTTTTTAGGGGACAATGACGTCAAAACAGTGATCATTGCTAAAAAAAACAAAACGCACTGATCAATGTATAAATGACACTAGCAGGGAAGGGGTTAACACTAGGGGGGCGATCAAGGGGTTAACTGTGTTCCCTGGTTGTGTTCTAACTGTGTGGGGGATAGGCTCACTGGAACAACACAGAGATCTCTGCTCCTGATCACTAGGAACAGCAGATCTTCATGTTGCCCCGTCAGAAATGGGATCCGCCTTGTTTACAGGCAGATCCCCATTCTGTCGCTCTATACCGGAATTGCGGGTAGCCGGCGGACCGACTTACAGGTACGTCGGTTTGTGCAGTCGAGCCTCCCTGCCGCAGTATATATATGCAGAAGGCGGCGGCAAGTGCTTAAATGTAAGGTCTCATTCCTGCTGGTAGTTAAATTCTTTAATATTTGCAAACAAAATGAAGGTTTCCTATTTAGAATAATAAGCTGTCACGTTCGTAAAACATCGATTTCAGAACCAATTTTAGGTCAATAGGTTAATCACACATAGTTGGAGAACTATTCAAATTCTTTTATTTATTTAACCGCTTGCCGACCAGCCGCTGCAGTTGTACTGCGGCAGGTTGACTCGACTGCGCGAATTGCGCGCCCATTCGCTAGCGGGGGGAGCCAACCAACGGGTCCTGCGGAGTCTGTCTGCCAGCCACCCGCGATTGCTCCAGAGAGAGAGAGAGGCAGAACGGGGATCTGCCAGTGTAAACAAACACTGTCAGGGGAGTAGAGTGAGATTGTCTGTTCCTAGTGATTAGGAACAGCGATCTCTCTCCTCCTTCAGTCAACGCAGCCCCCCAGCCCCCATACAGTTAAACACCTCCCAGGGAACACATTTAACAACTTGATCACCACTTGTGTTAACCCCTTCCCTGCGAGTGGTCCCAAAAAAGTCTCAAACATGTCCGCTCTGTCCGCCGCAATGTCGCAGTCCCACTAAAAATTGCAGGTCACCGCCATTACTAGTAAAAAAAAAATAACAAAAATGCCAAAATTCTATCCCATATTTTGTAGACGCGATAACTTTTGCGCAAACCAATCAATATATGCTAATTGGGATTTTTTTACCAAAAATATGTAGCAGAATAAAGATTGGCCTAAACTGAGGAAGAAATTTGTTTTTTTACTTTATTTTTTTGATATTTATTATAGAAAAAAGTAAAAAATGTTTTTTTTTTGTTTTTTTTTAAATTGTCGTTTTTTGTTTTTGTTTATAGCAGAAAAAAATAAAAACCACAGAGGTGACCAAATACCACCAAAAGAAAGCTCTATTGTGGGAAAAAAAGAACATCGATTTAGTTTCGGTCTAACGTCGCACGACTGCGCAATTGTCAGTTAAAGTAAAGTGCATGTTATCTCAGCTTCGAGAGCTTGAATTCATTGAATGTATATACCAAAAATGTAAATATTGCAGAATATACAGCCGCATGTTACATAACTAAGGTCTTTTTCATGTTGAATAAACACAATTATTATTGTATCTTAAATGGAGAACTATCTTTAGGCCCCTTTCACACTGGGGCGGTAGGGGGCGTCGGCGGTAAAACAGCGCTATTATTAGTGCTGTTTTACCGCGGTATTCGGCCGCTAGCGGTGCGGTTTTAACCCCCCGCTGGCGGCCGAAAAAGGGTTAAATCCACTCGTATAGCGCAGCTATAGCCGCGCTGTCCCATTGATTTTAATGGGCAGGAGCGGTTTAGGAGCGGTGAATACACCGCTCCTTCACCGCTCCAAAGATGCGGCTGACAGGAGATTTTTTCTTCTCCTGCCAGCGCACCGCTTCAAACAGCGGAGGCTGTTTTGGGGCGGTTTGCAAGTGGTATTTTTAGCGCAATAACGCCTGCAAACCGCCCCAGTGTGAAAGGGGCCTTAGATAGAATTTTTTAAATCATCAATTTTTATCCACCCTGATCCTTTTAAAGGCGTTTGTAAGGTGATACTTTATAAAATAAATAGAAACACTAAGAGCCCTTTCACACTGTGCCGCCTAGGGCGTCAGCAGCAAAGCGGTGCTATTTTTAGCGCCGCTTTACCGTTGTTTTAGTGGCGCTATTCGGCCCGCTAGCGGGGCAGTTTTAACCCCCCGCTAGCGGCCGAAAAGGGGTTAAATCCACCTGCAAAATGCCGCTGGTATCGCAGAGCTGCCCCATTCATTTCAATACGGA
The DNA here is from genome assembly GCA_037952925.1 of Lithobates clamitans. Taxonomy (NCBI): domain Eukaryota; kingdom Metazoa; phylum Chordata; class Amphibia; order Anura; family Ranidae; genus Lithobates; species Lithobates clamitans. Next base: position 2,796,630 of record JBBGZY010000220.1, read on the forward strand.
GCAGCGGTGGAGGAGCGGTGAGTTCACTGCTCCTTCACCGCACCAAAGAAGCTGCTGGCAGGACTTTTTGTGACGCCCTGCCAGCGCACCACTCCCTCTGGCTTTCACACTGAAGTGAATGGAGCCGCTTTTTTCAGGCGCTATTTTTAGCGCTGTAGCGCCTGAAAAACGCCCGCAGTGTGAAAGGGGTCTTAAGGGTGAATATAGACTGAAACAAGCTCCAACAGGAGGAGAGAGCAGGAAGAATTCTAATTCTATTTGATGTCCTAGACCTAGAACATTTGATATAGCAATATCTGTTTCTGTAATTTGTGTCAAATGGGTTTGACAGCCCTTTCTCACCAATCCTTGTTCACTGGTCTTAATAGCGGAGGGACCTCATTTAGCTTAATAGCACAAACTCTAGATAGACTGACCTGATGTATGAGATATGATAAGGGACAACAGGGTCCGTACATGAGATGTATAGACTGCAAGTGATGGTTGTCAAAATTTGCCTTGTCACGTTGAGAAGTCACAATATCTTGCTTGAATCTTCACTCTAAACCACTGAGGGGTACATGCAGAAAAATAATATCAAACTCCATTCTAGAAATGACCACCGACCACACCTCGCTGCAATAGCAGCTGACAATTCTCTCTGGGAATCTCACTGACCGTTCAAGATGGCCGCCGTCCTTTTTCTGAGGTAATGGTGGCCAAAAAATAAAACTGACAGCTTTGACTGTTAAAGATGACTGCCTTCCTCTCCCTGAGGTAGTGGTGGCTGCAGATGGAAACTGACAGTTTCTATAGTAGGTATAAATCATTTAAATACCTACAAAAGTAACTAAGGAAATGATATATATCTTTAATTTAGGTTTACATGAACCCAATGTTTAATATTTGAAATTTCATGATATTTACCTATATAAACCCTACTGTAAAACAATGAGCTTACTTTATAGATCCTTGTAAACTTACTTTATGTATCTTTATAATATTGTATACTCAATAAACTTCTTTTGACAAGGAAACTGACAGTTTCTCTGAGATGTGGCTGACTTTCAAAAGATGACTGCCATCCTCTTTCTGAGGTAATAGTGGCCACGGGTGTGATGGACAACTCACTGTGGGATTATTACGAATCATTAAAGATGGCTGCCGTCCTCTTTCTGAGGTAATGGTAACTGTGGCTGAAGCTGACTGCTTTGTTTATTAAAGATGGATGCTGAGCTCTTTCTGAGGTAATGGTGACTGCAGGTGAGACTGACTGCTTTGTTTTTTGTTAAAGATGGCTGCTGTCCTCTCCCTGAGGTAATGGTGACCACAACAGGACAGGAAAATCCACCAGTGCTCAGATCCTTGCATCCTTTAGATGTGATAGAGCTTGGCTACAGATACAGAGTGTGTGTGTGTGTGTTTATATATATATATATATATATATATATATATATATATATATATATATATATATATATATATATATATATATATATATATATATATATATATAATATGAAAATCGTGATATAGGTTAATAAAGCTGTACCTTTTGCTAAGATGATGATATCAGTTTGCTGCAGACAGGGGGAAGCATTTCCTCAGTCTGCTCCCAGTGACCAGATTGATTAACTTTATTTAACATGCATGCACTTGACGTGAAAACATACATACTGTATACGTTGCTTAGTCTACTACTTAATCACATTTTATCTTAATTGGAATGCATAACATCAGTAATGGGATAATCAATATTATCACCTTTGTCCCAGTTCCCCTTGCAAATACTGAGCACTTGGGTTGAGATCTCTGTGATGTCATTGGTGATTTGTTGTTAGGATTATTAGTCATATTTGAACCCAGATTAGTTTTTCCACCTTGTAAGCAGATCAATTATCTTAAAAAAAAAAAAATTAAAAAAAAAAACATTTCAGATGTTTTTTTTTTTCATTCTTTAGCTGAGATCACATTATATGAGGCACCCTTTTTATCCACTGAAGCTGAGGGATGCTTATTTATGCTTTTTAAAGTGGATCTCCAATTAAAATACCGGTATATCTCTTAACCAGTTAGACTGAAACATACAAGAAAAAATGATCAGTATTTTTTTTTTTTTTTCATTGTAGGTACCTTCTTCTAGTTAAAAACTCAACGTCGGAGAAAACAAAAAATTCCCCCTTGCAGTGGGGCTTTGCTGATATCAACTGGCATTGCCCATGTTTGCTTCTTGCTGAAAGAAACAGGCAATTTTCTCCTGCCAGTAAATGGCAGTAAAAGGAAAAAGTTGCCAGTAAAAAATATGGCTGTGATATTCGGCTCGGTGCAGAGCAAGCTGAGACCATCCGAGTCCCTGCTACAGTGTAAATGGGCGGCTCTGGTGGAGGCAGTGCCCAAGTGTGTCCTGTGATGTCATGGTGCAAGGAAGCCAAGCAGAGCGGCCAGAGCCTCGTGTGTAGATCTGCAGGACGGGAGCAGGGCAGGTTGGGAACAGGACTGTAAGAGCCCTTTCACACTGGGGCGGTTTGCAGGCGCTATTGCGCTAATAATAGCGCCTGCAAACCGACCCGAAGGTGCCGCTTCTTTCATTCCAGTGTGAAAGCCCCGAGGGCTTTCACACTGGAGCGGTACGCTAGCAGGACGGGAAAAAAAGTCCTGCTAGCAGCATCTTCGGAGCGGTGAAGGAGCGGAGTGTATACCGCTCCTTCACCGCTCCTGCCCATTGAAATCAATGGGACGGCGCAGCTATACCGCCGGTTAAGCGCCTCTGCAGAGGCGCTTTGCGGTGGTATTTAACCCTTTCTCGGCCGCTAGCGGGGGGTAAAACCGCCCCGCTAGCGGCCGCATACCGACGGTAAAACGCCACTAATAATAGCAGCGTTTGACCGCCGACGCCGCCCCTGCCCCAGTGTTAAAGGGCTCTCAGTGCTGTTTAGACTGTAGTGGACTGAAGGGACCAAGAGTCAACTTCATGTGTGTGTGCATTCCTATTCTAATTTCTTGCCCTCCTGAGTCCTGTCCCTGAGCTACTTACTTACTATATCTAAAGTAAAATAAGAAATATGTTTTTTGCCCTAATATCTACCCTAAATCACATTGCCAATTGCATATTGTACTTGTTTGTAGCCTAAATACAAAAATGTGCACTTAAAACTGTAATTTTGTAACTTTTGGAAATGTCAGTAAAAACTTGGCTGTGCCAGGAAATTTTGGGTGTCGTGTCAGTAAATTTCAATCTGGTAGGTTGGCAACACTGGACCTAAAATGTATGTCAAGGCAAAGCTTTTTTTTTTTTTTGATATGCACACAGCAAAACATAACTTAACGCGGGTTAATACTTTCCCAATTCATTCTAAACAAAAAATAATAATAAAATAAAGCACCGCAGGCAGAAATAAAAGACACAAATTGATATAAAAGACAGATAAAAAAGACACAAATTGATATAAAAGACAGATATAAAAGACACAAACTAATGTAGCTCTGCCATTAATACATCATTAAAGTGGGACTAAACTGTATCTGAGAACCACAAACTGAAAATACTATTTTTAATATTTAAAGAAAACTCACCCATACATTCATATCCCCATGTTTTTTTTTTTTTTTTTTTTTTTTTGAGAAATCACTTTGAAACCACTCCCTAGCATTTCTAGCTTCTGCCATCTTGAGTAAGGTTAGATGAATCGTGTAGCATTTTTCTCCCTGAAATCCATCTGCCCTTAGCTCAGGCATGCAGGCAGGAGGATGTGCTTAGCTGACAAAGCCATTTCCCCAGATGAAAGAAAAACAAAATGTCCTGTGATGTATGACATTTTGGCCTAGGCAAGAAACCAGGAAACAACGGAAAAAAAATATTACAAAAAAAAAAATGTTGAAACGATGAAGTTTAATATAACTTCCTATATATTTTCAAATGCTAGCAACATACAGGTTAAATGGTTAATTTTGATAAGCTTAGTTCTGCTTTAAATGTATTTGTTTGGTGCAAGCAATGTTAGTACCTGAATTTGCAATGGTATTAGCCTCTTGCTGTCCCTGTACAGCAGAGCTGGAGTGGGAGAGACAGAAGCAGTGCAAGCAGCCAATCGGTTTATGTGCAAGGAGCATGCTACCAGAAGACGACATTAGAGTGACAAATGAGATCATCACTTTGCTGCTTCTCTTTGCTACCTGGTCCTAGGCTGGGGAGTGATGCAGTAAAAATGGGGGACAAATGTCTGTGCTCAAATCCATATATCTCAGATGGTTATACGCACAGTCTTACTTTTGTAGTAGTACTACTGCATAGGGCAGGTCGGTGACCAGATCTGGTTTATAGCTCTCCTCCAACTGTTGGATTACTTTTAACACAGTTGGCCAGCTGGAACATGTATTGCAATATGTGGACCAAAAATCCCTGTTTTTTATGCAAAAGTGTCCTAGAAATACGTTTAACCACTTAAGGACCGGAAAGTTTTACCCTCTTCCTGACCAGGCCATTTTTTGTGATACGGCACTGCGTTACTTTAACTGACAATTGCACGGTCGTGCGACGCTGTACCCAAAAATTGCTACATGTTTTTGGTAAAAAAAAAAATCCCAATAAGTGTATATTGATTGGTTTTGCGCAAAAGCTATAGCATCTACAAACTGTGGGATATTTTTATAGAATTTTGTATTTTTTTTTTTTTAACTAATAATGGTGGCGATCAGCGAATTCAATTTTTTTTTTTTCAGCTGGACTGCGCAATGGCGCAGTTCCGCTAAAAAATATCAGACACTAACTGACATTTTTTTGGGAACCAGTGACATTATTACAGTGATCAGTGCTAAAAATATACACTGTTACTGTACTAATGACACTGGTAGGGAAGGGGTTAACACCAGGGGCGATCAAAGGGTTAAGTGTGTTTCCTGGGAGTGTTTTCTAACCGTGTGGGGGATGGACTGACTGGGACAAAACAGAGATCCGTGTTCCTGCTTAGCAGGAACACAAGATCTGTATGTCCTCCCCTGTCAGAGCGGTGATCTGCTTTGTTTACATAGGCAGATCCCCGTTCTGCCTCTGTGGGGGATGATCGCGGGTGGTCGGTGGACATCGTGTCCGCCAGACCCGGTGATTGGCTCCCCCTCTGGCCAATTAGCGTGTGCGCACTCCCCCACACGTGTTAGTGCACAAAACGACATACAGGTACTCGATTTGCGCAGCCGTGCCACCTTGCCGCAGTAAATCTGCGGCGGGCAGTCGGCAAGTGGTTAAAGGGTAACTCCACTTTCGTGGGGAATAAAAATAGCAAATAAAGAAGAAAATAATATAGTGTATATGATTGCTGCACAAGTCATATTATAATTAAATGTTATTAAAAATGACCTTTCCTTTTCAATCTGCAGCCACTGTAATTTTCTGTAAAGTGCAATGTAATATGGCTACCTGGAGGTGTTCTGTACACAGAATGTGTACAGAACGCCCTCCAGAAACATAATTTCCTGCATGTGTGATTGGCTCACCGATTTCCCCAGAAGTCTGCACTAACATTCAAGTCAGATGTCAGGCATCCCCTGCAACAAAATTTCATTTTTGGTGTGATACTCCCAATAGGAACACGTCTAAAGGGATGCAGGCCCAGGAGCTTTCCTCATTAGTGCCCTGAAGCTGCTGCAGCTGGTTGATAATTATGAAACCACTCCCATCAGGGATTTTTTCAGAATAACAAAAGGTAGGATTCTACATAGATCACCCAGGGGGGAATGTGTTTTTCTCAACAAAAGTGGAGTTACACTTTAAAGGGTTTATATCGGTGTGTAAAGGGATGTTTCAGAATTTAAGGGATCCTGGATAACCTGGGTTCACAGGAAGTGGGTTGTATGATACTGGCCATCAGACTGAAGACATTTGGTGGCAGAAAAAAAGTAATGCAGTGGAAATCTCTGGATTGAATATGAATATTGCAGCAAAAGTGGATTTTGTCATTAAAAAAAAATCTTTTAAGGAGCTTTTTATATTTATCTTGTTTTTGGCTGAAGTTCTGCTTTAGGTATTGTTGAGTTATTGAGCTCTGTTAAATACAGCAGGGATGTGCGGTGAGGTCAGTGGCTGGTGAGGCACTGGCTAGTATCAGAGCCAGATACACACAGGTTACATATTCACAAGTTGCTTATTAATTTAACCAGCATTAGGACTTGTTTTAGCATATGTAAACAGCAATCAAACCACACATGTGAGGTATCGCCAGGATCGTTAGAACGAGAGCAATAATTCTAGCACTAGACCTCCTCTGTAACTCTAAACATGTAACCTATAAAAAATTTTAAAGCGTCGCCTTTTGGGGTTTTTAAGTACTGAAGTTTGGAGCATTTTTATTGGACAGCTTGGACTAAAGGTGCTTTACCATTGGTCTAAGGCTCCAAGCTGTCCATTGAGCTCAGTGCCTCTGACAAGAAGTCATCCACTCAGTCTGCTGCAAACAGCGTGTGCCAGCTTGTATTTAAACTGGCCGTGATGTATGTAGCTTCTGACAGGCTGCGCATTGAGCCCCGTATCTCCGGAACCATAAGTCCGAGGAGCCACAAATTTTGACCAGTGGTGGGTTAGGACTTTGGCTCACCCCCCCCCCCCCCCAATCCCACCCCCCAACTACTGCCCATACATGGTTGGAATCTCGCCTGGTCCCTGTTGAACCAGCTGAGATTCGAAATGTCTATGGTTGGCAATGGTATCACAATGGTATCCAAACATGTAAATATGGTGTAAAAACACGAGCTGGAAATCATTATAATTGTAGATTTCCTACAAAGATCTAAAACCTGAGCTGGATAAGTTGTTCATGTATGGCCTAAATCTATTTTTGCAGTCTGCAGAATGAGACCAAAACTCATCTCATCCTTGACGCAGTGTCAAAAACTCTCAGGGACTATACAGTGGATTTCCAGGGAGCAAGGATACTAAATGGCATGGAGGAAGGGTCATTTGGCTGGATCACTGTGAACTACCTTCTGGATACCTTCATACAGGTCAGTAGAGAAGTCTTTAACTCCTTCCATCTTTGCTTAGGCCTATGTGTGGCTGTCAAATTAAAGTGACACCGCTTCAATATAGGGCACTTTCACCCCCTTCATGCCCAGGCCAGTTTTCAGCTTTCAGCACTGTCACACTTTGAATGACAATTTCGCGGTCATGCAACCCTGTACCCAAATTTAATGTTTTGTACTTTTTTCCCAAAAAATATAGCTTTCTTTTAGTGGTATTTACTCACCACTGTTTTTTCTATTTTTTGCTAAAAAAAATAAAAAAGACCGAAAATTTTGAAAAACAACAAGTTTTTCTTAGTTTCTGTCAGAAAAATTTTGTAAATAAGTAATTGTTTTCCTTCACTGATGTGTGCTGATGAGGTGGCACTGATAGACTGCACTGATGGGCACTGATTACATAGTTACATAGTTGGAGAGGTTAAAAAAAGACACAAGTCCATCCAGTCCTACGTATGTTGTGGTCGTTAAGGTACCCATCTAATCGTTTTTTGAAATTATCGATGCTCCCCGCTGATACCACTGCTTGTGGAAGAGAATTCCAAATCCTTACCACTCTTACCATAAAGAACCCTCTACGCAGTTTAAGTTTAAACCGCTTCTCTTCTCATTTTAAAATTCCCTTTCACTGAAAAGTTTTATCCCTATTGTGGGGTCACCAGTACAGTATTTGTACATTGATATTATATATCCCCTCTCAAGCGCCTCCTCTCCAGAGAATAAGTTCAATGCTTGTAGTCTTTCCCCATAGCTGAGATCCTCCAGTCAATTAATTAGCTTTGTTGGCCTTCTTTGTACTCTCTCTAGTACCAGCACATCCCTCCTGAGGACTGGTGCCCAGAACTGGACGACATACTCCAGGTGTGGCCGGACCAGAGTCTTGTAGAGTCGGAGAATTATCGTTTTATCTCTGGTGTGAATCCTCTTTTTAATGCATGCCAATATTCTGTTTACTTTGCTTGCAGCAGCTTGGCATTGCATGCCATTGCTGAGCCTATCATCTACTATGATCCCCAGGTCCTTTTCCATCCTAGATTCCCCCAGAGGTTCTCCCTCTAGCGAGTAAATTGCATTCATATTTTTGGCACCCAAATGCATTACTTCACATTTTTTTCAACATTAAACCTCATTTGCCATGTAGTTGCCTACCCCATTAATTTGTTTAGATCTTCTTGCAAGGTTTCCACATCCTGTGGAGAAGTTATTGCCCTGCTTAGCTTAGTATCGTCCGCAAATACTGAGATTGAGTTGTTTATCCCATCCTCCAGATCGTTTATGAATAATTTAAAAAGGATTGGTCCCAGGACAGAACCCTGGGGGACCCCGCTTTCTACACCGGATCATTCCGAGTATTCCCCATTTATCACCACTCTTTGGACTTGCCCCTGTAGCCAGTTTTCAATCCATGTACTCACCCTATGGTCCATGTCGACAGTTCTTAGTTTGTACAGAAATCGTTTATGGGGAACTGTATAGAATGTCTTTGCAAAATCCAGATACACCACATCCACAGTCCTTCCTTTAGCTAGATGGCAGCTCACTTCTTCATAGAAGGTTAATAGATTGGTCTGGCAAGAACAATTCTTCATGAATCCATGCTGATTACTGCTAATGATACTGTTTTCATAGCTGAAATCTTGTATATAGTCCCTTATCAGCCCCTCCAAGAGTTTGCAGTCTTTTGCTAACTGGCCTGTAGTTCCCAGGGATATATCTCTGTCCTTTTTTAAATATTGGTGCCACATTGGCTTTTCTCCAATCAGCTGGTACCATTCCAGTCAGTAAGCTGTTCACAAAAATTAGGAACAATGGTCTGGCTATCACTTCACTGAGTTCCTTAAGGACCCTTGGGTGCAAGCCATCTGGTCCCAGTGACTTATTTATGTTAAGTTTTTCAAGTCTATTTCTAATTCTGGCCTCTGTTAGCCATGAGGGTGCTTCCTGTGACGTGTTAATGAAGATTAACATTACCGTCTTGGTTACTGTATCCCCCCGTTTCCCTTGTGATGACTGAGGAGAAGAATATCTTCAAAACTTTCACCATCTCTCCGTCTTTTGTAATCAGATTCCCTTCAGCCAATATATCCTGGCCTCCCTTTCTTACTATTTATATATTTAAAGAATTTCTTGGGATTTTTTTACTCTGCTCGGTTATATGCTATTTGTGTTCTATCTTAGCCGGCCTGATTGCACCCTTACATTTCTTATTGCATTCTTTGTAAAGTTGGAATGCTGACAATGACCCTCAGCTTAGTATTTTTTGAAGGCCCTTTCCTTTGCTTTTATATTCATTTTTATGTTGGAGTTGAGCCACCCAGGATTTTTATTAGCTCTTTTAAATTTATTTCCGATTGGAATGCACTGACTCTTTGTTCCTAGGACTTCTAGCACAGAGTGCAGTTTAGGGAAGTTGGCTCTTTTGAAATTCAGTGTCTTTGTATTACCCTTGTGCTTCCTATTTCTGTGATTTATACTGAAACGAATTGACCTGTGGTCGCTGTGTCCTAAGTTGCCCCATATTTCCATATCCGCGATCAGGTATGTATTGTTAGTAATCATTAGGTCAAGTAAAGTTTCTTGTTGGTACATTTACCTTCTGACCCATGAAGTTGACACCATGAGGCAGCACTTATGGGTGCTGATGAGGCAGAACTGATGAGGAGGCACTAATATACCACACTTATAAGCACTGATAGGTGGCACTGATGGGCACTGATAGGCGGCACTTATGGGCAATGATAGGCAGCGCGGATGGGCGGCACTGATGGGCGGCACTGATGACCAGCATTGATGAGCAGACACTGATGGGCACTGAAAGGCAGCACTGATTGGTGTTACTGATAGGCATTGATTGGTGTCACTGATGGGCACTGATTGGTATCACTGATGGGCACTGATTGGTGTCACTGATGGGCACTGATTGGTGTCACTGATGGGCACTGATTGGTATCACTGATGGGCACTGATTGATATCACTGATAGGCATTGATTGGTGTCACTGATAGGCACTGCTGGGGCTGCACTGACTATCAGGGCACTGATGATCAGTGCCCTAATTATCTGTACAGTCCCCTCTGATCGGCTCTCCTTGCCTGACACTCTGTCACTGTGAGGCAAGGAGAGCTGATAAACAGCACATCCGGTTTTACATGTAACTGACTGTGATTGGATACAGCCGATCACATTGGTAGAGAGCGGCGTCATCGGCTCTTTACAGAGATCAGGGTCGAGCCACGTCCTAGGAACACAGCGTGACAGCGATGGGCATGCGAGAGCAGCGAGACTGGGGTGACGTCATATGACTTCGCCCCAGAATAAGAGGGGATTACGCCCGCCATCATTATGCTATACGGCTGGCAGGAAGTGGTTAAACAACCTTTTTCTCCAAAAATAATCTAAACACAGCGAAGTAGAACGGTAGGCAAAACTTTTTTTTTAATTTGGATAGAGCAAGGGAGGGTTATAACCCCTGTCAGATTTTTTTTTTTTTGCCATCTGTATCCCATTGAGGAGATTTCCTTTCACTTCCTGTTCCATAGCCAAATAGGAAGTGAGAGGAAATCCCTGGAAATCACCAGAACTAGTGTCTTCATTGGAAGATTTCCCTTCTATTACTTTTCTAGGGACATCCCAAAATTTGGGTGATTTATTTTACTTTCAATGATAATGGTAAACAAGAAAAATAGATAGGGTGAATCTACTTAATGGGAACACAGAAGGCAAAAAAAATTGACAGGTGTTCTAATCCCTCCCTTCTCTATCCAAAACTAAAAAAAAAGTTTTGCCTTTTAATTATACTTTAACGATCCTGTATCTATCCCCCTCATTCTGTTTGTTTGGAATGAGCAATGCACATTAGTGTTGTGGTCATGTGCACCGTATCCCATAGTCTATAGTCCGTCCTCCATCTCATGAGTGAGCAAGAGAGGGTGGCTATGTTCTATATACAATGAGATCATGGAGAATGAATGTAGCCACCCTCTAACAGGAAGTCATTTTACATTAGAAAACCAGTACTTGCAACGAGCTTGTGTAGAACTTGACATCTTCTGGGTGAAAAAGATAATACAACATATTAATATGCAGTGTATCATATAATTCAATAGAAGTAAAACAAAAAACAAAAAAAATCAATATATAATAAAATATAAAAAAAACAAAAATTGTAAAGGGAAATGTTAGCAAATTTTCAATATATACATATTATGGGTTACTAATAAAAAAGTTTGTTTAAAGTAATTTTCTTTGTCTTAACATATTTTAATGAAGGTATTTAAAAAATCTCTATTAATTAATCTTTTTTGTTTTTGTTACTCTTTACTTTTATTGCCCTTTGTTCCTTTGGATCCAGCATTCATACGTAAACAGCTGGATACATCCCCAGCAAGCCCAGCAGTTTGGAGCCATGGACCTTGGAGGAGCCTCTACCCAAATGACTTTTCAACCATCCGGTGACATTGAAGACAATAGCACGAAGATGTTTTTCAGACTCTATGGTTTTGATTACACTATTTACACACACAGCTACCTCTGCTATGGCCAGGACCAGGCAATGAAGAGACTCCTTGTGTACCTCATAGAGGTGAGAAATGCATATATGCCCAATATTCCAAAATCATAGGATGATTATATAATTTATACTTGAGCAACATTATGATGATCTGAGATTCCTCAATTGTCAGTGAAGCTTGAATTTACAGGAAAAGCCAAGAATTGCAGTTAACAGTATATAAACTGAAAAACAAAAATGTAATATATTACAGCTTACCTGCCTTTCAATGTGATGGCTGGATTTGTCTTAATTTTTCAGCCTTTTTTTTTTAATTTTCACTTGGTGATCTCGCTAGTAACTAACTTCCTGTTCTAGAATAACAATGCTCATTTGCTGTACTGTATCTATGGAGGAGCAGCGTTGTCACCCTAGGCTGCTCTGCTAATTTGGACTACAGACGCCTCTCCTTGTCCTCATCTATATTGCATAAATGGGGAGGTGTTCTATAGAGTACCAAAGCTTCATAAGAAAACTGATATCATGGTTTGATATTTGTTTAATGCACAGGAGGTTGATCGGTCACTGCATTTCTGTCAGGATCAACTGGTATTTTTTTGTACTTGCTGATCATACTTAGCCAGAAAAAGAAAACAAATGTAGTAAACACATCTGAGGACTGGTAAACTGATATAGATTACAATTTTGTTGTTGGATTTAGATGTATTTTGAATTTTAATTGGATTTACTGATTATTTTAATGCACAGTTTTCACTCATAGTAACACCTTGCATTTTTTTTGTTAATCACATGCTCATTTTGAGTTGCTGATTCTGTGAAAGGTTTGCATTAAGGCTGGGTTCACACTAAACATGGATGCGGCTCACAGCAGGGGTCCGGTGTGTATCTGTTCTGCGTTTCAGGGACGAAATGGGCCCAAATTTTTGCCTGAAATGGACCAGAAGACGCACAGAACCCCTGTGCAATGCGCTCCGCAGGCTCCCCGGAGATGTGTGAACCGGCTCCATAGAGAGCCGGTCACAATCTGTCATGCGAATTGGATGTGGGGAAATTCACATCCAATTTACACTGGTGTGAACCCAGCCTAAAAGTTGTATTTGTCCTCTATTGTCACATAGTTAATTGATCATGAGCTTGGAAAGGAGACACTATTGGCTGATAATATGATGGATTATGGTTTTATATCAGAAATATTTTAAGAAATTCCTTTGGAGAACCTGTGCCATGATCATGCAAGCCAAAGCCACAGGTTCACATTAATGCCCCACCCCTCGTCAGATGCACATACTCATTTTCCCTTCACTCCCCAACCAATTTATTCAACTGTTGGGAATAAAGAAAGACTCTCTGTAAGTAAATCTGAGGTTATACAAAACTGTGCTTCTTTTTTTCTCTCCCTACGCCATATAATAGTGAATTGCCACATGGTTGAGTGACATGTGCGATGGAACGTCCCACACTCCACTTGAGTGCTTCCGTCAGTATATCGCTTCCCAAGCTCTGGAACTTGAGACCAGTGAATCTGGCTAAGTTACCCCAAGAACCAGGCAGCACCAGTTTTGGAGTACACCAGAAATAGAACTATTTATTAGAACAAGAATACAGTCTTATATAGTCTTGAGGAGGAGGTTCCCCCCTCCTGATCATATTACCCTAACAATACAAACTGTAACCAGAAACATAAATTAACATGAGCTAATTAACTAATCATTTAACCCGCCTAGGTGACTCAGAGGTTTGACCTTTCAGGTCAGCCTTGCCGTCTCCTAGCTCAGAAGACACAATCCATATTATCATAAGTATAAACACAGGACACCTTCTCACAATAGCAGGAGCCCACCAGTGGATGACTATCCCTCTCCTACATTGTACAGAGGCCAATGTGTTCAGCTCTTTCAATTAACATGTATAGTTCAGAATAAAATAAGCCAGGAATAGTCTTTGTATATTTCCTGGGAAATATTGTGGATAAATATTACTGTTCCATTTTCTTGGTCATCCTGTGCCCCTAATAGACACAGGGTGAGACTTAGACATAAGAGGGCATGCAGAGCTGAAACAAAGGTTGACTAACAAACAGTCAGTTGGCAAGAGGCTAACATTCAGTCCCCTCCAAAAGCCTCTGTCCCGGGTGAGTCTATCACAACATGCTCTTCTATACCGGAAGTTACTAGGCATTTCTTTAACTCCCAGCGTCTAAATGAGACTCTGGAGGAATAAAGGGAAAGTGAATAAATGCTGATGGGTGGCGGTGGTGGCCTACCAAATAGGGCATGTACAGCACCCTGTAACAGGTGCTGTCAGGTGGCCACAGCACTCCCAGCAAGTTGCCACCCAGTGCTTACCTGACAGTGGTAGTTCTGAGTGAGGGGAAGCCTCCTTTCCTGCTCTGGTCATATGACAGAGCTGAGGGAAGGACTTCCCTCACACTAAACTTTATGTGGTCCAGTGAATACATTTGGGGGGGGGGGGTTGGTGTTGGCTTTGCACTGACGGGTCTGTGCTTTGGAGGGGTAACTATCCTGGAAGGACTGTATTGGGGAGGAGAGTCTGGGGGGGGGATGGGAGTGACTGTGCTGAGGAGTCTGTACTGGGGAGGTGGGTTTGAACTAAGTACTAAGTAGAGGTGTCTGTAACAGGATATGACTGTCTTGAAGGACTGTACTGGGGGGGGGGGAGTATCTGTACTAAAGGTTGTGGCAGGGTCAATCTATACTGAGAAAGTGCTGGGAAAGTGGGTTGGGAGGAGAATTTAGGGATGTTAGGGGAGATCTTTACGGTGGGGGATATGGACTTTGGGAAGAGGGGTATAAAGACTGTGGCATGTGTGTGCTGTGTACAGGGGAAGCAGGCTCAGGTTTTGTTTAACCATGCCTTTTAAGCCCTTCCTACTGGTAACATAATTTGGCCACACCCACAAATCACCACGTAGCGCACCACTTCATTACTTGGAAATATTTTAGGTGGGCGGGTGTAATTGTGTCCAAAATTATCACCCATGGGTGTTCGATATCTCAGGTACACCACTGAATGTCGGACATAAAACTAAAGAAACCTGTTGCTTTGCCCTGCTTGAATGTAGAATGTTTGCTTTAAAAAGCTGTTTTTACAAGGTAGGGTGATGGTGTCAAACTTTAAATCTAAAATAAAAGCTGAAATAGTGGATTTTTTTTTGTATTCTTCAGAAGACAAGCAGCGGGAATGTCAAGCATCCTTGCTACCCAAAAGGATACAATGCCATCGTCACCCTTTCCTCCATCTACAATAGTCCCTGTGTGTCAGCATCTCCAGGTCACATAGGAGACAACGTTACCGTGGAGGGTACAGGAGATCCTTCTGTGTGTCAGATGGCCATAAAGAACATTTTCAACTTTTCTGGATGTTTATATAAATCATGTTCTTTTAATGGCACCTACCAACCACCTGTACATGGAAAATTCTATGTAAGTAACATTTTTTTTTTTGTATATATGCTTTTAAAGCTAAGACATATTTCAATTTGGTTTTATTGATATATATTTTTTTAGAACAAGTATAAGCTAAAGGAAAATATACAGTTGTAGTGCCCTCTTCTATAGGCTGCTAGGCTGAATTTAGTTTTTGTCTTTTAATATTTTTGTCTGGTCAGGTTTCATAACCGTGTAGCGCTACCCTCTCAGGAACCGCTGAGTATTCTGGGTAGCCTGTTTACTACTGAGCCCTGAGCAGGATGTTGCTCCTGCTGACACCACCATAATACCTTGGCCAGGTGACTCCCTGGCTGTCACACAAAGGATAAACACATACACACTGATAAGGTAAATGTTAAGCAAAAGAAAACAATTGGCTGAGTCTTTCAAATGAAAAAACACCAACAGGCCAAGGCATTATAACACAATACAGAACCACTTTAAGCCACTATCCCATCCTGCAGGACTAAAGATTTAACCCTTTCATGACTAAGTTAAAATCTGTATTTTTTGATAGAAAATTACTTAGAACCCCCAAACATTATATATATATTTTTTTTTTAGCAGAGAATCTAGAGAATAAAATGGAGATTGTTGCAATATTTTATATCACACTGTATTTGTGCAGCAGTGTTTTTTGGAAACTTTTGGAAAAGGGACACTTTCATGAATTTTAAAAAATCCAAACAGTAAAGTTACCCCAATTTTTTTGTATAATGTGAAAGAGGATGTTATGCCGAGTAAATAGATACCAAACATGTCACGCTTTATAATTGCACGCACTCGTGGAATGGCAACAAACTATGGTACCTAAGAATTTCCATAGGAGACACATTAAATTTTTTTTTACGGTTGCCAGGTTAGAGTTACAGAGAAGGTCTAGTGCTAGAATTATTGCTCTCACTCTGACGATCGCGGCGATACCTCACATGTGTGATTTAAACACCGTTTACATATGCGGGCGCGACTTCCGTATGCGTTTTCTTTGCTGCGCGAGCTCGCGGGGACGGGGGCGCTTTAAACATTTTTTTTCTTATTTATTTTTTTTTTTTTTATATTTATAAATTGTGTTTAAAAAAAAAAAATTTTTTTTGATGACTTTTATTGCTGTCACAGTAATAGGTGGTTACAGGTACTCTTTATGGAGGGATCGGGGGTCTAAAAGACCCCCGATCCCTCCTTTGCACTTCAAAGTATTCAGATCACCGAAAACGGCGATTCTGAATACTGTATATTTTTTTAAAACAGGCGCCATTGGCAGCCGAGTAAACGGGAAGTGATGTCATGACGTCGCTTCCGCATTTACAATTAGAAGGCTGGAACGAAGCCACCCACGGCTTCATTCCAGCCCTCCCCCAGCCGCCGGAGGCAGCCGATTGGTCACCGGGCCTCCCGATCGAACAGGAGGCCCGGTAAGGGCGGCGGGAGGGGGGACGTCCCCTCCCGCTCCTCTGGTATAACAGCCGAGCGGTTGTTATACTCGGATAGCCGATCGCCCGACTTAACAGTACCGGGATGATCGGGTATAACCACGGAAAGCCCAGTACGCACATCTGCGTACGCTCGGCGGGAAGGGGTAAAATGTGAGCAACCAAACCGAGAAATGTTCCCCATGTGAGCAAATTAGAAGAGAAAGAACATACTCTGGGCTAGCTTACTTGCGAGTTCTCGGTGAAAAGAGTCAGGCTGGGAATATGGACTCAAGGGACAAAAATATTGTAATACAATATGGTTATACATATATGGTTGTACAAGAACGTTATCTTGTAAAATCTGTGGAATTTTCATGAAGGCCTTGGCCATCCAAAAGCTTATGAGCGTCATATCAAGTATGCAAACAGTGGGGAGCCAGGGCAATACATATGCAGGGGACTTGCCTGTCCTCCTACGAAAGAGCCTGGAAATAGAACTTGCAGGCTTCATTCATTCTGCACATATGTCATTTCCAGGAAATGCACAGTTTTATAAAAGAAAAAAATGAAAAATGTTGTTTCTATTTAACCCCTTTCTAACTCTCAAATCCTCCTCCCTTTCTTCTCTGTTATTCCTGCACCCCAAGCCAATCGCAATTCATCTCAGCTTTGGAGTTGGGGAAACACTTAGGGTTCCAGAGGAGCTTATTCCAGCACTGTTCTTGTGTGCAAAGGTTTATACATAAACTTTGTCATTGGTAATGGGAACTGTAGAAGACTTCTAGAGGACGAAAAAGTAGACCGCCTGCCTTGTGTAATGACACATTTCAACTTGTACTACTGTGAGTTTTTAAAAGCACAATTGTGTTCATTTTTTTATCTCAAAGGCAGGAAGAATACATCTGAAACCTGCATTTGCTCATCAGCAAAAGGCCAAAGCCTGTTGATGTAGGCAAAAACATGCACTAACACTAGAAAATGAAATTTTTTTGTTTAAGGCTACTTTCACACTGGGGCGTTGGGGGCGTCGGCAGGAAAGCACTGCTATTTGTAGCGGCGCTTTACCATCGTTTTTGCGGCCCTTTGTGGCCGCTAGCGAGGTGCTTTTAACCCCCGCTAACGGCTGAAAAAGGGTTAAAAGTGGCAGCAAAGCGCCGCTGCAGCAGCACTTTGCTGGCACGTCGGCGGCGTTACCCATTGATTTCAATGGGCAGGGGCGCTTTAGGAGAGGGGTATACCCCGCTCCTATAGCGGCTCCAAGATGCTCCTTTCAGGACTTTTTTTAGCGTCCTGCCAGCGCACCCCTCCAATGTGAAAGCCCTCATGCTTTCACACTATACCTTTTCTGTAATTTGTTTTCTACTATTTTTGTATTAATATTACTAGGAAAGTCTAACCACACCCTGTTATTTTCTTTAGGCTTTTTCTGCCTTCTATTACACCTTCAATTTCTTGAATCTGACCTATGGGCAGCCCTTGAGTATCGCCAACAGTTCTGTCTGGAATTATTGCACCCGCGAGTGGAAAGAGGTACAGTAAAATTTGATTGAATAGCACATTGGTTCAGAGGCAGAACTGGATTTCCATCACTGGAGCCCATAGGCCTAAGACCAATGAAGTGCAAAGAATGCCCCTCCACTAGGATCACCTGTTTTATTAAAAACATGATAGTTTACGACTCCTTACCTGGCCTAGAATATTCATACAATGTAAAAAAAAAAAAAAAGGTCTATATGAAAAAGCTGTATTTATACAAATTATTTGAGTAGGGGGGGGATACCATTCATATAAACCCCTTTCATATAAACCCCACTGTAAAGGCTAATTGGCCCAATACAATTAACCCTTTAGGTCCTAACCATGTTCTACTGTTGTCTCCAGCTCAGTGCTAGTTTCCCTGGTGAGAACAAGAAGCGACTGTTGGAGTACTGTACCTCAGCAATGTACATACTGACTCTGCTAGTGGACGGGTACAAGTTTACCAGCGAGTCGTGGAATAACATACGTTTTGCAAACCAGGTGCGTATACGTGTACCTACAGATATGCAATTTTATGATTGATTCTATGAATCCTATCTACTGTGTAGTGTGATAAGCTATTATCAGTCACTGGTTGTTTCATCCCATAGTTTTTATGGCAGAACAAGGTCAGCTTAGGGGATCTATATATAGATACTACGCTATGCATGTAAATCAAATGTAAGCATAATCCTATTTCTGTTTGTTGGTGACAATTATTGCCATTGGCCTTGAAGTTGTTGTAAAGACCAAGACTTAATGTACAGGGGACATTTTTACAACCTCTCCTGAACGATTTAACTTGACAGATAGTGACCCACGTTTAAACCGTCCGTTTTGCCGCATTTACATGATGCGTTTAGCAGCGTTTTGCCACGTTTGCGTTTAGAAGCGCTTGAAAAAAAAATTTTTTTTTCAAAATAGCCAAAAATGAAAAACGCCTTTAAACAAAACACAAAATTACCGCATTTAGCCACGTTTAGCTGCGTTTAGAACTATAAACAACCCTGTGTATATGTACTGATAAGATAACATAGAGGAGAGTTCAGGAGCAGTTGAAAAAAATGCCCAACTGCTCCTAAAGGTCCGTTTAGCAGCAGCACTGTACATGAGACCTAAAGGTTTGTTTGTTGTTGTTTTTTTCTTTAACCTTAATGCAATCTCTGCATTAAGGTAAAAATCTTTTGCATGCAGCTTCCCCCCCCCCCCAAATACTTACTTGAGCCTGATCTCAAACCAGCACTGTGCCTGGGAGCAGTGTCTCTCTCCACTCTCCCAACCTCACTGGACTCTATGAGAGCAGCGGATGCCATGGGTTCCTGCTATTGTCAATCAAATCCAGTGATAAGGAAGCGTGGAGGGGCTGAGCTGCACTATGTGTGTCAGTAGATGCACACAGTGCGGCTCAGAATCGAAGCCTGCATGAGCGACACTCAGAAGGTAGGAGGAGCCAGGAATGCCAGTGGGGGACCTCCAGAAGAGTAGGATCAGAGCACAGAGCAAGTAAGTAAAGCATGTTTATTAAAATAATAAGAGGGAAAAAAAAAAACTTAACAATCCCTTTGAGTTTACCTTATCTGGGAGATAGTTCCTTCATGACCCCTAGTGGCAATTATAGTACATTTCAGGGACAACACTGTTACATTGTTGCCTATGGTTGATTACACATGTCCCTCAAACTTGAAGTAAAAAAAAAATGCATTTAATTGAAAAGAAGGCAAAAACTCGTATAGTCGCGTCCAATTTGCTGCAACAGAGAAAACATTATTTCCGGATCTCCTAAGGCAACTAGACAACTCCCTCGATCAACATCCTGCAATGTTTTCCCAACAAATGTTATGCGCAATTTATATTTGTGCATTTAGAAACATGCTCAGCCCTTTTTATAAAACAGTTTACCTAATCTGCTAGGTCTAATTCCTGCACAAAATTATTCCACAATTTCCCAGCTATACCAGTAAAGGGCCCTTTCCATATGCAAAGGTCCTAAACTTTTTATTCCTCCCCTCTAAGAGCAGCACCCTTCTCTACTGAACATCTTTCCATATGGAAAGGTCTAAACTTTTTATTCCTCCCCTCTAAGAGCAGCACCCTTCTCTACTGAACATCTTTCCATATGCAAAGGTCTAAACTTTTTATTCTTCCCCTCTCGGAGCACCCTTATCTACTGAACATCTTTCCATATGCAAAGGTCGAAACTTTTTTTTTCCTCCTGTGTCTATTTAACAATTTTCCACTTAGTTCTCTATAAAAAGAATTTAAGTATTTATAAAAAGGTGATACTTGATGTGATTGTAGCCGTATTAGTGCAATTGTGACAGAGAAAATTGAGTACTGTCCGACGTGATACTTTTTTTTTATTTGCACTAACATACAATTTTTCAGGACAAGCTTTCGGGGTATGTCCCCTTCTTCAAGGTTCAGGACAAGCTTTCTGCTTGGACCTTGAAGAAGGGGACATACCCCAAAAGCTTGTCCTGAAAAATTGTTTGTTAGTGCAAATGAAAAAAGTATCATAAAAAGGTGATCAAATGCCCTATTTCATTGCCTCTTCCCAACATTCTAATATGTTCTCAGAATAAAAGTTACCATTTATGGTCTTTCTTCACAATCAGACTTTGTTACTCCACCCCAACAACCATCAACTAATCCAAGGTTGGGGGTCATTAATTAGGATGTGTGCGTTGTGGAACAAAGTGTCAAAACATGTGTCACTGCGTGCTCCCCAAAACATTGCAACTTACATTGTGGTGTGCTGTATTGCTAAAAGGGTTATGTGCATTTTCTTGGCTGCTGCGGCGTGTTGACAGCCTATTCATCAATGAATGGGCTGCAGAAACACAATGCATGATAATTTGTGCTTTAAAACCTGTATGTTAACACACCAAAACTGAACAGTGTAATTTTAAGCTAAGAGAATGATGGACTGTTTTCCAATTCAGACAAAAACAGATCAGGGCACCATTATGTATACCGTATATACACGAGTATAAGCCGAGTTTTTCAGCACATTTTTTTGTGCTGAAAATGCCCCCCTCGGCTTATACTCGAGTCTCCTTCCTCACTGTGTCCATCTGCAGCCTTATGATCTCCCGGCTGTCCTGTCAAGGTTTCTGCCTGCAGGGTGGTAATGAAGGGTAACGGTCTGGGGGAGGAAGGAAGGAATTAATTCTCTACGATCTTCCGGCGCTGTGATATGTAGTCTAGTCAGCGGCCGTGCAGTGTACCAAAGCCCCACCTCCTCCTCCTCATCCATGATAGGCTGAACACTGACTCCCTGCTGGGAAACAGTGTTCCGTCATGGACAAGGATGAGGAGGAGGCGGGGCTTTGGTACACTGCATGGCCGCCGACTAGAGTACAGCTGTTCATTTTCGGCTATTTTCGGCGGCTCCGTTGTGGTTCGTACCGCGCAAGCGCTGCACCTGCAACACCGGTAGATCGTAGAGAATTAATTCCTTCCTTCCTCCCCCTGGGCCATTACCCTTCATTACCACACTGCAGGCAGAAACCTTGACAGGACAGCCAGGAGATTGTAAGGCTGCAGATGGACACAGGCCAGCCGGGAGATCAGGTACATGAGGCAGGGAGCTTTGGGCACAGTGACAGGCCAGCCGGGAGATCGTAAGGCTGCAGATGGATACAGGCTGCACTGGGAGATCAGGTACTTGAGGCATGCATATGGGCACAGTGAGACTGAGGCATGCATATGGGCACAGTGAGGCTGAGGCATGCATATGGGCACAGTGAGGCTGAGGCATGCAGATGGGCACAGTGAGGCTGCAAATGGGCGTTGTTGACCTTCTTTTCCACTTACAGTAGCTGCTGCATTTCTCTCCCTTGGCTTATACTCTAGTCAATACGTTTTTCCAGTTTATTTGGCAAAAGTAGGTGCCTCGGCTTATATTCGGATCAACTTATACTCAAGTATATACGACATATCAGCTGCTTCTGACATCTGAAGACATCCTGAACTTTAGGAACCGATCAATAATTTTCCCAGCACTGGGGTTGTCCCCATAGGACATAATTGTTCACAGCCCACTGGTATGAACACACATTTTTATGCTATAATTCTTCTACTTGTGTATAGGTAACTTTACAGTAAGTGTTCTGTTACAATATGTATTTGACCTGAAACACCCCAGGTTATGCAAACACGTCTTAATTTGATGTTGTCCACAGGTCAACAATGCTGACGTCGGATGGACTCTGGGTTACATGCTGAACATGACAAATAAGATCCCATCAGAAGGCCCCAGTTTTCTGAAGGCTCACATTAACAACCTCTGGGTGGCTGCCATTTTCTTCATTGTGCTGAGCGTGGCAGCGGGACTGGTGGCTGCTCCGCTACATTGTTACTTCCGGAATGCTTGCTCAGGCCAAGAGGGGTGGAAATGAGGCCACAGTGCGGCCATGATGACGCACAGGATAACCACGACAAAAAAACTGGAAATTATTAATTTATAGTGCCTACCCTAATTGTCCCACTGGTAACTTATTTTTCTTTGTGTATTTTGATCTGTTCCATTAAGACTTTTAACTTTAAAACTCACTGGAGAAATGTCATGGGGCTGGACTGTGATCTAATGCTTATGATGAAAGGTGATCTAAGGCAATCTCCCAGCAGGGGGTACTCGGTGCTTATCTATTTGGGCACCTAATGCCTCACCCATCTTATTTACACACAATAAAAAGAGTAACTCCACTTTTGTTCAGAAAAAACATTCCCCTCTGGGTGATATACTGTATGTACTGTACTTTGCAAGGATTTTATTAACAAACGTTTTGTGAAAATTCCTACGTTCTGTTGTTTTAAAGAGATAGCTGTTTGTCTGTGTCGGTGTACAGAGTGAATCTGTATGGGAGTGGTTTTAATAATCATCAATCAGCTGCTGCCCCTGCAGAGCTCGAATGAGGAAATTGGCAAGGGCTGCATCTCTTTCGACGTGATTTTCCATTGATCTCGCCCAAAAATGACATTTTTGTTGCAGGAGAGGCCAAACATTCCACTTGTATCTTAGTGCAGACTTCTGGGAAAACCAGTAAACCATTCACACAAGCAGGAAAATACATTTCTAGGGAAGTTCTGTAGACCATCTGTGTACAGAATGCCTCCAGGTGACCATACTGCATTGCATTTTACAGAAAATGACAGGGCTGCAGATTCAATAACATTCAATTACAATATGACTTGAGTCACAATTGTACATGAGATATATATATATATATATATATATATATATATATATATATATATATATATATATATATATATATATATATATATATAATTTTTTATTTTTTTCCAATTTTTTTCTCACAAGAGTGGAGTTACCCTTTGAAGCAGACTTTCTATGAAAATGGAAGGGCTGTTTTTTCTTTTTGCCAGCCCTCTGTGACCGTCACAAATGGCTTTAAAAAGTCTTCAGTCAACAAACTCTGTTCCCCAAAACAAAAAATACCTCATCTTAGATTTCCGGTTCTTCTAGTAGATGTGGATGACGTCACCTTGCCTTCCGGCATAATTGGGTGCTCAATCTTGTCTGAATGCACTCCAGCTCAGCTCTGCCAGGAAGCATGGTGACATCACCCACACTTCGGAAACATTTAGAGCCAGGGCTGAGGCAAGTGTTTTTATACGGAGAACCGTTTCTTGGTCAATAGCTTTTTAAAGCCATTTGTGTTGATGTGGCAGGGGTCTGGCAAAAAGCAGACCTTCTGTTTTCCATGGCCAAACTTTAGCCAAAACCTTTTGTTTTCAATAGAATGGAGAAGAATTGGAGCTTTTTTTTTCCTGTCTGTGAGGTTATGGGAAATTTCTCCAATGGGAACAGAGTAGGGAAAAACTTTTTATTGTGTCTGTGCCTCCCTGTCCTGCTGACTGCACACTTATTTCTTGTGCGGGCATCACAGGACAAGAAGTGAAGGAATATCTCCCCAGTGGGGTCAACAGGAGGGAGGAAGGACAGTTCTAGCGACCTGGATGACAGTGAAAACCGGAGTAGGTTTGAATTCTGATCTCTTCCGTTAAAAATATGGACTGGGGATTTAATATTAGAATTTTTTTGTGTGCTATTTTTTATATTTAAGCATGACTCTTCACCACTTGCTACTATCCAAATATGGCACACAAGCTGTGAAAATTTGGGGAGCCTCTGTACCAGTCAAACTCTATGTGAATGCATTTTGATCTGTAATCATGAATACATTCATCAGGAAAACACAGTGCAATGCTTTGACCGGTTTGAAGAAAAAGTGTCAGCAGGGCTGATTGAAAGTATACTGCAGAATGTACTCTGTTGGTTCAGAGCTAAATAAACTGACTACTCAATGTGTGTGAACCTGTTTTATTGTTACTAGGGGTATTGTAGGGAATAAAGGCTTTACAACAAATCTTTTACACCAAAGTGATTGGATTTAGGGTGATGGGGTTCTCCATGTGGATATACAGTTGTGTTAAAAATATTTTCATACACGCAAATGCATTGCGAACACTGCGCAGTCTATTCCAAATCAAAAGTTGAAGAAAAATGTTTCAAATTTGTTGTTACTTTACAGAAAGTGAAGGAATATTAGGCTTTTCCAAAAAAATAGCAGTGTCTGCATTTTTCTTTACAAACTCAAACTTTTACTGTATTAACTGAAAAATGCTTGAAGATTTAGCTTTCCTGTGAATCACTGAACTAATATTTAGTTGTATAACTGCTGTTTCTGAGAACTGCTTCACATCTGTGTTGCATGGAGTCAACCAACTTCTGGCACCTGTGAACGGGTATTCCAGCCCAGGACAATTGCACTACATTCCACAATTCCTCCGCATTTCTTGGTTTTACCTCAGAAACTGCATTTTCTGAAGTCACCCCACAAGTTTTCTATTGAATTAAGTAAGGTCCAGGGATTGGGCCGGCCACTCCATAATGTTAATCTTGTTGGTCTGAACCAAGATGCTGCTCACTTACTGGTGTGTTTGGGGTCATTGTCTTGTTGAAACACCCATTTTAATGGCATTTCTTCTTTGGCATAAGGCAACATGACCTCTTTTGACATCTCAGTATTTTGATGTATTCAAACTGATCCACGATCCCTGGTATGCGATAAATAGGCCCAATACCATAGTATGAGAAACATCTCCATATCTTGATGCTTGCGTCACCATGCTTCACAGTGTACTGTTGCTTGAATTCAGTGTTTGGAGGTTGTCTGACAAACTGTCTGCAGCCCCTAGACCCAAAAAGAACAATCTTGCTTTCATTAGTCCACAAAATGTTGCACCATTTCTCTATAGGCCAGCCAATCTATTCTTTGTAAACTTTGCAGCACATGTCGTTTTTTTTTAACAATGGGACTTTACAGGGGCTTCTTGCCAATCGTTTGGCTTTACATAGGTGTCTTCTAATTGTTACAGTACTTGCAGGTAACTTTAGAGCTTCTTTCATCACCCTGGAGCCAGGGCTGGACTGGGACAAAAATGTGGCCCTGGACTTCATCCAGACCGGCCCAGAGCACAACACATCAGGGTACGGTACATCAGGGCACAGCACATCAGGCCACATCAGGGTACAGGGCACAAGGCACATCAGGGTACAAGGCACATCAGAGTACAGCACACCAGTGCACAGCACATCAGGGTACAGCACACCAGTGCACAGCACATCAGGGTACAGCACACCAGTGCACATCAGGGCACAGGGCACAGCACATCAGGGTACAGAGCCCAGCACATCAGCGTATAGGGCACATCAGGGCACAACACATCAGGGTACAGAGCCCAGCACATCAGCATATAGGGCACATCAGGGCACAACACATCAGGGTACAGAGCCCAGCACATCAGCATATAGGGCACATCAGGGCACAACACATCGGGGTACAGAGCCCAGCACATCAGCGTACAGGGTACAGCACATCAGGGCACAGGTCACAGTACATCAGGGCACAGCACATCAGGGTACAGAGCCCAGCACATCAGCATATAGGGCA
Organism: Lithobates clamitans; assembly: GCA_037952925.1. Lineage (NCBI taxonomy): Eukaryota > Metazoa > Chordata > Amphibia > Anura > Ranidae > Lithobates > Lithobates clamitans. Next base: position 2,822,488 of record JBBGZY010000220.1, read on the forward strand.
CATCAGGGCACAACACATCGGGGTACAGAGCCCAGCACATCAGCGTACAGGGTACAGCACATCAGGGCACAGGTCACAGTACATCAGGGCACAGCACATCAGCATATAGGGCACATCAGGGCACAACACATCAGGGTACAGAGCCCAGCACATCAGCGTACAGGGCACAGCACATCAGGGTACAGCACATCAGGACACAGCACATCAGGGCACAGGTCACAGTACATCAGGGCACAGCACATCAGGGTACAGAGCCCAGCACATCAGTTTACAGGGCACAGCACATAAGGGCACGTCAGGGTACAGTACATCAGGGAACATCACATCAGGGTATAGCACATCAGGGTACAGGACATCCGGGCACATGACATTGAGGCACAGGACATCAGGGCAGAGCACATCGGGGGAAACATCAGGGCACGGGGCACTGGGCCACAAGGCACATTAGGTCATGGGGCACATCAGGGCATAGGAGATCGGGGCACAGCACATCAGGGCATGGGGCACATCAGGGCACATAGCACATCAGGGCACGGGGCACATCAGGGCACATTATAGCACATCAGGGCACATGGCACATTATGGGGCACATCAGGGCATGGGGCACATCAGGGCACATTATGGCACATCAGGGCACATGGCACATTATATGGCACATTATGGGGTACATCGGGGCACATAGCACATCAGGGCATATAGCACATCAGGGCACGGGGCACATCAGGGCACATTATGGCACATCAGGGCACATTATAGGGCACATCGGGGCACATAGCACATCAGGGCACGGGGCACATCAGGGCACATTATGGCACATCAGGGCACATGGGACATTATGGGGCACATCAGGGCACATTATGGGGCACATAGCACATCAGGGCATGGGCCACGTCAGGGCACATAGCACATCAGGGCACAGAACATCGGGCCACAAGGCACATCAGGTCACGGGGCACATCAGGGCATAGGACATCGGGGCACAGCACATCAGGGCATGGGGCAGATCAGGGCACATAGCACATCAGGGCACATTATGGCACATCAGGGCACATAGCACATCAGGGCACATTATGGCACATCAGGGCACATGGCACATTATGGGGCACATCAGGGCACATAGCACATCAGGGTACATTATGGCACATCAGGGCACATAGCACATCAGGGAACGGGGCACATCAGGGCACATTATGGCACATCAGGGCACATTATGGCACATTATGGGGCACATCAGGGCACATTATGGAGCACATAGCACATCAGGGCACATAGCACATCAGGGTACATTATGGCACATCAGGGCACATAGCACATCAGGGCACGGGGCACATCAGGGCACATTATGGTACATCAGGGCACATTATGGCAAATCAGGGCACATGGCACATTATGGGGCACATCGGGGCACATAGCACATCAGGGCATGGGGCACGTCAGGGCACATAGCACATCAGGGCACATTATGGCACATGGCACATTATGGGGCACATCAGGGCACATAGCACATCAGGGCACATAGCACATCGCACATGGCACATCAGGGCACGGGGCACATCAGGCAACATGGCACATTAGGGCACATAGCACATAAGGACAGGGGGCACATGATAGGGCACATTATAGGGCACATCATCAGGGCACATGATGGGGGAAAACAGGATCTTACTAGCCAGTATGCAGAGTAGCGCAGGAAGCCTGTGTAGTAAGTTCTCTCTCTCATGTCATGCAGCGCTGCTCGCTCCCCGACGGCCCCTCCTCTCTTCTCGTCTATCCCAGATGATCTTACAAGCCAATGGGGATAGATGAGAAGAGAGGAGGGGGCGCCGGGGAGCGAGCAGCGCTGCATGACATGAGAGAGAGAACTTACTACACACGCTTCCTGCGCTACTCTGCATACTGGTTAATCTCGATCTACCCGTCAGGCGACAGCTGTCGGCGGTTGACGGGTATATCACCACACACCTCAGATGCGGCTGAAACTGGCCACACTGAGCCATCGGCCCACCGGGAATCTCCAGGTAGTCCCGATGGCCAGTCCATCCCTGCCTGGAGCTGATCATTGTTTTTACCATTTTGGCTATTCTCCGATCCATTCAAATAGTAGTTTTCCAGTTTCTTTCATGTCTTTCTGGTTTTGGTTGCCATTTTAAAGCATTTGAGATCATTTTAGCTGAGCAGCCTATGAGTTTTGGTACTTCTTTATATATTTTCCCCTCTCTAATCAACTTTTTAATCAAAGTATGCTGTTCTTCTGAACAATATCTGGAACGACTCAGATTTTCATCGAGAAATGCACTATACCCAGCATGTACAACATTTGCTGCCTTCGTCCTAAAGGCCTGGTTCACACCTATGCATTTTTTAGTGCATTTTCAGTTTTCAGAAACACACTACAGTCCATTTAACATGTTTTCCTATGGATGTAGTTCACATCTGTGCATTTTATGGAAAGGGCCAGGGACTTTTTTCTGGTTTTTGGTTCCATAGACTACAATGAATAAAAAACATGTATTGAAAGATGCAAAATGCACCTGCAACCTGCATACGTGTAAATCAGGCCTAAATAGGGGCCGCCTGTTTTTTCACAGACTGAATGACCTCACTAATTGAACTGCACACTGCTATTATTTTGAACACTCCCCTTTCCATTAATGATTCAATTACACAGAATCAGCAGGATGCATGTCATGACTGTTGGGTCTGTTGGTTTTCCATTACTCTACTACACCTACTAGTAAATTATTTGTCACATAGAACTATAATTTATACCAAAACAGTGATTGGTCTGGTTAGTGATGTCGGACTGCTATTATTTTGAACACAACTGTAAAAGTTGGGGTATATCCTGACAATTGTGTGAACTGAAAGCCACTAGGAAGTGTGGTGAAAAGCCTAAAGCATTAGAAGTCTGATTGAATGTGACTTAGTTATTCCAATGACTTGGATAAACAAAAACTCTGGAATTGGGTCCAGTATCCAATTCGCAATGGTGTGAACCCAGCCTCAGACATATGATTTTATACCATCCATTTTCCACGATTAGGGCTGGATTTGCATTAAAAAATTTTTTTTAAATAAATTCCTTATTTAGCGTTCAAGTAATCCCACAATATAATATATGACAGCTCCATATGAGCAAGTAAAGCTGGGCATTACAGAACACAACTAATAATACAGAGCATATACAAACCAAAAGAGCAGGCTATGCAGCCCGTATAAATATCGCTAAATGTGACCAGGAGCTGGGAACATTCATCAATACGAGTCAAATTCGGAGACCATATTTATAGTTTACATTTATGTAATAGTGCATTAGGCATTTACAGGTATTGTGCTTTGGTGAATTAATAAATATATATATTTTATGTACAGCGGAGGAAAAAAATGGTAAAAGCAGAAACAAAAATAAATATAATGTTAGGAATTAAATGCAAGCAACAGTTAAGTAGTTCAGTTGTAAAGTGGGTGAAATAAACTCCATCTATTTTGTTGTTCCCATGAACTAAAAAACTGACATGTTTTCAGATGTGCTGACCGATTCATTTCAAATTGTGCTTCCAAATGTCTTGATTAATGATGTCATGGTATCACTGCTTACATCACTCATATTGGCACTTTCACAGCAAAGAGGCATGAGGCTGTGTGGACCCTGGTTAGGGCCCTGAACATCTAGGACAGGCCTTTTGTACACCAAAATTCATAGCCTGTTCATGAAAGTTGTTTGACAGTTTGAATGTTGCATTTGCATTGGATATTTCAATTCACATCACAGGTATCAATGCAGATGTCTTTTTGAAATCCTGAATTACAGGGGATTAGCTGAATTCTTGGTCCGCTTGACGTTTCTCAGAATCAATAGGAAAATATAAGGGCATCATGATGTACAATATTTTGTGATTGTAAACTCAGAACTGTGCCAACTCTTCCTATTGGCTGATTAGAAAGTTCAGATGCAACATAAACTTTCCTTTTTTTAGGTCTCACTCAAGTCTTGTAGCAAAACACTTGGGGAAAATACCGATTCTTCCATTGCAGTGACCTTCCAGCCACTCCTCATTCACTGTCAGGTGATAAAAGAACATTATTAAGATTAGACTAGGGTTTCAGTGACTTATAGTACATATAAGAGAAATGATATTCATGTAAATAATATCAATGTGTTTAATTTTTTAAAACCTTGTTCCTATACAGTATATAGGTTGAACGTATATTGCTTATTACATATGTAGGCCCTGCTTCCTGCAGAATAGGGCTGCACAAAAATTATACAATTCTGATCCAACTATTTTACTGCAAGACCACCAGACAAGACCTATCTGTCTAAAAACAATAGGCCTTCTGCTGTATCAATGTACAACACCCATAATTATCCTGGAAGTCAAAGACCATGTGATCTAGGATGCCTAGGCTTGAGAGCACATGAGGGAGTTTGAAATTTTTTTATTTGTTATTTTTTTTATTCATGGTAACAAACATGCATTTCTTCACTCTAAAAATGTGATTTGGTAATGTTGGTAGGTGCCTACCTGATTCACTAATGTTGGTAGGTGCCTATCTGTAAATTTTAAAGACAGATTTGAGGAGCTAGAAAGCTCAAACAATTGTATTTTAGCTGTCATTTCATGGTAGAAATTGAAAGCTGGTATGTAACAAATTATTATGCTGAGCAGTACAGCTGGCCACTGCGAACTTGCTCTAAACTCACTCCCTTAGAACATTTAGCATGCATTTTGCACAAGTTAGCCATGTATGATAATATCACTGGTCATAATAGGGATTGTTGGGTTGATTTACTAAAGGCAAAAAGGATGTTCACTTTGCAGGGATATTTTCACTTTGCTTATAGCAAATGTGATGATAATTTATCTTAAAAAGCTAACTCGATCGTGTGCAAGAAATTTTTTTTAAAATACATATTTGAGTTTCAGCTCATTCACCAAGCTAAAAGAAAGTTTCCCTTTTTGCTTTTAGTAAAGCAACTCCTATGCCTTTAGTGACATATGGTAGAACACAAATGCAGGCTGGCAGGTTAGGGAAGCATTCTAGTCACTGTCCTGCACAGACCAGAAGGACAATGTCATGGATGTCAGGGATGTCAGGGGAAGACTGGGCTGGGGGGTAAGGGTTATTTGCCCCTGGTCCAGTACAAATATAATATGTTGGGCTGGTGCCTCTGGGTGGAGATACTTCACCAATCTGACCTTGAGTGATGGCTGCTGGCATAATATAGCTACCTGCCCCCAATTCAGACCTGTAACTACAGCATTTGGTAGAGGAAAGTCTTCCAACACAAATGTCCTTTTTGGCTTTGAGATACCATGCAAATGCTGAGTGGCAAAGGAAGCTGATGTTGGAAGATGTCAAAAGGTGTCTCATCAAGCCATGTTCTGTAGAAACATCCACCTTTCACTATGTCCATCAATCAATGTGACATCATGGCACACTTTGAAGTGATTTGTAAATGTTTGTAATTTTTTTAAATAACAAATATGGTTTACTTAACTTTTTTGTGGTTTTCTACAAAGTAGCCCCAATCTTTCTCTTCTTGGGTCCCCTGCTGCCGCTCATGGCTTCTCTCCCTGCTAAGTGCCCCATAGCAAGCCGCCTGCTATAGGGGCACTCTTGCAGGCTTGCTCCTGAGCCGCGCTCTGTGTGTCAATTAATACACAGTGCGGCTTAGCCCCGCCCTCCTGACTGTAATTGACGGCAGCTCCTGGCTCCTGCCACTGCCTCTAAACCAGTGAGGTGAGAGAGAGCAGTGATTCTTCTCTCGTGTACAGAGCTGGATCGATATCGGCCTCAGGAAAGTATGTTTTTTTTTACCTTAATGCATGGATGCATGAATTAAAAAACCACCTTTAGAACCACTTTAAATCCGTCTCTATTATAAAAGGGCTAGTTGGTTCTATTTGCCGCCTAGGCCAAAGTTTCTCAGTCTTTTCCTGGATGTTGTACAGTAGCAACATTGGGAAATATCCATCAACACCACTTGGCTTAATTAATGAGCAAAGATGTAATTGTATTACCTTCTGAGAGAATGTCAATGATGTGGCCTTGGTTAAAGGTCAGATCTTCTGGTCCTTCTGGAGAATATTGGTAGATGGCTTTCATGTGATATAGGATAGGTCTACCCACACAGTTATATGCGTCCTGCAGATATACATTAAAAGATATTAAAGTGCTCACCTAACATATTCGCCAAATACAACATATTAGCCAAAAGTGGCCAACAATTAAGCAACAAAAAGTATCTTCATCTCTCTTCTAATATTGTAACTTATTGCTGAATAACCATACAGTGATGCCATTTTTTAGAAAAAAAAAACAGCCAGCGGAGTGCAAAGATTTCCAACCATGGTGTTGGGGAATGCCCTTTTCTGTTTCAGCCAGATAATTCTCCCTGTACACAAAGTTAGATCCATACAGAGTTGGTTTGTAGATATGGCAGTGGAAGGAAAATATTGACCCCAACCCATATGATGCCCAACATCTAATGTAACCAACAAAGATTAATACATGTGTAGCCCCCTGTTCGTAAAAATGGGGCTATAATGTAAATTTAGTTTTTGGATGAGCTGTAACCAGCTCAGATTGATTGTACATAGTTTACTTGGTTCTGTCCTGAATTTGACTGTGTTGTGCATGTCCCACTGTTGCCAGTGGGTGTCACTGGTACCACAGGACAGTGTGAGAATAACAACTAAGTTGAGCTGTTGTGAATATTCTTTTTCCAGAAACAGCCCAGTAGGAGGTTCCTGCCGCTGTGCATTCTGGGAAGGGGTATTTATTGGACAGATGCCATGTGCTTTATTCAGTCCTCACCTCGTGGCCCTCCAGGCCTGAGGCTACGCTGCTGCAAGCTGTGCAAGTAGGCCCAAAGGCCTGTCTGGGGTCTACTAGTCCGGAGGTGGTCTTTAGGCTGTCTTACCTGTTTGGAAGAAGCCTAGCCAAGCTGAGGAGATCCAGGGGAGGACCCTTGCTGGAGAGAGCCAGGATGAAGGCTGGTCTCTCAGAAGGGCCTGGTGACTAACATGGAGGACACACCTACATCTAATCTACCCTCACAGTACTGCCAGGTCGGCTTAAAGGTTCTGATACTGTGATGCTGTTCTACAATCCAATCAAGGTAATACATTCCTGGCTGCTAAGTTTGTGAGAGAGACTTATCCAGGTATCTGTTGACTGCTAAGTCTGTGAGAGAGGCTTATCCAGACATCTTACTGGTTGCTAGGTCTGCGTGAGAGAGGCCTACCCACATATTCAAGATCTGCTATAAGAAATCTGTGTTTCTGTCCTTTAATTTAAGGAGTCTGTAAGTGATCTGCTACAAAAAGATATCTGCAACCTCCCCTCAACCTCTTTACTAACTACTTCTTTTAAGTTCTTCATTAAAGCATTGAAAACTACCTAAAGTGACTGGCGCCCACATTTGTTCTAACTTCCCATTATAGCCATGGACTCAGCCCTGGGGTGAATGTAAGTCCGCTCCCTGAATCTGGAGGTACCCTCTTTGCTCCCAGTATACCCAGGGGGGTGCTACACATGTTTTTTTGTTTAGTTACCTTACAGCACAGTATGAGCTTCTTCTGATTGGCTTGTTCCCACATTCTCTTGAGGTCGGCATCTCCTTTCACTGGAGTGACTTGCTTCTCCTCAGAATCCCTGTAACTAATTAATGAACCATACAATCAACACAATGCTGACAACTGGGGAAGCTTCATGTCTACATTGTCCCAATATTCCATTTAGCCATACTTATTAGTGTCTTAGTGAAGACTTCTCTCAGACAGTGCCTGTTGCCCCATAGCAGACAATCAAAATGTATGAATTAGTTACCGTATATACTCGAGTATAAATCGAGTTTTTCAGCACATTTTTTTGTGCTGAAAGTGCCCCCCTCGGCTTATACTCGAGTCAAGCATTTTTCTGGTGCAAAGAATGACATTTTCTGAACTGACTTTGGGGAATTTGGGGAACTTTGAGAAATCCCAAATTTGGTGTGCAAACCCAGTGGAACTAGCACTATAACATATCCAAAGCTGGGGTTTCTAGCAACAAGTGGCCACGAGATATTGGGCCCCAAAGTCAGTTCGGAAAATGTCATTCTCTGCTGCAGAAAAGTGCTTGACGTTTTCCGAAAACTGAATCTGGGGCCCCGTATCTTGGGGCCACTTGGTGCTAGGAACCCCACATTTGGTGTGCAAACCCAGTGCAGCTAGCAATACAACATATGCAAAGCTGGGGTTCCTAGCACCAAGTGGCCTCGAGATATGGGGCCCCAAATTCAGTTCGGAAAATGTCATTCTCTGCTGCAGAAAAGTGCTTGACATTTTCCGAACCAACTTTGGGGCCCTGTATCTCAGGGCCACTTGGTGCTAGTTACCCCAGCTTTGAATATGTTGTAGTGCTAGTTCCACTAAGTTTGCACACCAAATTTGGGGTTCCTAGCACCAAGTGGCCCCCGAGATACTGTGTCCATCCGACACAGACTTGTCATTTGCCTGCTCAATGGGGATCAGTGGAGCTATTCCCCGCCGAGCAAGCAGAATCCGCTACACAAAGGCGCCAGTGTGAAAGGGACCTAAGAGTTTTTTGAGGAGTTTAGTGCAGGGCATTAGGAGGGGACAGCCCATACACATGTTGTTGCTGCTATTTAGTAGCAAGTACAACTCGCTGGGACTGGCCCGGGCTCCAAAACCAATAAGTTGTTAACTTACTGTATAGTAAAAGTAGAGGGCTTTTTTTTTCTGGCGGAACGGTGTTCTGGGAGGGAGAAGCACTTTCTGTATACTATTGCTTTAGCAGGGTGGCCACGGAGTGAGGCGATGTAGCTCACTTGGTTTCCGGCTGCAGCCTGAGAGAGGCAAAGAGTCGTGATATCATCTGCACTCCACCTTTCCCTGCAGACCAGATGCTGGTTTGGGCACAAGTCGCAGCTCAGTCTGTGGAAGAGCTGCTCTGCATGTAGCCTACCTGACTTCCTGCTCACTGTGGACTGGAGACAAGTTGTTAGACATCACAATTTTTGTAAATTGGTTGACAATGTTGCTGGATGTGGGCCTTTGCTGTGACTTTCTCTTTGTTGGATTGGGCTGTCTCTTTGCAGGATGGGGACGGCCAGTGGGCAGACCCTGGGAAATGGTGGTCAGGCCTTGAGGGCCCAGGCTTAAAGCTGTGTAAGGAGCCCCAAAATTTCTGATGGCTGCCCTGGTTTAGGGTTTTTAGGGTTCAAATAGTGTACAGTCAACTGTTAGGGTAATTTTAGAGGGTAAAAACCCCTGTAAACAGAGCATCCAGGGGAAATTGCATCTAATGGCGCTACTGACATATAGGCTTACTGAACTGTGTGCAACATTTCACAGGAACCAGTCAGAAAGCAGTTCATAATAGTTGGTCCACAGAAACCTGAAAAATTGAATGCTGAATGGCTGCCATTATTACCTTTACAAAACTAATCTTTTCCCAGTTATATTTATGCCAACAAGTCATAGAACAAGAAAAATGCAGCATACAAAGGACAAGATGGTGAAACTGGAAGCTATGGGAAATTGGCAACCATTATATTTGTACCTCAGCTGGATGTTAATTTGCTCTCCATGTTGCTTAAGCTTTTGTCTGAGATGATGCTGTAGCTCAGTATAAGTGATGTCCTTTCTCACTGACAGGTTTACAGTGAACTCAGTGTGTACTTGTAATGTTATTAGGCTGTCTTCTTCAGCTACGGGCTCTTTTGTGCACATCTGGTCTTGCTTGGCCTGGAGAAAGAAAGGAATTGGTCATAACTGTGCAAGTGAAGTGAGTGCACAGTCTTGGTGGGTTTCACAATAGTCAGAGGAGGCTTAAAAAACAAACATGCCCCAAGACATTCCTGTAATTACAAGGAGAGAACTTGTAATAAATGTCCCACCGGGTCTCAGGATCACCCAGGCTACAGATGAGTGGATTTGAAAGTGCTTAAACCTCAAGGCTCATAGACCAAGAGGTTAAAGGAGACAGCCAAAGCTTTTATTGCTGTACTTCTCCTGTGAATTACAGGAGTGCAGTCCGTTCTGCACTACTGTGACCGATTTTCAGCAGAGGGCTGGAACCCGCTGTCAGCTGACATCACAGAGCCGGTCCAGGCTTCTGAAAGATTGCAACCATATGGTCAAGATCCAGCTCAGGCTCTCAGCGAGCCGAGAGCCTGACCTGGCCGCTCCCACCCCTCCACAGTCCATCGCTCCAGTGAGTGCTGGTGAGGCAGAGAAGACAATGGTAACTGACAGTCACCAGCTCTCTGCTCAGGGAGCTCTGAGAACCGAGTGATCAGCGGTGTTTGATTCCTCGGCTCTCAGCCTTAGAGTCGGCGAGGGGCAGATGCAGCATCGAACCTAGGTAAGTATGATTCTTAAATAAAAAATATTACTATGCTTCTCTTTTGAGCTTGGAATAATATCGAAGGAGCCAAATCCTTGTGTAGGCCTACCAGATCCAGCTGTAATGATGTCATTAGGAGTATGTGTACAACTAGAGGGTACAGCATGGTGCTGTTTTAAGCAAAGGTTAGGGTACATTTAAGTTTAGAGAAGCTTGTGGTAGAGTATGGAAGAGGGCAGCATAGTTATGTCTGGTGTTATGGCCATTACATGGAAAGGGGTCCCTGTATGTCAAAAGTGGAAGAAGGGGAAAGGAAGGAGAAAGAGGGAGAAGAGAAGAGAAGAGAAGAGAAGAAGAAAAAAAGAGGGGGGGAGAGGAGTAGGCAGGGGGCCATCTTTTGCTCCCTCCTATGGTTTATAAGGAGTTTGTCCAATCCCTATTTGGGCGACAAACACAGTGAAGATAACTTTTGAAGAAAGTGAGGTTTTGGGGTCTGTGCTCTCATTTCAGCTCACAGGAATTGACAAGGGCACTGCATCAATATTTTTTGTACTAGCTGAAAGTGTTCCTAGTCTGAAAAATAAGAAAACTAATGCAGCCACCACATCTAAGGACTGGTAAGCTGCAATATATTAAATTTTTGTTCTTGGATTAGTTATCCTTTAAAGTGACACTAAACAATATCCTAATTCTCCAAAAATAATACATGCACATCTACTACTTAATGGCCATGTTATTTATTTTTCATGGAACTGTATCCTAATGTGTTTTTCTGCCTCCTTGTAACATAATCTGTGTGTTTTTGAGCTTCTCCTTTCCACCTTCACTTCAGTTCATTACGTGTGCACTCCTAGTCCTTAGTCCCTAGTCCATGTTGGGTGTGAATAAGGAAAGGTGGCTATGTTCCCACATACAGTGAGACCATGGAGAACAAATGTAGCCACCCTCCTAGAGGAAGTTAGATCACAGCAGCAAAAATTAAATGAATCTGGAGGAGGCAGAGACCAATAGAAGGTACTTTTTTGCATTAAGAAAATACTTTTTTCTTTTATTTAATCCAGAGTTTAGTGTCACTTTAAACTGTTAGCTATTGGCTTTCTGGGTCACATCCCACCCCAAGTCCTTACCCTACTTAGAGGTCAGCAGCTTACTTTCCATTGTGCTTCTATAAAAAAATGTAATTAAATGCTGATGTGATCAAGAGAATCTTGACTGGAGATTATTGTTAAATGTGGAAGCTCAACACTCGTATACTTACCACTGTGACCTCCTGCTTGGTCTGTGGTACGCTCTGCAAATTGACAACCATCTCCACCTTTTGAAGAGGCATTTGTTGACCAGCTTTCTCCTTCACTGTCTCCTGTATAAAAGAGGATGTCAGATTTACAAAATGATAATGTCTTAAAGGGTTAATTTAATTTCACCGGCCCAGTATAGACAGATACATTTGATAATTGCTCCACTATGTTGTTCTCTCTAGAGCAGCCTTTCTCAACTAGGGTTCTTTCAGGGGTTGCTATGGGTTCCTTGAGCTGTGGTAATTGCCCTTCTTTTTGACGGTGCCTGCATAGTTCCAGGATGAACACCATTTGGCAGAGCCAGTGGCATGTCACCAATGATCTTTTTGGCTGTCTGCAAGCTAAAGTGGCATTATTTACACGGACCACCAATATAAGGGGCATTTATCCCAAAGAGCCCCCAATAGGCTGGTTTTAGCAGGGGCTCCCTGAGGCCTAAAAAATATTTTAAGGGTTCGTCCGGATTAAAAAGTTTATGAGTGGTTGCTCTAGAGCAGGGGTCTCCAAACTAAGGACCTCCAGTTGTTCAGGAACTACAATTCCCATCATGCTTAGTCATGTCTGTGAATGTCAGAGTTCTACAATGCCTCATGGGACGTGTTGTTCCGCAACAGCTGGAGGGCTGTAGTTTGGAGATCCCTGCTCTAGAGGAAACATCTGACAATGGTTCCTCTCTTTTCACCTTATTAAGAAAGACATATACAGTATTGTACATACAGCCACTACTTTGTAAAAATGTCAGTAACAACTATTCATTTTATAAATTTAAAAAAAAAAAAAATATATATATATATATATATATATATATATATATATATATATTGTAACGAGCCCCTTGCTCGCTCGGTTCCACTCTCCCGACACTCCTCTGCAGCTATAGAATCAGACTGCAGATCGCAACATCTGATTGCTCCGGGACTAGAACTACAGCTCTGTGCCGTTCCAGTCCAGTTGTGATAGCTCAGAACAAACACCAGGCAGGCTGTATGTAAGTTCAAACAGGAATCTATCTTTATTGACAGGAAGTCTTATTTATACAATAAAAGAGGAGGTGCAGGCCTCCTGCTCATATTACTCTAACAATACAGCTGTAACCTAATTAACCTAATTAACATGAGCTAATTAACTAATCCCTTTAGACAGCCTAGATGACTCAGACATGACCTTTAGGCCAGACTGTCTTGTAGTTGAGAAAATCCAATCAACATTATCACAATCAACATAGACTCTTCTTCACACAATAGCAGAGTTAATTAACACAAACAACAATGGGGATCTAATGACTCTTAGATCCCATACTATAGACTTATTTATAATACACATTTTAGCAGACAACAGACAGACAGGTGCTGGCATTTACATCAGCATCTCCTAACAGTATCTGTCCCAGCATTATGAATCAGCCACTATTCCAATATGGCAAACCAGGGTCCCCAGAGTCTGTGTGTCCTGAGGGACCAGGACCCGAATCAACAGTAATACCACCTCAAGGGTCCCCAGGCATACAGCTCACAAAGAGCACCGTTCCCCAAAATGCAAGGGCCCCTGATCGATCGGCAAGAGGCTAGCATACAATCCCCTCCAAAAGTCTCTCTCCCGGCTAGGTCTGTCACATTTCTCCCCTTTTGGCAGGAGACTAACACAGGAGGAGACCCCAGACGGGTAGACTCTGAAGTTAGTCAGTAGTTCCAGTCCTCTAATGCCTGTACCCACACAGTACCCCAAATTGTTCCAAACAAAGCATTACTCACCCAGCCAACCTCTGCCTCTCTCAGAGAACATATCTTCTGCTGGGGAGAGGCCTGGACTGGCCCTTCTCCCTGGAGTCCTTTCTGCCGCTGGAGAGAAGACAGGGTGTCTGTGCTCACTCCGTCATGCTGTTGGGGATCTGGGCCGACTGCCCAGCATCCCTGGGGTATACAGGTGGAGACTGAAGTCCCATCCACCTTCACAGGACATCCATCCTCTGTTAGTTGAGGGCAGAGTCCAGCAGTACTCGGCCCTGTTGCCAGCCCTTCTGCTGGAAACCCCACACCATCTGCTCCGGCTAACTGTTGGGGAGGGACGACAAACACCTCCTCTCCCTTCTCCCCCTGTATCCTGATCTGCTGCTGGGAAGTGACCACCTCCTTCTCACCCTGAGCCTCCGGAACTGCCGCAGGTGTGGGGCAGAGATCTTGGACCCTCTGTCCGGTTGCCAGCGCTTTAGCTGGGAAAGTTCCTTGTAACTTCACAGATACTTCTGTTGGTGCTGGGCAGAGCATAGTAAAGTTTGGCCCTAATAACAGCTCCTCTTCTGCTGGAGGCTCACCAGGTTGTTCTTCCTCAGCAGAAAAGTCTATCAAATCCCCTGTCTCTGCAACTGGTGTCTGGGGATAAAGGTTCACCATCTCCTCTCTGTGGAACACAGAAGATGCTATCAGTGCTGGGCAGAGCACAGTAAAGTTTGGCCCTAATAACAGCTCTTCTTCTGCTGGAGGCTCACCAGGTTGTTCTTCCTCAGCAGAAAAGTCTATAAAATCCCCTGTCTCTGCAACTGGTGTCTGGGGATAAAGGTTCACCATCTCCTCTCCGTGGAACCCAGAAGATGCTATCAGTGCTGGGAAGAGGTTAGCAGAGCTCTGCCCTGTTGTCAGCACTTCAGGTTTGGGGACGGAAATCTTTAGATTTTCCACTGCCGATTCTCTGGCATTCTGCTGGACAGGCATATTCCTCCATCCAAGATCATCCAATGCAGAAACAGGTTCATCAAGGTCAGTCAGCACTTGCTGCATCCGCCATAAGACCACCGCCTCCATAGCTGCGGGGCCAGGTTGGCAAAGCACACTGTTACTCTGCCACATTGTCAACTCTTCAGCCAGGATTTCAGAGTTGTCAACTGGTATTTCATGATAGTCCCAGGCAAAGGGAGCACCACCTTGCTGCTGAGCAGAGTCTAACAGCTGTTTGTAGGCGATCTCCAACTCCCATTCCTGAACGGCCAGAAACTCCAAATCTTCCAGTGCCCAGTGCACTTCTGAGACATTCAGTCTTCGCTCTCTGTGCTCCATTATTTCCTCCAAACGCCACTCCCGATCACTTCCAAAGTCAGGGTCCCTGGACAGCCTCCAGTATAACAATCCCAGGCCATCGTAGTCAAAGCCTTCCGTGGGGCTGTCATCCGCTGTCCATGGGCACACTTGGGCTACATACCACTGGAGGGCTCTGTAGCTCTTGTCCAACCGCATTTCTGCCCGGATCAGCCTGCTTAACTCGACTGTCCACTCCTGGTTCGGCTGTTCCCCCAAAAACAGCATTCCCACTTCATACTGCGACCAGTACCTCACATGGATGGAGGGGAGAACTTTTCCCTGGTGTCGCTGCTCACGGACTAGAGCTTCCTTCCAGAGTTCACAGCGGATAGAATCAAACCATCCTAGCAGGACTTGCTCTGATACTGGTCCTCTGTGCTGTATCTCCTTCTCTTGCAACCTCCTTCTGAATTCCTCATCCATGGTGGCTGGTATCTCTCCTCTCCTGCTATCCTGCTACCTTGGATCCAGGTGATGGTTTGGATGTGTTCACGGCAAGGAAGCACGATCCCACCATTCCCTCCACGGCTCTCAAGTAAGTCTTTCAGCGTGGCTCTCCTGCAGGCTGGTTTGGAGTGTCCCAGTAACTGGAGAGCAAATCCCATGGCTGCCAACCAATGTAACGAGCCCCTTGCTCGCTCAGTTCCACTCTCCCGACACTCCTCTGCAGCTATAGAATCAGACTGCAGATTGCAACATCTGATTGCTCCCGGACTAGAACTACAGCTCTGTGCCATTCTAGTCCAGTTGTGATAGCTCAGAACAAACACCAGGCAGGCTGTATGTAAGTTCAAACAGGAATCTATCTTTATTGACAGCAAGTCTTATTTATACAATAACAGAGGAGGTGTAGGCCTCCTGCTCATATTACTCTAACAATACAGCTGTAACCTAATTAACCTAATTAACCTAATTAACATGAGCTAATTAACTAATCCCTTTAGACAGCCTAGATGACCCAGACATGACCTTTAGGCCAGACTGGCCGTCTTGTAGTTCAGAAAATCCAATCAACATTATCACAATCAACATAGACTCTTCTTCACACAATAGCAGAGTTAATTAACACATTAACAATGGGGATCTAATGACTCTTAGATCCCAAACTATAGACTTATTTACAATACACATTTTAGCAGACAACAGACAGACAGGTGCTGGCATTTACATCAGCATCTCCTAACAGTATCTGTCCCAGCATTATGAATCAGCCACTATTCCAATATGGCAAACCAGGGTCCCCAGAGTCTGTGTGTCCTGGGGGACCAGGACCCGAATCCACAGTAATACCACCTCAAGGGTCCCCAGGCATACAGCTCACAAAGAGCACCGTTCCCCCAAATGCAAGGGCCCCCGATCGATCGGCAAGAGGCTAGCATACAGTCCCCTCCAAAAGTCTCTCTCCTGGCTAGGTCTGTCACATATATATATATATATATATACATACAATTTCAAATGCTTCAAAAGAATATGACACATTTAGCACTGCTGCACAATTTAATAGCTGACTGCAATCTAAATTATGTTATTAGTTAGTATTTCAGGCTAGGCAGTGACAATGGTGATGAATCAGTAAATTACAATTTGCCTTGTCTACATGGCCAGCTCCCACAGTGAAGCCTTTTTCCTTTAGCACTTAAACACCCATAAGATGGTCATTAAAAGACAAATGTTGTAGTGGGAACCCCCAAAACTTCCAGGTTGCGAGGAACAAACTCATTAACTATGACAAGGTGATTTGGTTGCTGGAGCATCCAAAGCATATAAAAAAACAAGGGCCGAATTAGCCCACCAGACTCCACCAACAGCTAAAGTATCACTTTTGGTAGGTTGAGATTCTCATCCCCTAATAGGATAAAGTTGTTTTTACAGAGGTTCTTGTAAAGAGCTTTAAAATGTTTTCAATAGTTCTTCTCTAGAAAGAAATGTATCTTTTCAGCTTACTGACCTTTCATTTATTGATTATTGGTACTTATATAGTGCTGTCAATTCATGCAGCTCTTTACATATATATTGTACATTCACATCAGTCCCTGCCCTCAAGGAGCTTACAATCGAAGGTTCCTTACACCCCTTTCACACTGGGGCGCTTTGCAGGTGCTACAGCGCTAAAAATAGTGCCTGCAAAGCGCACTGAAACAGCCGCTGCTGTCTCTCCAATGTGAAAGCCCTGAGGGCTTTCGCACTGGAGCGGTGAGCTGGCAGGATGCTAAAAAATGTCCTGTAGCAGCATCTTTAGAGCGGTGAAGGAGCTGCTCCTAAACCACTCCTGTCCATAGCGCTTTGCGGTGGTTTTAACCCTTTTGCGGCTGGGTTTTAACCCTTTCCTGGCCACTAGTGGGGGGTAAAAGTGCACCGCTAGCGGGCGAATAGCTCAGTGAAATTGATGGTAAAGCGCCGCTAAAAATAGCGGCACTTTACCGCTGATGCACCCACCGCCCCAGTGTGAAAGGGGCCTAACTCACATTCATACATACACATACTAGGGTCAATTTAGACAGGAGACAATTAACCTACCAGCATGTCTTTGGATTATGGGACT
This sequence comes from Lithobates clamitans, assembly GCA_037952925.1. NCBI lineage: Eukaryota > Metazoa > Chordata > Amphibia > Anura > Ranidae > Lithobates > Lithobates clamitans. The sequence goes on from JBBGZY010000220.1 coordinate 2,839,755, forward strand.
AAACCGGAGTACCCGGAGGAAACCTACGCAGGCACAGGGAGAACAGGCAAACTCCAGGCAGGTAGTGTTGTGGTTTATGTTCGAACCAACAACTTTAGAGCTGCTAGGCAGAAGCGTTAACCACTTAGCCACTGTGCTGCTATATATATACACGCACAGTATCTCACAAAAATGAGTAACCCCTCACATTTTTGTAAATATTTTATTATATCTTTTCATGTGACAACACTGAAGAAATTACACTTTGCTACAATGTAAAGTAGTGAATGTGCAGCTTGTATAATAGTGTAAATTTGCTGCCCCCATAACTCAGCACACAGCCATTAATATCTAAACCACTGGCAACAAAAGTGAGTGCACCCCTAAGTGAAAATGTCCAAATTGGGCCCAATTAGCCATCTTCCCTCCCAGGTGTCATGTGACTCATTAGTGTTACAAGGTCTCAGGTGGGAATGGGGAGCAGGTGTGTTAAATTTGGTGTTATTGCTCTCACTCTCTCATACTGGTCGCTGGACGTTCAACATGGCACCTCATGACAAAAAACTCTCTGAGGATCTGAAAAAAAGAATTGTTGCTCTACATAAAAATTGCCTAGGCTATAAGAAGATTGCCAAGACCCTGAAACTGAGCTTCAGCACGGTGGCCAAGACCACGGTGGCGGTTTAACAGGACAGGTTCCACTCAGAGCAGGCCTTGCCATGCTCGATTAAAGAAGCAGGTGCTCAGCGTCATATCCAGAGGTTGTCTTTGGGAAATAGATGTATGAGTGCTGCCAGCATTGCTGCAGAGGTTGAAGGGGTGGGGGGGTCAGCCTGTCAGTGCTCAGACCAAACGCCGCACACGGCATCAAATTGGTGTTGTCACATGAAAAGATATAATTAAATATTTACGAAAATGTGAGGGGTGTACTCACTTTTGTGAGATACTGTATATATATATACCGTATATACTCGAGTATAAGTTGAATTTTTCAGCACATTTTTTTATGCTGAAAGTGCCCCCCTCTACTTATACTCGAGTCAAGCACTTTTCTGCATCAAAAAATTTCATTTTCCGAACCGACTTTGGGGCCCCGTATCTCAGGGCCACTTGATGCTAGGAACCCCAAATTTGGTGTGCAAGCCCAGTGGTACCATAACATATCCAAAGTTGAAGTTCCTAGCACTAAGTAGCCCCGAGATACGGGGCCCCAAAATCGGTTCGGAAAATGTCATTCTCTGCTGCAGAAAAGTGCTTGACATTTTCTGAACCGATTTTGGGGCCCCATATCTCAGGGCCACTTAGTGCTAGGAACCCCAAATTTGGTGTGCAAACCCACTGGAACTGGTACCATAACATATCCAAAGCTGGGGTTCCTAGCACTAAGTGGCCCTGAGATACGGGGCCCCAAAACCGGTTCGGAAAATGTCATTCTCTGCTGCAGAAAAGTGCTTGACATTTTCTGAACTGATTTTTGGGGCTCTGTATCTCGGGGCCACTTGGTGCTAGAAACCCCAGCTTTGGAAATTTTATGTTGCTAGTTCCACTGGGTTTTCACACCAAATTTGGGGTTCTTATCACTAAGTGGCCCCGAGATACGGAGCCCCAAATTTGGTCAACTGTGTCAATCTGCAGCAATGTCATTTCGGGACCCTTTGGGTTCAGAGACTACAAATTTTTGCTGCAGCTAGGGGGCATCTAGGAACACTTAACTACCGCGTTTTAAGTTCAGGGGACCTATGGCTGCAAATGGGCACAGTGAGGCATGCAAATGGGCACAGTGATGCTGCAAATGGGCATTGTTGACCCTCTTTTCCACTTACAGTAGCTGTGCATTTCTCAGCCTCGTCTTATACTCGGGTCAATAAGTTTTTCCCATTTTTTTTGTAGTAAATTAGGGCCTCGACGTATACTCGGAACCACTTATACTCGAGTATATACGGTATATATATATATATATATATATATATATATATAATTATAATAAGATACAGTACCAGCTCCTTGCAATACTTTAGTACCTCTTTTTGTTCTGGTAGGTCACGGGCAGGTCTCTTTGGTACATCCAGATCTAGTGATAGATTACCTGGAGAAAACAGATATAGTTTAAGTCAGGGGGTAGCCATAACGCAGCAGAAAAATAAATTACAAGTTTTACAGCTTACCCGTTGGCTTGACATTGGGCCTAGTTGGGGGCATCTTTGTGGGTGGCAGAGGGATTCCATTATTCACTTTCTATCAAAATAAGAAAAATTCTGATGTGAAATCAATTGGTGAATCGTTAATACAATATGGCAAACTCTACAAATGTACATAAGTTAACAACTGTAACTTTACCAAAATCATTTTATCCACCGCTGTCTGATTCCAGAGAATACCCCATGTGTAGAGATTGGGTCTGCTTCTTGAAGTCTAAGCTCTCTCTGCTTAATGTTTCACCAGTTAGATCCAACCATACAAGTCATGTTTGAATTTAACTGGTTGCTGTGATGTGAATAACATCTTTGAACTGATACTTTGGTACATCAAGCTTCATGCATGGGACAACAAGGGGCCTGCAGAAAGTGTGTTTTGGAACACCTTTCCTAATATACAACAAGATACGTAAAAAGTGTTCCTAGGTCACCAAACTTTATTTTTTATCCTAACAAACCTTTGTTCTGCAAGTATAAGGGATTTGGCTATTCCAGTGCACTAGCTGAAAGTAGTGCTACGTTGTGAGGCCCTCTTACTACAATCATATGATTAGTTTTAGTGTTGTAAAAAGAACCATTTGATTCTTATGACTAGAGTCTAGATTCTTAAATGCTATCTTGAAACATATTGTTTAGTGTTAATGTCAGTTTTGGATAGAGGGGGAAGGCTTAGAAACCCTTACAGGTTATTTTTTGGATGTATATATGTACCAATAGAGAAATTTCCTTTTACTTCCTGTCGCAGAGATGCAACAGGAAGGTAAGTTGGCCATACATTGCATTCTGAATGTAAAAAAATTGATTGTTTACAGCACTAATGAATGAATCTCTTGCTGTGCCCACTAAGACCCCTTTCACACTGAAGGTGCTTTTCAGGTGTTTTAGCGCTAAAAATAGTGCCTGAAAACTGACTCTCAAGCCTCCCCAGTGTGAAAGCCTGAGTGTTTTCACACTGGGGCAGAGCGCTTGCAGGACCGAAAAAAATAAAATCCTACACCGCTACTAAACCATCCCCACCATTGAAATCAATGGGCAGCGCTGCCGAAGCGCCTGCAAAGCGCATTGGCAGCGGAGCTTTGTGGGCGGTTTTAACCCTCTCCTCGGGCCACTAGCGGGGTTAAAAGCACCCTACTAGTGGCCTAAAAGCGCCGCTATAACAGAGGTAAAGCGGCTCTGAAACTAGCGGCACTTTACTGCTAATGCGGCCGCGTTGGCAGTGTGAAAGGGGTCTAAGCGAATTTCCTCAGGAACTGGCCAAAATTTGAAAAGTGTATGGCCAGCTTTAGAGGAAATCTCTAAAGCTGGCCATACACTTTTCAAGACTGTTGTCCCTGGAACAGGTGTCCCCATTGGGAGATTTTTTTTCTACCTTATAGGGCCAACTCTAACATTTTGAATTTCCACTCACTTTCTTTCTAGATGACAATGGTCATCATCCGTACACATAGGGGGTAGATCTCTCCAATGGGGACAACAATAAAAAAAATTGTCATAGGGTTTAACCCTTCCTTGCTCTATCCAATACGTAAAAAAGGTATTGCCTAGCAATGCACCTTAACCGTTTTTTGTTATTGAAAAACATACCTTTATTAAATCCTATTTTCTTAATATTTGCCTGGAGTCTAGTCTATAAGTTGCATTCATATTTTAATTAAGTTTGTCTTTGTTTTTTTGTTTTCACTGTGTTTTAATTGCACAATTTTAGGCGTTGCAAACTTTGTTTTTAAAATTTCTATACAAACAAAATTTGACTGGGTCCTTCACTAAGACCTGGTTCACATCCTGAGAAGGATCTTGGGCGTTCTTTTATTCCCTGTTTTTCAAGCTCTGTCTTCCATCTGTAGGAGGTATTTATATATAGCGTGGGTCCATACAGACTCACTGATGACATTTGCCTTGATATCTAAATTATATGTTTTTGAATATAGACAATACAGTCCCCCTGCAAAAAGACTACGACTTATTTGGTCGAAACGTGTTGGGGCATTTTTTAGGGCAGGATCAATACGTTCATTCTGTGTACCTGCCTATATTATTGTCGCTATGGCCAATGGGCCAAACTGAGGATGTTTGTAACCAGAGGTCATATTTTAAGAAATCTTTGTGTGATTTAAATATTTGTACAATAAATACTTTTTTATAATGATATTGATATATTATTTTCGCTGCTAAAAAAAACCTTGGGATTTTCCAATTTTTCTTGCTACACTATTAGGGTGTACAGCATCCATAATTCTCTATGTGTTCTTTCAATATTTCGATTATAAAATGCTTTTAACCCATATGTCTGTGATTGTTCATGTGTATCAGCTGTTTCTTTGACATGGGTTGTTTTGGGTGCGGCTCGATAAGGGTATACCCTATAAACTACCGATGCTGAAGTCATACCAATGTTGTGAGCAAGCACGGTATATCCGTGTGAAACATTAACATTGGTCCTGTGTTGTCTATCTGGCATGCAACAATAAAGATTTCTTTCATGCTAACATCTCGTTCCAGTGTGTGGCCACTTTCTTCTTTCTACATACTTCAGCAAACGGTGGTGAGCCGGGGCCAGCACCTGGAGAGACATTGCACCTCGATGGCCTGAGCGGTGTATGGTTTGTGTTTTGTACTCAAATTTTGTTTGGGTGGACTTATCTTTTAATACACTTGTGCAATCAAGCATTCTTGATCTATGTTAGAACTGTGCATGTCAAATAAAACTGTAAATTAATTACCGTCATATCAGCTTTAGGAGCATTTATTGGTTCCAGAAAATTGGTGGGAATGAGGATTTTCTGTAAGAGACAACAAAAAATGATGACGATATATATATATATACGCACGCATATACACAGCTGGAAACTGGTGAATGCCTTGTCTATATCCCTGACCTCTCACAATATGCAGCAACAAGCTGAATCTTCTCTTACTGAAAAACCCTCCACTCCAGCTTCAATCAATTACCTGACCAGGATAAGACGATGACATAAGCCTGCTGCGGCCACCAAGAGGCATTTCCTCAGTCACCCCCCCCCCCAGTGATCACTCACTGTAAATGTGCAGCAACTAACAAGGTGAGACTGCAGGAGGAGGCAGATCTGTACCAGACATTTATAAACACAGCCAAAAACTGCACAGGCACCAGAATTTATATGCTTCATTCATCTCTGAATCATCTCAGTCCAGGAAGTTCATGTGGACTTTGGATGATGCCTAAATAAAGATGGTTCTGTCTGTTTAGAAAAAAAAGATTAAAGCACTCTCAGGGGAAGTACTGTGATCTCAGAGAGAGATAAAACTCCTAAGGGTTACACTTACTCAGTACTTAGCATGCATGCAAACAACATGAAAAAATAAATCTAATTCTGGGTCCATACTGGTCTTGTGTCAACACAAAGTCCCATTATATTTTTTCTTTACTTACTTGACCGTCGTGGATGGCAGTAGCCCAGTCCCCATCTTTATTCAGGATGTATACAATGCTGTTGCCTTTCACAGTCACCTCCCCGGAATTTTCTGGGTAATAATGAACTAAAACACGATGATATCCAGCCTCACGGCCTCTGTTGGGGTTACAGAATGTTAATTCATTCGGCATTTTAGAAGTTTGCTGAGTCCCTAAGCCAGTGTTTCTCAACTCCAGTCCTCAAGGCGCCTCAACAGGTCATGTTTTCAGGATTTCCCTCAGATGAAACGGCTGTGGTAATTACTAAGGCAGTAAAACCGATCAAATCACCTGTGCAAAATAATGGACAGCCTGAAAACATGACCTGTTGGGGCGCCTTGAGGACTGGAGTTGAGAAACACTGCCCTAAGAACAGTAATAGGAAAGCCACACTTATTAACTACTTAAGGACCACGCCTCTTTTTGACACTTGTTGTTTACAAGTTAAAATCATTTTTTTTTTTGCTAGAAACATACTTGGAACCCCCAAACATTATATATCTTTTTTTCAGACACCCTAGAGAATAAAATGGTGGTCCTGGCAATACTATATGTCACACCGTATTTGCGCAGCGGTCTTACAAACGCAATTTTTTTGGAAAAATTACAGTTTTTTTACTTAAAAAATAAGGCAACAGTAAAGTTAGCCTAATTTTTTTAATATTGTGAAAGATAATGTTACGCCAAGTAAATTGATACCCAACATGTCACGCTTCAAAATTGCGCCCGCTCGTGGAATGGAGACAAACTTTGACCCTTAAAAATCTCTATAGGCGACGTTTAAAAATGTCTACAGGTTACATGTTTAGAGTTAGAGAGGAGGTCCAGTGCTAAAATTATTGCTCTCACTCTAACGATCACAGTGATACCTCACATGTGTAGTTTGAACACAGTTTTTATGCGGGCGCCACTTACGTATGCTATCGCTTCTGCCTGCGAGCTCGGCGGGACAGGGCGCTTTAAACTTTTTTTTTTCTTATTAATCTTACTTTTTATTTTTTTATTTTTACACTGTACTTTTAAAAAATAAATTTGGGTCACTTTTATTCCTATTACAAGGAATGTAAACATCCCTTGTAATAGAAAAAAAAGCATGACAGGACCTCTTAAATGTGAGATCTGGGGTCAAAAAGACCACAGATCTAACATTTACACTAAAATGCAATAAAAAAAAAAAAAAAAAAACCAATTAAATGTCATGATTTTTTTTTTTTTTTGCAAACAAAAATAAAATTTCCCCTCTAAGACTATTGGGCGGAAGTGACAATTGACGTCGCTTGTGCCATTCCCTCACTCGGCTACATGCCTGTCAGGGGGAAGGACGCGATTGTCTCCGCTGACCGATGACCAATAACGTGGCGAAAGGGGGCAGCCTCTCCCGCCCCCCGATATAAGTGATCTTGCAGCGTATCCGCCGCTGAGACCACTTATATCTGAAAGAGTGCCGCTTGCCGTTGTTGAAAATACTGGGGTTATGGCAGCTACAAAGATGGCGATTTGCGCTAAGTGGCTAAATACAGAATTGGGTCATTTGATCACAGATATTCTATCAGACCTTGGTTTTTAATATATTTTTTAAAAATATTTGGTTTTTCATATTTTTAATCGCATGCAAACAAAAATGTGGACCAGTTCTTCACTCCAACATATACAGAACAGTATTTGTCTATTAGATATAACATTTTTTGCTTTCATGTACAAACATCAGCAAAGGGATTTTATAGGTTCAAACTCCAAGGAAATCGCAAAACACATTCAAATATTGATAAAAAGTGTTTATTGACAACTATTTTTAAAAATAAATTTACATTTATATAGCTGGTTATATACCATGCCTAGTGTGTAATACAAATTATACACAGGTATAGAATACCTCTGATTACTACATTCCACTACACATGATTAAAATAAATATCAATACAGTATTACAGCATCAAGCATTAAAGTCCATTCAGGCAAGATCAAGACTTGACACCAGCGGGGGCCCATCCATATAAGGTGCTGGGGCGCCGCCCCCCTAATCCATGCGCCCGGGCCCCTAATTTACATGCTGGGCGCTGGGCGCCGGACGCATGGATTCCAATGCACCCGGCCCTAATTTACATACTGGGCGCTGGGCGCCAGACGCATGGATTCCAATGGGATTATTTTTTTTTTTTTTTAGAAGCACGTGATTAGAGTCTGAGGCTCTAATTGGCTTCAAAAAAGGGTGGACTCGGGGAGCAGAGCACTACACCCTGAGCCCACCCAGTTGTGTGACAGTGGAGAATCAATATTTGCTATTGTCTTCCTGATTCTCCTCCCAGCTCAGGAAGCGGGTCCAGAGACCCAAATGGCCAAGAGGAGAAGTGATCCTATTGGCCACCGAGGAGGAGACGCAGGGGAAGCCATGCCGCCGTGCAGCCGAGGAAGGAGAAGACACAGGGTGAAGCCTCCCCCCAGAGGAAGCCCATGACCTAGATGGGGGTAAGTGCAGGGACTAGCCAACTGACCGGGGGAGATTGCAGGAGACCCAACCGACCGCCAGGGGTAGGGTCGTACGTATTGCAGCCCCTCCGAAAAAAATATATACCACCAGCTGCCACTGCTTGACACGTTTCACAACTAGCTTCATTGGGAGTCCAGAGGTACTGTTGAATAATATGTAATTCAAAAAAATATTTAACATTACCTCTGGACTCCTAAAGAAGATAGTTGCTAAACACATCGTGTCTTGATCTTGCTCAAATGGAATATTAATGATTGCTGCTGTTATACTGTATTGATATTTGTTTAAATTATGTGTATTGAAATGTATTGAACATTTTTGGGCAATTAGAGGTATTCTATACATGTGTATAATATGTATTATAGAATAGACATGATATGTCCATAAACACTTTTATGAGTATTTGAATGTGCTATGTTGTTTCCTTACAGGTGGCACCTATAAAATCCATTTTTTCCTTGTTTTGTGTTCTGCTTTGCAGATATAAAATAGGACAATTTAAAGTGATGTCAGAGGTTATAGAGGAGGCAATAAGTGTATACATGTATTTATTATGCTAATGTGATGAGTTCTGTAAAAAAAGTGTTTTTACATGTACATTATTATTATGCAGGGCTTTTTTTCCTCAAAGAATAGGTGCACAAACTTCCTCTTTCTGAGTCACCTCCGCCCCTACCCACCTCCAAGGACCCTTTCTTGGTCCCACCCCCTGCCCACCTCCCAGTACTTTATAGAGAATACAGAACCAAGTATCATTTTGATGGCTTTCACACCGAGCCACGGGGGCGTCGGCGGTAAAGCGGCGCTATTTTTAGCGCCACTTTACCATCGTTTTAGCGGCCGAAAAGGGGTTAAATCCGCCTGCAAAACGCTGCCGGAGTGGCGTTTTGCCGGCGGTGTCGCAGCGCTGCCCCACTGGTTTCAATGGGAAGCAGCGATGGAGGAGCGTTGAGTTCACCGCTCCTTCACCGCTCCAAAGAAGCTGCTGGCAGGACTTTTTGTGATGCCCTGCCAGCGCACCGCTCCAGTGTGAAAGCCCTTAGGCTTTCACACTGGAGTGAATATAGCCGCTTTTTTCAGGTGCTATACAGGCGCTATTTTTAGCGCTGTAGCGTCTGAAAAACGCTGGCAGTGTGAAAGGGGTTTTTATGGTACCAAATAATTTGTATGTTAACAAGAAAAACAGTAAAATAGATCACCCTCAGCCAGCAACAACAATAAAATCTCCAGCAACAATATATCCCCCCAAAAAACAACAATTGGCCACCTGCAGCAAAATATTCCCAAGCAAAACATATACAACAACCGTCGATCTCTCACTGACCCCCTAGCAACCTAAGACCCACCCCCAGCAACAATAGATGCCCCACTAGTAACAATAGACTTCCCCAGCAATAATAGATCCCCCACCAGTAACAATAGACTTCCCTAGCAACTATAGAACCCCTGTGCAAAAATGGGTCCCCTCCAGCTAAAATAGATCCCCAGCAACCAGTATCAGTAGACCCTTCAGGACACCCCAGCACCCCTTGCATGTATTCAGTGATGGAGGTACCGGGACTACGTTCTCTCGCATTCTTGCTGAAAAAAAGTCTTGTTATTCTGTAGTTTTATAACTGGAGGCAAACAAGGGTCTATGTATCAATGTTTCTTAATTGAATTTAATGTGAAAAATTCACACATTTTTGCTGAAAAAATTATTAAATAGGCCCCATCATTTTTTCCACCCAGTGCAACCACACTCAACAGGTATTGACAATGGACCTGGAATAGTCAAGGCCTTGATGGAGGCCTTTATAGTGGGATTCCTATGGTTTGTATTGGACAATGATAATTAGCCTTACATTGGAAGAACTAAACAAGAACTCACTGAATGGCTTCTTGACAAGGCTCATAAAATCCAGGCTTCTGTAAGGGAGAAAAACAAAGTTATAGACTATATTACAATAAACAATCCAGAAATACTGGTGATACTTTTAAAGTGTAACTCTAGCCCAGATTATTTGAGTTTTCCTGTTTGCATCCCTGCTGGAACAAGTTTACATTACTTCCCATAACTGTGTGCACACAGGAAATAAGAGGAATCTGCCCAAAGGGAACAAAGCAACAATAACCTTACAAAGGAATGAACCTTTGCCTATGCAATTCAAAACAAAATATGTTATTGCTATCCGTGTCCTGATTAGAGAGATTATGCTCACTTCTTGTCCCAGAGTCTACACAGGAAGTGAAATAAAATCCACTCAATAGTGTCACAGATTAAAAAGAAAAAAACAGACAGAGAATCGGTGCTACACAGGCCATACTATTAGACAAACCAAACATTATCCAACACATAGGGGGAGATTTACTAAAACCGGTGCACACAGAATCTGGTGCAGCTGTGCATAGTAACCAATCAGCTTCTAACTTCAACTGAAAATAAAACCTAGAAACTGATTGGTTATCTGCAACAAATTTCAGTAAATCCCCCTCAAAGACTTATGCCGCGTACACACGAGCGGACTTTACGGCAGACTTTGCCTGGCGGATGGGATTTGGTCGGACAATTCGATCGTGTGTGGGCTCCAGCGGACTTTGTTTTCTCAAAAGTTGGACTGACTTAGATTTGAAACATGTTTTAAATTAATCCGTTGAAATCGAGTCCGGTCGAAAAGTCCGCCGTCTGTATGCTAGTTCGACAGACAAAAAGCCACTCTAGGGCAGCTATTGGCTACTGGCTATGAACTTCCTTGTTTTAGTCCGGTCGTACGTCATCACGTGCGAATCCGTCGGACTTTGGTGGATTGTGTGTAGGCAAGTCCGTTCATTCAGAAAGTCCGTCGTAAAGTACGTCGAAAAGTCCGCCGGGCAAAGTCTGCCGTAAAGTCCGCTCGTGTGTACGCGCCATTACTCACCACCTGATTATTTAAAACTTTTTCTTAGTGGGCAAATTTATTCCAAAAACAATTAAAGAAAATCATAGGTCTGTTCTGTTATACACCTTGGTACTCTATGGAAAAACTAAAAAGTAACCAGGGCAGACTTGAGATTTTTTTAATGGAGACCAAGAGGTTGAGGAAGGACATACAGTACAATCTGAAAGTCAGTAAAAGCAAATCTACATAAGCACCCACAATGGTGAAGAAACACAAAGCACAACCCGTCAGATGGCTTAAATACCATTAGATGGGAAAAAAAAACATGCCAATAAACAGGATGCGACAAATGGTATGGTAAGCAGATAGGATGAAAAAAAACACTACTATCTGGTATTTATTGGCTCATTTGATTATTACTAATAACTGTTCTTGTTCTATGTTGTACAGTATGACATAGCCAATCTACAAAAAGTATATGCACAAAAAAAAAAAAAAAAATATTATCTGTTTAAAGCTGATGTTGCCATATGGCAATTTTTACGGTTATATTGGTCCAACTTGAACCAACATAGGTATGTACCATACCAATGGGATCCCTATGGAAGCTGTAAATCACTGCAAAGCATTCTGTGATTGGATGAGGTGAAGAGGCGGGGTGATAATGTCACAATCTCCACTTCATCCTTTTTGAGAAAAACGCAAAGTGCTCTCTGAAAGGCACCTGTGCCGAGTGAATGACCTCCTGTGTTCGCTATGCAGCAGGGCAACTGCTTGGCATTGGACCTGGAAGTTTGTGGAGATGACTGTAGGAGTGGTGCCCAATACAGCGATTTCCAGCTTCCACAGGGATCCCACAGGTATACTTACATTGGTCCAAGTTGGAAAATGTAACTACGTAAAGTTTGCCATACTTAAATTTTAGCTTAAGGCTGCATGCACATGGACATATTCAAATAATCCCATTTATGCTTTTTTTTTTTAAATTATTGGTCTGGTGCATATTTAGACGCACTGATGCATTTATTTAACACATTCATGCACGCAAGGAGTATGCATGTAATTTAATTCTAATGGCTACAATATTCATTTTTTCTAGCCACTAGATCTAAAGTATGCTTATATGTGTGCATATATGCGTAAATTACACCAGTACAAGTCTCTGAGCGCAGATTGGGGGCATTTTTTATGCGCCTAAACGCTGCTCTAAAACATGAATTTAAACGCCACAATGTCTAATAAAAGCATTAAAAAAAAATAAAAAACAAACAGAAACATCCCTCTAAAAGCGGTATTCTTTCTGCCCATGTGCCTTAAAGTAAACACATAGCATGTGTATTTTGTAACATTAGTATCATCTGAAATATCTGCACAGGCTAAGTTTAAAGTGATTGCAATTTTTTTAGGCTCAAGTAAGTATTTAAGGGGGGGCTGACGTTATAAGGTTTTTTTACCCTAATTCAGAGAACGCATTAAGGTAAAAAAAAAAAAGATGTTTGCCTTTACTGCCACTTTAAAATCGTAAAAAAAAAAATATGCTAAGAAACAGTGTTAATTTTAGACTTAGGACTAAAATGGCATTTTAGTTTTAGTCCCATTTTAGTCTTCTGCAATTGCTTTAGTTTTAGTCGTATTTAGTCGACTAAATCTCCAGTACATTTCAGTAATTGCAATTTAGTTTTAGTCATAGTCTTTTGCCTAAAATGGCTTTTAGTTTTAGTCGTATTTTAGTCATCTCAATTGTTTTAGTTTTAGTCGTATTTTAGTCAACTAAAATAGTATTCATTTAGTCAACTAAAATGTTTTAGTCGTTTTAGTCGACTAAATTAACACTGCTAAGAAAAACCTGACAGAGATTCTAACCCTTCCAGACTCTATTTAAAACAAAAAAGAAGTTTTAACTGGAATTCCAACATAAATAATTCCCTATAGTCTCCAAAAAAAATCTTGTACAGCAGTTTACACTATGATGAGAAAACCCGCCTATCCTTTACAGCCAATGAAGCTGCTTCTGTTTGATCTGCGACTGCCATGGTGCTGCACATGTGATCAGTTATGACAACAGCCATTGGATGGTTTTGATAGTTTGGTTAAAGTCGATGTAAACCCTCACATATACCCAGTGAAATGAACATGCCTCAAATGATACACAGGGATGAAACAAATCTCCCTACATAAGTTGTACATGCATATCTGCTGTCATCATCTTTACTATTATTCTACAGGATGCTTGTAATCCAAAGCACTTGTATATCAAAGCAATCTTCCCCATAAGAAGTAATGGAAACTCGGATGATTCGTTTGGCAACCATTTATTCATAAGTCCTTCAGTTTATAGTACGTATAAAAAGATTATAGCAATGTGATAGGTTGTGTAACCATAAAATGTCCTTCCACAAATGGAAGCCTCCACAAGGGGATTAGAAGCAAAATCCAGCAGGAGCTACAGAGTATAAAAGAGAAGAGAGGCGCCTCTAAGTGTAGCAATATGGTTACATTTAATGAAGGTACAACATTTAGCAACTCACATGGTTGATTAAAAGAGGCACATCTAAGTATGCAGGCATCCCTGCAGTAGAGCGATCTGAAAGTGAGGCTTGACTCGCTCATAGAGTGCATCGTGGAAGGGATGACGTTGATGGCGGTGCAGAGGACGGTCTATGTGGACATCTTTACTCCGGATGCCTGTATACTTAAATGTGCCTGTTCTAATTATCAACCATGGGACTTGCTAAATGTTGTACCTTCATTAACCACTCAGTCCCGGAAGATTTAGCTTCTCAATGACCAGGCCATTTTTTGCGATATGGCACTGCGTCGCTTTACCTGACCATTGTGCAGTCGTGCGACGTTGTACCCAAACAAAATTTACGTCCTTTTTTTCCCACAAATAGAGCTTTCTTTTGGTGGTATTTGATCACCTCTGTGGTTTTTATTTTTTGCGCTATAAACAAAAAAGTGCGACAATTTTGAAAAAAAAAACCTCAATATTTTGTACTTTTTGCTATAGTAAATATCCCCAATTGTTTTAAAAAAAAAGCTAATTTTTTTCTCAGTTTAGGCCGATATGTATTCTTCTACATATATTTGGTAATAAAAATCGCAATAAGCGTATATTGATTGGTTTGCGCAAAAGTTATAGCGTCTACAAAATAGGGGATAGATTTATGGCATTTTTTTATTGTTTTTTTTTTTTTTACTAGTAATGGCGGCGATCTGCGATTTTTATTGGAACTGCGACATTATGGAGGACACATCAGACACTTTTGACACATTTTTGGGATGATTGACAATTGATTGGTTTGCGCAAAAGTTATAGCGTCCACAAAATAGGGGATAGATTTATGGCATTTTTATTATTAATTTTTTTTACTAGTAATGGCGGCGATCTGCGATTTTTATCGGGACTGTGACATTATGGCGGACACATCAGACACTTTTGACACATTTTTGGGATGATTGACAATTATACAGCGATCAGTGCTATAAAAATGCACTGATAACTGTATGAACGTCACTGGCAGGGAAGGGGTTAACACTAGGGGGTGATCAAGGGGTTAACTGTGTTCCCTCGTGTGTGTTCTAACTGTAGGGGGAGGGGACTGACTATAGGAGATGACAGATCCTGATTCCTAGCTATTAGGAACTCACGATCTGCATCTCCTCTCCTCACAGAACAGGGATTTGTGTGTTTACACACACGTCCCTGTTCTGCCTCTGGTGCCCGTGATTGCACGTGGCCGGTGGTCATCGCAACCGCTGGTCACGGGCATCAGCACCCCAACAATGCAGCGGGCGCACGCACGCACACCTGCTATCCCGCTTAAAGGAGCCGACGTACAGCTACGCCGGTTCGTGGGATCGTGCCGACCTGCCACAGCATAATGACAGCAGCTGGTCGGCAAGTGGTTAAATGTAACCACATTGCTACACTTAGAGGTGCCTCTCTTGTCTTTTATACTCATGACGCTACTTGTATATCAAGACATCGCTTGTATATCAAGTAAAAATTTATTTAAAACTTTTGCTTGTCTTGCAAAATGCTCTCAAACCAAGTTACTCTCAAACCAAGGTTTTACTGTATACTTTAATACAGTAAGAATCAGAAAGCTCTTTACATATTCTTTAGAAAGTTCAGATCGTTCAGCACTGCATTGAGGTTTGGTCATACAGCCAAGACAGCTGATTGGAGGAAAGGCACACACCCCCTTTCCTCATAGGTAGAGACTTTCAGTTCTGTTCGTTGAATAGTTCAGTTTTATACTAATCTATTTATAGCATCTTCCCCAACACAAAACTTTTATCTTAGTTGTCAGAGAACTTGTAAGGAGTTATCAGCCTGATAACAGAAGAATGGATCAGGAGAAAGCCATGGGACATAGTGCCTTGAAGAGAGATAAGAAAACACTGCAGATATATGTGCACAGCTCAAATTTCATGAATCTGGTTTACATCCACTTTAAGGACACAAGCAGGTGTGACAGTTAGCAATTTCGACATTCCAGGAATTTAACTGTTTTTTAAAACCATTAAAATCAATGGGTTTAATTCCGCTTTATGATTTACTGCTGCTCAGGGGCTCTGGGCTTCAGCAAAATGGCAATTTACAGCCCACACTAATTCTGGTAGCATAATTATATTTGTGAAATGTATGTTCCTTGCTAAAGAACATTATTTTTTTTATCAAGTGGTTATAAATAAAGCTCTGCTTTAAAGCTGTCAACAGATCAGCTTCAACAAATGTGGCAGTGTCTAAAAATAGAAAGCAACTGAGCATGTGCAAAGCTGCATTACTGGATTTTAAACAGTATAGACACTTTTTTTTAATGTTTTACATATCTGTACTAGGGGCCAGCCTGAAGTGATCCAACAGACCTTAATTTTTCTGACCAAAGTTCCACTTTAAGGACAATTAAACAAAATGAATTTAGATTAGACTGACCTGAGGACGAAGAGGCTCGAATCCGCTGTATTGATCATTTGGAACTACAGAGGAGATGACCTAAACAATAAACAAATCAGATATGTTATAGAGTCAGTCAATCCTGAACTCATATTTCAGTTTTTGTTAGATGCCGAACAGTTAAAGATGATTTCCAGGCAAATAGTTAACTATATACTATATAACTATTTACATATACTGTAACAGAAATGTTTTAACTGCCAAAGCCACTGAATTTATGACTGCATAGTTTATTATTGTATGGAATGTGCACTTAGAACCAAACCAACCAGTTATTTCCACAAGTATGAATGTTGACATTTGACACTGAGTCATCCCATTGTCACTAGTTTAGATCACCTTTGGTTTCCCCAGGAAGTCTTTGGATTTTAGCTGCTCGACTTCCTGCTTCCTTGGCCTGAAGAGCTCAGTCTCTGGTACGTGCAGCGGCTGGAGTAAAACACGTTTCTGTGGAAGAATACATATTCCATGGTTAGGTCATATGTAGGTGTACT
Source organism: Lithobates clamitans (assembly GCA_037952925.1). Classification (NCBI taxonomy): domain Eukaryota; kingdom Metazoa; phylum Chordata; class Amphibia; order Anura; family Ranidae; genus Lithobates; species Lithobates clamitans. The sequence goes on from JBBGZY010000220.1 coordinate 2,856,162, forward strand.
ATAAGATAATCATGTTATTATAAGGACTTTGTCCTAGGAAGTTGTCATCATGGCCTGCATTTAGTAAATACTGCTGGGCCTAATGTGTAAAATCTTAAAGATAAATTCCACTAATTCAGCCACTTTGTAGAAAGTGAAGTCCAAGGAGCTGCGTGACTTCTCCTGGGCTTATCTCTATTATCTATGTATGTCTGAAAGGTTTATTGCTTTACAGGGAAATCTCAGGGCTGTGAGAGAGGAGAGAAGCACACAGAGCAGATATGCACACCCTTCACTTCTGCTAGCCATTCAAAGAAGCCTTTGTATTTTGTGAATGTGTTCACATGATACCAAGGCTTCTGTAATTGGACAGGAGGTTGAGAAGGGGACATATAAGCTGCAGCGACAATCATAGCTCAGAAGGATCAGCGTCGCTCTCCCGGCACTACAGCAAAAGCTGCCTTCCAGGAGAACTATAAAGCTATCAGATATAAATAATGGAGCTAAGCCCAGGAGGAGTCATGCACCTCGCTAGACTTACCTCATAGTGTGCCTTCATTTTTTACAAAGGAGCTAAATTCCTGGAATTCAGCTTTAAAGAGACTTTAAGTGATAGGAGAAAACCTCTTCATTTGCCTCCCTACCCGCAGGAACATCCTGCTCAGAACTCCCACAGATAGGATAAGTAACTCTAATGCCGTGTGCACATGGGCAGACTTTTCGACCGGACTGAACTGATGGGACGAATCCGTCGGACAATCCGACCGTGTGTGGGTTTCATCGGACCTGCAGCAGACTTTTTCGGTCGAAAATCAGAGGGTCTTTAGATTTGGAACGTGTTTCAAATCTTTCCGACGGACTCGAGTCTGGTCGAAAAAATTTGCTCGTCTGTATGCTAGTCCGACAGACCAAAACCGACGCTAGGGCAGCTATTGGCTACTGTCTATCAACTTCCTTATTTTAGTCCGGTCGTACGTCATCACGTATTAATCCGTTGGACTTTGGTGTGATTGTGTGTAGGCAAGTCCGTTCGTTCCAAAGTCCGTCGGAAGTCCGTCAAAAGTTCGTTGAAAGTTCGTCGGACCTTTGATGCCGAAAAGTCCGCCCGTGTGTACACAACATAAGGTTACTACCATCTGGAGCTAATCAGACTTTTTCTGCCATCCTGCTTTACAGTGGGGCTTCCCTTCACCCAAACCAGAAAGGGTAAACCTCTTCTGGAGGAAAAGGAAGACAATCAAAGACAAAATTTTTTACCCAACATGTTTTTGGACATTATTGGACTCCTTTGTCAGGGCTTTGAACATAAAATGAAAAGGAAGAACAAATCCAAATTATAGTGGTAAAAGAATATAAAAAAATGTCATCATGTAATATCATAATACAGTATCTCACAAAAGTGAGTACACCCCTCACATTTTTGTAAATATTTTATTATATCATTTCATGTGACAACACTGAAGAAATGACATTTTGCTACAATGTAAAGTAGTGAGTGTACAGCTTGTATAACAGTGTAAATTTGCTGCCCCCTCAAAGTAACTCAGCACACAGCCATTAATGTCTAAACCACTGGCAACAAAAGTGAGTACACCCCTAAGTGAAAATGTCCACATTAGGCCCAATTAGCCATTTTCCCTCCCCAGTGTCATGTGACTCGTTAGTATTACAATTGAGCAGGTGTGTTAAATTTGGTGTTATTACTCTCACTCTCTCATACTGGTCACTGGAAGTTCAATATGGCACCTCATGGCAAAGAACTCTCTGAGGATCTGAAAAAAAAGTACTTTTGCTCTACATAAAGATGGCCTAGGCTATAAGAAAATTGCCAAGACCCTGAAACTGAGCTGCAGCACGGTGGCCAAGACCATATAGCGGTTTAACAGGACAGGTTACATTCAGAACAGGCCTCGCCATGGTCGACCAAAGAAGTTGAGTGCACGTGCTCAGCATCCTATCCAGAGGTTGTCTTTGGGAAATAGATGTATGAGTGCTGCTGTGAAGGGGGGTCAGCCTGTCAGTGCTAAGACCATATGACACACACTGCACCAAATTGGTCTGCATGGCTGTCATCCCAGAAGGAAGCCTCTTCTAAAGATGATGCACAAGAAAGCCTAAAAACAGTTTGCTGAAGACAAGCAGACTAAGGACATGGATTACTGGAACCATGTCCTGTGGTCTGATGAGACTAAGATGAACTTATTTGGTTTAGATGATGTCAAGCGTGTGTGGTGGAAACCAGGTGAGGAGTACAAAGACAAGTGTGTCTTGCCTACAGTCAAACATGGTGGTGGGAGTGTGATGGTCTGGGACTGCATGAGTGCTGACGGCACTGGGGAGCTACAGTTCATTGAGGGAACCATGAATGCCAACATGTACTGTGACATACTGAAGCAGAGCATGATCCCCTCCCTTCAGAGACTGGGCCACAGGGCAGTATTCCAACATGATAATGACCCCAAACACACCTCCAAGATGACCACTGCCTTGCTAAAGAATCTGAGGGTAAAAGTGATGGACTGGCCAAGCATGTCTCCAGACCTAAACCCTATTGAGCATCTGTGGGACATCCTCAAACGGAAAGTAGAGGAGTGCAAGGTCTCTAACATCCACCAGCTCTGTGATGTCGTCATAGAGGAGTGGAAGAGGACTCCAGTGACAACCTGTGAAGCTCTGGTGAACTCCATGCCCAAAAGGGTTAAGGCAGTGCTGGAAAATAATGGTAGCCACACAAAATATTGACACTTTGGGCCCAATTTTGACATTTTCACTTAGGGGTGTACACACTTTTGTTACCAGCTGTTTAGACATTAATGGCTGTGTATGGAGTTACCCGTATTTATCGGCGTATAACACGCACTTTTTTCCCCTTAAAATCAGGGGAAAATCGCAGGTGCGTGTTATACGCCGATCCCCTGCGATCCCGAGCTGTCACATTTTCAAAATCGCCGACCGCGATATGAAAATGGCGCCGCCGGCGCCGAAATACGAACCTAGCCGAGTAGGTTCGGATAGCTCCGCTCAGGACTACGAGTGGAGCCGAAAGTGAACGAGAGCCGCCGGGAAGAGCCGAGGACCGGCTCTGTGTATTTCGGCGCCGGCGGCGCCATTTTCAAATTGCGGTCGGCGATTTTGAAGCCCAGAATAGCAGGGATCACTGAGGCAAGGCTGCACTGGGGCAGGCTGCACTGACAAGGCTGCACTGGGGAAGGCTGCACTGGGGAAGGCTGCACTGGGGAAGGCCGCACTGGGGAAGGCTGCACTGACAAGGCTGCACTGGGGAAGTCTGCACTGACAAGGCTGCACTGGGGCAGGCTGCACTGACAAGGCTGCACTGGGGAAGGCTGCACTGAAAAGACTGCACTGGGGAAGGCTGCACTGACAAGGCTGCACTGGGGAAGTCTGCACTGACAAGGCTGCACTGACAAGGCTGCAATGATGGGCATTTAAATGTAAGTTTTTTTCCCTTCAACTTTCCTCCTAAAAGTTTTTTTTTCCTTAAAATTCCCTCCTAAATTGGGGTGCGTGTTATACGCCGGTGCGTGTTATACGCCGGTGCGTGTTATACGCCGATAAATACGGTATTTTGAGGAGACAGCAAATTTACAGTTATACAAGCTGTACACTCACTACTTTACATTGTAGCAAAGTATAATTTCTTCAGTGTTGTCACATAAAAAGACATAATAAAATATTTACAAAAATGTGTGGGATGGACTAATTTTGTGAGATACTGTATCTATGCTATACGGTTGGCAAGCAGTTAACTAGAAAAAAAACTTTTATTCCTCTTAGCCTCAATTTTTTTTTTTTGCTGCTGTGATCCAAATACCTGTTAGAGGGTGACTATGTTCATTCTAGAGGGTATGTAAGAATGTAGGGTATGAAAGATATAATAAAACATTTACAAAAATGTGACGGGTGTAATCACTTTTATGAGATACTGTATATTTTCAAATATGATATAATATATCAGCTTCCAGGTTTTTGTTTGCCAGATTTTGTACTCTCCAGTTTTAGCAAATCAACCCCATTATGATGTTTACATTTTTGTATACCACTGTAGTTCTGATATTTGGTATTATATAATATTTTTATTGTTGCCCTGACAAAGCAGAACTTTTAATTCCTTAAAACGCAATGGCTAAAATTCAGATGTCTAAAAAAAAAATTAAAAAAAACAAAAAAAAAACGCATTTGATTGAGAATCATTAGTTTGCGATTTACACCAAACAAGGTGGAATAAAGTTGTAATGGAGCACTCACTTTATCTATATCTCTAATAGCAGTGTTACCCAAGACTGCATAGCACTGCTAGTAAAGTAGTTAAACATGGGGAAGCCAAGAAAGATACAGAGTCTCAATGTAAACAAAACTGGATATTGTGGGTGACACCACTGCAATCTTCTACATAAACCTTCTAAGACTTTCTGTGGTAAATTATAGAAATGGGCAAAAAAAAATTGTTCACCTGAACATGGTCCAAGGCTGATTCCAGCAGGGCATTTTTGGTCTCGCTGGGCAAATAGCTGACAGCCCCATTGAGCTTCTCTTGTGCAGAGTCCCATTGCCCCATGTGGCAAAGGACAACCGCTGTGTTATAAAGGATCTGTACAGAAAAAAGATTAATAGAAAACTTACACCTGAAACTGCCTCTTTATTAGACACAATGGTTTGTTTTGATAATACCCACGTAATCCTACATCCTCATGTTCATTTAACACGTAAATCTGCATTCTCCCTACACATTCACCCTTTACCAACTCCCAGCCATATTCAGTGGAGCAACATTTTTTGCATCTGTCCCTTTTACATGTATGTCCACTGCATGGTCCAACCATTCTGCCTTGTCTACTGTACCACTTTACTTTGCAGTTTTCCACTATTCCCAAGCAGTTGTGTTAGGAAGGTGATCCTTCTGATCTTCTGACTCTTACATAGTTAGGCTGATTGAAAAAGGACACACGTCCATCTAGTTCAAACAATTCCTCTATGATTCAGCATTGGCCTCCCACTGTAACAGGATATCATTTAAAGTCCTCAACACCTCCTTAAAGGACCTCCTTACAACTCCTCTTTAGCCTACAGACGTAGATATAACTGGAACTTGCTGTGCTTGCAAACATTTTCTTCTTCATCCATGGCCAGCATATTTCACACATGCCGCCTGGACTTCTCTGGTGCTGATTCAAATCTATAAAATGCCCTATATCATAATCGGCATGCTCCATCTCTCCAAATCACCATTAAAATACATATTTTACCCAAATCAATTACCCTTCACAAAGTTTCCCTTTACCAACCAACCATCCTGACTTCTCCTGTCAATCATATACCAACTAACCATTCTGCTTTCTCCCGTCACTACAATACCCATCTACAGCACACATTCTCAACCAATGCTACTTATGCCCCATACGGTGCTGTTATTATGAAGTGGCAAGATATATTTTGAACTTCCTTTTTATCTGGCCTTTTTCTGTAATAAAACAGGACTGTGAAGATCCCTGGGGGGTAAGCCGCAAGACTGATGTGAAATTGTAAATAATAGATTACCTGCAACCCATTACAAAGACATATTCTTACCTCCCAGTTAAAGAGTAGGTGGCGGAGTCCAAGCTGCTTATAATCTATAACACTGTTGTTTCTCAGCTGTGTTAGGGCCAGGTGGCAGTCACTCAACGCCTTTTCATACCTGCCGAGGAGAAAGATCATAGAATATTTTGGTATTTGGAGAAATAAAAGGACTTGACTATGTAACTGGACAGAGATGGTTCCCTAACTCACAGATTATTGACCGCCTCAGTACCAGCATGCTACAACCCATTCCTTTCCAAAAAAAATTTGAGTTTTTTGGTGATGTGATATGTTGACTTATAATTACTCAGCCACGCAATAGTGTACCCAGGTGAAATTTATATCATTTTATATCATAGACAGAGCTTTGGTGGTATTTAATAACCACTGTTTTTATTTTATTTTTTACTATAAAAAGGAAGAAAAAACAAGAATTTAAAAAAAATAAAACTTATAAAACATATCAAACAAATAGCCTTTCTTCATAAAAGACTAATGTAGCTGAAAAAACAAAATAAGCACAAGGGGTGTTAATTGCCTTCAGTAGGATGTGTCCCTTGGGCTGCTGGGTCCTCCTTTAGATGAAATCTTCCTACGCCGATGCCCTTCCCTCCACACAGCCTTAATCTTTTAATGCAGCGGGGGTTAATACAGTTAAGAGGCTGTCACTGGCTCTTAACAAGAAAGCCTGACTATGCCCACCTTTTTCACCTAGCTGCTTCATTCATAGAAGTCTTACTACAGCTTTGATATATAAAACAGGGTCTATTAATGGAGGACATGCGGATAATGGAAAGGTCCATCTCCTCCATTCTTGGATCCTAATTTATTCACACAAGCTGTAGTACAACTTCTATGACTGGAGCAGCTGGGTGGAAAGGGTGGGCATAGTCGGGCACTCATGATGAGAGTCTGTGACAGCCCCTTAACTGTATTAACCCCCGGCCGCCGGGGGATGGGGGGGGACATTGGTGGAGGAAGACTTTAGTTAAAGGAGAACACAGCACCACAAGACTTTAATATAGACCAAAATGTATTCTAGATGGACCAAGTGTTAGCAGAGAGCTGCATGGGGAGTCATGTCCTCCAGTCATCTTCTGGAAAAATGGTTAAACATGGTTTAACCACTGACATATTTAATCCACTGGAATACAGACTTCCTCAGGGTGGATCTATGGCTGTCACATGGTGGAGCTGCTTACACATCCTAAAAGCCATGAGGAAGAACATTTAGACCCTATAGATTTGTTAGAGTGAAATGGCAAATTGAGTATGGCTATGTCTTAAACCAGGAGTTTGAATAGTGCCAATCCTAATCTGCATACTGCATAGCTTGTTTACAGCCACTTAGTTTCATTGTATTATTGATTCATGCTTCCTCTATTGTTTTTGATAAGGTGTACGGTACACTTTTTCTGGATGGACAATGTCAGGTACTCATGCATAGTTTGAAATCTCTTAGGTCACGGCTTTGTTTTGTGTGTTATTTGACAACGTCAATTTTTTTACTTTTGCACAGTGAGTCATTTTCTCCAGTTTAATGGGAGGGTTTTCCATAGCATTATTTTATATGCATATGAAAAAATAATTACAAATCAAAAAGTGAATTCACCCTAAACTGATATTTGTAGTATGGGTGGAGCTTGGTGGGTACAATCAACCCCTGGCTTCTTATTTGTCCTGAGAGGTAGATCTCCAAGTCATAATTCTACATGATCCATGCCAAGGAATTGGTCACATAATAGAACACATCAGAATTCTTCCAACTCAAGAGAGCAATGTTTTACAATGCTTCTATGGGCTAAAGAAACTGCACCATGTAAAGAGGTTGATTTACTAAAACTGGAGCGTGCAAAGTCTGGTGCAGCTCTGCATAGAAACCAATCAGCTTTCAGGTTTTTTGTCAAAGCTTAATTGAACAAGTTAGAAGCTGAGTGGCTACCATGCACAGCTGTACCAGATTTTGCACTCCAGTTTTAGTAAATCAATCCCAAAGTATATTTGGTATCTCATTGGCTGGAGGACAAGGTGAGAGTCAGGTGATCCCAAAGGACACAGTTTATTGTGACACCTTTTAACATCTTCCAGCATCAGCTTCCTTTCTAGTGTTCAGCATTTAGTCACATGACATCCCAGAGCTGCAGAGACAGTTGGTACTGGAGGACTTTCCTCTGAGATGTTGTGATCTCAGGTCTGGATGTGGAGCAGATAGCTACCCAATGTCCAGCACATATCACTGACTACAGATCCTGCTTAGATCAATGTCTGTCTGCGTGGTGAGGTATCTCCACCAGCCCAACATATCTTAATAGTACTGGTCTAGTGGGCAAATGCCCCACTAACCCCCAGCACAGTCTTTTCTAGGTCTGCCTTCAGCCAGTATGCTTTGGGAAAAAAACTGCAGTACTCAGAGAAAACTCACATTTACAAAAATAGACCATTCAAACTTCATGCAGACAATCCCTTGGCCCTACCACCTAGACCAGGGATAGGCTACCCCAGAATTCCAGCTTTTGTAGTATGAGTCCCAAGAGGCATTGCAAGACTGACAGCTACAGACATGACTCCAAGGAGTAGAGGGATGATGGTATTTGTAGTTTCAGTATAGCTGGAGTGCAAAGGCTGCCTACCCCTGACCTAGACCATATCATCTTAATGGATACTGCACTCCTTTCAGTTTATTTACCTTCCAAGCTTGAAATATACATAACTTCTCTGAAAAAATCCAACAGCTAGGTAGGGGTCCTTTGTGAGAGCATGATTATAGGCCTGCAGAGAAAAAAAGATAAAATGTATGTATATTGTATGTTTAGACTTTAGTGATGTCACAATCAACACAAGCTAATTTTATATATACTGTATATAGCTATATGTTAGGGTTGTACCAATACCTTTTTTTACCGGCGAGTACTGTTACTTTCGGTCAAGTACTCGCCGATACCAAGTACCGATATCTTCGCGATCCGATTTGAGCCCATACAAAATTAATTCGGACTGGAACCGCACGTGATTCTTTGCCGTGCCATTTGAGCCCATTCATTTTGTATGGGCTCAAATTGCACCACAAAGGTATCGGTTTCAGGTATCAGAGCATTTGTACGAGTATGAGTAATCATGCGAATACTTAGTATTGGCACCGCTACCAATGTTGGCGCAACCCTACTATATATACACACATACAAAGCGAGAGATAGATACCATTGGAGCTAGACAGCTGCCAATTTATTCTTACAGTGGAAAACAAATGTTAAAGTGATTGTAAAGTCTCATTTTTTTTTCTTAAAAATAACAAACCTGTTATACTTACCTGCTCGGTGTAGTGGTTTTGCACAGAGCAGCCCAGGTCCTCCTCTTCTCGGGTCCCTCTTTGGCTCTCCTGGCCCCTCCCTCCTGACGAATGCCCCCACAGCAAGCAGTTTGCTATGGGGGCACCCGAGCCGAGCCGCAGCTTCTTGTGTCCATTCAGACACGGAGCGCCGGATAGGCCTTGCCCCCTCTCTCTTATAATTGGTTCACTGACTTTGAATGACAGCAGCAGAAGCCAATGGTCTCAGGAGGAGAGTCCCGAGTCTCTCCCGAGTCTCTTATGCAACATCACTGAATAGAGATGTGCTCAGGTAAGTGTTAGAGGGGATGAGGGGGGGCTGCAGCACACAGAAGGTTTTTTTATCTTAATGCATATAATGTATAATTAATTCTGCCTTTACAATCACTTTAAAGTGAACCCAGGACCCTGCATTCACTAGATTTGGTCTTCAACAGTACACAGAACATGGAAATGCAATAGTTTTAGTAAATATAAACTGCTAACTACCTTTTCTCATCAGCAGTATATAGCAGTCTTGTGACTTCAAAAAAACTCTCTAGCAATACACAGCAAACTGAGCATGTGCAGAGTCCCCAAGGCTCTGTACTATCAGGAGATGGAGGTCTAGTGAAAGCAGCGCACTCTACAGGGAGAGCCCAATTCAATTGAAGGATCCACCACTCACAGGTGCCCAGGCTCAGTGTGTCCATTCACACCAAAACAGGATATGTAGAAAGCTGGTGCCGGCAACACTGTAATCCGTATGCATATTTATTGACTACAGAAGAGTGAAAACAAAACAAAGAAGTTGATGCGTTTCAGCGAGAGCCTTAGTCGTAGCACATTTAAAACTGGAATGGTAAAACAATATATAACCATACAAACTCAACCCAAGAAAAAATTTGCATAATTGATTGGTGTAGTTGCTCAATTAAAATGTTTATACAAAAATACCAAAATTACAATGAGATAAATAAGAACTGACTCAAAAACCTCATTTTAAATGCAATATACAAAGTAATGTTGTTGTACACACAACAACCATATGGAAAAAATGAAGATGGGAAAGATTCAAAAATTACATATAAACCATAAATATATGAATCAGAAATGGTAATGGAATTCAGTACAATATGTAACAATGCTATATGAGTATAAGAACAAAAGGAGTTGTAAAGTCTCATGTTTTTTTCACCTTAATCATGCATTCTATGCATTAAGGTGAAAATCCTTTTGTGCTTCAGCTGCCCTCCCCAGAGCCCCCCTTTTTCTTACCTGAACCCGATCATTCCAGCGATGAGCACAAGCCTAGCAGCTCCAGCCGCTGTCTCAGGTCCTCATTGGATAGGCTGATAGGCAGCAGGAGTCATGGGCTCCCGCTGCTGTCAATCAAATCCAGCGACACAGTAGCCGGGGGCAGGGCCGAGTCCTGCTGTCTGTGTCAATGGATGCAGCAGTGGGACTGGTGAGCGCGCCCGTACAGGTGCCTCCAGGGAATGCGGCTCTTCGTGGGGGGCACTCGATGAAGAGGAGGAGCCAGGAGCGCCTACGGGGGACCCCAGAAAAGGAGGAATGGGGCCGCTCTGTGCAAAATCACTGCACAGAGCAGGTAAGTTTAACATGTTACATAGTTACATAGTTAGTCAGGTTGAAAAAAGACACAAGTCCATCCAGTCCAACCATAAAAAAAAAAAAAAAAACAAAAACAAAAAAAAAACAAAAACCAAAAAAAAAACCGTACAATCCAATATACCCAATACTATACCCTACTATGGGCATAATACTATGTTTGTTATTTAAAAAAAAAACCTAACCTCTACAATCACTTTAATGAGAAAGATTACAAAGCTGAGGCTTTGCGCCCACTTAGCGATACATTCACATCTCACACACTCAGCTCTGACCCTACACAGGTTTTAAAACATAAACTCATACACCTTTTGGACATCGGATGAGAAATGGGGGTTTTAACTAAGAAAGTGGTAGAGTATCTCCTTGTGGACTAACCGGTAATACTGATTTTTCAACATCTACCTAAAATCCACAAGGCTGACATTCCCACTAAAGGTCGCCCGATAGCTGTAGGCATAGGCTCCCTTTTAGAAATATGTCAAGGATACACCTTCCATTTTGAGACATGCTAATGACATTCATTGGCAGGATTCTTTTTTTTTTTTCACTTTGAATGTGAAATCTTTATATTCCTGCAATTCCCCACTCCTTGGCTCAATGCAAATAGATTCCATCTTTTCCACTACAGCGCATATAACTCCTCAATAATGGAATATATTTTGGTAGTGACTTTCTTATTAGAACATAATCACTTCCTTTTTGAAGGGTTTTTTTTTATGTACAATGCTGCGGCGCTTCCATGGGAGCCAAATTTTCCCCGTCACTAGCCAATCTAGTCTTGGCACTGATAGGCAGCACTGATGTCCACTGATAGGCAGCACAGATTGTTGGCACTGATTGGTTCACTGTTAGGTAGCACTGATAGACAGCACTGATGGGCACTGATTGGCATTGATAGGCAGCACTTATGGGCACTGATTGGCAGCACTGATTGGCACCGGTTGGCAGCATTGATTGGTACTGATAGGCAGTACTGATGAGCACTGATTGGCATTGATAGGCAGCACTTATGGGCACAGATTGACATTGATAGACAGCACTGATTGGCAATGATTGGCACTGATTAGCATTGATAGGCAGCACTGAGTGGAATTGATAGGCAGCACTGATTGGCTTTGATAGGCAGCACTTATGGGCACTGATTAGCAGAACTGATTGGCAGCATTGATTGGCACTGATAGGCAGTGCTGATAAGCACTGATTGGCATTGATAGGCAGCACTGATTGGCAGCACTGATTGGCAATGATTGGCAACATTGATTGGCACTGATAGGCAGCACTCACGGGCACTGATTGGCATTGATAGGCAGCACTGATTGGAATTGATAGGCAGCACTGATTGGCTTTGATAGGCAGCACTTATGGGCACTGATTGGCAGAACTGATTGGCACTGGTTGGCAGCATTCATTGGCACTGATAGGCAGTACTGATGAGCACTGATTGGCATTGATAGGGAGCACTTATGGTCACTGATTGGCATTGAAAGGCTGCACTGATTGGCTTTGATAGGCAGCACTTATGGGCACTGATTGGTAGCACTGATTGGCACTGGTTGGCAGAATTGATTGGCACTGATAGGCAGTACTGATGAGCACTGATTGGCATTGATAGGCATCACTGATGGGCACTGATTGGAATTGATAGGCAGCACTTATGGGCACTGATTGACACTGGTTGGCAGCATTGATTGGCACTGATAGGGTAGAGTGGGAGTTTCACATGCAGCAGATTGTGTGGCATGCCAGAGCCACTCAGTGTGTGAAACTGTCAGGTAATGTAAATGTTTGCAAGCAGAAAGACCAGCTGTCACAACTCAGCCATGATGTTGGGGATGGGTGGGATGGGTGGGATCAAGCAGCTATCAAACAGGACCAGCCAATGACTGGGCTGCTTAAGAAAGGGGGCGGAGCCACATAAATATAGCGGCCCACCCAGACCCCATCCCATTGGCTGGTATTTGATAGCTGTTCGGTCCCACCCCCGACATCACCGCTGAGTTTTGACAGCTGGGCTTTCTCTCTGTAAGCAGTTACTTCACCTGACAGTTTCACACACTGAACGGCTCTGCCAAGCCTCACGATCTGCTGAATGTGAAGCTGTTTCACAGGCAGCACGGGCTACACACTCCTTGGATCCATTTCAGAGCAGATCTTGGGAGACAGCACAAGGTGATTAGGGTGTGCACGCCTATGGATTAAACATATAATTAGAAAGTATTTCCCGGTCTTATATGGAGGTAAAGACCTTATTACAGTCCTTTCCCATGGCTGCAATGTTTCCATTCGCCATGCATGTACCCTAGGTAATTCACTGTCTCCCCCAGCTTGCAAAAGTCATCCACTCCATTCAAAAACTGGCTTAGTGTTACTGGTTCCTATAGCTGCGGGTTAAATACCTGCTGCTATTCTGACAAGCATGATAGGAATCATAAATCTATTATTTCATGTCACAATGATAAGGTGTTTCCTATCAGAGATGTCATCAATTGCAGCACTAAGAATGTGATATATGTAATTGAATGCAGTCTCTGTAAATTACAATACGTAGGATGCAGGTCCAGGCCCTTACGCACTATGATCAGTGAACACTATAATGGAGCATCTTATAGTAATAAAAAAATATGCTGAATGTATCCAAACATTTTAAAACTATACATGATGGCAATATAAGCTCCTTTTCCTTTTGTGCAGCACAGAAAATCAAACGGACAATGCGTGGAGGGGATATATACAGAAAACTTCTTGAACAGGAAGTATGGTGGATCTTTTCCACGGGGACACGGATCCCCGCAAGAATGAATCATAGATGGGATGTGGATCTCTTTTTGAAGTGACACAACCAATGCTTCATGATGTATGGGTGGTTTTCTGTATCAATAGTCTCCAATATTATATTGCAATACTCATGTGCTTTCTAAGCTGTGTTTTAACAATGTATTATGTTATGACATACTTTAGATTTATGTTTTTTTTCTTGTAGCATTCATTAATATAGAATGATCTTTTGATAGATGCATTTTAATGCTACATTTTTTGTTCCTATACCCATATGGCATTGTTACTTATTGCACTGCATTCCATTACCATTTCCGATTCACATATTTATGGTTTATCTGTAATTTGTGCATCTTTCCTATCTTCATTTTTTCCACATGGTTGTTTTGCGTACAACAACATTACTTTGTTTTTTGCATTTAAAATGATGTTTTGGATTCAGTTCTTATTTGTCTCATTGTCCTGCCTGCCTTTGGTATTTTTGTATAAACTGTTTAATTGAGCAACTACACCAATCAATTATGCATTTTTTTTCTTGGGTGGAGTTTGTATGAATATAAATTGTTTTACCATTCCAGTTTTAAATTTGCTACGACTAAGGCTCTCGCTGAAACGCGTCAGGTTCTTCGTTTTATTTTCACTCTTATGTAGTCAATAAATATGTGTAGCAATAACTCTCGGCGGAGCTGCTGGTTTAAAGTGGGCTTGTTACCTTCACTCTCCTTCCCTCTGTTTCACCGGCACCGGGTCTAGGGTTCCGTTGAGTTTACCTCTGGACGATACAAGCACCAACACTTGAGTACATTTTCAATGCTTTATTGAACTATTAACGAAGGAAGTAGCAGGATAGAGGCAGAAGGGAAACTGCAGGGAAAGCTCAAATACCTTTTCTGTAGGATTCTTGACAAATGTCCTTTAGGGTTGAATATTACAGTAGAATGCGCTCCCCTTGTGGGACACACTCTTTGCTCGCCTGGATAGGCCTCTCTCACTTGCCTAGCAGCCAGTACGTAGCACGAACAAAAGTCTCTGCCACAGACTTGCTTGAGATGAACCCGTACGATCCTCTGCCACAGGATGTATTGGTTTTGCGGTGAATGTCAGTCACAGTGCTTGAACCTTTAAGCCAAACCCGGCAACACTATGCTGTAAAGTTACTTTAGGATACGTCCTCCAACCGAGTCACCAGGCCCCTCTCCAGACCAGCACTCTGCGTGATCCTTCCATGACGGGTCCTCCCCTGGGATCTCCTCGGTTGTCCAGCTTCTTCACTCTGGATAGACAGCTCAGGACCATTCCTCAGCCGCTGTGGTAGGCCCCAGACAAGCTTCTGGGCCCACCCATGCGCCGCAGCGACGTGGCCCTCCGGAACGGAGGACCACGAGGTAGCTCTCTAACGCATACCTGTCGGCCAGGAGGGCCAGCAGGTGGCTGTAAAAGGAACACCAGAACATGGTGTCTGTCCCATAAATACCCTCTCCCAGAATCCCACTCGGAGGACCACCTCCACCGAGTTGTCTCCGGGACAGAAGAGCATCCATACACTTTGACACGTTGCCTTTCCAACACCAGCCAATAGTAACAACGACACCCACCGGCCCAGTATGGAAACACATGCAACGTCATGCAACTTCCCCTAACGAGCAATTCACTAAATGTACCTATCAGATGGTAGATCGCAAATCTACCAGCGCTACATATGCATAGTGATTGCAGTGTTGCCGACTCCATCTTTCTGCATATCTGGAGATGGATTGGGGACTGTGGAAGAAGGGGAGGATCAAAGAGGACAGGATCAAACAGTCTTTTTTACACGATACACAGGATTAACCCCTTAGGTTGCACTGTGAGTATAACAAGCATGCTTACTGCATATACAGACTGACTTTACGGTTGTGGGTTTAGTAACACTTTTCAATTCCCTCTTAGAACCAGTCAGATGTATTTGGGGGATCAATTCCTTCACTGATGAAGCGATTTATAACTAAAGGCATTTAAAAACAAAAATGGCAGCCAATCTTATGGACACCATTTAGAATGACTGCAGTTTTTGTCAAAGGATGGTGGACTGGGCTGCTGATTTTAATTCAAACAGCTTCATGGTGTGTACTTCATCATATACATTCCTCTGGCTTCATTTACCTAAATTGTATGTAAACGGTGAATCGCTTTTATTTGCTTCCTTTTTTGTCAATAAAGTATACCATTCAAAGCATTTTGTTATATCTCACAACAGAAAAAGGAATCAGCGCCACAGAAATTCCTGGACAATTGTGGATCCCAATTAAGAATGCTGCCGCTCAATCCTAGTAAAATACTAGTAGGTAGTGTATATGTGTGAATCAACCTAAATTGTGTAATTAATCATATGTAAAATCAAGTGCAAGTGCAGATTCTCTATATAATTGTCCAAATAAAATGCAAGTGCTTATTCCTAGTAAAATACTAGTAGGTAGTGATAATAAATAAATATCAATCCTAGTTAAATACTAGTAGGTAGTGATAATAAATAAATTTGCAGCGCAAATCTATGGAATATCCACAATTGTGTAGACAATTTCCACCAAATATGTATTTATTCTAAGAAAGATGGACTTTATAAGGTTCTAAAATACCCAGCCCCTCACTAGAACATTCTGCCCCTATTATATGTGTGAATCAACCTAAATTGTGTTATTAATCATATGTAAAATCAAGTGCAAGTGCGGATTCTCTATATAATTGTCCAAATAAAGTGCAAGAGCTTATTTGCTGAATATGTGTCTATGATAGCACAACATGTGTTGAAAGCAAAGCTCTCTTTAGCAGGCCATACACGGTCGAATTTCTAACGAATTTTCTTTTCAAAATCAGAAAGTTCATTTTTTTTTGTGATCCGATGATGCCACCATTGATTTTTGAAATTTGGCCGACCAAGCCTTCAATTTCACTGCATGTTGCTACAGAAAAGAATTTTCTTGGCCGGGAATCTTCTTTTCTTCTTTTCTTTTCTTATTACATTTCTCGCACAATTCTCCCATCATTGATTAGAAAATGGTTCGTTTTTCTAAAAATTTCCAATATGTCCGATTCCTCAAATTTGATTTCCGCATGAAAATCGGCCGTTGTTGCAGCCCACTAATGATGCGAAATTCATACAAAAATTCTTTCATACGATTTTCGAAAGAAAATTCTTACGAAATTCGAACCGTGTATGGCCGGCATTAACCATAAATAAGAATGTGTGTATTAATGATAAACTCCTACAAAAAAAACATTGATGCAATTATGACTAACCAAAAACTTGTTTAGAACTTTTTCTGCATGCATTCTTTTTGTTGGATATTTAGCAATTTTTGTTTTTTGTAAAAAAAAAAAAAATTGTCTTTCCTTTTTTTTTTTGATTAATTACTCACATTTTTTTCACATATGATCATGGCACACATATGTGTTTCCACAGTTTAAGACAAAGTGCACATAGGTCTATTTTTAGGTGTTTTTCTCCACACCTATTTTTTACACATTTTTGGTTTGTCATAATTGCATTCAGATGGTGTCAAGCATGTGTGGCTGCAACCAGGTGAGGAGTACAAAGACAAGTGTGTCTTGCCTACAGTCAAGCATGGTGGTGGGAGTGTCATGATCTGGGGATGCATGGGTGCTGCCGGCACTGGGGAGCTACAGTTCATTGAGGGAACCATAAATGCCAACATGTACTATGACATACTGAAGCAGAGCATGATTCCCTCCCTTCAGACACTGGGCCACAGGGCAGTATTCCAACATGATAACGACCCCAAACACACCTCCAAGATGACCACTGCCTTGTTAAAGTTGCTGAGGGTAAAGGTGATGGACTGGCCAAGCATGTCTCTAGACCTAAACCCTATTGATCATCTGTGGGACATCCTCAAATGGAAGGTGGAGAAGCGCAAGTTCTCTAACATCCACTAGCTCTGTGATGTCGTCATGGAGGAGTGAAAGAGGACTCCAGTGGCAACCTGTGAAGCTCTGGTGAACTCCATGCCCAAGAGGGTTAAGGCAGTGCTGGAAAATAATGGTGGCCACACAAAATATTGACACTTTGGGCCCAATTTGGACATTTTCACTTAGGGGTGTACTCACTTTTGTTGCCAGCGGTTTAGACATTAATGGCTGTGTGTTGAGTTATTTGAGCGATTTATAACTAAAGGCATTTAAAAACAAAAATGGCAGCCAATCTTATGGACACCATTTTGAGGGGACAGCAAATTTACACTGTTATACAAGCTGTACACTCACTACTTTACATTGTAGCAAAGTGTCATTTCTTCAGTGTTGTCACATGAAAAGATTTAATAAAATATTTACAAAAATGTGAGGGGTGTACTAACTTTTGTGAGATACTGTATCTATGTTGGCAAGCAGTTAACTAGAAAAAACTTTTATTGCACTTAGCCTCCATTTTTTTTTTTTTTTTGCTGCTGTGATCCAAATTCCTGTTAGAGGGTGGCTACGTTCATTCTCAAGGGTATGTAAGAATGTATCCACCCTCTCACGTTCGCTACTGAGATGGACTATGGGGGTTTGAAGGGTGCAAGAGCAGTGCACATGATCACAACTAACATGCACTGCTCATTCCAAACAAACAGAAGTAAGGGGGGGGGGAAATGAAAGGCTTGTGAGCTCACAGAGGACAATACAAGGTGGCAGACAAACACAGTAAGAAATTACGATATTTAATGAAAAATAGTTTACAGGGCTGTGTCTGGATTATTTCTGGAGAATAAAGATATCATTCAGTGTCACTTTAAGCTGAAAAGACACTTTAGAAGCAAATATGTTGTACAATTTTAATACTCTACATCCCTTTACCTCTTCCTTTTTGCTTCCCTCTGTTTGTGTTTCCTATTCCTAGTGTCTAATTTTTGTTCTTTCCTGTTTCGATTTGTTCCTATTTTTTAATTTAGTGATTTAATTAAAGCGCCAGATGCAAATCTTCCAACTCAAATTGCTTATACTGTATGAATCTTATAGCATATGTATGAGAGAGGCTGTATAAAACATTTAATGTATACAAACTTGAAAATTAAATCGGAAAAGCCAAGGTTTTGTGCATGCTTCCTTGATCTTTTAAACTACCCATGTTGCCTCTGCCAGCATCAGTAGGGAAAGTACCCATTGAAAGACTACTTACCTCCAAGGCATTCTCTAGATCTCCTTTCAGGACCTGTACACATCCAATGTTAAACCAAATCTTTGATGTGAGATCCTCAATGCTTAAAAAATTCTTCAAAGCTGAATCCAGATTCTGATTGTCTGCAGCCAGGACTCCTTCATGCCAATACTTTATGAGATCTTTATACGGCATCCTGCAGAGAAACGAAGAAGAATGTGCAGATCCACCTGCAGTAAGAGCAGCTGTACATGTATCAGGAAGTGGAAAAGTCTTGTGATCCTCCCAGAGTCTCATTCCAATCCCGTCTGAAGATTTAATGAAAGGGCACGTAGTTAGCTTTTTAAATTCCAGGCTTGCAACACTCACCTGTGTGTTCACTGGGTTGGAACAAAGATTGCAAAAGTCACTTGCACAAAGGACTTATAAATTCAATAAATCAGTAATCTATGATTGAAAAGAGTCTGTTTGATGGTTTGAAATGTTGCTGTTTCATATGGAGGATTTTATGCTTTATCTTGCTGATCTCTGCTTGTACTTAGGGGGTCAGTTAGACTTGTGATTGGGGACTGGTAAAACCTGTTGTTTGAGCCTCATTTTTTTCATGTGTTCGCTGACACCCGCAGATGGGGATCCATTCCCCATCCGTCTGGCGGATCAGATCGGATGACTGCCCCATAAAGAAGAGCGGGCTGTGTCCGCGTCCGCTCTGCAAAGCGGAGCGGACACTGACCTGTCAGCCGCCTGTGCATCAGCGGACAGATCCCTCGCTGAGCAGGCAGATCCGCCTAAGGGTAAATGTTTGTTAAGTGTGGTGGTGCATGAATAAAGTGTAATCCTTATCCTATTTCTTGCTCCAGTAGGGTCCCTCCAGCTGTGTGATCGATCCTGAGAATGAAAGGCAGGAAAAAGCTAAATAGCAACACCTGCCTATGGGACCAGGAATGACACAAAGAGACAGTTGTTATAATATTAAAATGATTGGTTGGTTACTTACCTTTAAAAAACGTTATTCAAATCTTCTGAAATTCCACGATGGTCATGTGACTAGAAGAACCTATGAGAAGGAAAGAAATTTACAACGGTTATTAGAACAACGACAGCAGCTGAAAAATAACCCCCATCCCTTTTTTTCGCTGTCCTGTGTTATGTGGAATGGTCCCTTGTAATGTTAGGGGATAGTTGTTAAGTGGTACACTTCTAGTTCGAGCTTTAATGGCTGAACTATTGATCGGTATAATAGTTTGTAAATAGTTGGTAAGATTACAGTAATTGAAAGTCAGTTATAAGTACAGTATCTCACAAAAGTGAGTACATACCTAACATTTTTGTAAATATTTTATTATATCTTTTCATGTAACACTGAAGAAATGCTCCGCCGGAGGTTATGTTTTTTTGTGACATAATGTTTTACACAATGGTTTTTGTTAATTCAATAATATTGTTATTTTTATTTTCCTCTGGTGTTTTCATTCTATATAAGTTACAAAATATATTTCTTCCATCCTTTGAAACACAACAGTTTAATTTATGGGCAGTCTTTTACTTTACTTCAATGATTTATGATTGTGTGCACTTTTTTTGTGAGTTTTTTTGTGTTTGCGGCACATGTTTTTATTAAATAAATTTAGCACCCTGATGGTTAGGCAGGGTTGCTGGTAAATTTACCTGCCAGGTATAGTTGCCTTGGCCAACTGATAAGAGATCAATTGATTCCGTCCTAATTCTGGAATTGCTGCACTTCTCTCTACTGTCACTAGATGGCATTAGATAAGACAAGGGCATTGCAAGGACAGATTAGGAATAGACAGGGTGTCTCAGCCAATGGGCAGGAATCTTCTTGGGTCCCTTGCCCTGCTATTTATTTGGGTGAGGTCAGGTGATCAGGGTTCTGTGCCACATAGACGGCTGTCTGGGTGGATGTGTGTTGTGCTGCCCTGGGCTGCTAGGCCAGAGCTTGAGGCCTATCCCAGGGACATCTGGCTGCTAGGCTGTCGGAGGGCCTATCCAGAAGCAAGAGAGCAGCGTAGGGTTGGGACTGCAGCTTGCAGTCGAACCATAAGTGACGGTTCTGCTGGCCGGAGAGCCTGTCGTGGTCGGAGGTAGAGGGGAAACTGTTGCCACTAAGGGACCAACCAGCTTATTACCAGGGACCACAGTGAGTAGCTGAAGCAAGTACCAGAGCAGTATTCTCACAAGCTGGGGACGGTGAAGAATTGAGAAACTTCAACAGGTATCAAGCCAGGGACCCAGCCAGTGGAGGTGACACTTGCAGAGCATCCTTGTGTGCCAAGCCAGGGACCGAGCAGGCCAGTGGGGTGACGCTTGAGGAGCATCTGTGAGTGCCAAGCTAGGGACCCAGCAGGAAAGCGGGGGTGACCCTTGAGAAAGCTACTCAGTGAGAAGGTTTGAAGAGCTCAGGAGATCCAGTGGCAGTAGATCAGCAATTCTAGTGAGAGAGACTGAGAGCTCAGTGGAGTGACGATCTACAAGCAGTGATTGTAAAGGAAGTAGAGAAGTTTGTTTGTTACTTGTGTTAGAAACTGGTAAAAGACTGGGCCATATGAGACAGCGCTCCTACACATGCAGATCTGGTGTCTGGTTGGGTGCCTTTCCCTGCATGGCTGTCTACCTAAAGAAGTCTCTGAGTCTGCTAATTACCATTGCAACTACTCAAGGGTGTCCTGGCCCTAACCCTCTCTCCCACAGTTCTGTTCAAGAGAAAATAAATCTCTCCTTTTTAGTGGTGGAATCAGCTCAGGCGGTACCGATTTTGGCAATCTAGACAATGGGTATTTGAGTAGATTTTATTTTGTGTCGTTTTTTTTTCACTTTATGTCATCCCAAGATATATAGTGATACTGATACAGCCTCAGGTGTTCTGCATTATGTTCTGGTAACTGGTTTTCCTACCATGTAGGTGGATAGCCCTTCCCATTTAATTACCTTTGAAGGGGAGGCGACTCATACATATATACAAGGGAACAACCTGATTCACTTTGGTTATGATTAAGCGCCCATCTGTGGCGTGAAATGCATTAGATACCTGTCCTGAAACTCTGTTACCGTATGTGACTAAAACAAAGAGAACCTGCTCTAGGTGTCTGTTTCCTAATGATGTCTCTCCTCTCCAGGCGTGGGTGAGGCTCAATATGCAACCATATTCAAAAACTGAACAAAAAGGTCCGAATGGCCGCACTCCAATGAAAAACGATTTATTTATTGTTATGATAAATCCATACAGCAAGGATAAAACCACTAATGCATTTCACACCATTATAGGTGCTTATTCATAGCTAAGTTTTAAAAGAATGACAAAGACATATATATGCAAGCAAGACCGTAAATTGGTGTAATTAAGTATCGTGTACACCCACGACAGGTGCCACAATGTTCTCAATTGATATTAAGGTGAGTCAGCTGGACTACTCCTTTGCATAAACACAAAATTAACTCTTAAGAAAAGGATGACTGAAACTGACCCATAAGAATAAAAATAAAAATCACAAGTTTAACGGTGATGCATGCATAACATTATAAAACCTAGACTGGTGGAAAACATCCCACCTAGGAGAGTCTCTTAAAAAAAAAAAGTTGTTTAAAAAAAACTTTCCATAAACAGATGTATGCATTTTTATATATATATGTACTTTGATAAAATGCCTGCAGAGTTTTCCGGCAGAAAAACCTGTGCGTGCTTAGCATTAGAATTCTCATATAAACATGTATATAGAAACCAAATTTTTTTTTATATATTAAGAAATGTTGCTTTTGCGCATGCACAGGTAGGTAAACCCAATTTCGAAAACTCCCGCAAGCAATCAGGATTCACAGCATAAAAAAAGCTGTTATTAACCCCATGACAAAAGAACCAGATAAATATATGCAGACTGTAATTCCAGCCCTAAACAACATGTTCATGGTTGTAGTCCAATCACTATGGTACAGGTATGCAATACACGGCCTGTGGACATCTAGGACACCTTTTAAATATACATATTATGACATGAAAACTGGGCAGAATAGATAAATACAAAGAAACAGATAGACATGATGACACCAAGAAAAAACTGTCAGAGACACATATATATATATATATATATATATATATATATATATATATACATACATATAAACGTTCTTACTGATCTTTTGGAAAACTGTTTATCTACCTGACCCATCTTAAATTTATGTAGCAAAGTTGCCTAATGCAGTGTTTCTCAACTCCAGTCCTCAAGGCGCCCCAACAAGCCATGTTTTCAGGATTTCCATTATTTTGCACAGGTGATTTGATCAGTTTCACTGCCTTAGTAATTACCACAGCCGTTTCATCTGAGGGAAATCCTGAAAACATGACCTGTTGGGGCGCCTTGAGGACTGGAGTTGAGAAACACTGGCCTAATGGATGTTATGTGTAACCTTACACCAACTATTAGATGTCTGTCAGTCAGATGTTATTGGCTGACAGCAAATTACTTGCTGACATAGCTGCTAATATAAATTATCGGAAGCCTCCATATTTACATATCAGAGCAGTGATATTAGAGTCTGGGAAGTACACACATTATTATTCATAAAATGGGAAATGTCCCATTCATGATTCATTACCCCCCGGTTTTCTGGTGTTAAAAAGAAGATCCAGTATACCTCTCTTTTACATAGTATTGTAAATTTGTCCCCTTCTCTAACTGGCAAAGATATCTTCTCCACGACCAAGATCACTAAACTTGAAGTATTTTTCTGATGTACCAAATTCCAATGATTAGCTACATTAGTGTCATGGCCTTTCTGAATGTCGTACAGATGATCGTACAGGTGATCACGCAATCTGTGTGTAGTACGCCCAACGTATTGTATATGGCATAATTGGCATGTAACAATATAAACCAGATAACTAGTGTTACTATTAAAAAATGTGGTGATGTTTGACTGCTTGTTAGTAGCAGTTGATTAAACCATCTATTGAGCCATCTATGTAGCAACCATAAAATAATGTATTTTTTTTCCTACCCTAGTAATAGAATGAAAGATCCTGCATCTCAACCATGGGAGATAAACTCCTCTATGTGGGAGAACTGAAGGGATTCCTCCTATGCACTGGTGGCCACTAATATGAGGTAATGAGGGGTTTGGTCACACTATATGGTCATATAGTGCTAAGCCCACTTACTGCATTAAAGTACCCAGATTTTTTTTGAATATGTTCAGGTGTTTTTAACTAGCCTTGCAGGATAAATTTAATTCTTGAATGTGTGCGCTGTAACCTGTTTTGTACTGTTTGTTGGTCTTATAGCAGCACCATCTTGAATTTAAACGGGTGTGCCCCCCAAATATGTTTTTGTATATTGTAGTGGACCCTGACCAGGTTTTTTTGGGCTCGAGCACCCCTCCCCCTCTTCATTACCTCATATTAGTGGCCACCAGTGCATAGGAGGAATCCCTTAAGTTCTCCCACATAGAGGAGTTTGGCTCCCATGGTTGAGACGCAGGATCTTTCATTCCATTACTAGGGTAGGAGAAAAAAAAAAAAAAAAACACTAATCGGGGTAGTTTGACGCAGTAAGTGGGCTTAGCACTATATGACCATATAGTGTGACCAAACCCCCGTATTTTTTTTTTGAATATGTTCAGGTGTTTTTAACTAGCCTTGCAGGATAAATGTAATTCTTGAATGTGTGCGCTGTAATTTGTTTTGCACTGTTTGTTGGTCTTATAGTAGCACCATCTTGAATTTAAATGCATTTAAAGGGAGTGCCCCCAAATATGTATGTTTTGTATAAAACAATGTATTTGTTCGAAGGGGACTACCACATGAAAAGATGCGGGACCTCTCCCACCATCCCATACCGTATGTGACTACTTGGATTTTATCTGACTTTAACCACTTCAATATGGGGCATTTTCACCCACTTCCTGCCCAGGCCAATTTTCAGCTTTCAGAGCTGTAACATTTTGAATGACAATTGCGCGGTCATGCAACACTGTACCCAAATTTTGCTCCACTCTGGCTGACTGGTGGGGAGGGGGGACAACAACCTCCTATCCCTTCTCCCCCTGGATCCTGATCTGCTGCTTGGGAGTGACCGCCACCTATTCACCCTGGGCCTCCGGAACTGCCGCGGGTGTGGGGCAGAGGTCTTAAACCCTCTGTCCAGTTGTCAGCGCTTCAGCTGGAGAAGTTTCTTGTAACTCCATAGATGCTGCTGTTGGTGCTGGGTAGAGCTTAGTGATGTTCTGCCCTGATGCCAGCTCTTCTGCTGGATGCTAACTCGGCTGTTGTTCCTCAGCAGAAAAGTTGATTAAATCACTAGTCTCTGTAACTCCAGGACATGGGTTGGCGGCACTTGGGCCCAGTGCCAACACCTTGGCAGGTGATTCGTAATCCATAACATCCTCTGATGAAAAGTCAATTAAACCCATACATTTCGTGATCTGTGGATGGGGAATGAGGATGGCTTCCTCTTCTTCTGAGCTCTGGAATTGCAAATGGGAAGATGAGCCGGCTGCTTCATCTCCCGTACCTTTACCCAGCTGCTGGACAGATGCATTCCTCCATTCAAGCTCGACCTGTGCAGAAACAGGATCATCAAGGTCAGTCAACACTTGCTGCATCTGCCATAAGACCTCTGCGTCCATAGCTGCAGGCGGAGATGTGCAAAGCACACTGTTACTCTGCCACATTGCAGACTCTTCAACCAGGATTTCAGGACTGTCAGCTGGTACTTCTGGATAGTCCCTGGCAAAGGGAGCCCAGACCTGCTGCTGAGCAGAATCTAGCAGCCGTCTGTAGGCGATCTCCAACTCCCATTTCTGATTGGCTAGAAACTCCAAATCTCCCAGTTTCCAGGGAACTTCTGAGACATTCAGAATCCGTTTTCTGTATTTCAACATTTCTTCCAAACTCTACTCCAAATCGCTCCCAAAGTTAGGGTCCTCTGACAGCCTCTCTAATAACAGCCCCAGGCTGCCGTAGCCAAAGCCTTCTGTTGGGGTGTCGTCTGCTGTCCACGGGCACACTTGAGCTACATACCAGCGGAGGGCCCTGTAGCTCTCGTCCAACCGCATCTCCGCCTGGACCAGCCTGGTTAACTCAGCTTTCCATTCCTTGTGCTGTTGTCTCCCCAAAAATAACCATTCGCACTTCATACTGCAACCAGCACCTTTCCTGTAAGGAAGAGAGAATTTTTCCCTGGTGTCATTGCTCATGGGCTAGCGCTTCCTTCCAGAGTTCCCAGCAGACAAAATCATACCATCACAGCAGGACCTGCTGTGACACTGGTCCCTGTGCTGTATCTGCATCTCTTGCAACCGCCTTCTAAATTCCTCTTCCATGGCAGCTGGTATCTGTACCTCTCCTCTCCTGCTATCTGAACCTTGGATCCAGGTTATTGTTTGGATGTCCCAGACTGCAGGAAGCATCCCACTGCTTGCCACCAATGTAACGGAACGTCCCACACTCCATGTGAGTGCTTCTGTCATATACTGCTTCCTCCAGTCTGAATATGGATATTAGATATTATAGCCGCATATTACAACCAAGAACTAGGCAGGACTCTGCAAAGCTGGAACTTGAACTGTTTATTTGAACAGAGGCACACAGAGATATACACTCAGAGGACAACCCCCCCTCCTTTGCATAATGACACAGGGTGGGGTAGACTACATTCAGTAATAGACACACAGGTGTATTCAAACTTCTCATCAGTAGACTGTCCTATCAGCAGGACAGCTAATCCACATACACATATGCATCCCATAATACGTTTCTCCCAAGGCAGACAGACACAATAGAACAATGGGATACAGGCACTTAACAAACACATCGCAACCCCCACCCCACCTCAAACCATCTAGCAATGGTCTCTGACGAAAGGGGGACTTTAGCTTCATATAGTCTTCAAATCAGACTGGGGTTTTCGGTCACCCTGTGCCCATAATAGAGGGTTCCTTATACATAGGAGGGGCCGGGGGAGCTGGACAAGGAGTTTCCAGAGCTCTCCAAGTGAAGCTGGGTTCCACAAGCCCCCCCCCGCTCAAAGTGACTCCCGTCACAGCAATTTTTTGGAAAATAAGAAATTAAAAAAGTGTTTTTTTTCATAATTTTTTTTTTTTTTACATATTGTCACTAGTGCAGTACAGCGTCATCATATAACTGGTGTGGCGGTGATTAGGTCACTGACTGGTGACAGTATGAAAAAAAAAATGAATTAAGATTTTTTTTTAAAGATTTTTTTATTTTTTATTACATTTGTTTCTTTTTCTTACATACTGTGACCAGAGCAATACTGTATTACCATAGTAATACTGTACTACTCTGGGGAGTTGATCAGGATTTGTTTTACACACTATGATTGCTTATAACAGTGAATATCACAATATCAATATAAACAACCATTTTTACTGAATAAAATAGATTCATTCAGAGTGTATTGTTGTGATTAGCTGTGATTGGCCACAGCTAATCGCATGGTACAGCTGGGCTGTGATTGGCCCTGTTTGTACCGTGTGATCAATTACAGTGATCAACACAATAGTACACAATGAATCAAAGCCATTTAATGTGTAGAATTGTCATGTGATCTGCTGTGATTGGTCACAGTGATCACATGGTACTGGCAGCAGGTTGGTACACTTGTCAGTCATCTGCTGTGTCCGGTGGTCACAGTGGGTGATGAATCCCATTGGAGCGTGGCCCGTGGCATTGGAGCATGGCCCCAAAGCTAGGGTGGCCACCTCATCCCTTTAAACCCGAACACATATGAATTACAAAGGTTCTGAGACTAATTTAGTGCAGATAAGGTACCAAGTGAGTTTAATTACCACCTTAATCAGCCACAGAACCTGTGTAATTATTGTGTGTTCAGGTTTAAAGGGATGAGGTGGCAACTCTACCCATAGTATGTCCTCCCAGTATACAGTAACAAGACTCCCGCCGGCCATCATTTTAGGATAGGCTGGGTGGGAAGGGTATAAACCCCTGCCCATGTGTGATTTCCTATCGCTGAGCTCAGAGCTTCTGCAACAGAGTATTTAACCACATGCCGACCAGCCGCCGCAGTTGTACTACGGCAGAATGGTACGGCTGGGCGAACAGCAATATGTAACAACGCTTTGCTCTGCGGCCACTAGGGGGGCACGCGAGCCGATGAGAGCGCCTGGCGGTGATCGAGCCGGGCTCCCGTGATCGCTCGGGCCACACGGAGAACCCCGAACTGTGTGCGTAAACACACAGTTTCCGGTTCTCTGAGGGGAGAACTTACAGATCGTCTGTTCATGCAGAGTATGAACAGCGATCTGTTAGCTTCCCTGCACAGTCCCCATCCCCCTTCAGTTAGAACACAAACTAGGACACACATTAATCCCTTCACTGCCCCCTAGTGGTAACCCCTTCACTGCCAGTGACAGTTTACAGTAATCAATGCATTTTTAATCGCACTGATTGCTGTATTAATGCCAATGGTCCCAAAAATGTGTCAAAATTGTCCGTGCTTGCCATAATGTCGCAGTCACAATAAAAATCGCTGATCGGCGCCATTACTAGTAAAAAAAAAAAATTATTAATAAAAATGCCTTAAAACTATCCCCTATTTTGTAGACGCTGTAACTTTTGCGCAAACCAATCAATAAATGCTCATTGCAATTTTTTTACCAAAAATACGTAGAAGAATATGTATCGACCTAAACTGAAGAAAAAAAATGTTTTTTATATATTTTTTGGGGATATTTATTATACCAAAAAGTAAAATAATGCGTTTTTTTTCAAAACTGTTGCTCTTTTTGTTTATATCGCAAACAATAAAAACCACAGAGGTAATCAAATACCACCAAAAGAAAGCTCTATTTGTGGGGAAAGAAGGACGTCAATTTTGTTTGGGAGCCACGTCGCACGACCGCACAATTGTCAGTTAAAGCAACGCAGTGCCGAATCGCAAAATGTGCTCTGGTCTTTGGCCAGCCAAATGGTCCGGGGCTGAAGTGGTTAAATTGACTGGAAGAGTCTAAGCAACAAGGCAGGAAGGGGTGATGCAAACTCTGGGAGTTTTTCAGTTAGACTTCGGGAGGAACATAAATGGCCTACACCAGGGGTAGGCAACCTGGGGACTTCCAGCTGTTGCAGAACTACAAGTCCCATCATGCCTCTGGTAGTAATTGTAACTGCCAGCCTTGCAATGCCTCATGGGAAATGTAGTTCCACAACAGCTGGAGGGCTACTAGTTGCTAGTACTAGTTAAGGGCATTACTTAACTTTGGTCAAAGCTGCACACAGATGATCGCCCCTGGATGCAAGCATCTTGGATCCATGTGTGATTACATCTGAACACCGGTGGACTGTGTCAGCCTGTCAGTGCTCTAAATATATTCTGAGCGGATGCAATTACCTGCCACCACATGTGAATCCAGCTGCAGCAATTTGCTGGGTTCTTGCTGCAGCTGGCAATAAAATACAACATAAGTGAGGCCTTTAGGGGAACTTCTATATAACTAGCCAGTGGGATGGTAAAAACAAGCAGCTGAGCCAAGGTTTTACCACCCAATGGCCGCCCACAGGGCTGCAGAGTTCGACAGGTAGCACCGCCCGTTGATCAATGGGGCGGCACCACAACGCCTAGACAAATGCTTGGCTCACAGTTGTGGTATGGTCCTGCACTATAAAATTGGCGTTTAGCAATTATTACAAATAAAAGTAAGAAAACAACGTCAGGATGTGGCAGCAGCACTTCCTGAATGTCTGCCAGCTGCTCCAATACCGCCCCCTGAAAAGTGATCCACTGTAGATCACTTTTTAGAGGGCAGTAAGCATTACCGCCAATGTGAAAGTGTCCTTATAAAGCAGTGAATGTGAGTTTCACCAAAAATCCTCTGGCAGTGAAATCACTATCATTGAAAGCACATGCACCAGGGAAGATTCACCTTGATTGGAAGTTTGGTGAATGTCAGATTCCAGAACTCGCACACCCACCTATGGGGCCAATGTATCCAAAGCCATAAGAGATATAAATGTGGTTGCCCATAGCAACTAATGACTCATCATTGTGTTTTCTGTAGCCAGGATGTGAAAATAAAACCAGGGCTCTGACTGTTCACTATAAGAAAAGCTCTCCCCCGGCCACATATCAGAGGCTCCTCAACCACACTGAGCTCTCTGAAACTGCGCCTAGCAATGTCAAGACCAGCTTCCTGTTACCATGGAAACACCCAGCGTTCTTCACAGACCAGGCGGCTTCACTCTGGCGGCAGTCCCTCACAGAAAAGTGTCCGGGCAGCGCACAGAGCCAAGACAGAAAGGTTCCGGGCGAGGGATACGTGTGCGCAGTGTGGAGAGGTAGGTGGCTCTCGGTTGTTCGATAGATATTGGGGGGGATTTTGGTGTAGAGGGGTATCAATGGCGGGGGGTGGCCGGTGAGGTAAATGGAGGAATGGCAAGGGAGACTTCTGTAGAGCTGGTATGTTGGAGTGACTTCCTGGGATTGTGTCAGGCCAGGAGAGCAGGAGATCACCATAGTCACCTGCAGTCAGGGGGACCCCTGTGTGTGCTGAGCTGGGGACATGGGGGAACTAGAGTTGCCACCTCATCCATTTAAACCAAAACACATATGAATTACACAGGTTCTGAGGCTAATTTAATACAGATAGGGCACCAAGTGAGTTCAATTACCACCTTAATCAGCCTCAGAATCTGTGTAATTAATATGTGTTCTGGTTTAAAGGGATGAGGTGGCAACCCTAGGGGGCACCCCGCCCTGTGTGGGGGGGGGATAGAGGCCAAGACCTGACCACATCTTATTTACAATGTACAAACTGCTCAGAGATGTGGGCAGGGGTATAAGCAGCTGAAGTTACATGCAAATCCCAGTGTGTCAGAAGCAAAATCAGAGCCGGCTACTTGCACATAGTAGAGGAGGAGGACTAAGATGGCTGCACCGGACCCGCTGTGTGGCACCTGATCATAGCGGGACAACGCTGGATTCACTGTGTGGGTATGTACTACAACACTGCAGGTAAGTGGTGAGAAAGCATCCTCCCTGTACAGGACCGGTCCCTGCGGCTCCCTTTCATACCCCTTCCATGGTCTAGCGGTCTTGTGCAGTCTACTATTCTTGTTGTCCCCAAGCCTGTAAAGACCTGCTCTGGATGGGAGAGCATCAGTTACAATCCACTACTGGCTCATAGGATGGGGGGGGGGGGGGGGGGGGGGGCGGCGGCACCGCTGGATGCTGGAGCAGAGGATCGGGTGAGTATACAGCTTTCTGGTTGCCCCTGGACAAAACTAATCGTTAACCCATGCAGGGCGGGCACAACCCCCACTACATGGGAAAACGTATTTTTTTGCCTGGAGTTGGGCTTCACCATTTTCCACCCGGCCTTTGGGAGAATGACGGCTGGGCGGTGGTTCAGTTATCCTGACTGGGAGTCATATGACGTTCTGCAGGATAACAGCCACTGCGCGCCGATCGGTGGTGCAGTGTGTCAGTCTGACACACTGCTACACCGTTCTCGGAAAAGAGCCTCCAACGGGGGCTCTTTTCCACGTGATCAGCCGTGTTGAATCATGGCTGATCTCTTCCTGTTTACATCGTGCTGTTGATCGGCTTTTCCTCACTCACGTCTGACAGACGTGAGTAGAGGGAGAGCCGATCGGCGGCTCTCCTGACAGGAGGGGTCTGCGCTGATTGTTTATCAGCGCGGTCCCCCCTTGGATGCCCACACTGGATCACCAGGGAAGCTGCCAGGACCACCAGGGAAGCACCTAACATGTGGATGGCCAGGTACATCCCCCATGGCCATCCACATGTGCAAATTAATGCCCAACATATGCCAATCAGTGCCCACAAATGTTCACTGACTGGGACCTCTATGGCACAAATAAAATCAGTGATGCTCATCAGTGCCATCCATAAGTACCCATCAGTACTGCCTACGAGTGCCACCTATGAGTGCCGCATACCAGTGCTGCCCATCGGTGCCACCTCATTCGTGCCCATCAGTACAGCCATATTAGTGCCCCTCATTGAATAAGAAAACTTACCTATTTACAAAAATTTTTAACAGAAACAAAGAAAAACTTTTTTTTTTTTCAAAATTTTCGGTCTTTTTTTATTTGTTGCGCAAAAAAAAAAATCCCAGAGGTGATCAAATACCACCAAAAGAAAGCTCTATTTGTGGGAACAAAATGATAAAAAATTAGTTTGGGTACAGTGTTGGATGACTGCGCAATTGTCATTCAATTTGCAATAGCGCTGAAAGCTGAAAATTGGCTTGGGCGGGAAGGTATCTAAGTGCCTGGTATTGAAGTGGTTAATAGGGTTTAACTGCCCTCTGAAAAGCGATCTACTGCCTATTGCGTTCTTAGTGACCACACTACACAGAGGGGCCCTGGCGAGGCTTCCACACAGATTTGTACATATATGAAACTAACACTTTTTTTTTAATACAAAGTGTTGAAGGAATGTTGGCGATTTCTTTCATTTTAGGTTTTTATTGCTGTCTGTGTTCCTGCTGGGGACGTCACTCTCCCCAATATTCCTTTTATGGGGCCAACAAACCAAAACATTTCACTGCGCAGGAAGGAAGGGGAAATCTTTAAAGGAGAAGTACAGTCAAAGCTTGTTTGGCTGTACTTCTCCTGTAGATCACAGGAGTGCAGATCGTATTGTTTTCAGCTGACCGTGGGCTGAAGCCTGCTGTTGGCTGGCATCATAAACCTGGTCCAGGCTGGGAGAAGACAATATGGTCAGGATCCGCCCACAACCCCGGATCGGCACCTGGCTTAGCCTCCCAGCAGGCGGCTGAGAGCCTGAGCCAGCTCTCTGCTCATGGAGCACTGGGACCCGAGCGATCTGTGGTGTTTGATCACTCGGTTCTCAGACGTAGAGCTGGCGAGGAACAGATGCAGTATAGGAAAGTATGTTTCTTTAAAAAAATAAAGTGAACTTCCCTTTTAAATAGGGGCACTTTCGCTGACAAGGACTGAGGCCGGGTTCACACTTATGCAAAGTGGATGCAGGTTTCCTTGCATCCAATTTGCATTAACAGAAGACTGTGATCGGTTCTCAATGGAGCCGGTTCACACAGCTTCGGGGCGGCCGCAGTCCGCGCAGGAAAAGGGTCCTGTGCGTCTTTGGCTCTGCTTCAGGTTCAAATTTAGGCAAAAATTAGGACCTGAATCGCCCCTGAAATGGAGAACGTGGACGCACCGGTCCCCCTGCTGTGAGCCCAGCCTAAGAGAAGATTTTCTCTCCCCTACAGTTGTGTCTGTGGAACAGGAAGTGGAGGGAAATCTCCCCAACAGGTAGAGCTGCACGATTCTGGCCAAAATGAGAATCATGATTTTTTTGCTTAGAATAAAAAGATCACGATTCTCTCACAATTCTCGCGACGTAAAATCTTTCACATTATACAAAAAAAATGGGCTAACTTTACTGGTTAGTTATTATTTATTTATTTTTTTATTCTTATTTTTTTTTTTTTTTTTAATTCATTGCATTTGAAAGACTGCTGCGCAAATGCAGTGTGACATAAAATATTGCAACAACCACCATTTTATTCTCTAGGGCAGTGATGGCAAACTCTGGCACTCCAGATGTTTTGGAACTACAATTCCTATGATGCTCATGCACTCTGCAGTGTAGTTGAGCATCATGGGAAATGTAGTTCCAAAACATCTGGAGTGCGAAGGTTCGCCTTCACTGCTCTAGGGTGTCTACTAAAAAATATATATAATGTTTGGGGGTTCTAAGTAATTTTCTAGAAGAAAAAAAATGATTTTAACTTGAAACCAACAAATGTCCGAAAAAGGTTTAGTGTTTAATTGGTTAAACTTTTTTCACTTACACACACAGTCTATTCCAATGACAAATTGTTACAATGTTTATACTTAAGTTCAACAGATAAAGAATGTTTTGATTCTTGGCAGACTGCCCAGTTTTTCTCTTCCTTTTTTTTGACGGCTGTGGCTTCAGAAGAGCAGAGAGAATTCTTTGCATAGAAAGAATTATGAAACACTTTAGTAAAGATCGCAATAACGATTCTTGACGAATAATTGTGCAGATCTACCAACAGGGAGATAAAAAAAATCAATGAATCTTTTTATCGGGCTAGACTGTAGTATATAATGGGCAGCAGCTGATCCATTGGCTTCTACCCCTTCTGAATCACTGAGCCAGCACAAATCTGAAGCCCCATACACACTATCAGATTTTCTGCAGATTTTTGTCTTCAGATTTACCAAAACCATATAATATGAGGTCAAACCTTTAAGAGTCTCAATTTGTATGCAATCAGGCAGGCCCTTGCACTACATGGTTTTGGTAAATTTGAAGAAAAAAATCTACAGAAAATCTAATAGTGTGTATGGGGTCTAAGGCTGGCCATACATTATACAATTTTCTTATTCAATTTTAGATTTACCTTCAATCATTAAGCACAAGGGCCTTCCTGATTCAATAAAAATTGAAAGTGTTTAGGTGTGACCTCGTATTATTATATGGTTTTGGTAAATCTAAAGGAAAATTGTATAATGTATGGCCAGCCTAAGGATCTGGCTAATGTTTGACTGTTTTTTTAAGGTTAGATTCTGCTTGTGGCTGCGGCTCCGTGAAAACGCCCTGCTCTGCGGAAACATGCGGGACTGCCATTCAAATTGAATGGCACCACCCATGCATGTAAAACTGCAGTGCGTGTGCGGGAACCGCAGGGAAATCACATAGTCAAAAAGTCCATGCCATTTCACTGTGGCCACATTTTTGAAAAGGTGCATGCACTTTTTTTTTGGTGGAAATGCAGGCACAACAGCTCATTCATTTGAATGGATTGCCATGCCTGCGCAAACGCTGCCTGAAAAAATGCATAGGTGTGAACCCTAGTGTTCTGCTACATGCTTGTTTCAGGCTTGTGTCTTGGGAACTATAGAAGGCACTCCATAATGAAAACTTTTGGCTGGAGATGCAGAAAAGTGAATGCATTTTCTATGGTTACAGCATTTTGCTGCTCATAAGCATATATAGTGACCTAAAGTAAGCATGTCTGTAAATGTAGACAATCTCTCAGAATACATTCCCCTTTGCTGTCTGTGATGGTTTCATTTCTCCTGTAAAGGTTCACAGTTCACAACCGAAACTGTGTGCTAGAATGCTCGGGTATTTCCACTCTGTCCTACATTGCTGTGTACAAGGCACAGGGGATCCCAGCTGTAGTGATATTGCTAATTACTAGGGCAAACTAATACAAGCTTTTAAACCCAAAGTGTTTAAATACATTATAATAACTACCCATCATATAATCATACATATTTTACTCCAGTACATTACATACAGTACTTCCCTATTCATGGGAACCATATGCTACAGTCTGGATCATGTGGAAGAATTAAAGTGATGCCATTGTGAGAAAAGTATTGGTGGCTGTCATTGCTGGCCTCTTTAAAATCGATAGTTGCCTGTGTAGGGTTTTTTGCCCTATGCCGTTGTGTCCTTGATTGCATTTAAAGTGATACTAAACACACACTGTTTAATCTACATTGTGGGAAATTTACTAAAACGGGAGCACACAAAATCTAGAAGAGAAGAAAAGATTGGTCGCACACTTGAATCCAAAAGATGCTGCAGAAATGTCTTTATTGTCATGAGCCAGACAAATTGCAATGATAATCTGTTGACGCGTTTCACACAATGTGTGAAACGCGTCAACAGTACCCAATCAGCTTCCAGGTTATATAGTCAAAGCTTAATTGAACAAGATGAAGTTAGAAGCTGATTGGCTACCATGCACAGCCGCTCCTGTTTTAGTAAATCCCCCCCCCCCCCCCCATTGTCCGTTCTATTTGTGTATGTGGGTGATGTCACTAATTATTTTAATAGAAAAAAACTTCTAAGTACCGTTTTCTCAGTCGATATACAGCTGTCACATGACACAGCTCTCTCCCAGCCTGTCTGCAGGGAAACATAAGCAGGAGGAGCTTCTAGTCCTCTGCTGCTGGTCACATGTTTAAAAAAAAAATTGAAATCAAATCTTTATTATTTTGTGGAAATAACGTGGTGTGGGTGGATTTCTGCCAGTCACAGTCTGGGTCACGCCCCCTTCTTCATGTGTCTTAGAATAAGAGGGAGGTGAGTCCTCCATCAGTTTACATGTAATATCCCGACCCCATTGTGTTTTTTTTTTTTTTTTTTGAAAATTCTTTTTATTCAAATTTTTCATGTATACAGTGACTTCTGGGCCGCCAACATGGCTAAGCCCAGTTTTGGCCTTGCAGGGCCCAACAGTGAATCCCTACCCCTATACTCCCCCCCCCCCCCCCACAGATCCACAGATTCATAATAACCAATGTATGTTTAGCACTCCTGTAATACAAAGTTATCACACCGCTGGGTCAGCCTGTCCTTTATCACCTTATACGTCCCCCATCCTTCATGTTCCCTATATTCCTCCCATGTTTCCATGTTAAGTAGTGTTTTCCTCAGTAGTATTTTTCCGTCCTCCAGTTAAATTTTAATCTTATATTAATATGGCTAACCTATTGTACTTTCATCTCCATACCATGCCTGCCACACCTTATCAAATTTATTTTTACAACCTCTAGCTTGATAAGTAGATTTGTAAAAAGGCATCATATTATTAACCAACTTCTTCCAAAATGCGACATCAGGAGCTTGAGAATCTTTCCATTTTAGTA
This sequence comes from Lithobates clamitans, assembly GCA_037952925.1. Classification (NCBI taxonomy): domain Eukaryota; kingdom Metazoa; phylum Chordata; class Amphibia; order Anura; family Ranidae; genus Lithobates; species Lithobates clamitans. Next base: position 2,892,237 of record JBBGZY010000220.1, read on the forward strand.
ATATGGCCTTTTTGGCATAAAAAAGCAGAATAGTGAGCAGTGTTCTTAGAGCCCTGGTCTGTACCACCTCTTGTACTAATCCCAACAGACACACCTTGATATTTAAAGGTATAGGGATTGTGAGAAGGCCCAAAATACATGAAAGGACCTCCTCCCAATTTTTTTTTTTTGTGGACAGTCCCAGAAAACATGACCTGCATCAGCCGGGGAAAAAGAGCATCTCCAGCACTCCGCTGATGCTGACCCAAAAATCTTTCCTAGTCTTGCCGGAGTGTAGTAACTCTGGTGAAGAAATTTGAATTGAATCAACCTATCCCTGGCTGACACCAAATGTTTAAACGGTTGATCCCATACTTCCTCCCAGTCCTCTCCCGGAAGCTCAGGAACCTCCAGTTCCCATTTGCTTCTGATCTTTGCTATTGCTTTTGGTATAAGTTTGAAGAATTCTTTGTAAGATTTGGAGAGGGGTTTGTCTAGAACATCCTCCGATAACATTGACTCAAGTCTGGATGGAAAAGATTCTACTTTACGTACCCTGAATTGTGACTGATAGGCGTGCCGTAGTTGTAAGTAACGGAAAAGATAGACATTTTCCAAGTTATGTCTTGACTTTAACTGGGGAAACGTTAGAAGGTCTCCAAAAGCTGTTATGTCCCCTAGTGTCTTATTTCCCTTTATTGCCCAGATCATGGGGTCGGGTATATTGTAGAAGTGCTGCAGCATAGGATTCATCCACAGCGGAGTAGTGGGCGAATAACCTTGAAAGCTTGGGGATGCTAAATGAACCGCCATGTCCTAGGCTTTTATTGTTGCCTTCATGGTAGTAGTTAATGGTAAGTCAGACTTGAGTCCCCTAAATAATGCCATACGCAAGCTTTCATAGGACCCCAGGTGTGCCGCTTCCAATACCGTGGCTGCATCCCCGTCATCCATGATTAGCCATCTACGTGCAAAAACCATCTGTCCTGCCAGATAGTACTTGTGCCAATCTGGGAGTGCCAGTCCCCCCCGTCTCCTGGTTCCTGAAGTGCCTTAAGCCCAATCCTGGGGGGTTTTGAAGCCCATAAAAAGGAGCCCACTATACCATCTATTTGATGAAAAAAAGATTTTGGAACCCAGATTGGAGCGTGTCTCAGAAAATATAAAATCACCGGCAGGACCTTCATTTTGAGTAGGCTAATCCTGCCTATTAACGAGAGCGGAAGCCTGGACCACGCCTGAGTTTTTTGTTTGAGGAAAGTTATTAGTGGGAGTATTTTAAGGGACATTTAGTCATTTATATTTGCTGTGACCTTTACTCCAAGGTATTTCATAGATAATACCCATTGTAACGGCAGATTCGGGTCGACCCCATTTTTTGCTCTATCATCTAAAGGAAGTATTGAGGACTTGTTCCAATTCACTTGTAACCCCGAAAACCTGGCAAAATCATCCAAGATTTCCAGTACCACTGTTAGTAAATTCTTCGGATCCGTCAGAAACAAGAGCATATCATCTGCGTAAAGTGCAACTGTTTCGTGAATGGTGCCCACTTTGATATCCTGCACCCTCCCGGAGACCCTTAAGGCAATGGCCAATGGCTCCATCACTAGGGCGAAAAGGAAGGGGGACAGAGGACACCCCTGTCTTGTGTCTCTACCTATCACAAAAAACTGACACCCCCTCCTGCCCATGCGGATCGCCACCCTGGGGTTGCTGTATAGCAGAGAGACCCATTTCCGAAATTGTGGTCCAAATTCCATGACCTCTAATACCTTACCCATGAATTTCCAATCTACAGAATCAAAGGCCTTTGCTATATCGAGGGATACCACTATTTTAGATTCAGAGTCTGTGGAGGGAAGCTGTAGATGCGTGAACAGTCTCCTAAGATTTGTGTCTGTCGATTTTCCTGGCATGAAGCCAGTTTAATCTATATTAACTATAGTCTGAATAACCTGGGCCAGTCTGGTTGCTAATACCTTGGTTAAGATTTTTTAGGTCTGTGTTTAGTAGGGCTATAGGACGGTACGATGCACAATCTGTCAGGTCCTTTCCGGGTTTTGGCAGGAGAATCACGTATGCTTCCATCATTGAATCAGGTAGGGAGGAGTGCTCTAGACAATGTTCCAATAGCCAATTGAATCTACCGGCTAATTGTTCAATGTTTGCCCTGTAGAAGTCAGCAGGTATACCATCTGGCCCTGGGGCCTTGTTGGGCGGAAATGCACATATTGCAGCCTCTATTTCTTTAACTGTTATTTTGGCCTCTAGTAAGTTGCAGTCTTCCTCCGATAATCTAGGTATCGGTAGATTCCGCAATACATTGTCCAATTCCGCCATGTCATAGGGAGGAATGGGAGAATAGAGCAACGAGAAAAAATCCACAAACCTGCGGATCACTAACCTGCGCCCCACTCCCATCTTTAATAACCGGGATGTGTGCCATCGGAGGGTGATCCGCCACCAGCATGGCCAGGAGCTGTGGGTACTCTGTGTGCTCTCTCAACAACATATGTGGGGGGCAAATCTTTCAGCTACAGAATTTGTTTGAAAAAACTTTCAGCAAATAGGACAGGCTTATCCCCTTCTGCCCCCTCAGGTAGGCCCACCATTCGGATGATAGGTGATCAATTCTACCCATAAGTTCAGACTTACTAGTGTTTATGGCTTCTAGGATCGGTCTTATTATAGCATCCGTATCCACAGCCTCCTGAGGCTCCTCCGGTTGATCCTCAGCTATCTCCATCTCAGCAGCGTCTCTGTCTGTCGCCATCTTCCCTGATGTCATCGTGGCGCGCTTTGCTGTGATCCGTGCAGGCAAGATGGAGAGGGCGGAGTCTTTCGTTCCGTCCTTCATGGAGCGGGTATTCGCGGCTTTCTGCTTCTTCTTGGAGGACGAGGAATGCATCCTTTTGCTCCTGACTGCTTCCCCTACAGGATAGTTAGGTTGGAATGGCAGATTGAATGCTCCAAAGTCACGGATTAGCACAGGATAAACGGAGCCTCTGAGAAACGCTTGCTGCCTTGCTCACATCCGGCCACGCCCCCGACCCCATTGTGTTTAACTTGTTAGTGGGCAGGGAGGAGGTGGGAAGGAGTGGGCTGTCATTTACCACTGTTTATACGCCCACATTTGTAGTCACATGGGCTGCTCAGATGTGATAGGGAGGAAATGCTCAGCATAGAAACTCGCTGAAAACTGAGCATGTGCAGAATTGCCACCACAGCTGCAAAATCCCTAGCTGAACTGGGGACATGAACAGCAGAATCGACCATTTTTTTTTCAGAAAAAAAAATACCCCTGCCAATAATTTCCATATTTTCATCTCATGGTAAATTGAGCCGGCCTTACATGGATCAAAGCTCAGCAGGGACTGGATGAATTTTGGAGGATGTACAGGCAGGTTGATTGTACCCAAGCTGATCCCTCGACTGACTTGGTTACAACCATCTTGTCAGATTTTTCACATGCAATTACTGCCTGCGGCTATAGCCACTAGCAGTAAACGTGTTCTCATGGCCAGGAAGGCTCCTCTCATCCATCCCCCTCAGCAGAACACAATAGCACTTTGGGGGGGATTCAAGCGTTTTTCTTTCCTACCAAAAGAAAAGAAAATCGAATTATCTATGGGCTGCCTTAGCATAGCGATCAACACAAAGTGGCTCAGCTGCACCAGATCACATACCTAGTACGTGATCCGACACTTCCTGGTAGGGGAGAAGCATGTCCGCCACCAGCAGTGATTATACACATCGGGAGCTGATCTGTGGGTACCGCGGACTCAATGTCTGCTAGAACCTGCCAATCATTGGGCAGAGAGCCATGTAAGAGCTATGTAAACAAGGCAGATCACCATTCTGACTAGAGGGAAGGCATGGATCCTGTGTTACTGCAAAGCAGGGACTAGAATCTGTGTCTTCCCTTAGTAAAAGCACCTCCCACAGTACGCTAAAATACAAGCTAGGAACACAGTTAACCCTTTGATCACCCATGATATTTGTCATTAGTACAATGACCGTGCATATTTTTTAGCACTGATCACTGTATTAGTGTCATCGGTCCCCAAAAAATGTCAAAAGTGTCAGTTAGTGTCCAACTGCCCATCGCTATATATCTCTCTATATCCCATAGTTTGTGGACGCTATAACATTTGCCCAAACCAATCAATTTATGCCTTTTGGGATTTTTTTATCAAAATAATGTAGCAGAATACCTATTGACTTAAATGTATGAAAAAATTAGATTTTTGGTTTGTTTTTTAACCGTTTGTTTTTTTTTTTTTTTTTTATAGCGCAAAAAATAAAAAATATGCAGAGGGGATCAAATGCCGCCAAAAGAAAGCTCTATTTGTGTGAAGAAAAAAAAAAAAATTATTTTGCGTACAGTGTTGCATGACAGCGGAATTACCAGTTAAAGTAGCACAAGAGCTATGGAATGTTCTGTTTTTGTCTTTCATAGCAAAAAATGGCCTGGTCATGGAAGGGGTAAAACCTTTCGGAGGTCATGTGGTTAACATAAATTGTTAGCAGTGGCTTGTCAGATGCGATCTTTTATAATGGGTTTTGCTGGATGCAGTGAAGGTCTCATGGGTGTTACTCCTCTGCATTCTGTTGTTGCGGCTAAAGCTGTGGATGCATGAAAAGAGTAGATGTTGATGCCGGTATCTATTGACACAGAAAGGGTTGGTCTTTGCTGTGGTGAAACCCGGAATGGGATAGAAAACCATTCAAAAATACTATAATTTTACATTATTATTAGTGTCATAGTTACAGGAAGGGATAATGTGAGGATTGTGTGGGGCTATGGTAAGGATAAGTGTGATAGTTAGGCCCCTTTCACACTGGGGCGGTGGGGGCGTCGGTGGTAAAACAGCGCTATTTTTAAATACCGTATTTTTATATATGTATACGTTTTTTAAAAATAGTCCGTTTTGGTTTACAGCCAAGTGCATCCTGAATTTTCGGTTTGGATCCTGAATTTTCATTTTTGTGCACCACTACAGGTTAATGTTCGAGTTACAAGGAGGGTTAGTGTAAGGGGTACAGGGATGTTCAATGTGAAGGTTAGCGGGAGAGATAGTCTGAGGGTAATGAGGAAGATTGGTGTTAGGATTACAGTAAGGCTTAGTGTGAGCGTTCGTTATGGAAAGAGTCCATAAGAGGCCTCAATAGAGCGCCCCACTCTCTAATCTTGAATCTCAGACTGTTGGTACTGAAGATATTCCCTCAGAATGGAATTTTCCTGCATTATATGCTACTCAGTGAGGGCTCAATGGCTTCCGGTGATGTAAACAAACAAAGGCTTCACTAACAGTATGGCCTTATGCACACTGGCTGTTTTTACAGCTGCTCGTAGAGGAATCAGGGGTTTTTAAGCTGTAAAAAAAAAAAAAAAAAAAAAAAAAAGCCTCTCCATTTTATTCTGTGTGTCCATGCGCACACACAGACTTTTAAGAGCTGTAAGTGGCATAGGCATTTTCAAGCTGCAAACGAAACCCAGGGCCAGCGCGTTCTAGAGAAGCAGCGTTTCAGCTATGCTACGTTAAGCATGGTAATTGGATTTGGGAGTGGAAAATAGAAGAGGGCAGAGAAACTCTAATGCGGCTAAACGCGCAATAATGACAATGCAAAGTCCTTCTTAAAGTATGTTTGTAACGAGCCCCTTGCTCGCTCGGTTCCACTCTCCCGACACTCCTCTGCAGCTATTGAATCAGATTGCAACGTCTGATGGTTTGGTCATCCGATGCTCCGGGACTACAACTACAGCTCTGTGCCGTTCTAGTCCAGTTGTGATAGCTCAGAACAAACACCAGGCAGGCTGTATGTAAGTTCAAACAGGAATAATCTTTTATTGCAAAATACAGGCTTTTATACACTCAAAGTGGAGGTGCAGACCTCCTGCTCATATTACTCTAACAATACAGCTGTAACTTAATTAACCTAATTAACATGAGCTAATTAACTAATCCCTTTAGACAGCCTAGATGACTCAGACATGACCGTTAGGCCAGACTGGCCATCTTGTGGTTCAGAAAATCCAATCAACATTATCACAATCAACATAGACTCTTCTTCACACAATAGCAGAGTTAATTAGCACAAATAACAATGGGGATCTAATGACTCTTAGATCCCATAGTAGACTTATTTACAATACACATTTTAGCAGACAATAGACAGACAGGTGTTGGAATTTACATCAGCATCTTCTAACCGTATCTGTCCCAGCATTATGAATCAACCACTATTCCAATATGGCAAATCCAGGGTTCCCAGGCATACAGCTCACAAAGAGCACCGTTCCCCCAAATGCAAGGGCCCCCGATCGATCGGCAAGAGGCTTGCATACAGTCCCCTCCAAAAGTCCAAAAGTCTCTTTCTTGGCTAGGTCTGTCACAATGTTTTTACTGCCACTTTTTCCTGGTGTAGGTACTGGCTTTGCAGCTTGTTTTTTTTTTTTTTTTCTCACCTCGTCTTTCAGGTCAGCACCTGGAGAGAGTGCAGCTCCACCCACTTTCCCAGGAAACACTGGTCACTTTCATCATCGCCTCAGCTGTAGTGTTTCCTCCGCCATGGTGGAAGCTCTGCAGGGAACCAAGGGTGTGCTAAGCTCTCTCCAGGTGGGGATAGTAAGGGGTAGTCTGTGTGTGTTGAAGGCCAGCCCAGCATCCCCCCTGACGGGAGGGGGGTGCTCCAGTGTCTCTTCCTCTTCATGTCCGGTGAAGGTTCAGGCTGCTGGGGGTCCCCGCTCTCTTTAGACCGGGTGTGAGCAGCCTCTCTGTTATCCCTGGCCTCCATGCTTTCCGGGTCCCGGGTGGCGAGCGTGCCATTTCTGGCCGGGGGCGGGACTTCCGGTGGTGCACGTGGCTCCTGGTTCCGGCCGCTGGAATGCAAGGGGAGGAGGCGGCCTCATCTGGTGTCATTTCCAGTCCTCACAGCGGCGATAGAACCGGGAAAATCAAATATAAAAGCAGCTGGACGCCACTGGAGACTCGGCAATATGGATCCAGAGGACCTATCGGCGGTGGCAGGAGCAGGAGCCACTAACACCAACCAGACCCAGGTAAGCGGGGCAGAGGTCCCTGTAGCTTATCCTCTATGGGTCTTGAGGTTTTCCTTCACTTACTCCCCTGGGGGGGGGGGGCCTGCATCACTCTCCTTGGATCATGGCATTAAGGAGAGTGTGTTTGTTTGTTTTCTTTAGCATGGTGACTCGGGGGAGTCACTAGCTGGGTAAAGCTGCGGTAACAACAAAGAGGCTAAAGGGTTAGTTCTTCTGCTTGGCAGCTTGGGTATTCCCCTGGCGAACAAGGGCTTTGTTTGTTTGACCTGTTTATTTGTTAATAATGGTATATGTATTTATTGGAGTGGGCTTTTTGTGTATTTCAGACAAAAGCCAAGGAAAAAGCCAAACATTCCTCCCCTCCCCCTAAGAAAAAATGCCCGTTTGCAAAAACACACTTAGGGAGTCTTGGACCAAAGTGTTATGCAAGACCTGTATAGCAGATTTAGTTAGAGGAGACGTCCTCTGCTACATCTGCTACCTAGCCTGGAAAACTACTCAGCTCCTTCCGGAAAGAACTTTTGGACATGTTTGAAACATTCCCGTTATGTGGACAAACGTCCAGTTGCACAGCCTAACAGTAGATGCAGTTCGCCATCCTGTTCTCGTCCAAGTATTTCTGCACCCAGAGGGGTCAGTGATTCAGAGGACAAAGAGGAAGTGTTTCCCCAGGTTCTGTGGAAGAAGAGGATGAGGAAAAAGAAGCTTGTTCTTCACGCTACAGATTATCTCAAGAAGAGGTGGATGATCTATTAAAGACCATCCATATGACTTTGAATATCAAAGAGGAGAAAGCCCAGTTATCTTTATATGACAAAATGTTTCAGGGCTTGGGGGAAGTTAAACATCGTGTATTCCCAGTTCATAAATTCCTGTCGGAAACAGTAAAAAGAGAGTGGAAAGACCCGGAAAGGGTCCCTTTTTTTTCCCCCAAATCACTCAAACGAAGATTCCCTTTCGAAGAGGATAGCATTAAAGTAAGTATGGAATAAAAAAACAAAACTTGACACAGCCTTATTACAAGTGTCACGGAATACAGACCTGGCATTTGAGGATATGGGTGTTTTTAAAAGAAGCCATGGATAAAAGGGCAGATTCCCTGATTAAAAAAGCCTGGGACTTGACCTTAGCCAATTTAAAACCAGCTATGGCTGCAACTGTGGTGGCCAGGAACCTAGAGCACTTGCTTGAACAGTTGAAAAGCTATATTTAAACAGGAACCTCCCGTAAAGATCTGTTGGACTCTCTGCCAGTATTACAGAAAGCAGTAGGGTACATGGCAGACGCCTCCGCTGAATATATAAAGATGTATGCAAGATCCTCAGCCCTGGTAAACAGCGGGTAGAGCATTATGGGCTAAAACATGGTCGGGAGATACTGCTTCAAAGGCAAAGTTATTTGGTCTTCCGTTCGAGGGGGATTTAGTGTTTGGTCCAGATTTTGAAGCCGCGTTGGATAGGACTTCAGATAAATAAGGCCTTCCCAGTAAAAAAGTAGGTAACTCCTCAGGTTGAGAAAAATGTTTGTACTTTTCGGCAAACCCAGGACATGAAGGAGACGGAATACAAGAGACCCTGGAGGTCCCAGAGAGCGCGGGGCAAGTCGGGGGTGCTATTCCGACCTCCTAACCAAACCACTAAAAATCAGTGACAGTCCTCCGACTGTGGGAGGAAGACTGCAGTCCTTTTTCCCACAGTGGAAGACAGCAACAACCAGTCCGTTCATCCTCAAGACAATATCAGGGCTACAAACTGGAGTTCTCACAGTCCCCACCAAGTCATTTTTATATAACTCAGACACCCCGAGACCAAGAGAAGTCCCTAGCAATGTCATCTCTCCTGGAAGAACTTATTCAGCAGAGAGTGATCAACTGTGTTCCCCAGGAAGAGGAAGGACAAGGGTGCTATTCGCACGTGTTCCTAGTCAAGAAGCCATCAGGGAAATTTCGATTAAATTTGAATCTGAAAATATTAAACAAATCCATTCGATACAAGAGGTTCAGGATGGACATAATTTATTCAGTGAAGAGTCTTCTGATGCCAGGCTGCTTTCTGGCGTCCATAGACCTGAGAGATGTGTACCTTCACGTGCCCATAGCACCAGCATCACAAAAATACCTACAGTTTGTGGTCAAGAATGGGCGGAGTAGTCTCGCACCTACAGTTCAGAGCTCTCCCATTCGGGCTGTCATTCTCTCCAAGGATTTTAATAAAAATTATGACACAAGCTTAAGCACCCCTCAGATTAAGGGGAATATCCATCGTACCATACCTGGACGACCTCCTGCTATTTGCCAAATTAGGGGATCTTTTGAAAAAAGATCTGAAGGAGACAGACACACTTGGAGAGCCTCGGTGGGTTCATAAACAGAGATGAAATCAAGCATGATCCCGTCCAACACAATAAGGTTTCTGGGGTATACCATCAAATCCATACAGGAAATAATTTTTCTCCCAGAGGAAAAAATAGAGAAAGTCTAAGACGCAATAAAAAAGGCCCAAACAAAACTGGCAATCTCGATCAGGGCAGCCATGTCAATCCTAGGACTTCTCACAACATTAATCCCAGCAGTGCAATGGGCACGCCTCCATTCAAGAGATCTCCAGCAGGCAATTCTGAGGCATTGGTTCCTACGGGGGTTCATTGGAGAAGTTGATCAAGCTTCCCTCTCAGGTTCAGTGGAAGTTATGCTGGCGGAGGAGTTGGGACAGGGGTCTGCTCTGGACATTCCCAGTACAAAAGAGGCTGACAACAGATGCGAGTTCTTGGGGTTGGGGTGCCCATCTGGAAGGGCAGATGGCCCAAGGAGCTTGGACAAACAGAGGCCAAGAGATCATCCAATTGGAGGGAACTAAAGGCCATTTTTCTGAGGCTGTGGGTCTTCAAGGATTGGGTCAAGGGCCACCACATTCAAGTGTTGTCCGACAATGCCTTGGCAGTGGCCTACATAACAAAATGGGGGGGCAAGAGAAGCAGGCTGTTACTCTCCTCGGCTCTTCAGATTCTGTCTTGGGCAGAAGGCAACTTGGCATCTCTGACGGCGGTACACCTTAAGGGCGACCTGAGTCTAGTAGCAGATTTCTTAAGCAGGAAAAGAGTACTAGAATCAGAGTGAAGTCTGAATACAGAGGTATTCCAGATGCTAATAGGAAAATGGGGAGCTTCCATGATCGACCTATTCGCATCTCAGGTCAATGCAAAGGTGGCGGGTGGCGAAATCAAGTGGACAACCTGGACGCTCTAGTTCATGGACCTTCCGCTTGTGCTACGCCTTTTCCCCTTTTCAGATGATCCCGTTGGTACTCAAAAAATTGCAAAAGGAGGCTACAAGCATGATCTTGGTGGCTCCGTTTTGGCCCAAGAGGGCATGGATTTCAACCTTGCAGAAGATGGAAGTGGAACTCCATTGGTTCCTTCTATTACGAAAAGACCTTCTAACTCAGGGGCCCATTCAACATCCCAATGTCGAGCATCTCAGATTGACAGCCTGGTTACTGAGGAGCAATCCTAAAGAGAAAGGGTTTGTCCAACAAACTAGTCTCAACCCTACTAAATAGCAGGAAAAAGGTCACTAGGGCCATTTACTTTAGAACATGGAAATGTTTCAATTCCTGGTGTACGACTAAAGTTTTTCTGCCACAGGAAGTTATTTCTGTTCTAGAATTCCTCCATGAGGGAATGGAGAAAGGGTTGGCGACTAGTACTTTAAAGGTCCAAGTGGCTGCTTTATCGGTATTCCTGAAGAGACAGTTATCTCAGGATCCGCTGATCATAAGATTTTTGTAAGGCATTGGCCAGAGCTATTACCATGTGCTGACAGGTCGGACGGCCTTGGAGACAGAACAGTGGGCCGTGAGTGTGTGAGTGCCAGCTTGGGAACAGGGATCCATCCACGGAACACCTCACCCCCCCCCCCCCCTCTGGGATCTACAGAATCATCCATATTCTTGGGACTCCGCACACCTTCCAGGACCCGGGCACCAGTTGGAGGAATCCAGCAATCTGCGATACCACAGACATCCACAGCCTCTTACCACCCAAGCCTTATCTGACCCAATTCGGCGTATGCCCTGTCGGGTCCACCACATCTGGTAAGCCTTCTTTTCTCTCGGTGGTAGTGAGCTGATCTGCCGTTTTGGGACACTGGATTCACCTGTTTATAATATGTTTACCTGAGGACTAAACATTGTCATTTTTAGCCATAAACACCTATATTAGGACTTCCTATCCATGAATAGGTCTTTATATTGGTGATCCCCTTCACTGTATACCTACCCATTTAGGGTTATTTATGATATGGTTTAGCGCTACACTTTTTTTGTTGTTTTTTTGCATATACACTTTGTTGGTTGTGTTAGCTGCTTTTTCTCCCTTATGAGCAGCGAAGGATTATTTTGCATACATTGGCCAGAGCTAGGCCAGTACCATTTTAAATCTTCCCCCAAGTGGGATTTATCGGTGGTATTACAGAATTTGACGAAAATACCCTTTAAACCTATGGAGGAAGCAGCAATTACGTTTTGGTCGCTAAAATTAGCATTATTAGTGGCGGTTACGTCAGCTAGGAGGGTGAGGGAACTGCAAGCCCTGTCTATCATTGAACTGTTTTTTTCTCTATTTCCGGATCAGGTAGTGCTAAGAACTGACATAGGTTTTCTACCAAAGGCTTCATCAGTATTTCACAGGTCGCAGGAAATCGTTCTTCCAACCTTTTTGCCCTACACCACCCAGCACTAAGGAAAGATCTTTTCATAGCCTGGATGTAAGAAGATGACTATCTCGAGGTCACAAGAGAATTCAGAAGCTCAAATTCTTTGTTCATATTGCTCTAAGGTCTGTGTAAAGGGTACAGTGCCTCTAAGAACACCATAGGAAGATGGCTGTGAATGGCCATCAATGAAGCCTTTAACGCTTCAGGGGTAGATCTTCACGCAGGGGTAGTAGCCCATTCGACCCGGGCAGTGGCAACGTCCTGGGCAGAACGAGCGGGGTCCTCACCGTGGACGAATTTTTCCACCTTTACCCACCACTACAGGTTGGACTTGCTCTCAGCATCAGAGCAATCGTTCGGCAGGAAAGTCCTGCAGGAGGTGGTCCCACCCTAGAGTAAATACTCTTATCTCCAGGTGCTGTCCTGAAAGACGAGGTGAGAAAGCCTTAGTTAGACTTACCAGTAATGATATTTCTACCAGTCTTTCAGGACAGCACCGATGACCCACCCTAATTGTGATATAAAATGTGGTGTTATTGCTATGTTCTGCTTATCTAATTTCAGTATGGCTCAACGTACTTTATAAACAACTGAGGCCATGATGGAAGTGACCAGTCTTTAAAGAAACTGACTGCAGTTTTTCCTGGGAAAGTGGGTGGAGCTGTGCTCACTCTAGGTGCTGTCCTGAAAGACTTGTAGAAATTCTGTTACCGGTAAGTCTAACTAAGGTTTTTATTTTATTTATTTATTTAACGCCCTGTTTGCATGAGGCCTAATGGTCAGTGTTAGGTCTACCCGCCCTCACAGCCACCAGAATTCTCCAACCTGTACCTCTGACAAGCAAAGAATGACAGACCTGGGTGTAGGATGAGAAATGGTTAGTGCCTCTCTTTTATTGTGGTTTGGGCTTGCATTGGGGATAGCTGTCACTGGACGAGAATGAAGGGCAAATAAAAACACAATAAAACCCTACCCGACTTTATCCATTTTATATCCTGCACAACAATTCTGCTCTATGAAAATGTACAATCTTACAATGTAGAAGCAGCTTCACTAGTTCTGTTCTGTGCAAGCTGGGCTGTCAACTGCTGTGATGCATTGAGTGGGGTGGGAACAGACACTAGGGGGTTGAACCACTAAAGGCAAATCGACTGTATGCTTTAAATGTGAAGTTGCTCCAGAGCTTAGTAAATGGGGGGGAGCTCTGCTGACTTCCATCATCCAATCGTGTGCAAGGAAAATGCTGTTTCTTATGTTCCTTGCCTGTGATTGGGTATTCTTTGCAAAAATTCCCCTCAATTCCCCCTTAATTTCACATTTATCCATATGTTATTAAAATGATTTGCTTTAACCACTTTGCGCCTGCGCTATAGCCGATAGACGCTGCAGCACGGACGCTATCTGCCGGGAGGCCGTCCCTGGACGCCCTCCTGTTTACTTCCGCAATGCGCGCTCCAGAAGGCGCGCATCAGGGAAGTTCTGTGCTGGCCATGTCCCGTGGACACAGCCAGTCACAGATTGCTGAAAACGGCCAATCATAGCGGCTGTTTTCAGCGCGATCGGCGGTGCCAATGAGAGACTATCTCATATGTTTACATATGAGATCATCTCTCATCGCCGGTGTTCTGCGGCTCTCCCTCCTCACACAGAGACAGCGTGTGAGGAGGGAGAGCGAACCGCTGCGGCTTTAAGTAAAAAAAAAACGAAAATAAAGTGTCAAACTGCCATCTGTCCCTGCCATCTGTCCCAACTGTCATGTCCCTGCTATCTATCCCCAGTGCCATCTGTCCCCACTGTTATCAGTGCCACATAGTGCAATCTGTCATCAGTGCCACATAGTGCCATCTGTCAACAGTGCCATCTGTCATCAGTGCCACATAGTGCCATCTGTCAGTGCCACCTGTCAGTGTCACGTGCCATCTGTCATCAGTGCCACATAGTGCCATCTGTCATCAGTGCCACGTAACAGTGCCATCCGTCATCAGTGCCACGTATTAGTGCCATCTGTCATCAGTGCCACGTATTAGTGCCACCTGTCATCAGTGCCACGTATTAGTGCCATCTGTCATCAGTGCCACATATTAGTGCCATCTGTCATCAATGTCACGTGTCATCAGTGCCACGTATTAGTGCCATCTGTCAGTGCCACGTATTAGTGCCATCTGTCATCAGTGCCACATCAGTGTCAGTGCCACATCAGTGCCATCTGTCATCAGTGCCATCTGTCATCAGTGCCACGTCAGTGTCGCGTGTCATTGTCCTGGTGCTCCAGGGCCTTCAAAAGTGTAATAGGTAATCAACAAGTTAGATATGTAATTTATGCTCCTAGAACACCTGATGGCGCTCCCTGCATGTTGGGCTTCTCAATGTGGCCACGCTGTGAAAAAGTCCCACATATGTGGTATCCTAATACTCAGGAGGAGTAGCAGAATGTATTTTGGGGTGTCATTTGTGGTATATACATGCCATGTGAGAGAAATAACCTATTACAATGACAATTTTGTGGGGGGAAAAAAAAATCTTCATTTTGCAAAGAATTGTGGGAAAAAATGACATCAGAAACCTCACCATGCATCTTACTAAATACCTACAAATGTCTACTTTCAAAAAAGGGGTCATTTGGGGGGTATTTGTACTTTCCTGGCTTCTTCGGGTCGCAAGAAATGAGAGGGGCCACCAGTGCATCAGGTGTGATCAATTTTTTATGATTTGCACCACAGTTTTTAGACTCACTAACTTTCACAAAGACCAAATAATATCCACTAATTTGGGTTATTTTTACCAAAGATATGTAGCATTATAAATTGTGGCCAAAATTTATGAAGAAAAATTACGAATTTGCAAAATTTTATCACAGAAACTAAGAAAAATGTGTTTTTTTTTTTTTTAATTTTCGGTCTTTTTTCATTTATAGCGCAAAAAATATAAAACTCAGAGGTGATCAAATACCACCAAAAGAAATCTCTGTATGAAAAAAGGGACAAAAAATTCATTTCGGTACAGTATTACATGACTGAGTAATTGTCATTCAAAGTGTGACAGCGCTGAAAGCTGAAAATTGGTCTGGGTAGGAGGGGGGTTTAAGTGCCCAGTAGGCAAGTGGTTAACCACTTCCCGCCAGCCGTCAAATGACGGCTGAGCAACGCGGCTCTTTTTCTGGGTGGACCCTCCAGAATGAGGGCTCTTGCGCGCCCGTGGGGGCGTGCATCCGACGATCGGTGGTGTGTCATTCTGACACACCGCTACACCAATCTCAATAAAGAGCCTCTGACAGAGGCTCTTTACCAATCACAGCTGATCACGATGTAAACAGGAAGAGCCGTTGATTGGCTTTTCCTCACTCATGTATGACAGACGCGAGTACAGGAGAGCCGATCGGCTGCTCTCCTGACGGGGGTTCTGTGCTGATTGTTTATCAGCGCAGCCCCCCCCTCGGATACCCACCCAGGACCACCAGGGATTGCCACCACACTGGACCACCAGGTATGCCACCCTAGACCACCAGGGAAATGCCAATCAGTGCCCAGGCAGCTGCCAATCAATGCCCATCCCCAATGCCCACCAGTGCCATCAGTGATGCCCATCAGTGCCGCGTATCAGTGCCCAGCAGTGCCACCCATAAGTACCCATCAGTGCCGCCTATCAGTGCCCATCGTCGGTGCCACCTCATTGGTGCCACCTTATTGGTGTCGCCTTATCAGTGCCCATCAGTGAAGGAAAAGACGTACTTATTTACAAAATTTTATAAAATAAAAGAAAAACTTTTTTTTTTCTCCAAACTTTAGTTCTTTTTTTTTGTTTGTTTAGCAAAAAATAAAAAAGCAGAGGTGATCAAATACCACCAAAAGAAAGCTCTATTTGTGGAAAAAAAATTATAAAAATTCTGTTTGGGTACAGTGTAGCATGACCGCTCAATTGTCATTTTAAACAGCAACAGCGCTGAAAGCTGAAAATTGGTTTGGGCAGGAAGGAGGTGTAAGTGCCTGGTATTGAAGTAGTTAAAGATCTTGTAGCGTTTAGAATAAAACAAATGTTTGGCTTGTTGTCTTGCCTGTCTACAAGTGCCATAAATGTGAACTGCACCTTTTGTGTAGGTCCTTCTGTCTGTGAAAAGTCATAAACTAAATCAAATAACATGCCTGTCCGATTGTAATCTAGTTGCAACATATTCTTCTTTTTTTTTTTTTTCTTCCTCATGGCCCTTTGGTATTTTCTTGTATGACATCTGTATTTACAAGATACTTATGTTTTATTGCTGGTTTGTTTTTCAGAACTTATCAAGAACCTGCTTCACAGAAGGATTCTGGGAATTTTTGTGCATTACAGAAATAGAGGTACAGTGATATCTGTATTTGTGCTTAGGGCTCGCTCATACCAGCCCACATGCTTATACAGGTGCGGGCTCATGTCTGTTGTATAGGGGCGGAGCTTTGCATTGTTACAACAAAAGACATTGTTTACCTTTTTTTTATTGTAATTTTTTTTTTGTAAATCTATGTCCACATTTCTGCGTAGCACACACTGTAACCCACCTATTCAGCACTGTGTTGTGGCATGAATAGGATACACAAGCACAAAGCTAACTGTTTGCTATGGTTAACAGCAGAAATGTACTATTCCTCTATTCCTGTAAACATGTGAAAACGGTCAGTAACTGTTAATGTTGAAGAAACATTGCAGCTGTATTGAAAGTGGTTGTAAACCTGTACATATACCCAGTGAAGTGACTGGCCTCAGGTAGTACACAGGTGTGAAACAAATCCTCCTACATTATTTGTACTTGTTAATATGCAGTTTTCTCTTCTCTACATGCGTTCAAGGTCCAGAATTTACAAAGCTTGTCTGAGCTGTCAGAAAAAAGGGGGCAAAGAGGTGAAATTACACTCTGCAGAGCTCAGTGAGAAGAGCTCTGACAGCAGATTGGAGGAAGTGGACACACCTCCCCCCCCTGGAGCTACCTTCTCTGTAACCTTTTTTTTTTCATGGTGTCAGGAAAACACGTTTAGAAGTGATTCATGCTGATAGCAGAGAAATGAAACGGCAGACAGAAATTACACTTCCTGTTCTTGAGACAAGTACACACTAAACTAATAAAGTGTCTGGAGGATATTAGTTATGAGGAAAGGTTGCGAGCACTGAACTTATTCTCTCTGGAGAAGAGACGCTTGAGAGGGGATATGATTCCAATATACAAATACCGTACTGGTGACCCCATAATAGGTATAAAACTTTTCCGCAAAAGGGAATTTAATAAGACACACGGCCATTCACTAAAATTGGAAATAAAGCGTTTTAACCTTAAACTACGTAGAGGGTTCTTTACTGTAAGAGTGGTAAGGATGTGGAATTCTCTTCCACAAGCGGTGGTCTCAGCGGGTCGCATCAATAATTTGAAAAAACTATTGGATAAGCACCTGAACGACCGCAAATTACAGGGATATACAATGTGATACTGACATATAATCACACACATAGGTTGGACTTGTGTCTTTTTTCAACCTCGCCTACTATGTAACTATAGAGGGGGACCGTTAACACCTGCTCCCTTTTTTTTTTTTCACTTTCCCTTGCTGAGCTCACTTACTTTGGGTAAGGGGAGCATTCAACTCCTTCCCTACTTATGTGACAGCGTTAGTGATTGGCTGCCCATGCCTGCACTGTCACATGGGGCAGGGAGAAAGTCATGAGGTTTACACAGGTCTAACGTTCCCTCGCACCAGGTAGCCAAATGGTGTGTTAGAGCAGAGGTAAGGCAAGTATGTAGAGCTAGTGGGGTTAGCTTTAAAGTGAAAGGGTATATAGTACAAATGTCCAGCTTTAGTCTGTTTTATATTTCCCAGTACAGTCGTTGTAGATTTAGGCTTGGTTCACACTACTGTGTTGCAATTTTGACTTGATTTGCAGTGCGATTTATGCAGTGTGACATTAGTTGCGTTTTGGACATGTGGTTTGCATATTGTATGGGGCCAAATCACTCCAAAGTAGCACAGGACCCTTTCTAAAAGTCACATCGTAGCTGAGCTGCATTGATATTAGAAGCAATGTTATTTCCATTGTCATGTGATTCAGAGCGACCCAAGTTGCATCTGAAATCACAGGTGAACCAGGCCTTAGCAGGCTTTTATAAAATGCCAAGCGTTAGTAGTTTTCAAAGGTTATCAAAATCAGGATTAAGTCTTTTCTTTAATCCAACTGGCCTGTATTCTGCAGCTTGCCACACAAAACGGAGACCCCCAGAAGAGGGCATTCACCTAAGTTGAAAAATTCATGTGTATTAGGTCAAGGAAGGGGCAAAATTAAAATTCCTTAGTAGTTCAGTGTCTTTATTGTTGAACTAACAAGCAGGGCAAAGGGCGACTAACGCGTTTTGGGGGCCACACAATTCCCCTTCAACAGCGCTGAAGAAAAAATTTAAAATAACACACATAAAAATGTAATATGGCTTAACTATATAAAATAAAAGGAAGCCACATTTCAGACTAAAAACCACTGTCTATGTGTATAGTTGATGGTCATTAAAAGATGCCACTGGCTTCCCAGTGAGACACAAGATAAGAGACTCTGAAGAAAAATCACAAAGTTCACTGTGTAACAAAAAGTAACACAAAATACATCAGCTGGCGTGTGGCTGGATGTGATCTGGCCAAAACGATACAAATGTTTCTGCTTCTAGAAGTGCAGTTGGTTGCAGTGAGGCAAGCAGACTCCTACAAAATTGCTGTTACAAAAAAAATAAAATGGCTCGACATAAAAGTAACCCTGTTCAATGAAATGAGTATACATCAGGGGTGTCAAACTCAATTCATCGAGGGCCGCATCAGCAGTATGGCTGCCCTCAAGGGGCCAGTCGTGGGGTGCACTACGCACAGAGAGCAGGGTTCAGGAGCGTGCTACCTACAGAGTGCAGAGTTTAGGGGTATGCTGTGTAGAGTGCAGGGTCTAGGGGTGAACTATGCACAGTATGCAACACCAAACCCCCCAAATCCACAACTTCCTTGTAGAGCTGCACGATTCTGGCTAAAATGAGAATAACATTTTCCCCATTCATCTTTCAGGACAGCACCATAGAGAGACACCGGCTCCTCCCCTCTTAGGAAACACCGCCTTCCAATTCAACATTTAAATCTCATCCTCCCAACGGCCCCTCAGTTCAGGTGTTTCCTCCGGTGGGGAGACACTGCTTGGGAACCAAGGCGGATCAGTCAGGGAGGCTGAAGCCAAACAATCTGTCTGTGGAAGAGGGGGAGTCGGGTCTCTCTAGCTCTTTCCCTCTATCAATTTTTATTCAGTCAGGTAAAGGCTGGGGAAGCCATACTTACCTGTTTTTTAAACTGAATTAGCGCGCCTCAGCCTCTCTTGGGGAAAGAGACAGCTAAGGGGGTCTGTATTTCTTTCTGCCCAGGGGGGCGCTGTGGGAAGTGCCTGAGTCTCTCCTGCTTGCTCAAGCAGCCAGCGTCTGAAGCTCTATGGCCGGGTCGGATGACGGGTGACGTCAGTTCCGGCGAGGGCGGGCACTTCCGACGATTCCGCGTCTTCCGGTTCCGGACGCGGAGTAAGAAAACGGACCGAGCGTTCGGCTGGTGCGACCCTCTTGCTTTGCTGTAGAGTCAGCTATCGGGGGAAACGATCGACCACCATCCTCAGCGGACATGTCGGAGACAGAGGTCTCTAGAACTGCTCCAGGAGACAGTAGCACCAGCCATGCTAAGGTAAGTGGAACCCTGGGGTGGTGTTCCCTTACCTAAATCCCGATAGCTTCACGGGTGTTCTCCCCTCACTGGTGGTCGGGGGGAAGGGGAGTGTGTCTGGGACCCTGGTGGTGGTTGGTCCTGGGGGGGGCACTCCTGGTGGTCCTCTGTAGAAGCACTGGTGGGATTGGGCATTTATGGCGACTCTCTTTCTTTCTTTTTCAGAAAGCCACAGAGAAAAGCAAGTCGCCTCATGGTTCAAAGAAAAAATGCCCCTCTTGTAGAGTTAGTATGGGGGAATCCTGGACTAAGGCAATTTGCAAGGAGTGCATTGATGGATTGGTCAGGGAACAGGCAGCAGAACAGGGTACAGATCTTGCTGCATCCGTCAAGGAGCTTTCTAGCACCTTTCAGTCCTTTAAAGCACTCTTTTCTAGCTTCCAGTTGCCGCAAGCCCAAAGCAGTCCTTTACCAGTGCAGCAGAGTGTTACACCTAGCCCAGTGGATACTCCCTCTGTTAGTGGAGAGAGACCAGGGGGCTCCAGAGTGGATATTGAGGAGGAGCCAGATAGCACCGCTTCAGATTCTCAAAGGGAATCGGATGTGGAGGAGGTGGATGGGGAATCCACAAAAACCTCTCGCTATAAGCTTTCCCTGGACGAAGTGGAGGAGCTCTTGGGAGCTATTCACACCACTTTGGGTATTCAGGAAGAAAAGAAGGTGTTATCGCTCCATGACCAAATGTACAAAGGTCTTGGGGAACAAAAAAGGAAGGATTTCCCAGTCCATGATGTATTGGTTGAGGCCATAAAGAATGAATGGAAAGATCCTGAGAGAAAACCTTTCTTTTCAAGGGCTTTGAAGCGAAGGTTTCCTTTTTCAGAAGGGGAGTCTCTAGTCTGGAATAAGACCCCTAGGCTGGATGCTGCTTTTTCTCAGGTTTCCAGGCAAACAGATCTGGCCTTCGAGGACATGGGGGTTCTTACAGACCCCATGGACAGAAGGATGGACTCTCTCTTAAAAAAGTCCTGGGATTCATCACAGGGAAACCTTAAGCCTGCCATGGCGGTCACAGTAGTGGCCCGCAATATGGAATATTGGCTTACACAGATAAAGGCGCATATTGAGGCAGGAACGCCAAAAGAGACTATTTTGGCTTCCTTCCCCATGCTACTTAAGGGTGTAGCGTATATTGCGGACGCTTCCGCCGAATCAGTGCGCATGTCCGCAAGGTCTTCAGCCCTCACTAATTCGGCTCGAAGGGCTCTATGGCTTAAGACGTGGCAAGGAGACAGCGCGTCTAAAGTTAAACTCTGTGGAATTCCCCTCACAGGAGATCTCTTGTTTGGCCCAGGTTTAGAGACTGTTTTAGACCGGACGGCCGATAAGAAAAAGGCCTTTCCCATTAAAAAGAAATTTGGGGAGCAGGCTAAAAGAAAGTTTCGCCCTCAAAGAAAATTTGAAGCCCCAAAAGGAGAGCGGCAGAAAAAAGCTTGGGGGCAGAAGGGCAAGGGGCGGGGAGGGGCGATTTTTCGCCCTCCTGAACAGCCCAAGAAGACCCAATGACGGGGTAACCACGGTGGGAGGAAGATTGGGGGCCTTCCTTCCACAATGGGAGATGATCACCTCCAACCAGTTTGTGTTAGGGATCATAAGAAGGGGTTACCAGCTAGAGTTCTCAGAACCCCCTCAGCACAGACTTCTGGTCACCGAGCTGCCAAAGTGTGCAGAGAAAGCGTCAGCTCTTCTATCCTCCCTACAGGAGTTAGAGGAACAAGAGGTGATAGTGAGGGTGCCTGTAGAAGAGACAGGCAGAGGCTTTTACTCCCACATTTTTGTGGTCCGCAAGCCGTCGGGAAAATTCAGACTTATCATGAATCTGAAGCCTCTGAATGTCTCAATCACCTACAGAAAATTCCGGATGGATTCTATCTATTCGGTGAAAACGCTTCTTCCCCCAAATTGCTTCATGGCGTCAATAGACTTAAAGGACGCTTATCTGCACATTCCAGTCGCAGAAAGTTACCAGAGGTTTCTCAGACTGGCGGTGAAAACTGGGGAAGGAACGTTTCATCTACAGTTCAAAGCACTCCCCTTTGGACTATCCTCTTCCCCCCGCATCTTCACCAAAGTGATGGTGGAGGTCCTGGCTTTCTTGCGGCTCAGAGGCATCTCTGTAGTCGCGTACCTGGACGACCTGCTCCTGTTTGCTCCTTCCCCGGAGCAGTTGTACCAGGATCTTCAGGTAGCAAGAGACAGCTTAGAAAACCTGGGATGGCTCTTGAACCTGGAAAAATCCAGTTTGGTTCCGACCCAGAAGGTCATCTTCCTGGGCTATGTACTGGATTCGACAAAACAAAAAGTGTTCCTTCCAGCAGAAAAAATCCAGAAGGTGGACGGAGCAATATTACTACTCCAGGGCAGCAGTCAGATCTCAGTAAGGAAAGCAATGTCAGCGCTGGGCTTACTGACTTCCACGCTTCCGGCAGTTCAGTGGGCAGGGCTGCACTTTCGCGCCCTACAGCTGTTTATTCTGAGTGTCTGGGACCACAGTCCAGCATCTCTGGACTCCCTTATATCTGTGCCAAGTCAGGTCAAAAGGTCCCTCTGGTGGTGGAGGAAAGGGTCCAATCTCTCACAGGGTCTGGAGTGGGTTCTTCCAGTGTCCAGAACGGTTACGACCGATGCGAGCGGCACAGGGTGGGGAGCACACCTAGATTCCAAGATGATACAAGGCACCTGGGAAAAAGAAGACGCAAAGAAGTCCTCGAACTGGAGGGAACTGAGAGCAATAGAGTTGTCTCTCAGAGCTTTTCAGAAAGAACTCCTGGGGCAGCATGTGAGGGTCCGTTCGGACAACTCATCAGCAGTGGCCTACATCAACAGGCAAGGGGGAACCAGGAGCAAATCCTTGTGGGGTCTGGCAGAATCCATCCTCAGGTGGGCCGAAGGGAGCATTCTCTCTCTTTCTGCAATACATCTGAAGGGGGAGCAGAACCAAGTGGCAGACTTTCTGAGCAGAAAAATGCTGAAGGAAGGCGACTGGGTCTTGAACCAGGACATCTTCGAGATGATTACTCAGAAGTGGGGGGTTCCCTCTGTGGATCTCTTCGCCTCAAAGGCAAATACAAAAGCTCGTCTGTTCTTTTCCCTAAGCAGATGGGACGGGGCAGCCGGGGTGGATGCACTAGCTCAGAGCTGGCGTTTCTCAAGGTGTTATGCCTTCCCCCCTCCCGTAATGATTCCAGCAGTTCTAAGAAAATTTCGGTCAGAAGACACAACCCTCATTCTGATAGCACCACACTGGCCAAGGAGGCCGTGGTTCTCTCTCTTGAAGAGTCTGACAGTGGAACCTCCCTGGATTCTACCTATCCAGGAGGATCTTCTCTCTCAAGGCCCAATCTGTTGCCCTCAGGTGGAGCGATGGAACCTCGCAGCGTGGCTACTGAGGAAGAATTGCTGAAGGGCAAAGGTTTCTCGGATCGGCTAGTAACAACTCTCCTAAATTGCAGGAAAAGAGAGACGCAAGCCATTTACCTAAAGGTGTGGAAACGCTTTAACAGTTGGTGCACAGAAAGCTCCTTCGATGTACGAAGTTCTGTAGCAGTATTAGAGTTTCTGCAGGCAGGAGCGGACAAAGGATTAGCCCTTAGCACCTTGAAAGGACAGGTATCGGCACTAAGCGTTTTCCTGGAAAAGCCATTAGCTATAGATCCTTGGGTAGCTAGGTTTTTTAGAGCTTTAGGCAGGCAGAGACCTGTTAAAAGTTCCCCATTCCCAGTGTGGGATCTCTCCTTAGTTTTACAGTCTCTTACAGGGGATCCTTTTGAGCCGTTGGAATCCTGTACCTTGAAGTTGATCACCCTCAAAACGGTGTTTTTGGTGGCGATCACCACAGCAAGGAGAGTAAGTGAACTCGAAGCCCTTTCTATTAGGGCGCCTTTTTTTCAGGTTTTTCCGGACCGTTTGATTTTTAAAACGGATCCGGCCTTTTTGCCAAAAGTGGCCTCTAGTTTTCATAGGGGCCAAGAAATTATTTTACCTACCTTCTGTTCGAATCCTGTGAGGGAACAGGAGCATATTTTTCACAAACTGGACGTTAGAAGGTGCGTCCTTCAGTACTTAGATAGTACGAAACAGTTTAGGAAATCCGATTCTTTTTTTGTATTATTTTCAGGGGCTAGGAAAGGGTTCAAAGCCTCTAAACGATCAATAGCCAGATGGTTAAGGTTGGCCATTAGCCAGGCCTATGTAGTCGGGGGTTTAGAGCCCCCGGAGGGTATTAAAGCACATTCCACCAGGGCAGTGGCAACTTCTCAAGCAGAGTGGGCTGGTGCTTCTCCGGAGCAGATCTGTAGAGCAGCAACGTGGTCCAGTTTTTCCACGTTTGTGAAGCATTACAGATTGGACCTGCTGTCAGCCAAAGACCAAGCCTTTGGGCGTAAGGTGCTGCAGGCAGTAGTCCCTCCCTAAGGTAAGGTGCTCGCTTATCCTCTCTATGGTGCTGTCCTGAAAGATGAATGGGGAAAAACGGAGTTACTTACCGGTAACATCCTTTTCCAGGAATCTTTCAGGACAGCACTAGTACCCACCCAGGTTATTGATCATCTATGAGAACTCATCGCATGAGAACGTCAGGTAAGATAAAGATTTGTATGACGTATTCTTGTGTCTCCCCAGCTGGCCGGAGGAAGTCGTGAAGAACTGAGGGGCCGTTGGGAGGATGAGATTTAAATGTTGAATTGGAAGGCGGTGTTTCCTAAGAGGGGAGGAGCCGGTGTCTCTCTATGGTGCTGTCCTGAAAGATTCCTGGAAAAGGATGTTACCGGTAAGTAACTCCGTTTTTTTTTTTTTAGAAGATAGATCACGATTCTCGCAGCGTAACATCATCTTTCACATTAAAACAAAAAAAATTGGGCTAACTTTTACTGTTTCATTTTTTTTTTTTTTTTTTTTTATTATTCATTGACGTGTATTTTTTTTCCCAAAAAATTGCGTTTAAAAGACCGCTGGGTAAATACAATGTGACATAAAATATTGCAGCAATTGACATTTTATTCCCTAGGGTCTCTGCTAAAATATATATAACGTTTGGGGTTTCCAAGTAGTTTTCTAGCAAAAATTATTGATTTTAACTTAAGAAACAAGTGTCAGAAAAAGATTTAGACTTTTAGTGGTTAAACTTCCTGCATTTACACGTTGTTAAAAACTTGGCAGACTGCCTGGATTTTTTCTTTACACACAGAAGTGTATCCCTTTGATCTTAGAAGGAAGAGTTAGTTACAATGTTTCGTTAAAAACTTGGCGGACTGCCCAGTTGTTTTCTTTTGACAGCTGAGTGAGCAGATAAGTCTCTCCACTTGTTATATGAAAGAATCTGCAAACTCTGTAATGGAGATCGTCAGGGGGGTTGAATCGAGATCGCAGTTTTTTTTAACGATTAATTGTGCAGCTCTATTTCCTCGCATCACTCTCTCCTAACTGGCCTTCCTGTACTACCCTCCTGTATAGACGGCTCTGCTTTTTTACAAGTGACAGCAGGGAGTGGGAGCCAGGGGTGGTGAAATGGAGTTCCGCCTTGTTCCGACTGCAAATATGGGTGTGAGGGCCACATGTCAAGGCCCTGCGGGCCGGATTTGGCCCACAAGCCCTGTGTTTGACATGCAGCGCCTCGTAATAATATTCACCCCCCCCCCTTGGCATTTTTCGTGTTTTGTTGCCTCACAACCTGGAATTAACATGGATTGTTTGAGGATTTGCATCATTTAATTTACAGAACATACCTACAACTTGGAAGATATTTTTTTTTTTTTTTTTTTTTTATTGTGAAGCAAACAACAAATA
The DNA here is from genome assembly GCA_037952925.1 of Lithobates clamitans. Taxonomy (NCBI): domain Eukaryota; kingdom Metazoa; phylum Chordata; class Amphibia; order Anura; family Ranidae; genus Lithobates; species Lithobates clamitans. The sequence goes on from JBBGZY010000220.1 coordinate 2,917,525, forward strand.
GGTCAAAAGAACAGAAAAAGTAAATGTGCAAAACTATTCGCCCCCCTAAAGTCAATACTTTGTAGAGCCACCTTTTGCGGCTATCACAGCTCCAAGTCACTTTGAATAAGTCTCTATAAGCTTGTCACATCTTGCCACTGGGATTTTTGCCCATTTCTCCTTGCAAAACTGCTCCAGCTCCTTCAAGTTGGATGGTTTCACTTGTGAACAGCAATCTTTAGGTCTGACCACAGATTTTCTATTTGATTGAGTTCTGGGCTTTGACTAGGCCATTCCAACACATTTACATGTTTCCCCTTAAACCACTCAAGTGTTGCTTTAGCAGTGTGTTTGGGGTCATTGTCCTGCTTTAAGGTGAACCTCCTTCCTAGCCTCAAATCACACACAGAGTGGTACAAGTTTTGCCCAAGAATATCCCTGTATTTAGCACCATCCATCTTTCCCTCAACTCTGACCAGTTTCCAAGTCCCGAGTGCTGAAAAACATCCCACAGCATGATGCTGCCACCACCATGTTTTACTGGGATGGTGTTCTTTGGGTGATGTGTTGGCTTAGCGTTTTCTTTGATGGCCAAAACGTTCAATTTTAGTCTCATCAGACCAGAGCACCTTCCTCCATACGTTTTGGGAGTCTCCCACATGCCTTTTCACAAACTCAGAATGTGCCATTTTGTTTTTTTGCTGAAAGTAATGGCTTTCTTCTGGCCACTCTGCCATAAAGCCTAACTCTATGGAGCGTACGGCTTATTGTCGTCCTATGTACAGATACTCCAGTCTCTGCTGTGGAACTCTGCAGCTCCTCCAGGGTTATCTTAGGTCTCTGTGCTGCCTCTCTGATTATTGCCTTCCTTGCACGGTTCGTGAGTTTTGGTGTGCGGCCGTCTCTTGGCAGGTTTGCTGTTGTGCCATGTTATTTCCATTTGGTTATGATAGATTTGATGGTACTCCTAGGGATCATCAAAGATTTGGATATTTTTTTTTTTTTTATAACCCAACTCTGACTTGTACTTCTCAACAACATTGTCCCTTAGGGCTCCTTCACACGGACGTGTCCGTGTACGGAGCCCGCTCAGCTTAGCGAGGGATCGCTCCGTCGATCCCCCCTGAGCAGACAGATGACAGGTCCCTCTCTGCACACTGTGCAGTGACGGACCTGTCAGAGCGCCGCTCTCCCCTATGAGGCATCGGATAAAGACGGACCGTAGAGTCCGTCGTCACCCGATCCAATCCGCAGACGGATGGAAAAGTAGGTTTTTCCTCCGTCACACTTTTTCGGATCGGAGTGGGTTGGATGTCAGCGGACATGTCACCGCTGACATCCAATGGTCTATGGAGCGTCCATTCAGGTGAACCTAAAAAACTGACAGGCGGACCTGAACGGATCGTCTGTGTGAAAGAGGTCTTACTTGTTTGGAGAGTTCCTTGGTCTTCATGGCAGTGTTTGGTTGGTGGTGCCTCTTGCTTAGGTTTTGCAGCCTCTGGGACCTTTCAAAAAGGTGTGTATATGTAATGACAGATCATGTGACACTTAGATTTCACTAATTATGTGATTTCTGAAGGTAATTGGTTGCACTAGAGCTTTTATGTGCTTCATAACAAAGGGGGTGATTTCTGTAAAATAGTTTTATGTATATAATTTTACTTCACAAACTTAGACTATTGTGTTCTGATCCATCAGATATAATTTGGATTAAAAAAAACAAACATTGAACTAAAGGCTGTAATGTAACAACATGGGTAAAAAGCCAAGGGGGGGGGGGGGGGACTTTTGCAAGGCACTGTATGTGGTATGTGATCAGGACAGGTCTGATCATTGGAGGAGAGCAGGCTTAGGTTCCCAGCATAGCTAGAGAACTGACTACAGTGTGTTCTCCTGCTTGGTGTGGTCAGTTTTTAATAGGAAAGCAGAGGGACTAGCATGAACACCTTGGATTTTACATAAAGGAAGCGATACAAGTAGAATAGGAAACTTTTTCATACAAGTACATGGTACAGCAGGCACATATCAGCAATATGAAATGTTGGGTTTACATATTGTTTAGTATGAGAACAAAGGCAGCCAGTGTACAGGTTGCTGATCCTTACCTGCACACTGCCTCCTGAGGTGGGCCAAATCTGAGTGGTGTGTAATAAGTAGCACATGCTGCTGGTTAGGGTCAGTCTCCTGTACAGCTCGGGTCACATGAGCTATTAGGAAGTGATTTGCTTGTGTGGGACCCTGCAGAGTGTGTGAGTCCTGCCCTTCTGGAAACGGAGTGCTGAGGAACTTGACAAAAGGTAAAAGAAAAACAGGATTCCATTAAGAGCCCATTCACACCACATGCAGCGATTTTCTTTTCCATATCAATAACGGATGGAAAGTAGGTTATATGGGTTCCAATGGCATTATTCTTACCAGTGCAGTGCATTCCAGTTATTTTCAGTTCCAGAAAAAACTACACCATGCTGCTTTTTTCCTGCACAGAATTGTACTGGAATGCAGTAAAACGCATCAGAGCGTTAAAAACGCGCATGCAGAAACGCATCCAGAACGGATCTGGAGGATGTTTTTGGGGTGTGAACAGGCACTTAATGTAAGTTCCTTTATCATAAATGTAAGTTAAATTGATGTTTGTATATGCAAAATAGCTCTGTTCATAAGTGCTTGACAATGCATCTTTGGGATGCGTTACCGCAGGCACATTAACGCACATTGCAGTAAGGCAGAACATTAATTTTGGATGAGTGGCAGTGCACCTTAACACACCTAAAATCCTACATGACTTTTAATAATGCAGCACACAGTATGTATGGTGGGCTGCAGCATTGGCCAGTAATGTAACAATATGTCGAGGTGCCATTCAGAATTAATGACACTGCCACGCGCACACACAGTGCGGCACACATTGCTGTGCTTTGTGGTAACAAACAGTAAAACATGTTTTGCCATGCATCATTGCAATAATATACTATTGTGTAGCACACTGAACATGTCGGGGACAAACCTGAGGCCCCCTTTTTTACTAAGTTTACCACCACTGCTCTATGTAATGGAGAGAGGGAGGTGTTCAAAAATTCAAATTAGAAGAGCAACCTAGGGTAAGAACATTGCTCCACCATAAATACAGCGTAGAGAGTGAGTGTTGTCATCCTAGAACAGGAAGTGCATTACTAGCAGGATCACCAGGTGAAAATAAGGGAGAAAGAAGCCTGAAAAAAAGAAAAATAGTGCTGCCACCTCATCTAAGGAAAGGTAATCTGCAATATATTACATTTTTGTTTTTGGGTTTAGATACAATTTTAACCTAGCAGAGTACCTAGCTGAATGTGAGGGTGGAATCTCAAGCTCATTGGTAGGTAAGCTAAATACTCTGAGAAAGGCCTCATTCACGTGGGACGTACTTTAGCATATGCCTGTGGAGGGACATTTTTTTATGGGGATCCACAGGTGTCCCATGCAGACAGTCGCATTGATGTCAGTTGGGACATAGCTGCACAAACACAGATGCTGCTCCCAATCTGACATCTCTACAGGTGCATGGCCCCGAATGGAGAGTGTGCATTCAGGGTCCTACATGGCACCTGCATGAATGTCGGAATGGGAGCAGCATCTGTGTCTGTGCAGCTGCTGTATCTCAATCGACATCAATGGAGATGCATGGGACACCTGTGCAGGTAAACCCAGCCCTGCATGGGTGTACGCTTTAGTACTCCCTGCATGGACAAGCCCTTAGTGTAATTGCCACTCATTCATGTTTGACTGAGGAGCTAACTGTCTTGATCTGTAATGCACAAAAAGATCCCAGTATTGCAGGGCAACCTTAAGCAAAACAGAAATTACAATTTATTTTTATGCTGCCATTGTGAAGTAATCAGCAGTGAAATTTGTTTAATTTAAAGCACTCCAGGCAAATTACACAGATAAAACACCTGTGTGAGAGCAATATATTTATCAAAATGAATGCAAATCTTTATATATTATTAAATGTATTTTTTAATGCAGAGTAATGCCCCGTACACACGGTCGGATTTTCCGACGGAAAATGTGTGATAGGACCTTGTTGTCGGAACTTCCGACCGTGTGTGCGCTCCATCACACATTTTCCATCGGATTTTCCGACACACAAAGTTTGAGAGCAGGCTATAAAATCTTCCGACAACAAAATCCGTTGTTGGAAATTCCGATCGTGTGTACATAAATCCGACGGACAAAGTGCCACGCATGCTCAGAATAAATAAAGAGATGAAAGCTATTGGCCACTGCCCTGTTTATAGTTCCGATGTACGTGTTTTACGTCACCGCGTTTAGAACGATTGGATTTTCCGACAACTTTGTGTGACCGTGTGTATGGAAGACAAGTTTGAGCCAACATCCGTCGGAAAAAAATCCTAGGATTTTATTGTCGGAATGTCCGATCAATGTCCGACCGTGTGTACGGGGCATAACACTTATGCCCTGTACACATGATAGGATTTTCCGACGGAAAATGTTCTATGGGAGCTTGTTGTTGGAAATTCTGACCGTGTGTAGGCTCCATCGGACATTTTCCATCGGAATATATATTGTACGTCACCGTGTTCTTGACGTTCGGAATTTCCGACAAGATTTGTGTGACCGTGTGTATGCAAGACAAGTTTGAGCCAACATCCGTCAGAAAAAAAAAAACATGGATTTTGTTGTAGGAAAATCCTATTGTGTGTGTACAGGGCATTAGACTGGGGATAGGGTGGGAGAAGCAGCACAAGGAGCCAATCAATTGTGTTGCAGTGCAGAGAACGAGCTGACAGGAAGAGAAACCAGGATGGCTGAGAAATGAGCTAATCAGTCTGCTGCTTCTCTTATCACTGTCCAGTCACAGGGCACAGGAGTGAGGTGGAGACATGTAAATGAAAATGTTATTGAAAGAAATCAGTTCTGTCCTCCAGACAGGGGTGTGCTGTGTGGCTGAATTTTGTACATTTTTTTTAGGCCCAGGTGCTCTACAGCAGGGGCCTACAAACTTTTCAGTTCCAGGCCACATTTGAATCTTTTACAAATATTTACAGGTAAAAAAAAAATCATGATTCAGAACAACATTAAACTTCAATAAAACAAAGCAAAGAAATTCCGACTAAGCTTTAGCCCATCCCTGTCCCCCTTGCATCAGGGTCCCCGTCCCATATAGGAGTCCTCAGAGTCCCCCTTTACATCAGAGTCCATCACAATCTCATACACTTGCAGTGTGGCTGGCAGCCTGCAGAGCCCAGGGGCATGACTGTAGCAGCATGCAGAGGTGGAGCTGGTCTGGGTTTAGTGCTGTCCTCCAGTGAAAGCTCGTGCAATCTCTCAAAGTTGGTTGTTAGGATGCCTGTGGTCCTAGCAACCAATGATGGTACAATGACAGCGCAGCTAGGGGGGAACATGTGCTGGAGAGAGTGGGAAGCTGGTGCAGTGGATTTTAGGGAGAAATGGAGACCATAAACTGACCTGAAGACCTGTTTGAGAGACCACTGACCCTAGTTGTCGGCCGAATAAAGTTTTGCAGCAGGCTGAATTTGGCCCACAGGCCATAGTTTGGAGACCCTTACCCTAAGAAAGGGGACAGTTTAAAAAAAATCCTGATGTTTTCTGTATGTCACATTCAACCTTCTTCCTGTGTAGCTAATTTTGGCATATATGGAACCTGACAGATGATTTATACTAGATACTGTATGAACACATGACATACCTCTTCCATCCCTCCTTGGTAGCAGGTTTAGCTTTTGAAGAGAAATGTGATTTTAACTGATTGTAGCATTGACACCATATATACCAACATCTCCTTTTTATCTCCTAAAAAGTGGAAATTCAGTCTATGGAACACAATAAGAAATTAATCTCCTCCCATTGTGCATCTTTTCTCTTGATCTGAGTTTGATGAAATGAGGGATATATTGACCCAATAGCTGTATGAGAGATGTATATTGTAGGTTAGAGCAGGAGGTTATAATCGATGGAACAGATTAATTTATGATCAGCATTTTTAAAATAATTTTATTATGATACATGGATAAAATATGTGTACTTTTTAACAGTATGACATTTAATGTAATTGACTTGTTACCATTATAGTCTCACTGTTAGTGGTACATTGCACAAGTACTGCAGGCTCTTCTAAAAATGCCATGAAATGACTGTTTACATCACTATGGCATAGGAACTTCTCCTCATGGCACAGCACTGATGCAGAGAATGAGTAATGTGCAGGATAAAAGAATTTCCTTTTAACTTTTATTACTTTGTAAGCCAAAGAAAAGGTAATTTTGTGAGTAGTATTATCACATATATCGTTTAAAGCAGAACTGCAGCCAAAAAAGGATACAGATTAATATCACTATAAAAGATTAGATAACAAAACTTACCTTTGCTGCAATCTTCACTTTCAATCGAGAAATTTTCCTGCAGTACTTTTTTCTGGTGCTAGATATCCTCTGATTACCATCATCATTAAGCTCGCTTCCTGTGATCCCAGTTTGTCCCTGCCTGTGACTGGACAGTGAAAGGAAAAGCGGTACAGTGATGAGCTCTCCGTCAAAATGTTCTCACCTCCTATCACCATACTCATTGTGGGAATATGAACTGAGTGGATCCTTGTGCTGCTTCTTTATTTCACATTTTTAGCTCTGCTGTACGGGGAGTACAAGAGGCCACATTTGGATACTTACACTGCTTGCATTTAGAAAGTACATTTAATGATGTATTAAAGCTAAACACCAGCATCAAAAAAGTAACTGAACTATATTCCTCAATAGCCACAAAGGATATACATTTTTTTTTGTGTTCACTAAATGCCTTTACAAACCCAGATATTATCCTGTGAAAGTAGCAGTGACATCATCTGTGTGCTGTACATAGCCTCTGCAGAGAGAAGAGCTGTGGGAGGGGCCCAGCAAGATTCACTCACTACAGACTGCCTGCAGAAAACTACAGAGGGGGCCAGGGCTGGACTGGGACAAAAATTTGGCCCTGGACTTCATCCAGACTGGCCCACTTTACTCCAAACACCTGGTGTTGGCGCTTCAATCTTCTCGGCACCATGGTTGATATGGTGTTAGGATGATTAAAGCGCATTATTTCTATTATTACATTGTAATACAACATGAAATAGTTCAACTCACCATAATGCAGAATCAGTGGGAGCCCTGAGTGTGTCACCTGCCACGTCACTTGCCACATCGCCTGCCACCAGATGCAGTGTGTCACTTGCCACGGCACTTGTCAGCAGAGGCAGCTTGTCACTTGCCACGTCGCCTGCCACCAGATGCAGTGTGTCACTTGCCACGGCACTTGCCACATCGCCTGCCACCAGATGCAGTGTGTCACTTGCCAGGGCACTTGTCAGCAGAGGCAGCTTGTCGCTTGCCAGTCGCCTGCCACCAGATGCCACATGTCACTTGCCAAGTTACCTGCCACCAGATGCAGAACATCACTTGCCACGTCACTTGTCAGCAGAGGCAGCTTGTCACTTGCCAGTCGCCTGCCACCAGATGCCGCATGTCACTTGCCAAGTTACCTGCCACCAGATGCAGAACGTCACTTGCCACGTCACTTGTCAGCAGAGGCAGCTTGTCACTTGCCACTTTACCTACCACCAGATTCTGCATGTCACTTGCCACATCGCCTGCCAACAGATGCTGCATGTCACTTGCCACGTTGCCTGCCACCAGGTGCCGCATGTCAATTGCCACCATCGCCTGCCACCAGATGCAGCAAGTCACTTGTCACCAGATGCAGTGCTACTACTGGACTTGATGGGCACCTCCAACCCAGCTCTGTACCCCCCAACACACAACGTGACAGGGGAGGAGAGAGAGATACACAGCGTCAAATGTAGCATTAAAACAACTTTTATTCCAGTTACTGACAAAGTTAGTAGGGTGAAAGGCATTGAGAAACTGTGCAAGAGTCCAGGCTTGTCATCGATCTGAATTAGGAGCCGCCACCGGGAACCAATCGGGCCAGTAGATGCAGAGCATCGGTGTGTACTACTACTTCCTGGTAGCAGTGGAACGCATGATGGGGCGGACGTGATGTCATCACCTGGAAATGATGCAAGATGTGGGAGGTGACGCATCCTTCAGGCCATCATTCCTCCGCCACCAGGAAGTAGTAGTACACGCCGATGCGCTCTGCATCTACTGGCCCGATCGGTTCCCGGTGGCGGTTCCTAATTCAAATTGATGACAAGCCTGGACTCTTGTACAGTGTTTCAATGCTTTTCACCCTACTTTGTCAGTAACTGGAATAAAAGTTGTTTTAATGCTACATTTGGCGCTGTGTATATCTCTCTCTCCTCCCCTGTCTTTGAAACTGGCCCACTGAGCCATCGGCCCACCGGGAATCTCCCGGTAGTCCCGATGGCCAGTCCATCCCTGGAGGGGGCGGAGACCAGACCAGTCACCCTGCACAAGGAGAGAGCAGCAGGAAGCTCCTGCACAGAGGAAAAGTTTCACACTGATTTACTACAAAGATCTGGAAGAATTGTACAACACACAAAGTGAGATTTAAGTAAGAATGCACTTGACTCTTGTACATAGATGCTATTTACTTATCCTGGAGTTCATCTTTATTACACAGCTGCATTATTTGTGTTACATCTGTCTAGAGTTCAGCTTTAATAGATGCTTTTACACCAGCCTTTTTCTACCAGGGTGCCTTCAGGTCTCTTCTGGGGTGCCTTGGCCTAAAAATTGCCCAAAAATTGCATACAAGCCAGTGAGTGGATGAAACCCGCCTTTCAGTTACTGTCTGGAACCATGAATCAGACCGAGACAGAAGTATAGTTAAATCACACTTGTATAATAATAATAATAATAAGGTAAACAGAGTAAGTGTGGACAAAACAAGCCAGAGTTCAGTAACTGGATCGAGTAGTCAGCCAAGCCAATGTCAGAGAGCCAGAGGTAAATGGGTAGTAGTACAGCAAGCGCAGGATCAGGAGCCAGAAGGGACGTCAGCCGAGCAAGTCTTCAATAGGAATGCAGGAGAAAGTCTCTGTGATGTTAACAAAGGCGAAGGCAGAGATCACGTGAGCTGGACGGCTTTAAGTAGGCAGGTCTGACGAGCAGAATCAACAACAGCTGCGTAATTGTGGAGAGAGATGGGAGCTGGCAATTAGCCGGCAGCTGAGCGGCCAGGTCAGAGAAGGAAGGGCTGAGCCCAGCCCTGATAGTTACAGTGCTTGAAAAAGTATTCATACCCCTTGAAATTTTCCACATGTTACAACCAAAAAAAAAGAAGCCCTCAGAGGTTTGTTAGAGAACCTTAGTGAACAAACAGCATCATGAAGGCCAAGGAACACACCAGACAGGTCAGGGATAAAGTGGTGGAGAAGTTTAAAGCAGGGTTAGGTTATTAAAAGAAAAAAAAAATATCCCAAGCTTTGAGTATCTTACAGAGCACTATTCAATCCATCATCTGAAAATGGAAAGAGTATGACACAACTGCAAACCTATCAAGACATGGCCGTCCACCTAAACTGACCGGCCGGGCAAGGAGAGCATTAATCGGAGAAGTGGCCAAGAGGCCCATGGTAACTCTGGAGGAGCTGCAGAGATTCACAGCTCAGAACCTGTCCACAGGACAACTATTAGTCGTACACTCCACAAATCTGGCCTTTATGGAAGAGTGGCAAGAAGAAAGCCATTGTTGAAAGAAAGTCACAAGAAGTCCTGTTTGCAATTTGTGTGAAGCCATGTGGGGGACACAGCAAACATGTGGAAGAAGGTGCTCTGGTCAGATGAGACCAAAATTTAACTTTTTGGCCTAAAAGCAAAACGCTATGTGTGGTGGAAAACTATCACTGCACATCACACTGAACACACCACCCCCACCGTGAAACATGGTGGTGGCAGTATCATGTTGTAGGGATGCTTTTCTTCAGCAGGGACAGGGAAGCTGGTCAGAGTTGATGGAAAGATGGATGAAGCCAAATACAGGGCAATCTTAGAAGAAAACCTGTTAGAGATGCAAAAGACCTGAGACTGGGGCAGAGGTTCACCTTCCAGCAGAACAACGACCCTAAACATATAGCCAGAGCTACAATGGAATGGTTTAGATCAAAGCATATTCATTGTGTTAGAATGGTCCAGTCAAAGTCCAGACCTAAATCCATTTGAGAATCTGTGGCAAAACTTGAAAATTGCTGCTCACAGACGGTCTCCATCCAATCTATCAGAGCTTGAGATATTTTGCAAAGAATAATGGGCAAAAATGTCACTCTCTAGATGTGCAAAGCTGGTAGAGACATCCCCAAAAAGACTTGCAGCTGTAATTGCAGTGAAAGGTGGTTCTACAAAGTATTGAGTCGGGAGGGGGGCTGAATACAAATGCACACCACACTTTTCACATATTTGTTAAAAAAAAATTGAAAACCATTTATCATTTTCCTTCCACCTCACAATTATGTGCCACTTTGTGTTGGTCTATGACACAAAAAAAAAATCCCAACAAAATACATTTTACATTTTTGGTTGTAACATGACAAAATGTGGAAAATTTCAAGGGTATGAATACATTTGAAAGCACTGTATACAAAGCCACAGGTTTTTATTGTGCACCATTACAACTTTCTAGCTGTCAGTGTTGTAACAACCAATGATGTCGTCGGTCGATAAGGAGGATGTTGTTTGCAGCATTTTTGTTTGTCCCTCCCCTGACCCTCTCCATCAGCACTGGGATCACATTAGCTGAATGAGAGAGAGAAACATTGGAACACTAGTCAGTATCTGGGTGCAATGGTATATTTGCTTTGGAAGAATAAATCGCCTCTAATGTTTGGTGCCCTAAATGTGTGGATGTTGCTGTTCTGTAAAACTATTAGTTTCATTTTTTAGATTTTATAATGAGGTGCCTCGAGAATGTGCATCATTTTAAAGGGTGCCTTGATTAAAAATAAGGTTGAGAAACACTGTTTTACACTATAGTTTTCTTATAAAACAATTTGCCTTTTTTTATGCCAGTGGTGGTCTTTAATTTCGCCATTAGATGGCAGCAGAGTATCACAAACTGTCACTGTTTGATTGGAGGTCTCAAGTTCTCAATAGGACAACTTGATATATCTGCCTTTTACTTATGTTACAGCATTGATGGCCTAGGATGAATTTATTTATCTTTTGTCCCTGGTTATAGAGCTTAAACTTATTTTGCAGCATAACAACACACACCATCAGATTTTTATCAGTTATTGGGAAATTACTAGACAACCAATGCAGTCTGACTATTTTAGCAATACATTCAGATTGCATCCAAATTGGTAGAACCAATCGTAGCTGAATTCTATTAAACGCAGTGGCTAATTTGTTAGCACTTCTGCCTAGCAGCACTAGGGTCGCGGGTTCAAATCCCGACCATGACATTACCTGCTTGGAGTTTGTATGTTCTTCCTGTGCCTGCATGTATTTCCTTCGGGTACAATATATATGTAAAGAGCTGCATAAATTGACAGTGCTATAAGTGGTGTGGTGTGTGTGTGTGTGTGTGTGTGTGTGTGTGTGTGTTTTTTTTTTTTATTTTTTTTTTTTTTAACATCAGTACCTACCTAAATACCTAATACTAAAACCATCATAGATGAGTCTTGTTAGCAAACAGTTGGGTGCAATGAGTAGGTCATCTATGACTGTGACAGAGAACTTGGCTAATCGTAATTTTTGTCATCTGCAGCACGATGCTGCCTAGAAACTCAGTGTTTTTAGATATACTTTTTTTTTTTTTTTCTGATGTAAATGCAGACCATTGTTTTTAATGTACCCGTACACAGGCAAGTGAACATATGCTGCATATAGATCAGTACAAAAATAAAAATACAGATCGCTTACTTGCCGATCAGTATTTTATGCTTAAATACGCGCAAAAGCGTATACAATACATTCCTCAAGAGAATATTGCACTGTGGGAGGTAGAAATTTTTATTTGTTTTTATTTTTTTATGCACAAACACAGGTACGTGCAAATAGGTGCAAAATAAACGCCTGAAATATCGCCCAGGAATACTAACGTTCAAACATCAGTACTTTGTTGCAAGTACCCTTAATGATTCTACATGTATTCCTCTCAAACAGCCACTAGAGGGCCTGGAGCACAGGATTACTTTATTGTACTCCCCCTGGTGGATTCTCTATAGGAATTTATCAAGAACTACAAGTATCTTTTTCTATTAAGCCAATATGTCAACCAGTGACATCTATGGCGGGGGGTAGGAGAAATCCTGTTGCAAGGGTCTTATATATCAGTGAGATTCTGAGATTCTGGCAGGGAATGAACCTCTGGCACAAAACAGATAAAGATGTTGTGGGTGCATACACTATTGCCGTCAAAGTGTGGCCACTGTCATCTGCAGGTATCCGTTTGCTCTGTGTGTCTGCAGCAGTTAGAGAATGTGGAAAATCCAGGAATGGAGCAAGCCCTAAATTAATCTTAATTAAATCTGTCCACATACCCAACATATATATATATTTTTTACAAGGTGTGTTTCAGACAGCATGGTGTATAAGTGGTTGGTACTACTTTTTTACAGGGATTCTTTAGTCTTTTATCATATTTGGATATATAAATTGAAGTGCCTGAACAGATTAATCCTATCAATCTGTTTTGGAGGCCTATTTTCTTTGTATCTATGTAAATTGGAACGGCCATATATGGCCACTAGGCTATGTTCACTGCTTATTAGTGCTGCATAATGGCTATGGAATTGTTGATGTGGGAGACTAAAGCCTCATACACACTATCCATTTTTTTTTCTTTTCAAACCAGCGGGCTGAGTGAAAAAATAAAACTGAAGAGCTTGAGAGGAGCAGATGTACTAACTATCCGATGTTAGTACAGCGACCTCCCCCGCTAAGCTATTGCGTTCTGACAGGGGGATGGGTCCCCCCCCTGCCAGAGTACACTGGTCAGTTCTAGCAGCCATTTGGTGAGAGCGCTGATTGGATGCCGGACGGCAGACCTTTTTCGGTCATGCCCCTTCGACAGAAGGCGGCTGAACAGCCTGCTTCTATTAGACTGGCTGCTGTACATATGGGCTGAATGCCGCCAATATTCTGCCTGTGTGTACGGCAGTAAAATGCAGCACCTAGAAGGGGAAATTTATGCATGTGTACAAATTACTTTAAAGTGTTGGTTACCTCAACATTTCCTATTCCTGATATGTGTACATGTATGAGAAAGTATCCTGTTCTTTTGTATGGCTTCCTTTATATGAAATCCCTGGTGTTCCTGCCAGTCCCTCTGCTTTCCTATTAAAAACTGACCACACTAAGCAGGAGAGCACACCTGATAAGTTCTCTAGCTATGCTGAGAACTCGGTGTGCTCTCCTCCAATGATCAGACTAGCCCTGACACGCCTCCGCTGCACAGCCATTCACTGGGAAGATCAGGGTACTGCTGCTTCTCCTCCCTCAGCTCTTATGCAGCAGAAAACAGGGGGAATGTGATCACTTTTAAAAAAGGGTATTTATAATTTTTTTTTATATCTAAACAAAAATGCTTTGTATAAAATGTTTAAAAAACATTCTTCATTTCTGTGTATACAAAGGAGCATGGGGGTCTCAAGTCCATAATGGGGATGGTATAGACCAGGGATCCTCAAACTACGGACCTCCAACTGTTGCGGGACTACGTGTCCCATGAGGCATTGTAAAACTCTGACATTCATAGACATGACTAGGCATGATGGGAATTGTAGTTCCTGAACAACTGGAGGGCCGTAGTTTGAAGACCCCTGGTATAGACACAGCCCCAAATGATCCAAAATGGCTCAAAAGTGATTTAAACAGACTAAAGGTTGATAAAGCACCTGGACCAGATGGCATCCACCCACGGATCCTAAAAGAATTGAGCTCTGTCATTTCAAAGCCATTGTATCTCATTTTTAGGGACTCATTAATGACAGGAATGGTACCACTGGATTGGCGTTGGGCCAATGTGGTGCCTATATTTAAAAAGGGAACAAAGTCTTTACCAAGTAACTATAGACCTGTTAGTTTAACTTCTATAGTTGGGAAGATACTGGAGAGTTTAATAAAAGACCACATAGATGAGTTCTTGCTGGAAAAAAATATTTTAAGCAACAGACAGCATGGATTCATGAAAGACAGAAGTTGTCAGACAAACCTGATTTCTTTTTATGAGGAGGTAAATAAAACCTTGGACAGAGGGGTGGCTGTGGACGTGGTATACTTGGATTTTGCACAGCTTTTGACACAGTTCCCCACAAACGGCTCATGTGTAAGTTAAAGTCTACAGGCCTGGAAATATCAGTTTTTAAATGGATAGAAAACTGGCTAAAAGACAGAATTCGGAGAGTAGTGGTTAATGATTATTACTCTGAATGGTCTAAGGTTATCAGTGGTGTACCCCAAGGTTGAGTGCTGGGACCCTTACTTTTTAATACCTTTATAAAGGATATTGAGTCTGGGATTAAAAGTAACATTTCTGTCTTTGCAGATGACACTAAGCTATGCAGTGGAATAACGTCCTTACAGGATGTCTCCAATTTATAAGCCGACCTCAATGCACTGTCAAATTGGGCGACTATGTGGCAGATGAGGTTTAATGTTGATAAATGTAAGGTTGTGCACTTGGGGGCTAAGAATATGCATGCATCATACATACTAGGGGGAGTACAACTGGGGGAATCAATTTTGGAGAAGGATCTGGGGGTTTTGGTAGATCATAAGCTCAATAATAACATGCGATGCAAAGCTGCGGTGTCCAAAGCGAACAAAGTCCTTTCTTGTATTAAGAGAGGTATGGACTCCAGAGAGAGAGATATCATTTTGCCCCTGTACAAATTAGTAGGACCTCATCTGGAATATGCAATTCAGTTTTGGGCACCGGTTCACAAAAAGGATATCGGGGAACTGGAGAAAGTGCAGAGAAGGGAAGCCAAACTGATAAGAGGCATGGAGGAGCTCAGCTATGAGGAAAGATTAGAGGAACTGAATTTATTCACTCTTGAGAAGAGGAGATTAAGGGGGATATGATCAACATGTACAAATATATAAGGGGTCTATATAGTGAACTTGGTGTTGAGTTATTCACTTTACGGTCAACACAGAGGACAAAGGGGCACTCTTTACGTCTAGAGGAAAAGAGATTTCATCTCCAAATACAGAAAGTTTTTTTCACAGTAAGAGCTGTGAAAATGTGGAATAGACTCCCTCCAGAGGTGGTTCTGGCAAGCTTGGTAGATTGCTTTAAGAAAGGCCTGGATTCTTTCCTAAATGCACACAATATAACTGGGTACTAACATTTATAGTTAAGGTTGATCCAGGGAAAAGCCGATTGATTCTTGGGGGTCAGGAAGGAATTGTTTCCCCTGCTGTAGCAAATTGGATCCTGCTTTGCTGGGGTTTTTCACCTTCCTCTGGATCAACTGTGGGTATACGATTGGGTATATGGGATTGTATGATATTATTATTTTTTATTTATTGTTGAACTGGCTGGACTTGTGTCTTTTTTCAACCTATGTAACTATGTAACACACAAAAATGTTTTTGCCTTTCATTTTTATTTTAGACTGAATGGGTTGTTTTACAACGTGATCCTTTACAATCACTTTAAGTTTTAGCTCAATGCAAATCCAGTGTAGATATTTAAAAACATTTTAGCATTTAGTAAAAAACTAGAGTACTAAAATCTCATATGTACTTTAATGCATTAGTACCATTTAAAAAGTGATTTTCAGTATTTTTAAATCTTCAGCCCTCATATAAAAATAATTTATTATTTACAGGTACTTGTATAGCTCCGTCAATTTTATGCAGTGCTTTACATATATATTATGCATTCACATCAGTCCCTGCCCTCAAGGAACTTACAATTCTAAAGTCCCTAACTCACATTTATACATGCATATACTTGAGCCGATTTAGACAGCAGCCAATTAACCTACCATCATGTCTCTGGAGTGTGGGAGGAAATCGGAGTGCCTGGAGGAAACCCATGTAGTATTGTCATGGTTGGATTCGAACCGGCAACCCTAGTACTGCTAGGTGTAAATGTCAACTACTTAGGCACTGTAATACCTGGTGATCCTGCCATGAAGGTCTTTATTCAGGTACTTTCTGCAATTGGGTGACAACACTACTGAGTGTATTTTATAAAGCAGTGATTCTGACATTCAGCAAACCTTCTCTGTAGAAAGTGCTTGGTTAGTGGACTGCCTTTCATGTACTATTTGAAGCTGACATCCCCCCCCCCTTATCTCCCTACTACTAGTACATACAGTTGTGCTTATAAGTTTACATACCCAGGCATTAATGATTTCTTGGCCATTTTTCAGACAATATGAATGACAACACAAAAACATTTCTTTCACTCATGGTTAGTGTTTGGCTGAAGCCATTTTATTATCAATCAACTGTGTTTACTGTTTTTAAATCATCACAACAGAAACTACCCAAATGACCCTGATCAAAAGTCTACATACCCTGGTGATTTTGGCCTGATAACATGCACACAAGTTGACACAAAGGGGTTTGAATGGCTATTAAAGGTAACCATCCTCACCTGTGACCTGTTTGCTTGTAATTAGTGAGGGTGTATAAAAGGTCAATGGATTTCTGGACTCCTGATAGACCCTTGCATCTTTCATCCAGTGCTGCACTGACTTTTCTGGATTCTGAGTTATGGGGAAAGCAAAAGAATTGTCAAAGGATCTGCGGGAAAAGGTAGTTGAACTGTATAAAACAGGAAAGGGGTATAAAAGGATATTCAAGGAATTGAGAATGCCAATCAGCAGTGTTCAAACTCTAATCAAGAAGTGGAAAATAAGGGATTCTGTTGAAACCAAACCACGGTCAGGTAGACCAACTAAAATTTCAGCCACAACTGCCGAGAAAATTGTTTAGGATGCAAAGAAAAACTCACAACTTCAGGTGAAATAAAGGACTCTCTGAAAACATGTGGTGTCACTGTTTCAACATGCACAATAAGGAGGCACTTGAAGAAAGATGGGCTGCATGGTCGAGTCGCCAGAAGAAAGCCATTACTACGCAAATGCCACAAAGTATCCCGATTACAATACACCAAACAGCACAGAGACAAGCCTGAAACCTTCTGGCCGAAAGCCACCTGGAGTGTCTGTCATTAGTCTGTGCTGGTGTTCTATCTAGAAATGCCCTCTGTCGAAAAATGCCCCTGATGGATCTGCACATGCACAGTACCAAACGTCACTCCAGCTGATATCTAGACCAGCTGGCGTGACGTCAACACAGTGCATGAGCAGATCATCAGAGGCATTTTTCGAAGGGAGACAGTATTCGACAGCCAGTATTCAAAGCTATGCAAGCAGCTGAGAAAATATACTTGTCAGATGCTGCCTCGCTGTTGCGGGGCGAGTTTTCCATGTGCTGAAGGGCTGATTTTGTCTGTGTTACAGGGCTGGTTTGGTGTGTTGAATGGCGGGTTTTGACTGTGTGTAAGGGCGTGTTGCAACACACACACCCCGCCTTTAAACACACCCACAACCCGCCCTTCAACAGCAAGGCTCAATCTGACAACGTTCGCCTGCTGTTTGCATAGCATTGGTTAATGCGTCAGGCAATCTGCGCTCTGTTGATGTCATGCCAGCTGATCAACATATCAGCTGGAGTGACGTTTGGTACTGCGCATACGCAGACCAATCGGAGGCATTTCTTGATAGAACACCAGCTCTGTCCTCAACATGTCCACGGAAAGTGAGATCACAGTGATGACTTGCTTCTTTGTTGTCCAATCAGCGGGGTGGGGGAGAAGGCTTAAGAATTCAGAACTTTACCAGACTCTTGTTTTCCAATGGCCACCAATCCGCTGAATGGGTACTATTTTTCCATGAATTTAGGGTGGGGAGTTTGTTAAACTGTGCACACAAGGGGCGTTTTTAGCAATAAATGTGTTAGCATTACACTTATTACTGGAAATGATATAATCCCTCAATGTGTTCTAAAGTTTCACTTTAATTAGACCAGAGCCCTTGAAATTAGCGTCAGTCGCTGACAAGCATATGAGATGATTTACTGTGGTGACCTGGGTTAATTTCCACATTGTCTTTGGAATGAACTCTTCCTTCAACCTTATTATTGTCAGATTGTTTCTTTGTTGCTTATGCGGCTGGAATGTGACATGGCAGCATTGCAGAGTTTAATATGTTTCATCTGCATGAAATTTATTATTAGAGGAGGGGATTGCTCATATCATGCCTTTTGGGAAGTGATAGCTCAAAAGGAAACTATTTTTCTGGCGACGGAGACAATTATGATTTGTCAGATGTGTTTTTCTCTCGTGTTGCTGTCTCCAATTTGTACAGGATGGGGAGTGAGAATATAGAGATTATGGTATTTTGAGGAAAAATAGAAACAGACTATATCATCATGTACACATAAACCATTAAAGTCCAACCCCAGCTAAAACAGTTTTTTCTTTGGATACAGTAGGGAAAGATTTGAGCATCTGGCTTTTATAACTGTCTGTGAACACCCCCCCCCCCCCCCCCATTTGAGATTTCACTGCACTTCCTTTCCAATGATCACTTACTGTCCAGGAGACGTTAGTCTTCATCAAGCCTTAACGCAGGTCCCCTAGTGCATTTTGTTAACATCGACTGCTCAAACCCTGAAGAAGTGGAAGGCTTCTCGCCTTCAAACACGTTGGATCTATTGGTTGCACTCTACCCAATAAAGCCAATCTCCATGTTTCCTGTCACTTTAAATAGTTATTTTGGACCAAGCTTACCCAAATGAATTCTTCCCTTCACTAGGTGCTACAGTGGCTCTAGCAGTATGTTTGGCTTCTGCTACATACAGTACAGTGCTGGGTTTTGGCTGTGAGACAGAGACTCCCCCTCTCACACCTGGAACAAAATAAGAGTCAGTCTGAGTGATGCTCAGCCATCCATCGGCAGATTTGAATTCTGTAAATAAATGCAAAGTTTCCTTTGGCCAAGTCGGAGAGAATGACATCATCAGCCGGCCTCTCCAGCTCAGCCAGTCAGAGGAAGCTTTGTATTCATTCACAGAATACAAAGCTGCCTATGAATGGCTGAGCACCACTTGGGCCGAGTCTTATTTTGTTCCTGGTGTTAGGGGGTAAGTCTCTGTCTCACAGCTAGAACACAGCATTGTGTAATGTATGTAGTGGAAGCTACATGCAGTACATACAGTGCTTCGAGCCAATGCAGCACTTAGTGAAGGAAATGGTTCATTTGGTCCAAACAAACTATTTAAAGTGACAGAAAACATGGAGATCAGCTTTAAATGTTTCAATAAGTCCTTCAAGTTAGATGTACTTTTTTACCAGGTGCTCCTCAGTACTCCAAAGCAGGCCATAAATTATTGCTCGATTCCCCCATCAACACAGCCTGTGGAGCTATTTTGCTCTCAGGCTGGTTGAACCCAAGTTGATTGATGGATCAGACATGCTGGTTGTACCCAAATTTGATCGATGTATCGACTTGGGTACAGTCAGCCTGCCCATGGATGGATCGGATATCGGTTGGTCCCTGCCCAAGATTCGAACCATCTATGGCTGACTTAATAATTTATTGTCTGGCGAGTGCTTCCTTTGTCACCATCAGAGAGGTAGTAGCCTAGGACCAGAACAGGGTCCCCCTATTTTATATTTCATCCAGGGTGGATGAAATCCAGGTCTTAAAAGAAATAAAAATAAAATCTGTTTTTTTTTAAATCAAATTTTTATTTTAATAAAATGCCTTTGGATTAAAAATCTATCTAAAGATAGTTTTCTATTTAAGACACATTGATAATTTTGTTTATTCAGCATGAAATGGAGCTTAGTTATGTAGCATGAGGCTGTATATTCTGCAATATTTACATTATTAGTAAACTCATTCAGTGAATCTAAGCTCTGCAAGCTGACATGACTTGCACTGCATTGATGCATTCACACAATTTCACAGTAACCATGAGATAAAACAAAGTTCAGGAATATTCCTTTATCCCATTGTTTTGCAAATCTATGTACACTAAAAACTGTATGATTACATCGGTTCTGATATCGCTGTTTTTACTAACCTGACAGCTTATTGTTCTAAATAGGAAACCTTCATTTTGTTTGCAAATATTAAAGATTCTAACTACCAGCAAGAATAAGTCCTTACATTTAAAGAGCACCTGTCGTTTCAGATCCATCACCTGCTGCCGCCACGTCCCTCACCTTGTGTCACTGCCGCATCCCCAGCCGTCCCATTAAAGTGAATGGGACTGTTGGTGAGTCAACAGCAGGTCAGAGGAGGAGCCACTGAGGGACAGAGATGACAGTTGCTCTTAAAAAATCCTGATTTGAGTCAAGCTTTTTTACTGGTGATTTAAATCATGATTTAAAGCGACTTTATTTAAATCAAATTCACCCTGATTTCAACCACACATTTGCTTGTTTGAAGGAAACATCACTTTGTGATAAATCCAACTTTGACTTTTTTTCGTCCAACGCTATCACATAAACATCAGTCTGATATGTATGTGATAGCACTAGACAGACCAGCATTGGAATTGGTTCTAATGGTGTGGAATGAGTTTTCCTTTGAGGAAGCAGATTTTCGTGGAAGTGTATGTGGACCCTGTTCTGGTCTTTTTGGCTGTTGCCTGTAGGATCACGATGAACAAATTGTTCAATGGGCAATCGGCTCTTAGATGTGTATTGAGGAGCACCTAGTACAAATGCTAGTATAACTTATTGAACAGCACATTTCGGGGGAAAGGCTTCTCTCTTGAGGTCTGGCAGGCATGATCCCTGATAATTATTTACACCCAGTGTTGCAAGTCTTCACTGCCCCGGCTGCACCTGTACATTAGTGCCCCATAGACTTTTATGGAGCTGTGTTCTGAGGCTAAAGACAATCTGAGATGGTCCTCTAGAAGTCTATGGACTGTGATGCGCAGATGCATACTTACCTTGACCTGATGGCTGTGATTTCATTGTTGGTTTACATCAAGATAAGCATGCATGTGTGGAGGTCAGGGGAAAGAGGTAAAAAGAATAAGCACACTTTGTTTTAAAGTGCACCTGTCTTTTACGTGGAACTCCTGCTGAAATGATTATTTTAGCTTTTTTGGTAATGTGGATGAGGGTTAGAACTATTTGTCAGATTTTTTTTTTTTTTTTCTTCCTGTCTGCGTCTCCCTTAGGGGTGATTTCCTGTAACTTCCTTTCCTAAAAACCACAAAAAAAAAAAAAAATCTGACCAAGGTTGTTATCGTTTTATCTGGGGTCCTGCCTAAAGTTATGCTGTATTTTACATATGTTTTTTGTTGTAAAAGCGGAAGAACGCTTTTTCAGGCAAACACAAATCTTTTTTTTTTTTTTTTTCTTTTTTTCAGTTTGTTTTTATCATTACCGTCTGATGTCTCATCTTGATAGTTAATTAAATCCTGACATTCCCATCCCAAATTATAGCTGAAGCAGGACCCTTAGGAGCCCCTTTCCTTGAAGTCTGTTGATTATGCGGGGGTTAATCTCAATTCCATGCTTCGTGTCTTTGTATGCTTGTGTGTGGTTTGTCCTCTTCTGCAGAAGGCTTGTTCTGCGCCAACCGTAGGTCCTTTGGGCCTGATTTATGGGGTCGATCTAGACGTATCCCCCAGTGGGGAGGCGCAAGTTCACCAAACACTTCTCTGTCTTGTATGAGAGATACAATCTGCCTGTGGCTGTGATGTGGGGACCGGACGAGGGGGCCTCAGTCATTCCCCCTGCAGGAATTTGTTTTTCTACTTACTGAACTTGTCTGTCTGGGCCTTAGAAGCTCAGTAATTTATGTTTATAGTTATATTTTACAGTTTTATTAAATACTTTGGTCTTTGTATAGCTGAAGATGTATATGTGGATGTTATCAAATTAATGCAAATAGTCTTTGCAATGTGTACTAATGTTGTAAAAACCCTGTTTTAGTGTATATTTTGTGAATACATAAGTAACAGTGTTAGCCTTACAACGAGGGGGAAGAGGCAAAGCTTGACTTTGAAAGTAAAGTCGATATTTACATAATAAAGGCCTCCCAGGGCATTCCTGAAGACTGTTTACCCATTTGACCTCTGAAAGATATTTTACCCCTTCATGACCAGGCAATTTTTTGTTATTTAGCACTGCACTAATTTTAAAATTTTATATAATTTTTTTTTCACACAAATAGAGCTTTCTTTTGGTGGTATTTTGATCACCTCCTGGGTTTTTTTATTTTTTTATTTAAACGAAAATTTTGAAAAAATAAAAAAAAAAATATTTTTTTTTTTACCAAAATATATTGTATAATGTGTGTGTGTGTGTGTGTGTGTGTGTGTGTATATGTGTGTATATATACAGTGGCTTGCGAAAGTATTCGGCCCCCATGAACTTTTCAACCTTTTGCCACATTTCAGGCTTCAAACATAAAGATATAAATTTTTTTTTTTTTGTGAAGAATCACCAACAAGTGGGACACAGTTGTGAAGTGGAACGAAATCTTTTGGATTTTTGAAACTTTTTTAACTAATAAAAAAATGAAAAGTGGGGCGTGCAAAATTATTCGGCCCCCTTGCGTTAATACTTTGGAGAGCCACCTTTTGCTGCGATTACAGCTGCAAGTCGCTTGGGGTATGTCTCTATCAGTTTTGCACATCGAGAGACTGAAATTCATGCCCATTCTTCCTTGCAAAACAGCTCGAGCTCAGTGAGGTTGGATGGAGAGCGTTTGTGAACAGCAGTTTTCAGCTCTTTCCACAGATTCTCGATTGGATTCAGGTCTGGACTTTGACTTGGCCATTCTAACACCTGGATAAGTTTATTTGTGAACCATTCCTTTGTAGATTTTGCTGTATGTTTGGGATCATTGTCTTGTTGGAAGATTTCATCGGACCAGAGCACCTTCTTCCACATGTTTGGTGTGTCTCCCAGGTGGCTTGTGGCAAACTTTAGACAAGACTTTTTATGGATATCTTTGAGAAATGGCTTTCGTCTTGCCACTCTTCCATAAAGGCCAGATTTGTGCAGTGTACGACTGATTGTTGTCCTATGGACAGACTCTCCCAACTCAGCTGTAGTTCTCTGCAGTTCATCCAGAGTGATCATGGGCCTCTTGGCTGCATCTCTGATCAGTCTTCTCCTTGTCTGAGCTGAAAGTTTAGAGGGACAGCCAGGTCTTGGTAGATTTGCAGTGGTCTGATACTCCTTCCATTTCAAAATGATCGCTTGCACAGTGCTCCTTGGGATGTTTAAAGCTTGGGAAATCTTTTTGTGTCCAAATCCGGCTTTAAACTTCTCCACAACAGTATTACGGACCTGCCTGGTGTGTTCCTTGGTCTTCATGATGCTCTCTGCGCTTTCAACAGAACCCTGAGACTATCACAGAGCAGGTGCATTTATACAGAGACTTGATTACACACAGGTGGATTCTATTTATCACCATCAGTCATTTAGGACAACATTGGATCATTCAGAGATCCTCGCTGAACTTCTGGAGTGAGTTTGCTGCACTGAAAGTAAAGGGGCCGAATAATTTTGCACGCACCACTTTTTCAGTTTTTTAATTGCTAAAAAAGTTTAAAATATCCAATAGATTTCGTTCCACTTCACAATTGTGTCCCACTTGTTGGTGATTCTTCACAAAAAATAAAAATTTTATATCTTTATGTTTGAAGCCTGAAATGTGGCAAAAGGTTGAAAAGTTCAAGGGGGCCGAATACTTTCGCAAGCCACTGTATGTATATATATATATATAGATGTATATATGTATATATGGTATATGTGAGTGAGTTTATTTATCTTCTTTTTTTTATTCTACTAATGGCGGTCTTTAGCGACTTATAATGGGACTGCAATAGTGCAGTGGGCAATCTGACACTAACTGATGCTGGGGGGAACTGACTAACTGACATGAGCAGTGACACTAATACAGTGATCAGTGATAATACTGTATACCAGAGCTTGACAAATTTGCTTTGAATCTAGGAGCCAGCTAAAAAAGTTAGAAGCCATTTTTTTTTTGCGCTGTGGCAAAAGTGAATAGGGCCAAACTTACCAGTGGGGAGGGGTTTAATGGGCATGGTTAAATAAACCCCCCTCCCACGCACACCAGATTTTCTACCAGTACTGTTACTACCTCCTTACCCCCTGGATATCACCCAGCACTGTAACCTATTTAAATCCCAAATACCACCTACACTGTTACCATATTCACTTTAAATACCTCTAGTATAACTGTGACCCCTCTATTATTAGTATTGTTGTTGTTGTTGTTGTTATTATTATTAAACAGGATTTATATAGCGCCAACAGTTTACGCAGTGCTTTACAACATGAGGGCAGACAGTACACTTACAATACAAATCAATACAGGAGGAATCAGAGGGCCCTGCTCGTTAGAGCTTACAATCTAGATCACCCCAGATGACCTCACTACATCCCATATCCCTCAGCACTGTGACCCCTCTAACACCCCTGATACCACCTTCATGGTGACCCCTCTACCCATTCCTCCCCAATACACCCAGCACTGTGATCCCTCTTCCCATTTACCCCCCCCCCCACCCAAATACCTCCTGTGATGTGACTCCTCTACCCATTCCCCCCACACTGTGACCCCCCCTCCCCTCCATACCTCTGTGTGACCCCTTCCTCCATAACTACAATGTGACCCCCCTTTAGCCACCCCCCCCCGACTGTGACCCCTCTATGCCCCTGGTACCTCTAGAGCAGTGACCATGCAAGATACCCCCAGTGCTGTTATTCTATCTATACAATACATCCTTTTTCTAATGCAGATACACAGGTGCATAAGTGGCGGTATAGCTGAGCCCTCCAACAGTGGTGGAACTCTCTAGACTCTCTGAGGACATCCCAAGCCCAGCGGTGCCTACAGCCCATGCAGTCACAGTTCTCCCAAGGCTACACATTTTCAGCAGCACTGCTGCATTTCAAATTCCCCACCCACACAGGCACAGCAGCACTGGCTGTACGCAGTGGATTGGATCGTGGACGGACGCAGGGGTATATGAGTGTGGAGTGGAGCAGATCCCACTTCCCTCCTCTTCAATTCAAAGCAGCACTGCCCGATTCACAGCTCAGCATTGACAGATGCAGCCAGCTCTCCCCTGCAAGACAGCGCTAATGTACGCAGGGTGATTAGGCTCCGTTTACATATAGGCATTTTGAATCACAGGCGGAATCGCTGTGATTCTGCCACGATTTCAAAACCCGCTGTTAATGTCAAATCGCACATCAGTGTGAACATAAGAGGAACCCCCGAATACCAAACAACTCCAGCCCCTTGTGTGCTACCTTCTATGTACCTGTGAGAAATGCCACGGGACCATGAGTTTATCGCATTCTTTTTCGACAAACCTTTGGTGTTCTCCGAATCTCTCCCGCATGGTGCGTAGAGTTCTCCCCTCATAGAGGAGCCCACAGGTGCACCTTAACCCATAGACCACAAACTGAGTATTGCAGCTTATAAACTGTTTGATCTAAAACTACTGGCCATCTTTATTGCTAAACCTCTTTTTGCCATGTATCATGAGCTGACAGGCCTTACATCTACTGGACTTGTGGGCATATCCTTGGCCCTATGTTGCTTGCTTTGGATACGACTTGGGGCATTGATGCTGTTAACACTATTGGCCTTTGGAAAGACCACTTGAGGCTAATCAGGAAGCACCCTATGAGGAGCCGGGTCTTGTTTAAGAATTGGCCAATGTTTTTGAATAGCGCTTTTATGGCCCAGTGCTGATCATTAAATTGGGTGATGAACAATATGTCTATCCACTCGTGTTCCCTGTTTATTTCCATGTTGGTGGTAACGTTTGACCACTTTCTGTATATGGTCCTTGTGGTATCCTTTTCTCAAGGAACTTTTTAATTCATACTTCCGCTTGAGTCAGGTAGTCTGCAGGATTTGTGCAATTCCTTAAAGTCTGCAGAACTGACTGTACGGAATATTATCCTTCTACCTAGGGTGGTGGCAGCTCTCCTTATGCAGATAGGAATTGCCTGACGTTTCCTTGAAGTGGGTTTTGGAAATAATCTTACAATCCTGATCCCATGACAGCACCAAGTCCAGAAACACGAGAGATGGGATCCACTACATGTGTAAACTGGATATCGTATATATTGGCATTACAGTAGGAGACAAATTCAGAAACCGCCTCCAATGGCCCATCCCATATTATTAGCACGTCATCAATATAACCATAATATACTAGGTGTCTGGCAAATGAGTTCTGGGACCAGATGTTGTACTTCTCCCAGAAACCCATAAACAGGTTGGCATAACCGGGTCAAAATGTTCAAGATGTGATCTGCCTGTAGAACAACCCATTAAATTGTAAAGAATTTAGTTTGAGAATGAATTTGGTAATTTACTGATGAAGTGCAACTGGGATGGGTGCATATAATCGGCCCCAGCTAAACACGAGCAGGATACAGGGGGGAAGAGAGTGAGGACATCACACAGTTGCCATGACCACGCATTTTGGAGGTATGGCCTTCTTCCTCAGGTCATGCCCACTAACTCGCTGGTAACTTGCCAATTTATAGGGGAAGAGAGACGCCTTCCCTGTCTCAGATCTTGAAGCCATACAGGGGTAGGGAAGGCAAAAAATACTTATAGGCATTGGTTACAGCAGTGGGACTATAGCAACTCAATAGATATAATATCATAATTCCTTGACAGGTGGTAATAAAAACAATATGTAAAAATATAAGTGCCTAATACTGTTTAAAATACAGTAGTACGCTGTCTCACCCCACTCTGCACATGCTCAGTTGCTCTGAATTTTTGGCTTTGTGCCGAAAATCAGAACCACTAGAGGCCAATCCTCCGACAGCCTAAAGATTTACTGCTAATCAGGGGCTCTGGACTTCAGCAAAATGGCAGCCTCCAGCAAGAAGCAATGCTAGAGGCAATTTACAGCACACACTAATTTGGTAGCATAAATATTAATGTGGAATGTATATTCCTTGCTAAAGAACATTATTTTTCTTTATCAAGTTATTATGAGTAAAGTTCCACTTTTAAGCTGGTACCATGATCACTGTCTCAGGTTTCCTGTTTCCGGGTGAACACCCATGTGATCCGTTTCTGGTGCGGACCAAGAAATGGGTCCTCGACCCTTTTGGTCAGATTGCGATGGAAATTCAGCCATACTATGTGTATGGCTGAGTTCGCATTGCACAGACATCGCATGTGATTTGCTCTGCAGTGCGGAAGAATCACATCTGATGTCAGACAGCGCACCAGTGTGAACCGAGCCTAAGTCAAAAGCAAGGTGATGGACGGATAACATTTACATCTCTAAGGTCCTATTCACACCTCAGCGTTGTGTAGCTTTCAGATCCAAAATGCTGAAGTAGAAGAAAATCAATTATTTTCTCTATGGAAATGGTCCACATCTCAACTCCAAGTCGTCTGAAGCTCAAAAAGGTTCTGCAGCTTTTTTTTTTTGTAGCTTAAATCGGGCAGATTCGAGTGTATTTGGCAGTTTTTTTATCCTCATAGAAATGATGGGAAACTCGCCGTTCGTACGCTTGTATGTGTTTTGTTCTGTGTTTTTGCACAATTTTCTGCTTAAGTGAAAAAATGTAATAAAATAATATATTAACAAATGTAAAATAAATACACAAATAACTAAAAATCATAGGTTAAATAAAATGTAATAATACATAAATAACTAATGACCCCTAACCGTAAAGAGGAGTTCCACCCGAGGTCCAGTCAAAAAAAAAAAAATTAAAAGTCCGCAGCTACAAATACTGCAGCTGCTGACTTTTAATCACTTACCTGTCTCTGGGTCCAGCGATGCGGGGGATCGAAGCCCCGCTCGTCTCCCCCTCCGTTCAGCGGCGCCAGCATTGCAACTGTGGGCACCGGGCTATGGCTTCACAGGCTGGCACCCACTGCGCATGCGGCGCCGTGCGCCGTGATTGGCTGCTCAGTCACCTGGGACCTGTAATGGGTCCCAGATGATTGACAGGAGGGAGGGAGCAGAGCTGAGCCCTTCCTGTGCCGAGGGGGAAGTGATGTCACCAGCCCAGGCACTGGAAGAGGCAGACTACGAGGGACCACCTAGCAACAGGCATTTAGAGGTAAGTAAAAAAAAAAAAAAAAAATATCCAAATGTTTTTTTTGCAATTTTTTTTTAAAGGATTTTTCATGTAGTTTTTTTTTTGGGTGGAACCCCACTTTAAATATTAAATTATTAATAATAATTCTAATAATTACCCAAAAATAAAATAATAATAATGTATTTTTCATTTATTGTGTGTTATGCCCTGTACACACTGTCGGATTTTCCGAAGGAAAATGTGTGATAGGACCTTGTTGTCCGAAATTCCGACTGTGTGTAGGCTCCATCACACATTTTCCATAGGAATCTCCGACACACAATGTTTGAGAGTTTGCTATAAAATTTTCCGACAACAAAATCCGTTGTCGGAAATGCCGATCGTGTGTACACAAATCCGATGCACAAAGTGCCACGCATGCTCAGAATAAATTAAGAGACGAAAGCTATTGGCTACTGCCCCGTTTATAGTCCTGACGTACGTGTTTTACGTCACCACATTCAGAGTGATCGGATTTTCCGACAACTTTGTGTGACAAGTTTGAGCCAACATCGGTCGGAAAAAATCCATGGATTTTGTTGTCGGAATGTCCGATCAATGTCCGACCGTGTGTACAGGGCATTAGAGTGTTTAGAGATATATATATATAATATTTTTTTAAGGGTTAGCGTTTAATTATTTATTATTACTTCCTATTCATTCATTCATTTATTTGTGTATTGTACATTTATTCATTTAGTAGTAGTACTAGTAACGCCCTAATCCTAACAAAAAAAAAAAAAAACTAATCCTAACTCTAACCTAACCTTAACTCTAACCCCTTACCTTAACGAAAAATAATAAATAAATAATAATAAAAAAAGCTAATGGAAAAGCTGAAATACCTAGCAACAAGCAGCAGAATAGTTTTCTCTATTGGCTTATAAAAAACGACAAAGCTCAAACACGCTGCATAAAAACGCGCAAGGCGTGCATAAAAACGCACCAAAATCACGCAAAAACGCTCAAAGACGCTACACTCAGGTGTGAATGCAGCCTAAGTGCCTGCTTTCGCTATCACTGCTCCTTTTTTAAAGGGATCACATAACAAAAAATAACCTCCTAATTTGAACGTTTAGAGGACACATTGCTTCTTTGGAGATGTCTATGATTGTGTGTGTGTGTGTGTGTGTGTGTGTGTGTGTGGGGGGGGGGGCACAGCGTGTTTAGCTATTTTCTGTTTTTAATATCTCCCAGTGTTTAGTCTGTAGCCAGGACCCCTGGGGATCACTTCTCTGAAGCCATCTGTGATGTTTTAAGACTCTCTGCTGCTGAACACAATGAGTTTATGTCTAGCGTTGTCCCATCTCCCACGCGGCCGGGGCCTGGGGTATGACCGACGTTAGGTCAGGCAAAATAAGAATTACAGATGCGGTTTGGTGTTATTTGAGATTTCAGTCAAAACTGGCAGAGTGCTTTGGCTGTAGTGTTCTTTATCCATCAGTTAGCAGGGTGTCCTTAAAGAGCCAGGAACGTCAGCAGGTAGGCGTATTGTGACTGCCATGCAGAGGGCCAGTGGGTAGAAATGCAGCTGTAGGGCCAGCCAAGAATCCATCTGTTATTTCTGTTTAGCAATTTTGAGAATGACCTAAAGGATTTGGTTACTATGGACAACACAGCCTCACTTTTTGCAGAATGACCTGTTTAAAGGGAACCTGTCAGGCAAGGCAATTTTAGAGGCGCATACCTCTGCAACACGCAGACATGGCAGCTACCATATTTTTTTTTAATGAAAAGTTTCATTTAAGAGGACAAGCTTTGCCAAAAAAAAGCAGACACGGCAAAAGGCTAGTCACCAATATTGTCTATAGCAGTGGTCTCTAAAATGTTAAAACAAAAGGCCAGTTTATTGCCGTTCAAGTATTAGGGGGGACCGGACTGTGGCCAGTGGGCGTAGAACATACCCTGACTTTGGCAGGAGTGAATAATGACAGAAGCTTGGCAGTCTGGGAGTAAAAAATAAAATGACAATATTGGTGCCAGTGGGAGGAATAGCACCCCAACATTGGTGTCAGTGGGAGAAATTGCACCCCATCATTGGTGCCAGTGGGAGGAATAGCACCCCATCCCCCATCATTGACGTCAGTGGGAGGAATAGCACCCCATAATTGGTGTCAGTGGGAGGAATAGCGCACCATCATTGGTGTCAGCCGGAGAAATAGTGCCCCTTTACTGGTGTCAGTGGGAGAATTAGTTCCCTGTCTCTTGTGTCAGTGGGAGGAGTAGTAGCCCATCGCTGGTGTCAGTGGGAGAAATTGTACCCCATCATTGGTGTCAGTGGGAGGAATAGTGCCCCATTGTTGGTTTCAGTGACAGGAATAATACCTCATCGTTGGTGTGAGGAATAGTACCCCATTGTTGTCAGTGGGAGGAAAAGTACTCCATCATTTGTGTCGGTGGGAGGAATAGTACCCCATTGTTGGTGTTGGTGGGAGGAATAGTACTCATCGTTGGTGTCGTTGGGAGGAATAATACCCCACCAATGGTAAAAAACAAACAGTTTTGCGAGCAACCTTTTAAAGATCCAGATGATAATTAGAGATAATTAACGGACAGCTGCTAACATTGATCACATCCCATATGCTCGTGCCAAACAAAAGTATTCCGATAAAAAATGCTGCGCTATCCAAATATGTGATTACTGTACTTAATTCTAATACTACTGACTTCAATAAAATATAATATAAAAGTAAAATATTGAAATCCTATGTGATTAATCAAGTGAACATAATAATGCAATCTTATGCAATTAAAAATTGCAATCATATGCAATACTCCAAATGACAATCTGTGTACCATACATACCTCTATATACACAAGTTGCATTCATATGCAATAGAAAATTTGCAACCATATGCGATAATTGCAGTGACAACCTGTAACTTATATAAATCTATAAAAAAAGTGCATCAATATACAATAATCAATCTAGAAAAAAGTGAACCGTGTTTAAAGTGCTCTTGTGCCAAAATATATCATGCATTAATGTGTCTGCACAGAAACGCAACATAAAGTCCATTCATAACTACTCCAATCTTCTGGTTCTCTTTGCAGATGATAAAACAGTAAAGTGCTCGTGTCCACTCTTGTGCTTCCCCTTTGGTGTATGCGCTCACCTTTAGAGCGTGTGATCTTGCACCTAAGCGGTCAAAACACGCTTTTAAACCACCTCTGGGGTTTATGGCCAGCATTCAGCTCCTTGGATGGTTGCTTGTAACAATATCCATATAGAAAACAGAGGAAACTATACAGTGTATTACCGTTTAAATTTTTAAAAAAAAATGAGTATTCCCTATATTGGGGTACTCACATTTAATAGATGCTAAAAGCGCACCACTCTGTAACAAGCCAAACAATAGTAGACGCTGTACTGTTGTGTCCTCTCCCACACTGAGAACACTCCACTGTTTCACGTACCATCCTGTCCCCTCACCAACGTGTGTTGATACTGGGAAATTAGGTATCTTCCTCAGGGGGAATGGTGCCAGTGAGAGGAATAGTACCTCATTGTCAGTGGGAGGAATAGTACCCCATTGTTGGTGTCGGTGGGAGGAATAATACCCCATTGTTGGTGTCAGTGGGAGGAATAATACCCCATTGTTGGTGTCAGTGGGAGAAATAATACCCCATCATTTGTGTCAGTGGGAGAGAGAAATAATACCCCATCGTTTGTGTCAAAGGGAGGAATTGTGCCCCATCATTGGTGTCGGTGGGAGGAATAGTGCTTCATTCTTGGCATCAGTGGGAGGAAAACTGCCCCATTGTTTGTGTCAGTGAGAGGAATAATTCCCTGTCCTTGGTCTCTGTAAGGAATAGTGCCTCATATCAGTGGAAGAAATAGTGGCCCAAAGGCTGGATAAAGGCAAGCAAAGGGCAACATCCAGCCCCCAGGTTGCAGTTTGGAGACCCCTGGTCTCCCTGCAGCGGATCCTACCCTATTACTGACATTATGCCTTATTCTGCCCTGTCTCTCATTGTGGTAGAGGTAGGGCTTTGCTTCCTCATGTCAGAACCTTCAGCAAGTAGAACAGTGAGCAGCGCAGCAGTGACCTCACCATACTTTACTCTAAATCTCCCAAGACTAATAGTCAGAGGGAGCAGTGCTTTAGATCAGTGGTCATCAACCCTGTCCTCAGGGCCCACTAACAGGCCAGGTTTGCAAGATAACTGAAATACATCACAGGTGATATAATTTGCTACTCAGTGATTGCAGTATTCTAGTCTGCATCTCCCCAAGGTAATGCATAAAACCTGGCCTGTCTGAGGACAGGGTTGATGACCACTGCTTTAGATGATCTCACACTGCAGATGTACAGCCGAGGCTATAGTTACAGGTGTATCTTGGCACACTCACATTCCAAGATGTGAACTGTTTTTTTTTTTTTTTTTTTTTTTTTTTTAGGATACATTTTAGGGCACTACTTAGGCACAATTATTGCTTCCATATTGTGCCTCTTCATTGTGCCTCTTCATGACTACACATTCTTTCATCTTCAGCGACACTTGAAATCAAAGAAAAAAAAAAACAAAAAAACAAAAAGAAGCTTCCTGCGTTGACTTGGGTAGCAACCGCTTGTGTAGTGGAAAACATGGCACCTTTGTGTTAACAGCTCTCACAAAGACTTTCACGTCTGCATGTGAGGTGTAGAAGCTTTGAAAGACAGCTGTTGTGTGAGATCAGACTATCGTGTTGTGTAAACGTCTCCAGTGCAAAATTGTTTAAAGTTGGCCATACAGGTAACCTTAAACGATCAGACATTCGATGGATCATTTCATAGGATCTTTCGTTGGGAAACCAGTATTTGACAAAACAATAAAAATGATCTATTTTGTCAAATTTGGCTGGATTTTTCACCAGTGTCAATCTTATTGTTTAAGACCAAATTGATCGTTCTTTAATAAAAAGGCCAATATATTGCAATCATTGTCTGAAAGAGAATTGATCATTTTTATATTGAACAAACAATCTTTATGCGGATGGCTGAAATATAGAGGTTCTACACTGAGTCTTTTAGTGTTGATGTTGGAACACTTCAAAATAATCTTCATCTCTCATTCACAAAGTGCTTTTAATCTCATATTTATGTTCTGCTGATTCAACTCAGTGGCACGTTTAGAGTTTGAGCTGGATGTCAAGGATAATGCTGCACATGCACCTTGTACTTCAATTGGTTGAAAACCAACACTATGGCAGCTCCCAGCTGTGGTAATCAAAGGCGTGTAAAGGCATTCTACAGATGCATGTCTAGTTCACTTGGCCTGCAATGTTATCATTAATCAAGCCTTCTATGCTGTTGAAGAGAGGTTGATAACCAACAAAATGGCACCTCCCCAGATCTTGTTCTGAGGCGCATTGGGTCATGGCTGACAAGTTAAGTAGGTAGGAGAAGCAAGTGCAGTTCTATCCTATGAAGATGGCACCCCGCTGCCTTTGCTGTCTAAATTCCAGGCTGTATTCTTCCCTCAGCCTCATACCCCGGCCACTGTGAAATGTTATAAAAACACATATAAGAGAGGACGCACCAACCTATTGCTTTATACCATAAACTGTTTATTGATAATCCACAAATCTCCTAACAAATTGTGTGATGTGCAAAGCTTATCAAAGTAAATGTCAGCTTCAAGGTTGCTCAATCCTCTTAGCGTACTCCAGAACTTGGAAGGGACACCACCTAGAACCTGACTGGCTTATGCATTTTGACGGTAGTACCCTCTTCCTCAGAGGCTCTGAAATGGGTGGCGATCACTTTTGCCTATGGTCAGCCTTCAAGCATGTGAATATATAGGTGCCTTTCTGAATCAATGGCATTGCAGTTCCCTACTGTAATCCTCTGCACAACTGTGATCCTTTCACTCAAAAGGTAGCAACAGCGCTCAAGAAAACAAACTACTGACAACTGGCATAAAAGGTCAATATACAAACCTCTAATCAAAGCTCTCTATATAATGACACAATATTCAAAATATATTTCTCTTTCGTTCATTGACAGACACATCGCTCCATTATTCAGAACCATAGGGTTATATCACCCCCTACAGGAGTAGCACACTAGGCAGAAAAAAGACTTGGCTACGCCTATGGGCAGTCCTAGGTGATATACACCCCCTCTCTGCTATAGGCCTTCATTTTTTTTTCTGCCTAGTCAGGAGTAAGGGCCTAGTTCCCTGCTGGGAACTCTGGTCCTGGCAATTTTTTGTTTTGGATTTTTAAACTACTTTTTTTTTCTCTTGGGTTTTTTTCCTGTGAGATCAACGGGCTGGACACTAAGATCCAGTGGTCTCCCCAGTCTGGCCAGCGAGCGAGTGCAGACCGCAGCTACGTACTAGGTCGGCCATGACATAGCCCCACTGGCCTTGCAAGTTAAATGACTCGCGAGGTCACTTTCGACCGGGTCTCGGCCTGAGTCGCAGCATTCCACGTGCCCGAAAGCCCCCACTTTGGTGGCGAGGAGGATCTGTCTGGGAGCATTACCCACGCACTCACTGGAGCGGTAAGTAAGGGACCCCCTCCTTTCCTTCCCTCTCTGGTTCCTTTTGACTAAAGATGTTGTATTGCCTTCCCTGTCCCAGGTCAAAATGTCCTAAAGTATTTAACTTGCATGCCCTGGATGTGTTTGGGCGATTCGGGTGTATTTGGCAGTCAGAGGGCCTTTTCGGAGATCAGACTCGCTGTTTGTGATCACGGACGGGCCAAAAAAGGGGCTGTCTGCTTCTTCTGCGAACTTTCTAGATGGATCAGACAGACGATTACCCTGGTCTATTCTCGGGGGTTGGGTTCCTCCTTTCCCTGTTACAGCGCATTGTACTTGGCTGCTTATTGCTTCTTGGGCCTTCCATCATCAGGCGTCAGCTGCACTGGTTTACAAGGCGGCCACTTGGTCGTCGGTGTACACTTTCACAAAATTCTACAATGTGGATGTGCTGGCATCTGAGGATGCTTCTTTTGGCCGCATGGTGTTGCAGGCTGCTGTTTAGAGGGTCTATTCCCTCTTGAAAAGGTATTATTCAGGTTGGGCTCCAGTTTGTTTCTCTGTTGAGCTCCTGTTACCTGGTTGTCTCTTGTGTTAGCCTTGGGATTTTTCGTTGTCCCACCCTTCATGTTTGGCACTACTTTGGGACGTCTCTACAGTTCTGAATAATGGAGCGCTGTGTCTGTCAATGAACGAAAGAGAAAATGGGATTTTTGACTTACCGTAAAATCCATTTCTCTGAGTTCATTGACAGACACAGCACCCATCCCTCTAAGGAGTTTTGATGCTTCTGACACTGCTTGTTACTAAACTGAAGGCCTATAGCAGAGAAGGGGGTGTATATCGCCTAGGACTGCCCATAGACGTAACCAAGTCTTCTTTTTTCTGCCTAGTGTCCTACTCCTGTAGGGGACGATATAATCCTATGGTTCTGAATAATGGAGTGCTGTGTCTGTCAATGAACTCGGAGAAATGGATTTTACGGTAAGTCAAAAATCCCATTATTAATAAATTTAAAAACTTAAATTGTACAAGTGTTTTATAAATTATAGTGTAACATCCTCAAAGTTAAATATTGTAGTCCGCTACCTAATAAAAGAAATGTTATGTTCCTTGACTTCCACCTTCAAAGTAATATGTTGCACCCGAAATGGCCTCTTAGCCAATACCACTATGCTCTCACAGGATATCAAGCTGCATAATGCAGCAACCACACATATATATATATATGAAAGATGAGAAGCTGTCATCCAAAATATCGAGTGTCCAGTCTTCAGGGGGTCCTCAATGACCATAAATAGGCATTATATGGGAAGAATCACTCTCTCCCAATTGAGCCATAAAAAGTGTCATATAGTGTAGTATGTTTATTAATAACCATTAATTACAGCACACTATGGCTAAAATACTTGCTTTAAAAACAGAAAAATCCGGCTGCAATGCTATAACCCTCTGAGGACATGTCCTCGGACGAAACGCTTCAGGGTGGAGTTATGTGCTGACGTCACACTCCCGCATCCGGAACCGGCGGCCATCTTTGTAAGTGCTTTATTTGTGATTTTGTTATGTATGTTTTTGTTTGGATTGAATCTATTATCATTTTTATTATTTTAGCTGGATTTTTCTTCTCTTTTTTTTTTTTTTTTTACCATGATGCGCTGTAATGAATGGTTATTAATAAACATACTACACAATATGACGTTATTTGTGGCTCCATTGGGAGAGCGATTCTTCCCATTGAGAGCCTTTCACTGCACTGACTGGCTACAGGCTTTTCTGCTTCATTTGCGATGACCAGCATCAATACAGTTTGGTGGTTGTTTGTCTTCTCTGTAGACATCTGCAGCTTTATATGAACTTGTATATTTGTTATAAAACCTTTTATCCCACATTATTTACAAGTGGGATCAGCTGTGAAGTTTGTCCATTTGCATCCGCTGCAGATGTTTTTCTGCGGTGTCTAATAAAGACATCCTCTACCTGCTGAAGCCTTTTACTCCTTTTTCCCTGGTAAGGGTCAAGACCTCGACAAAAATTCAACGGAAGTTTCCTCACCGCGATTTCTACGGAAAGCTGTGAAACTACTTTCCAGTAAATATTTTTGCTGGCTTGGTCCTGGTTTATTCCTGTGAAAGACATTTGAGGATTCCCTGCTTGTTGTAACTCTATCCTTGCAGCACTACTGGGAAGGAAGACATTTGTGTGGGGGCCGAAGCCCAGACCCCGCGTTCGGCTTCCTCTCCTGAGGTGAATTAATTTTATTCGTCTGTATTTCTGCGGAAAGCAGACCTCTGTTTTGCTCATGTATGATCAAAAGGCAAAGTGCTGTTTATTTGATCTGAAAAGACAAGAGACAAGTTGAATAAGTAGTAAGCATGATATGAAAGGATATTGTGCATGTGTTTTAAAGCCTGACTGTAGTCAAAACCCAACGCTAAAGAGTTTATTAAAGCCCAAATCTGGGAAAGTTGAAAATGATCCCTTGCAGTGGGTCTGTGCCTGCATTGCAGGGGTTACCTGCTTGTTTAGTCTAGGGCGGGGGTCTCCAAATTTTCTAACCAAAGGAACAGTTTACTGTTCTTCAGGCCAATGGTGGCCACCAGTAGTTAATAATCATTGGCATCATTTGGAGGAATTATGCCCTTTTTGTTGTAAGGGGATAAAATAGTGCCCCAGGAGCCAGATAAATGCAAGCAAAGGGCTGCATCTGACCCCAAGTCCGCAGTTTGGCGACCCCTGGTCTAGGGGAAAGGAGAAGCACTTTAACTTGCGTGATCCTCCGTTCCCCTGGTAGATGGAACCCCCTACACTCTGGATTTAACTGTCCTTCAGCGTTTTCACATTCTATGCAGAGCTATTGACCCTGCATTCGTTTTGATGATATCAAAACCCTAAACCATTAGAGCTTGGGGAGAAGACGCTGCAGGGATCGGTCTAACAGCATGGTGGATCGGGTAAGTAAATCTCCTTCTTGCTCTAAATGAGCAATTTGAAGTGGTTGTAAAGCCTTAAGGTTTTTAATACATTAAGGTGAAAAACATTCTGTGCTGCAGCTCCCCCCCCACTTTTATCTTACTTGAGCTCAATCCGATCCAGCGATGTGCATGAGCGCAGCTGCTCCAGCCGCTGTCGCACTCCTCATTGGACAGATTGATAGCAGGGGGAGCCTTTGGCCTCTTGCTGTCCCTGTAGAACAGGGCTGATGCGTGATTGTTAGAATTAGCACAAGGAGCCAATCAGTTGATGTGCCGACAAGAGGCAAGTAGATACTAGGAGAGAGCAGAATGACAGAGGGATGCGCTCCTTGCTGTGCTGCTTTTCCTTTCATTGACCAGTCACAGGCTGGAGCAGGTCCAGGATGACCCGGGCTTGAGGAAAGTGGGTTCAGTTATGCTGGCCATCAGCCTGAGGACATATAGCAATGCAAAAAAATGTGTTGCGTGGAAATCTCTGACTCAAAGCTTATTCTTGCAGCAAACTTTGGTTTTATTATGTAATCTTTTAATGGCCTATCCATTTTTATCTTGTTTTTTATGCCTGGTGCTCTGCTTCAACGTGAACCTGTTAGTTAATACAACCTGTGTGGATAACTTTTTGAACCTAGTGAACTTGGAAAAAAAAAACAAAACAAATAAGTATACTCACCTAGGTGGATGCAGCATCAGTCCCCTCAGCTTCTAAGACCGTAAACTGAGCGACCAAAGACCACTGATCGCTTAGCTCTTTGTCTTCAACGAGCAGAGAACCATTGACTGTCAGCTCTGGGCTATGGGGGGGGATTCTTTAACTGCTGGCTCGGTCTCCCAGTGGTTTGTTTACAGGCATCTGGATTGTTCCTGACATTAAAGTCAGGATCAGTCCAGAGCCTGGACCAGCTGAGTGACGATGTCCAACAGCAGACTTTAGCCCTCTGAAAACGGTCCACAGGAGTGCAGAATTACACTCCCCTGCCACTTTATTAGGTATACCTGTTCAATTGCTTGGTAACACAAATCAGCCATTCACATGGCAGCAACCCAATGCATTTAGGCATTTAGATGTGCTGAAGTTCAAACCGAGCATCAGAATGGGAAAGAAAGGAGATTTAAGACTTAACTTGACTTAATGGTTGTTGGCACCGTGATTTTTGGTGCCTGACGGGCTGGTCTGAGTATTTCAGATGGGCTATAGCAGCAGAATATCACACCTGTCAGCTAAGAACAGGAAACTGAAGCTACAGTTCGTACAGTCTTGCCAAAATTGGTCAATATAAGAACGTTGCCTGGTCTGATCTGTCTCTATTTTCAGCTGCAGCATTCAGATGGTAGGGTCAGAATTTGGCCTAAACAACATGAAAGCATGGATCCATCCTGCTTTGTATCAATTTCTGACCATGTCCATCCCTTTATGACTACAGTGTCCCCATCTTCTGATGGCTCCTTCCAGCTGGATAATGCACCATGTCACAAAGCTCAAATCAGGGCTCAATCACGGCTGATCACAATGTAAACAGGAAGAGCCGTTGATCAGCTTTTTCTCACTCTCGTCTTACAGACACAAGTAGAGGAGAGCCGATTGGCTGCTCCTTCGGATCCCCATCCAGGACCACCAGGATGCCGCCAGGACCAGCAGGGATTGCCACCACACTGGACCACCAGGTATGCCACCCTCGACCACCAGGGAAATGCCAATCAGTGCCCAGGCAGCTGCCAATCAGTGCCCATCCACAATGCCTGCCAGTGCCATCATTGATGCCTATTAGTGCCATGCATCAGTGCCCAGCAGTGCCACCCATAAGTACCCATCAGTGCCCACCACTGCCACCCATGAGTGCTGCCTATCAATGCCCATCAGTGCTGCATATCAGTGCCGCCCTTCAGTGCTGCCTATTAGTGCCACCTCATCGGTGCCGCCCTATCAGTGACTGTCAGTGCTGCCTTATCAGTGAAGGAGAAAACTTACTTATTTACAAAATGTTATAACAGAAACAAAAGAAAAACTTTTTTTTTTTTTTCAAAATTTTAGGTCTTTTTTTATTTGCGCTAAAAATAAAAACCGCAGAGGTGATCAAATACCATCAAAAGAAAGCTCTATTTGTGGGAACAAAATTTAAAATTTAAACAGCGAAAGTGCTGAAAGCTGAAAATTGGCTTGGGCAGGAAGGGGGTGTAAGTGCCCTGTATTCTCTTCATCAATCCCGCAACCTAACCGCTTCAGGACTGCTCGATGCACCTTACATCAGATGCTTGAAAACAGCGGTAATTTTCAACCAAGCCAGTTGCTTTCGATTCTGCATAATCCAGTCAAAAGTGGTCCATGGTCATGAAATAATGTTTAATAATGGCTAAATTAATCCACAGATAAAAAAAAAAAATATTTTTTAGAACAACATGAGCAATATGCATCAGTTACAAAATAAAATCAGGGTGGCTCACAGAAGAGACTTTCCTATCTGGAATAGGCAGAATTAAGATACATTTAATACTTTTTGATGGATAGATGCTGAAAACCTATCTTTGTATTGGCTTTCATGGTCTTACCTGTAAACCATACCTTCAACTACGAGAGGGATGACCAGCTCTTTGAGTCCTTCAGCCTAACATGCTTTCTAGCACTGGAACCTTGCTTTTAGGAGGGGTGCATCATTGAGAGGGTGCATGTCATTTAGAGATTGGGTATGTCATTGACAGTGTAGAGCTAGTGACCTCATTAGTTTGATGTTGTTTCTTTATTGTCCAATCAGCAGCACAGGGAAGAAAGGTAAGCTCTCTGCCCTGACTGTACAGTGTGGCAGGGCTGTGTCCATCAGCAAAATTGCACATATTTAGAATAGTTTACATATGTGTATACAGCGGGTATAGAAGAGAATCATTCCCCTTTTAAAATTACCACTTTTTGTTGCCTTGCACCCTGAAATGAAGACAGTTTTTGTTTTGTTCTTTTCTATACCTACTGTATGTGTATATATATATATATATATATATATATATATATATATATATATTGTGTAGGTATAAAAAAATGTGTAGGCTTCTGGTTTTTATCCAGATGTGGTCTACCAGGACACCTCACTGCCTAGTGCTTTTTGTGCCGTAACAAACATAACAACACCACAGAGATACCTAACAACATCACATAAACACTTTTAAAGTATATGGACTGTAAACTAGATTGGTGTGAGTAAGCTCTAGGGACCACTGGGCAAAAACACAATAAATGTTGAATCTGAATTTTAAAGGATTGTGTCTGCGCAGAATTTGGGTATCGAAAAACAATACTCAAAGGAATATTTGGTGTCTGGTTGTCATGCTGATCGCATGTCTCCAATCCTTTCACACTCACTGGCCTGGAACAAGTAGGCAGATTAGGAGCTCTTCAGGTTATCTGCTGCATTCTGGCATAGAAATGTATACTGAACTGAATGCAAAAAGAGCCAGCCAGCTAGCATTTTCAGAAGAAAGTCTACTGTGGTAACCTCCATATTAAGCATTTCTTTTTAATAACACCACATTGGACGTGCCTATGGGACCCTTACTTACAAAGCTCTCTAATGTGCGATGGACCCTCGATCAGGACCAGCAGGAGGCGGCGGAACATAAGGGGAGACAGTGACCCAGTGACAAAGTGCTGGAAATATTTTGCGTGAGCTAGTTTAATCATTGTTTGTCCAAATCATAGAGTGTCCAGGAACTTCTTGCCAAGAGCTGCATGCTAGAATACAAGCCCCAGCTGGCGTCCAGCAGAAGCCACTTTTGTTTACATACTGTGGCTGAGGTTGTTCCGCCAGTAATAAGGTCTTCATCGTGTTCCCGACCCCACTTTGCCTTCCATTCTACTGACTTACCATTGCACTTAACCCCTCTGCACATTTAAGAAAAAAACTTCACTGTAAGCATTATTTACATGTAAACAGGTAGCATAACCCCAATTTTTTTTATATAAAAACTAGAACACTTTTAGGCCGGGTTCACACGACAGTCGTACCACTGTGGATCAGACTTTTCCCTGCGATTTCATGTCAGACTTCCATCCGACTTTGATCCCGACAAATACCAGGCCCTTTGAGTCTGGTATGAATATTGAGGAGGAACCCCTTGCCAAAATAAAAACCCTTCGGTCTGGTATGGTTTTTAAGGTGAACCCTGACGCCAAAATAAACAGCATGCCCCCCCCTCAAAATCCACACCAAAGCCTTATCCGAGCACGCAGCCAGGAAAGGGGGGGGATGAGCCTGCCCCTCCTGGACCATACCAGGCCACATGCCCTCAACATGGAGGGGTGAATGCTTTGAGGCAGGGGGGTGCTCTGTGCCCCCAGCCCAAGGCACCTTGTCCCCATGCATCCGGAGATCCCCCCCTTGTGATGTCACTGCCCAAGGGCATGGCTATATATACGTAATGGCACACGCCGCAGCTAAAATTTACAGTGAGAGCTTGCTTCAGGTGAAGATCTGAGGAAGAACCGGCAGAGGAAGAAGACAGTGGAGAGAGAACCGCTAGTGGAAAAAGACATCAGCGGACAGAGAAGAACCGCAGAAGAACCGAAGAAGATCTCAGCACAGCGAGAAGAACTGGTGAAGACATCACCGGAAGGAGAAGAAATCTGGGGGAGAGGAGAAGCTGGAGCTGCTTTAATAAAGGACTTTGTCAAGAACCTGTGTGCTGGTTTTATTTCTTTAACACTTATTTTGAGTGAATGGGTAGGGGTACTCATTCACATAGGGTGGGGGGGCCGGAATCTGGGGGAGATTTTGATAAGCCCTCTACCCGCAGCCCTTGATAACCACTGCCCAGGGTTGTCAGGAAGAGACCCATGTGCTTTTTGGGGTGGGGGGGGGCGCTCGTTCGTCTGTCCCCCCACCCTTTCCTGACCTGCCAGGCTGCGTGCTCGGCTGAGGCTCTGGTATGGATTTCCATTTTTTTTTTTTTTTTGGCGTGGGTTTCCCCTCGTACCAGTGTGAACCCGGCCTTGAGGTGAAAAGTTATGGGATCACTTAACATTTACATGTGGAGGAAAAGAAATGTGATCTGTATGTGGGTACTCCTTTTACTTAGCGTATTATATATAAGAAGGTCCATGTAAGAAAAGAATGCTCTGCTTCTATGTGCCAGTTGGATTTTTCCTTCCTATCCTTCATCTGTCAGTCCATTGTGGAAGTCAGCGCTGACACAGCAGGATTTTGGCTAACCAGTAGTCCGTTTTGTGGTCAGGGCCACCATCAGAATTCATGGTGCCCCCTACAGCCTCT
This sequence comes from Lithobates clamitans, assembly GCA_037952925.1. NCBI lineage: Eukaryota > Metazoa > Chordata > Amphibia > Anura > Ranidae > Lithobates > Lithobates clamitans. Next base: position 2,960,284 of record JBBGZY010000220.1, read on the forward strand.
CCGTAAAGCTCTCATTGCCGCTTTACCCCCCTTCCGCCCCCCCCCAAAAAAAATTCTTAGCCACTCAGTGGGGCGTCCCTTCTATTTCGTGTGATCTAGTGGAGTACCAAAAAAATAAACAAATTGCAGGTACAAATACCATCAATACCAATCTTCAAAAAACAACGAAACATTATGGTACAAAAAAACCTTACTGCACTATTAGGTAACTGCTAGTAACATAAAAGCTCATGCCCCATGCAGGGCTGCTAATGAGAGGTAAGGTGGTATCAAGAAGTCCTTAAGTACCAAGCGCATGTACTTTAGGATAGTAGCTAGAGGAAAGAGTTTGGGAGGTTTGTAGGATATAATAACTGTAGACAGGGCCTCCAATCAGCCATACCCATAGTTTAAACACACGCCATTCAACATTTTGCAGTATTTTGATAGGAAGGTTACACCCAAGGGTGTCCAGGTGGGATGGGGGACAAGGAGAAGGGGGTGGAGTTGAGAGAAAAAAAAAAGGAGGGGAGGGTGTCTCCATAAAGCGCACCCCAAAACCCATGTCACTCTGGTAACAGTACCGGCTCTACACAGTTTGGGGCACTTTGTAAAGCTTGCACTCTTGTCCCTCTGATACTGGAATGTCTCTATTTGGGTATCAGGGGGAGACTGCAATGCTTTGATGATTGAGCTGTGAGGCTTTTACTAGGGCACCTTGCAACACAGAGCTGCCTGCTCCCGCCTCTAGCAGTGGAACACAGGCCGCAAGACACAGCGACATTCGGCAGCTGAGGCCTGATTTTACCCTGTTTAAGGCCTTGGCCTGAGCCCCAGCTTGACAGCAGGAGGCTCTGGGCCTGGTACAGGAGTACTACCTGTACTCCCTAACTGCATCTCGGGTTCTGGTTCCTGTTTGGTCAGTAGATCGTAAATGAGAAGAAATCGCCCCATCAGGTCACATACAGTAGTAAAATGTCTGCAGAGGTCCTAACCCTTAATCACGCTATCCAAAATGTAAAAAAATGGTTGAATATGGGCTATAACTGATGTCATTGGCATAAGCAATGATTTCAGAGTTTGGGGAAAATAGATGTCAAGGCAGACTGCTTGATATGTGTAACACAATTGAAGTGTATATTCCCACCACAAAAATATATTATAATGTTGAGGAAATGCAAAAGTAACACAGAGAGATGGATTTTTTTGGCCAATGGGTGAGTCCTCTTGCAGTCTGAAAAGCTGCAGCAGAATCCCTGGCCAATCAAGGTTAATGGAGCTGAATTGGCACAACCAAGAATCCAGGGATGTCTCCAGCATGTGCTTGGATATAGACCTTAGATGACCCCCACTGTTTTCATTTGTCACTAGTTGCTCAATTTATAGGCTGGGTGCTAGCTAATTCTACAAATTGGCTTCTTGTTGTTGGGAAACCAACATGGATTCTGATTTGCTTCCTTGTTACTCAAATTATTATTTTTTTCCTTGTGAAATATGCAACATAAAACATTTTGAAGGTTCTCCTGTGACCAATCCATTTTAGTGATGTTAATGGGTTTCACAGTTGGCAGTAACACACCGGCCCTTCCATTTCCTCAACTGAGAAACACTGTGCTTGTGAACCAGGTCGGCAGAGGCTGTGTCCCAGAAGTCCCTGCAAAACTAATCTTTAAGGAATGTTCTCACTCTTCCGAGTTCCGTCAACAAATTTATAGAATGGTAATCCATGCTCCCTGAGGCCGACAACCTGTGCCTTTTCAGTGGTTTGTCTTACTACGAGTCACAGATGGCAATGCTTCCCATTCTCATTGTGTAGATAGAATCCTGGCACACTATTCAGACACACTGGCATTGATAAAGCAAGATAGTTCAGCCAACAGCAAACATTCTTGTATGAGTTGAATTTTATTTATTGGAAGGCAAAACCCAATAATTGTTCTTTGCGTTTGAGCTAAAAACATGACATGACCCCAGTGCAATTCCAGAAAGAGAAAATGAGTTCTCATACTTCTAACTGTCAAATACATATGAAAGAATAAAAGACATTAGGACCGATGTGTGACTGCTCCTTCAAGGCTTCATGAGAAGGTTTGAACCAGGAACAAACAATACAATTACAATGGTCATCACTGATCAAGATACAGTGGTGGAGGTGGGCACAGACAAAGCATGGCTCCTACTGATTCCAAGTAAACACAAAGGCAAGCATGAAAAAACCTTTTCTGTAATCTGGGTATATTTACAAATATAAAGCATATAAGAGCTCTTAGCAGCTGTCAGCAGGCCAAAGCTGGGATTTGTGGTGGTGAGATTGGCGTTTCTGGACTTCTGAAGAGCTAAGAAGTTAGCAGCTGTTGGCAATCTGCCAAACTACCTAAAGCTGGGGAATTGAGCATGTTTTCAGGTGTAACCTTCCACATTTTTGCTTTCTATCTTTTCAGTTCTAAATTAGGATTATTACTCCTGCCAGCTCTTTTTTTTTTTTTTTTTTGGATAACGTCATCTGAAGAAAAAGGACTCTCTACATATTCAGTCATCTTAAAGAAGGCATCCTAGAGTCCCTTTGGTTATGCAAACTTCTGAGCTAGGTGACATTTGGCTGGCAGAGATCTGCAGGATACATATTGTACGGATGCCGAGGAGGGCTATCGTGTAAAATTTCCAGATTTTTTGAAAACCATATTTAAAAATCACACAAACTTTGAGATGGCACAATTTAAAAGACTGCAGAACTGCACATGTGGAGTATTGGAATTAAAATGTGTAGTACATTACTGTGTGGACAGGAAGTGAAAGATAATGTCTTCAGCAGGGACACAGACAAAAATTAAACATATTTTTAATAGCGTAAGGAAGGCATAGAACTTCTGACAATTATTGCTGTAATAGGGTTTCAAAACTGAAAAATGGCTGTAGTTAGGCTATAAAGGAAACCTTCACCAGGCAGTTGGCATTTTCAAAAGGAGATATGTATTTCAACACAAGTTGCCGCTAATTCTTTTAAACAACTATATAAGTGCCAAAACATAAAAATTGTGGAGGAACTTGTGCCAACATCCCAATTAGCATCAATATTTTCGAACTACATATTTGTGGTGGGACTTTTTAGATACCATTCTTTACTAAAGTGTCTAACACACACTGTATAGAAATAAAAACATTAACATTTTTATTATACAAAGTTTTATAAAATTGCACAAAAAATAAGGGCTGACATGTACACATTCCTCATGCATTAGGATAAAGTTACACACTATATTGGTGTATATATCTCATTATATATTTTCTAATAGAAGGCTTTGTTTCCAAGTTGACAGCCATTCCTGAGGAAGCCCAGGCTTAGGGCAAAACATGTTAGGAACCACATTAATCTCGCTGTATCCATAAGGACTGTATCACATGTACTTGCTGTAATACTATTTTTAAACATTTTTAACCGATGTTAACCGGTTCCCGACCGGCTCACATATATACGCAGAATGGCTCCCCTGGGCGATCGCGTGCACGGAGATTTGTGTGTGTAAACAAATTCCTGTGCTGTCAGAGGAGAGGAGCCATATCGTTTGTTCCTACTAAGTAGGAAAAACGATATGTCTGCTCTCCTAGTCAATCCCATCCCCATACAGTTAGAACATAGTGAGGGAACACACAGTTAACCCCTTGATCACCCCCTAGTGTTAACCCTTTCCCTGCCAGTGACATTTACACAGTAATCGGTGCATTTTTATAGCAATGATAATCGTCAGTGCTCCCAAAAAAGTGACAAAAGTGTCCGATCTGTCCGTCATAATGTCGCAGTCCTGATTAAAAATTGCTGATCACCGCCATTACTAGTAAAAAATAAATAAATAATAAAAATAACATAAATCTTTCCCATAGTTTGTAATGCTATAACTTTTGCTCAAACCAATCAATATACGCTTGTTGCGATATTTATTTATTTATTTTTTTAACCAAAATATGTAGAATAATATATATTGGCCTAAACTGATGAAGAAATTCCGTTTTTTTTTTTTTTTTTTTTTTAAAGATATTTATTATAGCAAAAAGTAAAAAAAAAAATTTTTTTTTTTCAAAATTGTCACTCTTTTTTTGTTTATAGCGCAAAAAATAAAAACCGCAGAGGTGATCAAATACCACAAAAAGAAAGCTCTATTTGTGGGAAAACAAGGACGCAAATTTAGTTTGGGTACAGCATTGCATGACTGCGCAATTGTCATTTAAAGCGACGCAGTGCCAAATTGTAAAAAGTGCTCTGGTCAGGAAGGGGATAAAATCTTCCGGGGCTGAAGTGGTTAAAATAAAAATGTTTCCCTTTTTAAATATATCTCAGGCATGTGGGGCTAATTTTGGTGTTTTGTCCATTGTTAAGACATTATTCTGCACACTCGTTGTGCCCCCACAAGTCATAAGTCCTATCAGATTTTGCCATATAGCGTTGTTCTTGTGGACAACCCATCACGTTTTGATGCATCTTTCTTCAGGGGATAGAGTGAGCATCTAAAATATACAAACTTTTCGGTTATCTTTTACACATTCTAAAAAATATACCATTATACTTAGGACTTGGGGTCCTTTCACACTGGCTTTCCGATCACAGTGCCTCTCCTCACTTCTTGTCAGAAGCACTGAGCTCAATGGACAGCTTGGAGCCTGCACAGTTTGACAGGCAGCACCGCCTGTAAACTCACCTATTGATTTCAATTGGCCCACTTTACAACTGCAAGCCAAACTTGCTTGCAGTAGCAGCATAGTCCAGCAATGTAAAACTACCATTCAGCAATGTAAAAAAAAAAAAACCAAGAAGGTGGCAGTATTATTATTATTATTCAGGCAGTAGCACCTCATGAACGCCTGTCAGCTGCTGCTATACCACTCGTTGAAAAGCAATCCACAGATTACTTTTCAGAGGGCAGTAAGCATTACCACAAATGTGAAACTTGAAACACATCATCCATTTCACACTCTGACTATGGCTGGTCTCTGCTTAATTGGCTTAATTTCAATCCATGTATGGCCCACTTCCCCACCACGCAGTCCCTAAACATCCTTCCATTTTTCCTTCCCAGATTCCTTCATCCTCCTCTCCTGTACATAGTGCCCGCTGTCATACCCTCCACAATCCTCTCCTGTACATAGTGCCCGCTGTCATACCCTCCACACTCCTCTCCTGTACATACTGCTCACTGTTATAACCTCCACACTCCTCTCCTACACATATTGCCCCCTGTCATATCCTCCACAATCCTCTCCTGTACATACTGCCCACTGTCATACACTTTTCTCTTCTGTACATAGTGCCCGCTGTCATACCCTCCACAATCCTCTCCTGTACATAGTGCCCGCTGTCATACCCTCCACACTCCTCTCCTGTACATACTGCCCCATAATACCCTCCACACTCCTCTCCTGTACATACCGCCGACTGTCTCTCTCCACTCTCCTCTCCTGTACATACTGCCCCCATAATACCTTCCACACTCCTCTTCTGTACATACTGCCCCTATCATACCCTCCACATGCCTCTCCTGTACATACTGCCCACTGGCGTACCCTCCACACTCCTCCTCTTCTCTACATACTGCCCACTGGCATACCCTCTACACTCCTCTCGTGTACATAGTGCCCACTGTCAACCCTCCACACTCCTCTGCTGTGCATACTGCCCACTGTCATACCCTCAACACTTCTCTCTTGTACATACAGCCCCCTGTCATACCCTCCACACTCCTCTCCTGTACATATGCCCACTGTTATACCCTCCACATTCCTCTCCCTCGCCTGCACATACTTCCCACTTTTTTACCATCCATACTCCTCCCCTATGTCTCTTACCCACAAAAACAGTTCTTTAAAATTACATTGAATATCCTCAATGTTACCAGCTCTAGAATGGGCACACTTTTGTTAGTTCAACTAAAGCAAATCTTCTTAGTCCTCATTTGTTTTGCCCATTATTAGTACTTGTTTAATTTTATGATTACTACTGTGCTGTACTGTATATATGTTTTACCACTGGTAAAAAAAGAACAAGAAATTTGATCGATCAATTATCTACTAGTTGTGCCACATCCTAAATTCGAGTTTAGAGCAAAGGAAATTCCCCTAGCGGACTTTAAAGGCACATTTTTTAAGAAAATATTTAAAAAGGTATGTAAAGTAGATAACAGTTTATTAGTTACAAAAGATAATCAAGTGAGTCACATAATCACATAGTTAAAAACAAGGAATGCAGTTCCATAAATACAAAGATTAATGATACCAATACATTTGCACCCGACGCGTTTCGGAGTTGCTTATGCCTCCTTCTTCAGGGGTGATTGTAGGGTTTGCAACAAGAATTTTCTATATGGGAAATAGTATGTATAACATAAACATGATAAGTACACAATAAAAGATCGTAAAGACAGAATCTATAGTTGTATGAGTCTGTATATATACACATACATTTTTCTGTTTACACTTACATTGGTATCTATGGATATAGGTTATGCATTCCAAGACGAATTTAAAAGAACATAGATGTATTGACGTACTGCCCATCGGACGCGCTCCCTGGTCGTGGTGTGTAGAGCTTTAGTAGAGCTCTACACACCACGACCAGGGAGCGCGTCCGATGGGCAGTACGTCAATACATCTATGTTCTTTTAAATTCGTCTTGGAATGCATAACCTATATCCATAGATACCAATGTAAGTGTAAACAGAAAAATGTATGTGTATATATACAGACTCATACAACTATAGATTCTGTCTTTACGATCTTTTATTGTGTACTTATCATGTTTATGTTATACATACTATTTCCCATATAGAAAATTCTTGTTGCAAACCCTACAATCACCCCTGAAGAAGGAGGCATAAGCAACTCCGAAACGCGTCGGGTGCAAATGTATTCGTATCATTAATCTTTGTATTTATGGAACTGCATTCCTTGTTTTTAACTATGTGATTATGTGACTCACTTGATTATCTTTTGTAACTAATAAACTGTTATCTACTTTACATACCTTTTTAAATATTTTCTTAAAAAATGTGCCTTTAAAGTCCGCTAGGGGAATTTCCTTTGCTCTAAACTGGTAAAAAAAAAGTGTCTCTGAAAATATTTTTGAAATGTTGGCAACTATGCACTTGGGCACTGCCCAAGGGCCACTGGGTCAGTAGGGGGCCCCATGAGAGGCTCCTGGGATCCTGTAATATTAAAGCGGTACTAACCTTTGCTAACATTACTACTTTTTAGAGGCCCTGAGGTAGGTTATGCCATAATGTACTAGTATGCACAGCATATTGGCACATTAGGGTACACTTATCTGTCAGACTGAGCCCTCCAGCGCTGCGCTGTGATCGATCCGGCGGGCCCCGGGTGCTTCCATCTTCACTCGGTCTTCCTTCTGGGTTCTGTGCCTTTGGTCACTTGCCTTGGCCAGACTGCGTTGCTATCACTCCCACGCATGCTCCACTCTCTCATTCTCTCTCATTTAATTTGCTATAACAAAAAATTGTTTGCATTTTTATTTATTTTATAAAAAGCCCCACCAAAATCCTCAGCACCAGGTCCATGATGTTCTTAATCCGGCCCTGCAGACGGATGGTGACCCTATTTTCCATCCGTCTGGCAGATCTGATGAGAAAGGACAGGTGGTCCATTTTCATCTGATCTCCCCATAGAGGAAAGCGGGGCTCTGACAGGTCCGTCTCAGCACAGTGAGTGGAGACGGACCTGACAACAGAGATGCACACAAAGGGTTACTCGGAGGATTCCCTGAAAGATTGTGGGAGATTTGATTTATATGCTCGGTTCACACCTTTTGCGTTTTTTGTTGCTTTTTTTGCAGAAATGCACTACAGTTCATTTAACATGGTTTCCTATGGGACACGTTCATATCTATGCTTTTTTCAGCCGCTGCATTTTTGGAAAGGGTCAGGGACTTTTTTAAATGCAGAACAGTGCTTTTTTTTTTTTTGTTTTTGCTTTGTTGGTTCAATAGACTTTAATGGAGAAGCTACAGAAAAGCATGTAATGCGTTTTTACCACGATATTTCAGCAATTTGCATTTTTTAATCTGCCCAACAACAAATTGGGCAAGAAAAGCATAAAAAGTTAAAAACGCATCAAAAATGCATGTGCAAAAATGCAAAACGCCCTGCAAAAAGCACTGCAGAAACGGATCAAAAGCAAATGGCATAGGTGTGAACCAAGCCTAAAAAGGTTTTTGCAGGACAATGCAGGCCTTATTTCAACTTTATAGGTGCATAGTTACATAGTAGGTGAGGTTGAAAAAAGACACAAGTCCATCAAGTCCAACCTATGTGTGTGATTATATGTCAGTATTACATTGTATATCCCTGTATGTTGCGGTCGTTCAGGTGCTTATCTAATAGTTTTTTGAAACTATCAATGCCCCCCCCCCCCGCTGAGACCACCGCCTGTGGAGGGGAATTCCACATCTTTGCTGCTCTTACAGTAAAGAACCCTCTACGTAGTTTAAGGTTAAACCTCTTTTCTTCTAATTTTAATGCGGGGTCACCAATATGGTAATTGTAGATTGAAACCATATCCCCTCTCAAGCGTCTCTTCTCCATTTATGCACTATGATGGTAATTCAGGTGATAGTTAATTTTAGCATTTATATGTTAAAAAAAAAACAGACCTTTCGGTAATTTTACAAGTCTGCATCCTTTTCAAACATGTTAACATATACAACAACAAAATATTTAATGGTTGCAATTGTTTCATTCCTTGTTCCAATACAGTGGCTGTCTAACGTTGATTTCTTCCGTCTCCTTTCCCCTAGTAATCAGACTATACGTTGTATCTTTATAGCAAGACACAAGATAAGATTCTTCAGCAGGAGGCTGATCTGTTTCTGGGCAGCACAGTGGTTAGCACTTCCACCTAGCAGCACTAGGGTCATCATTTTGAATCCCAACCATGGCACTACCTGCCTTGAGTTTGCATGTTATCCCTGTGTAGTTTGCCTCCGGGTACACTGGTTTCCTCCCACACCCCAAAGACATGCTGGTAGGTTAGTTGGATCCTGTCTAAATTGGCCTTGGTATGTGAATGACTGTGAGTTGGGGACTTGGGTTGTAAGCTCCTTGAGGGCAGGATGTGAACAGACACCAAGAGTTACATAATTCTGTTATCTCAGAACTAGCATCTCAGTCCAGGAAGTCAGTGATAACCCAGGATGATGCCTGAACAAAGATGTCTTCATAAAAGTAAAAGAGAAGTAGATGAAGGTATTTTCGGGGGGGGGGGGGGGGGGGTAGTAGTAGTAGTATTTCTGTGGGAAGTAATAAATACCTGTGAGTTTTCCTTTTTAGCCTGAATGCTTCTAACAAGGAAAAAACATATCCGATATAAGGACCACTTTAATCTATGCTTACTTTTAAAATATAAAACCCCTTCATTGGGACTGTATTGATATTTATCTTTTAAAACCAATTTGGGGATGGCCATAGTATTGAGGGCACTACAGCTCAACTTTGGAATCCATTGAATTCAATATGTACTAATGGTTATCTCATGTGGTCATTCCTGTGAGTTTAAGAAGGCCAAAAATTCTCAACATAATAGGTTTCAGAAGTAAGAATCCACTCTGGCATTCACTGCCTCTTCTGGAACTGTGATTTTATTTCTCCTCGCATTCTGCATCTTTGTTTTCAAATTCCGTCCATATCCCAACACCGTCAGGTCTGCTGCTTTCAGATGAAACTGAAGCTGAGGCTGGGAATTTGGCAGAGGCCATTGCGTGGAAGAGGCAGGAGCAGAAAGACGAGCCAGAATCCCAAGACTCTCTCTCCCGTTTTTTTGGTTTTAATCTTTCTCTCTCATTTTGTTTTTGTTTAAATAATTGAACAAGTTGCCAATTTTAATTTGGCTGCTGATTTTTGGAAATTTCTTTGCATGGCGTTGAAGGAAGATTCCTGTGAGATAATCTGATTGGCTTCCCAAGCTTTAAGTATCGGAGAGGACATACAAGAACTTATTTGGGCCTCAGAAAAAGCTTTCATTGTGTTATTTTTGATATGATATGCAAGTTTGGCTGTTCTATGTATTATTCCCGGGGCTAAAGGTCAGAGCTGGGGGTATAATTAGGCAAAGTAGGTTCCGGTAAACGTTATACTTGGGGGCTATTTATGTTGAAGTGAGTATCGTACGTTTAACAGAATATAAATATATATATATATGGCCAAGGTAACTTTCAGAAACCCAAAAGTTATGGGCTGTAAAAAACAAAACACCATCAAGGACAACTTACAACTCTGGGTCCATTCACATCTGCGTGTTCATAGAATCTGTGATACTTGCACATCATGCTTGTGGTGCTGACAATTGTTAATGGCAGCCCAAACGTGGGAAGTTAATATGCGTTTTGTCCAGTGATAAAATAGCACGCAAACTGAAACGTGGAAAAAATGTACAATGAGCTACTTTGACACATGTAGTGCCAATTAAAATGAATGTGCTGCCCTTTGCGTGTCACACAAAAAACATGCCAAAAAATGTGCGCTTCCACTACGCTGGGTGAGATGTGAATGGGGGATCTACTAATAACATCACTCAAATTGTTGTAATTCTTGAAAAATTTAAAGTTTTGTGGATTTAAAAAAATGTGTTTCTATGCCTCTGATAGTCATAAAGCTGTGGAAGAGTTGTGGCTTCGCTGTTGATAGAGGAAGTAGGTACAGTGTACCTCCCCAATGGTTGAAAAGTAAATGGTTCACTTTTATAGAATTAAATTTAGGCAGGCCATCATTATCTCTCTTGTGTTGGTAGAAAAAAGAATGAGGTGCTAGTACAGTCAAGTAAACAACAAAAATTACAAAAAGAATTCTAAAAAAATATATAAATAATGTCCATAAAAATGCATCGTAGTCTCCACACCATGTGAAACAAATCTTTTATTATTACTATTATACAGGACTTATATAGCGCCCACAGTTTGCGCAGCGCTTATCTTCTGTGTTTTGATTAATAATCTTGAAATAGTGCCGCACCATTCACCACCATCGTAGAACAAGCAGCCCTGACGGTGGCGCAGGCGTTAGAGCGAGAGGTTATGTGTTCAAATCCCCAACACTTATGGTGGTGGTGAATGGTGCAGCACTATTTGAAGATTATTAAAGTGGTTGTAAAGGCTCAAGGTTTTTACCTTCATGTATTATATGCATGAAGGTAAAGAACCTTCTCTGTGCAGAAGCCCCACTAATACTTGCCTGAGCCCCATCATGATCCAACAATGTGCACAACAGCATCTGCTTTCCGGGGACTCTCACTCCTCATTGGCTGAGCTGCTGTCAATCATAGGCAATGAGGAGAAAGGGGGAGGGCAGGACCGAGCTGCAGTTCTGTGTGTGACTAGACATGCAGTGCAGTTTCTTGGGAGACCCTATTACAAGCTGCTTGCTCTGGGGGCACTTGGCGGGAGGGAGGTGCCAGGAGCGCCAGCAGAGGATACCGAGAAGAGGAGGATCGGGGCTGCTCTGTGCACTTCATGACTTTGAAAGTGTAAAGGGTAATTTCACTTTGTGGGAAAAAAAGTAGCAAATAAAAATATAATATAATTATTTACAGTTGTTGTTGTTGTTTAGTCATGTCCGACTCTTCGCGACCTCATGGACCATATCGCGCCAGGCTTTCCTGTCCTCCACTGCCTCCCGGAGGTTACTTAACTTTATGTTCATTGTTTCAATGATGCTATCTATCCATCTTGTTTTCTGTCGTCCTCTTCTCCTTTTTACTTCCATGTATCCCAGCATCAGGGTCTTTAGGTCGTTTAAGTATTTGAGTTACAGCTTCAGGATCTGTCCTTCCAGTGAATATTCAGGTTTGATTTCCTTCAGGATTGACTGGTTTGATCTTCTTGCTGTCCAAGGGACTTTCAAGAGTCTTCTCCAACACCATAGTTCAAAAACATCACTTCTTCAGCGTTCAGCCTTCTTTGTGGTCCAACTTTCACAGCCGTAGTTTACTACTGGGAATACCACAGCTTTGACTATAGGGCACTTTGTCGGTAGGGTAATGTCTCTGCTTTTTATAATGTTGTCTGTTTTCCATTGCTTACCGTCCAAAAAACAAGCATCTCTTAAATTCATGGCTACAGTCTCCATCTGCCGTGATCTTGGATCCTAGGAAGAGAAAATCTGTCACTGTTTACATTTCTTTTCCCTTGCTATTTGCCAAGGCATGATGGAACCGTTTGCCATGATCTTCGTTTTCTTATTGTTCAATTTCAGGCCAGTTTTTGCGTTCTCGTTTTTCACCTTCATTAAGAGACTCTTTAGTTCTTCTTCACTTTCTGCCATTAGTGTGATATCCTTTGCATATCTCAGGCTGTTGATATTTCTCCCTATGATCTTTATTGCGGCTTGTGATTCGTCAATCCTGGCATTTTGCATGATGTACTCTGCATGTAAGTTAAGTAAGGTGACAACACACATCCTTGCTGCACTCCTTTCTCAATTTTGAACCAGTCAGTTGTTCCATGTCCTGTTCTAACTTGCTTCACGACTTGCATACAGATTATTCAGAAGACGGGTGAGGTGGTCTGGTATTCCCATTTCTTTCAGCATTTGCCACATCTTGTTGTGATCCACACAATCGAAGGCTTTACTGTAGTCAATAAAGCAGAAATAGACATTCTTCTGGAACTCCCTTGCTTTCTCCATGATCCAGCGAATGTTGGCAATTTGATCTCTAATTCTAGATGGTAGCTCTTGGTTCACATGCTGCTGAAGCCCAGCTTGTACAATTTTCAGTATAACCTTGCTAGTGCGTGAGATGAGTGCGATCATAGGGTAGTTGGAACATTCTTTGGCGCTGCCTTTCTTTCATATCGGAATGTAAACGGACCTCTTCCAGTCCTGTGGCCATTGTTGAGTTTTCCAAATTTGTTGACATATTGAGTGCAGCACTTTAACAGCATAATCTTTTAGGATTTTAATTAACTCATCTGGGATACCATCACTTCAGTTAGCTTTGTTATTAGCAATGCTTTCTAATGCCGCGTACACACGGTCAGACTTTTCGACCGGACTTGTCCGACGAACCAAATCAGGCGGACAATTCGATCGCGTGTGGGCTTCACCGGACCTTCAGCGGACTTTTCCAGCCGCAAATCTGACGGACTTTAGATTTGGAACATGCTTCAAATCTTTACGTCGTAACTCCGCCGGACCCAGAAATCTGCTCGTATGTATGCTATTGCGACGGACAAAAACCCACGCTAGGGCAGCTATCAACTATCAACTGGCTATCAACTTCCTTATTTTAGTCCGGTGTACGTCATCACGTACAAATCCATCGGACTTTGGTGTGATCGTGTGTAGGCAAGTACGGTCGTTAGAAAGTCTGTTGAAAGTCCGTTGAAAGTCTGTCGGACTTTTGTAGCTGAAAAGTCCGACCGTGTGTACGCGGCATAAGGCCCACTTGACTTCACTCTCCAGGATATCCGGTTCAAAGTCAGTGATGGCATCATCGTGGTTACATTCAGATCATTCTTGTATAGTTCTTCTGTGTATTCTTGCCATTTCTTTTTTTTTTTTTCTCTCTTCTGCTTCTGTCAGGTCCTTGCCATTTTTGTCTATTATCGTGCCAATCTTTGCACAAAACTTTCCCTTAAGATCTTCAGTTTTCTCAAAGTTCTCTAGTTTTTCCCATTCTGTTTTTCCTCTAAATCTTTGCATTGAATATTCAAGTCCATTTTTTTTGTCTCTTCTTGCTATTCTCTGGAAGTCTGCATTCAGTTGGGTATATTTTTCCTTTTCTCCAATGCCTTTTGCCTTCCTTTTTTGTTCAGCTATATGTATGGGCTCATCAGATAGCCACTTTGCTTTCTTGCATTTCTTCTTCTTTAGGATCGTTTTAATTGGTGTGTCTTGTACGGCACTTCCTTCCATAGTTCCTCAGGCACTCTGTCTATCAGTTCAAATCCTTTAAAGCTGTCTGTCACCTCCGCTGAGTATTCACAAGGGATCCCATTTATCCCAGTATCTGATCTAGCAGTTTTTTCAATTTAAGCCTGAATTTTGCTATTCGAAGCTCATGGTCTGAGCCACAGTCAGCTCCAGGTATTTTTTTGATTGAGTGTATAGAGCTTCTCCATCTTTGGCTGCAGAGAATGTAATCAATCTGATTTTGTGTATTGACCATCCCATGATGTCCATGTATAGAGTCGCCTCTTTGGTTGTTGGGAAAGCGTGTTTGTTATTACCAGTGTGTTTTCTTGACAAAAATTTTTTTAGCCTTTGTCCTGCTTCATTTTCTACTCCTAGGCCATATTTACCTGTTTTTCCTGATATGTTTTGACTTCCTACTTTAGCATTCCAATCTCCCATTATGAGGATATCTTTTTTTTGGAGTTAGTTTTAAAAGGAGTTGTAGATTTACATAAAAGCGGTCAACGTCAGCTTCTTCAGCATCAGAGGTTGGTGCATAAACTTGGATTATTGTGATGTTGAGTGGTTTGCCTTGGATATGGACTGAGATCATCCTGTCATTTTTGGGATTGTACCCCAGTACTGCTTTCCTCACTCTATGAGGGCTGCAACATTTCTGCTGAGAGATTATTATCCACAGTAGTAGATATAGTAGTCACCTGAGTTGAATTTGCCCATTCCAGTACATTTTAACTCACTAATTCCCAAGATACCGATGTTCAATCTTGCCATCTCCTGTTTTACCACATCCAGCTTACCCCGATTTATTAATCGTACATTCCAGGTTCCTTGATCTTGCATTCCAGGTGGTTCCTATGCAGTATTCTTCTTTACAGCATCAGACTTTCCTTTCACTCCTATCATCCACAGCTGAGAGTCCTTGCAGCTTTGGCCCAGCTATTTCATTAGCTCTGGTGCTACATGAAATTGCCCTCCACCCTTCCCCAGTAGAACATTGGACACCTTCCAGTCTGGGGGACTCCTCTTCTGGTGTCATATCTGCCTTTTGTTTCTGTTCATGAGGTTTTCCTGGGAAGGATACTGGAGTGGGTTGCCATTTACTTCTCCAGTGGATCATGTTTTGTCAGAATTCTCCACTGTGACCGGTCTGTCTTGGCTAGGCCTACACGACATAGCTCGCAGCTTCACTGAATACGCAAGCCCCTTCGCCGCAGCAAGGCAGTATAATATCATTAGTGCTACAAGAGTCATATTGTAATTAAATGTTATTGAAAACTACCTTTCCTTTTCAATCTGCAGCACTGTAATTTTTCTGTAAAATGCAATGCAATATGGCTACCTGGAGGTGTTCTGTACATAGTTGGCATACAGTACACCCACCAGATTTGTCATTTCCTGCTTGTGTGATTGGCTCACTGATTTTCCCAGAAGTCTGTACCAAGATACAAGTCTGATTTTAGGCATCCTCTGCAATAAAAATGTCATTATTGGTGAGATGCTCCCAAAGGGCTAGCGCTTTAGACATTGCTGTGTGTTGTTATTTTGAGGGGACAGCAAATTTACACTGTTATACAAGCTGTACACTCACTACTTTACATTGTAGCAAAGTGTAATTTCTTGAGTGTTGTCACATGAAAAGATAGAATAAAATATTTACAAAAATGTGAGGGGTATACTCACTTTTGTGAGATCCTGTATATGCAGAGAGTATAGACACTGGGTGTGCCATTTGTACAAGCAGGGCATAGTGTTTGGGGTGTTACTTCCAAGGACAGCCTTTTTTCTTCCGAAATCACCAGTTGCCTACATTCTATGTTTTTCTCAGTAGATGTGTCCTTAAAAGAGTGCCAGAAATAATGGCCATGTGCTGGAGGCTGGACTTTGTAGGGTCAATTTTACAGGCTTCTTGGCTTTCCTTTTTATCGTGTATCTGCGGAAGTGTGGACATCCCAGCAAAAACACACACACATGCCGAGTATTTACCCGAGCACATAATACAAGTAAACATCGTTATTATTGTAAGCAGACGCACAGGCTGTACAATCTGTAAAGCCTCAGCCACTTCCTCCCCTGGAGGTCTTAGAACTATTGGGGTGTTGACATAGTTCATCAGCTGAAGGTTACTTACTGATTCCTTAGTCTTCAAATATTTCTTCTGTCACTTTATCTCAAGGGTCAGCTGAATTTGTGAACCGCTATTGCTTTTTAGGAAGCTTGTATTGCTTTAATGTTGGTGATAGTTATTTTTTTGCAGGGTGAACAAAAAAAAGTGTAATGTATTCCTCCATGCACTCTATACTGCGTGGATGGATTATTCTGCTGTGGCTGTTGGATTTTAATAGACAACCCTGCCAGTTGTCAGAACTACCTTCAGCCGACAATTTTCTGCCAGGCTCCTTCGATTTTTCAGTCGAAGGATGTCTGGTGGGAGGTGGCAAATAGGACCACCCACTGAGCAAATTTAGCTTAACCGCTTGCCGACCAGCCACCGTCATTATACTGCGGCAAGGTGGCACGATCCAGCGAATCACCGTAGCTGTATGTCGGCTCGGGAGCTCGCTTTTGTGGGCACGCACTCCCATTGGCCAGCGGGGTAGTTCCCCGCAGTGACAGAACGGGGATCTTCCTGTGTAAACAAGGCAGATCTCTGTTCTGACAGGGGAGATCGCACAGATCCTGTCTTTCTGCTAAGCAGGAAGATGGATCTGTGTGTTTCCCCAGCCACTTAGTCCTTCATACGGTTAGAAAACACCTGCAGGGAACACATTTTACCCCTTGATCTCCCCTGATGTTAACCCCTTCCCTGCCAGTGTCAGTACAGTAACGGTGCATATTTTTAGCACTGATTACGTTAATAATGTCACTGGTTCCCAAAAAAGTGTCAAAAATGTCAGTTAGGTGTCCGATCTGTCTGCCACAGTGCCGCAGTCCCGCTAAAAATCACTGATTGCGGCCATTACTAGTAAAAATAAAGAAATAATAAAAATGCCATGAACCTATCCCCTATTTTGTATATGCGATAACTTTTGCGCAAAGCAATCACTATACACTTATTGTGATTTATTTTATTTTTTTTACCAAAAATATGTAGCAGAATACATATTGGCCTAAACTGATGAATACATTTTAGTTTTTTAGTTTTTTTGCAAATGTTTTATAGCAGAAAGTAAAAATATATATTTAAAAATAAATAAATAAATAAAAAATATATATATATATATATATATATATATATATATACACATCTAACTGGTCTTAAAAACGTTCCCTCTCCCTCCTCCTACCTATCCTGCATACCCTGTATAAAAACAGATCTGCGTGCTTGCCCCTTTTTAATCTGGTGTGGTCAAATGATTCAGCCGCTCCGGTGCCTCTGTGTATGGGAGTGCTTAACGGCTGTGAATTCCTGGAGCCATGATATCCCCCATAGGCTCCCATGGCCCAGCCGTTGTCGACACTCCCGCCTTGCATCTGCAGCAGCCACTCACTGCAAAGGGGAGCTGGAACTGCAGGATCACCAGACTGGAGCAGATTAAAAATAGATCAGTAGACACATTTTGTACACAGGTTAGGTAGTAATGGGGTGACATTTTTAGGAAAAGTTATTATTAGCCTTATCTTCCACCTAATATATTGTAGAGCCAGCCATCAATGCTTTGCATTCGTGTCAGTCTTTTTTTTTTTTCAATTATTTTATTTATTCCATCATAAGACAAGTTCGAATACATATACAGTAGATCAGGCAAATATTACATCCATTATCATATTAAAATCATATCGTATAGTAAATTAATTCGCTACCCGGACACTACTCATCAGCAAAATATTCTTAACCAAGGATCCCCTGTCCAACCATCCTGTAGTCTCAAACTCGTCTTAATCTATTTTATACAAAAGAAAATATTTTATATCAAAAACAACAAAACGGAAAAAAAAAAAAAGGGAGGGGGAAAAGTCAAGCTCCTCTATGGAAATACACCTCAATTGTGCTCATGTATCAAAAGGGGGTTTGAGTTAAGAACCTTGAATTAAGTACTCCCTCTAACTACCCAGATTAGTGTCAAGGAGGGTGCTTCCCTCCCCTGAAACCATAAACACATTCCAAAGTGACCAAGTCTTAATGTAACGCTCCTGCTGGTGGTGTCAGTCTTTTCTAAACATAGTTTACCCAAATGACTTTTTAATTATAAATTTAAATTCAAATAAAGTCAGATCCAGCCGTTAGATTCTGATTAGTGAGACTGCATTCTCTTCCCAACAAATCTGTGCTGTGCAACTTCCCTCTCACACTCCAGTATGTGTGGGTGGAGCAGCAGTGGGCTCCTAGAGAGGACGGTGCTTTAAAACAGTAAACACGTTTGCCCGCATCTAATCTAACTGACATATTGAGTGATTAGGAAAGTATTTCTGCCAGCCGCCATGTAGACTGTGCCAGGCAAGACACATTCAGGAACACACGGGAGTGGGGGTGGACGTTGATTAGCTTAAGATTCAGAATATTATCCTTTAAAGATAGAGAATTCTATTAAAGAATCCTTTGGCATTAGCAAGCCCTAAACCCAGCCAGCGATGGACATGGATGCAGGGAAGCAGAAACTTGGATTAAGCCCCCGGCTGAAATGCTTTAGTGTTCTGTAAATAATGTTAATTTTGTGGTTTTCCGTTCCTGTAGAAACAAAAAAGTAATTTAAAATGAATCTGATTTTCTGCCTGAGGTCATTACAGAAATACACACGCCATACTATGTGAAATTGACATAATGGGGTTGGGGGGGCCATTTATAAATGTTTTCACACAACTTTCACCCAGGAATCTCACTTTTTTTTTTTCCCCTTGATTTCAACTGGAAAACCTATCTGTATTATGATTAACGACATGCCAGCTGACAGCTAAAATAAGGCTTGCAGTGGCAGCTCTGTAAACTTGTTGGGCCACCGTTTTTTGCGATACAGCACTACATTACTTTAATTTCACGGTCATGCAACGCTGTACCCAAATAAAATTTGTGATTTTTTTTTTTCACAAATAGAAGTTTCTTTGGTGATATTTGATCACCTCTGCAGTTTTTATTTTTTGCACTATAAACAGAAAAAGACCGACAATTTTGAAAAAGGAAAAAAAAAATTACTTTCTGCTATAAAACATCCAATAAAATTTTTAGAAAAAATGAAATTTCTTCATAATATTAGATATAACAAAAAAAGTGCAGAACGTCACAATAATAAATGAATGTCCATGTGTTTTGGGTAGAGTCCTAAGTGCAAACAATCCTATTTGCAGAAAGTCCTCAATAGGCTTCAAAGACCAATTATGACAGTGTAGTGTGCCAGAACACTCACCAGAAAATGAATGAAAGCCAGCATATAATCATAAACTTGAGGGTCCAGAGTGATAGACAGTGCTCCTTATCTGTGGTATACATTCGCCAATTCTATGCACTCACCAGATAACAAGCAATTCTGAGCCTTGTATCAATGCCTTGGAGCTTGGTGACATCCTATCCAGGGTTGTGGACAGCAAGGTAAACCTCACAGGAGACCGGCACTGTACAAAATAAAGCTCACACTCAGGAGCCCAAGTAATGAAAAGATGGCTGCTGCTCCCAGCACAAGGACATGGCGGCAGCATGTTGGCCCCCTTCCGACGCGTTTAGTGTGCATGCACGTTTTTAAGAGATCCGCCTATCCACCATAAATTTAGGCCAATACGTATTCTGCAACATGTCCTTGGTAAAAAAAAAAAAATTCCAATAAGCGTATATTGATTGTGCAAAAGTTATAGCGTCTACAAACTGTGGGATATACAGTGGGGACGGAAAGTATTCAGACCCCCTTAAATTTTTCACTCTTTGTTATATTGCAGTCATTTGCTAAAATCATTTAAAGCGGTGGGTCAGCTGAAAAAAAAAAATTAAGTCAGCAGCTACAAACACTGTAGCTGCTGTCTTTTAAAAGCACACTTACCTGTCCTTGGTGTCAGCGATGTCGGCCGCCCGAGACCGACCCGTCCCTCGGCTCTCGGGTCCCGGCGCCGCCATTCGAACTAAGAGAAACAGGCAGTGGAGCCTTGCGGCTTCACTGCCCGTTTCCTACCACGCATGCGCGAGTTGTGCAGCGCTTTGTGAATGGGGCGCGCTGTGTTGTGGGACACACACAGTTCCCAGAAAACAGCGTGATCCATTCCCCAGAAGACAACGAAAGGAGGAGAAGACTGAAGATCACCGCGGTTTAGGAAGTGGCAGATTAGGACGATCTGCCTAGCAACAGCCATTTCTGGTAAGTTAAATTTTTTTTTTTTAAGACCGGAGCCAATTAACATACCAGCATGTCGTTTGGAGTGTGGGTTGTTTTTTATGTCCTTGGGTGTAACTTAAATTTTTTACAAAAAAGAAATATATATATATATATATATATATATATATATATATAAATATATATTTTATATATATAAAATATAATATATATTTTTTACTTAAAGTGGAGGGCCACCCTAAAAAAAAAATTGCACCAAAAATCTGCAAAAAATTAAAAAAATAAACATGTGAAAAGAAAAAAAAATGTACTTGCCTGAAACCCTTGTTGCTAGGCAGTCTTCCTAATCTGCCTCTTCCTGTTCCGCGGCGTGTCCTGCTCCTCGGTGAAAACTATGGGGCCATTCACAGAGCGCCGCTCACGCGTGCGCAGTAGGAAACTGGCAGTGAAGCCGCAAGGCTCCACTGCCTTTTTCCCTTACTTAGGATGGCGGTGCCGGGACCCGAGAGCCGAGGGACAGGTCTGCCTCAGGCGGCCGACATCGCGGGCACCCAGGACAGGTAAGTCTACTTATTTAAAGTCAGCAGCTACAGTGTTTGCTGACTTAAAAAAAAAAAAATTTTGTGGCCCGAACCCCGCTTTAACTTTTATTAACATGTCTCCCCTGTGCTCCACTGAATGTCATGCAGATCTTGCTGCGTTACATTCTTTCCCGCCCATGCTGGCTGGGGAAACTGTAAGCGGGGGCCCGAAGTGACGTCATACACGTCGCTTCTGGGTCAGGAACAAGATGGAAGGAGAGCGGACTTTTGTCTGCTCTCCTCTACCCTGTGGCGCTCACTATGCTAGTCCTGGGCCTGCAGATGGGCAAGCGGAGCCTGGGATCCATAGGCTTGCGTGGGCAGGTGGTGTGTTGAAGCAATCAGACGGCAGCGGAGCTGACGAGTGAGCCCATTTAGCCCGCAGCAGGGCTAAATCTAGAAAGAAACTACCTGCCCGGCGTCCCTAACTTCATGTCCCAGGCGTAGGGCTATACAAGTTGTGCATTCCTGCAACAGTAAATGGGCTGACAAAAGGCAGGTGTCGGTACACAATGTCTAGTTGCCATGGCAACCTGGGATTTGTCGAGCCCTGCTTTTAAGATTTCATTGCTCCAACGACTTCTTTAACTGCAGCACCGTCAGGTCACTAGGCTGGTTATGTAGTCTGGCAGGAATGGATCAAGCTGGCCCGAAGTAAGTATGCAAAAAATATAACACAATTTCTGCGTTCCAGATGGCTTTCTGAATGTGTGTTTTTAATGCGTTCTGGTACGTTTTCTCCCCTCGTTTTGCTACATCTCAATTCAGGACATGTGCATTTTTGATGCGTTCTGGTGTGTTTTTTTATGCAATTTGCCATGTTCCAAATGTGTAGCATACAGAAAAAATGCAGCATGTCCTACTTTTGTTGGAGTACATGGAAAATACTGTGCATGCGTTTTTTATGCAAATTAAAAATGCACCAGACTGCATGTGGGGTTAACCTTTATGCATAAATACTTATCTCCCTCTGCTGTGAGCATGCCTGTTTTTGATTTGTTTTTTTTGGCAGTCTCCTGACATGGCTTAATGATGTGCTGTGACCTCTGGCTGGTCTTCACAGCACTTCATGAAACAGAAGGTGGCCAAAAAAAAAGAGGTGCCTTAGCACACCTTATCACACATGTTACCAGAGCGCATGAATGTGAACAATCCTTTAGAAGGTCACCGATACAAATTGTATTCAATATGCCAAATGTCTAATGGGCAATTTGCGGTTCTTGCCTGTGACCTGTTCCCAATCAACTGACAGATGGAAAACTTTTAGGCTTCTAAGATCTAATGTGCAGATCTGGTTTGACATGCTAACCCTTACCATGGTGATCAAGTATGAATTCTATACAGTGGAAGTCTTTTAAGCTGGAATTTGAGCAGTCTGTTTTTTCCCGGACCAGACAGCGGTTGTTACAGTAAGCAATTATCAATTTTCCCAATAATAAGACCTCTTCTACTTGGATAAACAGTACGTGCTTAGGAGAAGCTTTGGCCGGCTCTCCCTCCTTGTTCGTTTATTAGTTTATGATTGGCAAAAGGTCCCAGAGATTTTCCAGAAGTTTCCAAAGATTTATGGAGATCAGGAGAGCTTTTTATCATTCTGAAGGTAAAATGCAGCTTTAGGGAAAAAAAAGCTAAATATATAATTGGAATACATAAGCGTGAACTGTTAACTGCCAAAGGATTTCAAGTTTGGGTGGAAGACGGTGCTAGACTGGGGGCCCTGGAGGCTGCCTAGTGGCAGGTTTCTATGTGGAGGGTATTGATTCCAATGGGTTGTATCCCAGTTGTAGGTGGTAGGTGATAGACTCTGTTGGGGTCTAGGGCTGCTACCTTTCTAATTACGACAATAGGGCTGCTACCTTTCTAATAACGACAATAGGGCTGTTACCGCAGGGAACCCTTGGGTGATTGGGCTTGGGTTTAAAGTATCAGCAGTTCTAAACATGCCTTTGTGTTGTGGAACAGGGGTAGCCCCTGCTCCACAATGCACCGGCATACTGCAAAGCCACTGATTGGTTAGGCTCTGAGAGGGTTAAATATATTCAATCTCCAACAAATATAGCCCTGAAGAAGGTGGTGAGCAGTTCCCCCAAAACGCATTGGTTCTATTTGTATACTTTTCCTCAATAAAACATTCTAAAAACTATCAAGTGAGACGTTCGGACCGGACGCTCCTCTGCAATCACCCAAGTGAACTGCCAAAGGATTTGTCATTCTGTTGAGACAGTCTTGTGATTCTCATATACAGTTCCTTGAAAAAGTATTCACACCCCTTGAAATTTTCCACATTTTGTCATGTTACAACTAAAAATGTAAATGTATTTTATTGATATTTTATGTGATAGACCAACGCAAGGTGGCAAGTAATTGTGAAGTGGAAGGTAAATGATAAATGGTTTTCAAGATTTTGTACAAATATGTGAAAAGTGTGGCGTGCATTTGTATTCAGCCCCCCTCCCGAGTCAATACTTTGTAGAACCACCTTCCGCTGCAATTACAGCTGCAAGTCTTTTTGGGGATGTCTCTACCAGCTTTGCACATCTAGAGAATTACATTTTTGCCCATTCTTCTTTACAAAATGGCTCAAGCTCTGTCAGATTGGATGGAGACCGTCTGTGAAGAGCAATTTTTAAAGTGGTGTTCCGGCCAAAATTATACTTTTTAAATAAAAATACCCCTATAATAGACAAGCTTAATGTATTCTAGTAACGTTAGTCTGTAAACTAAGGTCTGTTTTGTTAGTTTATAGCAGTAGCTTGTTATTTTATAAATGTACAGCAGGCCGTGGCCATCCTAAGTGTGGGCATCTGAAGCCAGACTGTATTTCTTCCTGAATCTCATCCTTGCAGATCTCGCACATGCTCAGTGCAGCACAAGCAGTGTAATAGGTTTCAAGTCAGGTTTCCATAGCAACGGCAGTTTCAGAGGAAGTTGCCGCCCCTTCCCAGAAGGCATTTCAAACAGGAAATGATGCGATGGGCCGCGGCCAGGGAGGAGGAAGTGAAAAATGAATACAGCAGATATACAGTAGGTGCTGGGAAAAAAAAATTAAAAATATCCAATTTGTTTACAGTGCACAGTTTAGTGAGGGATGCTGAAGAGTTGTAAAAGTGGGTGGAACTCCACTTTAAGCCTTGCCACAGATTCCCAATTGGATTTAGGTCTGGTTTTTGAATGGGCCATTCCAACACATGAATATGCTTTTGATCTAAACCAGTCCATTGTAGCTCTGGCTGTATGTTTAGGGTCGTTGTTCTGCTCGAAGGCGAACCACCTCCCCAGTCTCTTTTGAAGACTCTAACAGGTTTTCTTCTAAGATTGCCCTGTGTTTGGCTCCATCCATCTTCATATCAACTCTGACCAGCTTTCCTGTCCCTGCTGAAGAAAAGCATCCTCACAACATGATGCTGCCACCATCAGGTTTCACAGTGGGGATGGTGTGTTCAGGGTGATGTGCAGTGTTAGTTTTCCACCACACATAGCGTTTTGCTTTCAGGCCAAAAGGTTCACTTTTGATCTCATCCGACCAGAGCACCTCCTTTCACGTTTGCTGAGTCCGTCACGCAAACTGCAAATAGAACTTCTTATGGCTTTATTTCAACAATGGCTTTGTTCTTGCCACTTATAGATATCCTGTAGACACGTTTTCCCACCTGAGCTGTGGATCTCTGCAGCTCCTCCAGAGTTATCACGGACCTCTTGGCTGCTGCTCTGATTAATGCCCGGGCTGTCAGTTTAGGTGGACGGTCACACTTTTCACATATTTATTTGTAAAAAAAAAATAATTGAAAACCATTTATCATTTTCCTTCCACTTCACAATTATGTGCTGTTCGTGTTGGTCTAGCACATAAAATCACAATAAAATAATTTACATTTTTGGTTGTAACATGACAAAATGTGGAACATTGCAAGGGATATGAATACTTTTTCAAGGCACTGTACAGGTCACACTCCATGGTCTCCCTGCAGTTTACTGGTTTGACTTTACAACTTCATGTGTAACCTGCCCACTCATTAGAGTAGATCAAGTTGGCTCATTGTCCAGTGAGCAGGCCAGAAGCAGAAAGGTGACGCAGAATGTTGCAAAGCAGCAGCAAGCAATAGTGAAGCCCTCTTCCAAGGCTATGCAGTATGAATCCTTTGGGATGTGAAAGAAAGTTCACATACTGTGTAGTTATTTCTGTTTTTAAAATGCATTTTTTAATAATTGCATAGCTGTGCTGTGTTACACAGCTGGTCCATGTGTGGCCAGCCTGAATAGACAGTGGCAAGAGGGTTAAGTTATAGGGTTCTTTTCCAGAGGGGAGGGGTGGCAGAGAGGGATTGCAAGCTGCCGGAAGCCGTATGGCTTTAACAATTTGTACAGATGGTTTCAGTTTGCCCAGCTCCCCAGCTCTGTCTGTCCCTCCTGCTCTTTTTATTTGTAGGAATTTAACCAGCACAAAATTATGCAAATACGTCCAAATACATTTCTATTTGCGGTCTCCAACTTCATGTCCATATAGTATGTGTGCCTGTCTGTTTCTCTGTATTCTCCTTTTGTGCCCTTTTTGTAGAGAGGCCTGGAAAAAAAAGGTTTATTCAGCTTTTTCAGTTTCTATGACATTGAATTCAAAGTATACACTATATTGTCAAAAGTATTGGGACGTCTGCCTTTAGGGTTCAATATTGCGTTGGCCCGCCCTTTGCAGCTATAACAGCTTCAACTCTTCTGGGAAGGCTGTCCACAAGGTTTAGGAGTGTGTCTATGGGAATGTTTGACCATTCTTCTAGAAGTGCATTGGTGAAGTCAGGCACTGATGTGGATGAGAAGGCCTGGCTCGCAGTCTCCGCTCTAATTCATCCCAAACGCACTCATCCATGTCTTTTATGGACCTTGCTTTGTGCAGTGGTGTACAGTCATGTTGGAACAGGAAGCCGCCATCCCTAAATTGTTTTCACAAAGTAGAGCGCATGAAATTGTACAAAATGTCTTTGTATGCTGATGCCTTAAGAGTTCCCTTTACTGGAACTACTAAGGGGCCAATCCCAATTCCTGAAAAACAACCCCACACCATAATCCCCCCCCCCCCCCACCACCACCAAATGATTTGGACCAGTGCACAAAGCAGGATCCATAAAGACATGGATAATCAAGTTTGGGGTGGAGGAACTTGACTGGCCTGCACAGAGTCCTGACTTCAGCCCCATAGAACACCTTTGGGGTGAATTAGAGTGGAGACTGCGAGCCAGGCCTTCTCGTCCAACATCAGGGCCTGGCCTTACAAATGCTTCTGGAAGAATGGTCAAACATTCCCATAGACACACTCCTAAACCTTGTGGACAGTCTTCCCAGAAGAGTTGAATCTGTTATAGCTGCAAAGGGTGGGCCAACTCAATATTGAACCCTATGGACTAAGACTGGTTAGCTTTTTAACCCTGAATTTTTATCAGTGAAAGATTTTAAAGTTTACAGTTGAGCTCTGGTTTTTGTGGTATTTGGAAGTTCTAAGAATGTGAGCAGAAACCCAGCTTTAGAGCTGACACTCCATTGGTCATATTGACTGAGAGTTAGAACTTGTCACTTTTATTTGTGCCTTATGTAACCGTCCCTGCCACCACCCCACTGTTATTGTGCTTACAACAGGCCTGAGCTATTCATAACCTGTTCTTGCTGGGGACCACAGGCCTCAGCATTTCTTGACTTAGGCTGGGTTCACACTGATGCAAATTGGATGCGGGTTTCTCTGCATCCAATTCGCATGACAGGAGAGTGTGGCCGGTTTTCAATGGAGCCGGCTCTCACACTTCTGGGGTGGCAGCGGTCCAAATTGCAGAAGACGCACAGGACTCTTCTGCAATTCAGACCGTGGCTGTTGTGAACCGTGGCCACAGCTAGTGTGAACCCAGCCTTACACTTGCCACATAGTGGAATTTGCAGGTTCACTGCAGCTGAATGAGAAAGAACCAATAGCAAATATATTTTTAAGTTAGTAGTCAGCTTTTAATTATTAGAGCCGACCAAAGTGAGCATGTGCTTTGCCCATTCAGGCAAAATGTTCTCTTCGTCCGCCCTTATGAAAAACACTGGGTACTTCCTGGTATAGAAAACAATTACCTTCTCCTCATTCTGTAATGGAAGGCTGGGTCTCTGAGCAGCCAATCACCAGGCCTGCGGGCTGTTACATGGGGGCAGGATGTGCATAAGCCTTGTGTAAGCTGTAATAAGATTGTCAGAGCTTACGCAATGCTTCTTCTCTTCACTTCTCTTCAGCCGTTAAAATATAACTAAGGGCTCTTTCACACAGAGGATCTGTATGTCCGTTTTTCATCCTTCCGTTTTCAGATGAAAAACGGACATATATGTATCCCTATGGAGCGTCAGATGTCAGCGGTGACATGTCTGCTGACATCCGACCCGCTCCGATCTGAAAAGTGTAACGGAGGAAAACCCTACTTTTCCATCTTTTTTCGGATCGGATCGGGTGATGACGGACTCTACGGTCCATCATCATCCGATCCCCCCTAAGGGAAAGCGGCGCTCTGACAGGTTGTGCAGCGACAGACCTGTCATCTTCCTGCTCAGCGGGGATTGGCGGAGCGATCCCTGCTGAGCAAGCGGGTGTTCACGGGGCGGATCATCACTGATCCGCCCCGTGTGAAAGAGCCCTAAGGCAAAAGTTTTTTTTGGATAGATGGGAGAAGGATTAGAATATTTTTTTATTGCAGTCTGGGTCCCCGTTAGGGAGATTCACCCTCTCTACTTGTCCTGTTTACCATTATCATTGAAAGTAAAAGAAAATCCCATATTTTGGGTTTTCCCCAGAAAAGCAATAGAGGGGAAATCTTCCAATGGGGACACTAGTTTTGGGGGTCCCCAAGAAATTTCCGTATTTTGCAGGGAATTCCTCTCACTTTCTCTTTGGCTATGGGGCAGGAAGTGAAGGGAAATCTCCCCAATGGTACACAAATGGCAAAAATAAACCGTACATTGGTTATAACCCTCCCTTACTACATCCAATATGAAAAAAAAATAGTTTTGCCTATAGTTCTACTTTTAAATGGATTAGAGTGGTGTGCCTTTAAGTAAACTTGGTTTGTTAGGCAATGACAAGGCCCAGGTTCATAGTTTTTTAAGGTTACCTACGATCTGGGAGTTATAAAACCCTTAGCCCAGATCCTATTTTGTGCAGTGCCATCATATTGCCTTTTTTTTCTCGTTCAATATGTTTATTGCAAGTTTTCAGATGAAAAAAACATATACAAAAAAACAATATAATCAACCATATCTGAAAATGATATACAATGAAATCTAAGGCTCTCAGCAGCACAGAAAATCAGAACCTAGCATATCATAATAAAGAAGGTGAGTACTAGTAATACATCACAGTAAATTGCAGCACTAGTGTGGCAAATTGAACAGAAGCGAAAGACTCCTCGTCTCTCAGAATTGCAAGCCAAGAAAGAGGAATGAAAAAAACATAAAATGGAAAGAAAAGAGAAAAAGAAACACAATCAGTCCTCTAAGGAGATGTGCATATACAAAGCCCAAGGTGCCCACGTTATTTCAAATTGTTTGACCTTGTCATTCAGCACACTCGCCAACTTCTGATGTACCATAACCCACAAGACTTTGTTTGGTATGGATAAAAGACACAGAAGACTTCTTCTAAGCACCCGCAACTGTACATTTAGCTGCTAGAAAAAGAAAGGAGGCTAACCTTTGTTCACTGCGGGAAAGATTGGGATTGGCCTCATTCAATAAAGCATATTGAGACTGTTACCATAAAGTTTTACCAAAGAGGAGGCAAAGCATTGAGAAAATCCTGTTAAACTATCTCCTAATACGGGGACACTCCTGCCATATATGGTCCATTGTTCCCTTCATGGAACAACCACGAAAACACCACTATACAGTAGTGCCACTATACATCTTAGCTAGGCGGGCTGAGACCAGATACCATTGTGTAAATAACTTTAAGATTTGCCTCAATAAAGGAAATGTTCACAATGCCTCGGAAAGTAGCACGAAAACGGTTGTGTGCCATGTTTCCAGAGTCATATCAGAGGACAAATCTCGGTCCCAGTCCGCCATATAAAATAATTCATCCAGGGAGGCCAGCAGTCAACCAAAAACCAGCAAGATTCCTCCTCTCTGGCCTTTTGTCTTTGTTACACTATTTTTCATAGAGAGTAAAGGAGGGGGCCTCCTGCCCCACCAGGCATAGAGATTTAAAAAAATGGGAAATCGAATGAAATAGCAAAAATTATGGCAATTCTTAACTTAGAAACACAATGGGCCAAGGTGAAAGGTCCAGTTGAAGTAAAATCATGCCCAATCCTATAATATCCAGCCACCATTTTAAAGCCATTCCTGGAGGGAACCAGGGTTTATTGAAGATATGAGCCAAGGGGTAAACCACAAAATGAAACTATCCTGTGTGGGCAATCTATCCCACAGCGCCAGACAATGAGAAAACGTTGGGATCATAATTGCTGTGAACCAAAGGGGCTTGCCACATGACAAAATCGATTAGTAAATTGTAGTAAATTGTCGAATAGCTTCTCGCTCTAGCCATACCCAGTCCTTTTTTTTTTTGCGATTAGAACAGACCAATGATAATTGTGTTAGTTGCGCTGCCTGATAGTACAGCCACAAATTTTGATTGGCTGTTTTTTTAATACTCATGTTTTTTGTGGATATGCATGAAGGCTGGCCTTTTATGCATGGAGTTTTTTTCTTTTCTTTTTCTGTTATGATAGAAATATGTCCCAGGAAGGGGCCAATGAGTTTGTTTTTCTAAGTAAAACTTTGGAGAGTAAAGGTGTCCATCTTTCCCATCTGAGAAAGTTGGGCGATACAGTTCTACAGAAGCTGATTATGACTAATTCTGTTTTGTATTGGTCACAGGGAGTGAGTTTACCCTTGCACTGCAAAGTCTTTAATCAAGGAGTTTGTCGTTATGTTTCCTTGCTGTGAAAGCCTCAAGGAAGATCATTCTCTCTCTTGGAGGTCCGGCTGTGGTGAAAGGGTTACAGGGTTGAATTCCGATGCAGTTTAATCAGGACCCGGCTGTGGCCTGGCACATACTTCCAATCGATGTCCAAGAGACCGTGACTTGCTAATCTGGAGGTCTGACACTCAATCCGTAACCAATCAGCTATTTACAGTCTCAACTTCCTCTAACTGGAGAAAGCTCTGCACTGCAGCTTCATGTTATGTGTCTGGAAGGGGGACCGAACTCTCATCCAGCGATTGGTTGGAATGGAGGAGAACTAGGCGTTAGGAACTTATGACACTAGTTCCCCATTGTCCACAGGATAATCTAAAAATGACGGTGCATGAGACACCAGCCTACCGTCGCTTGAATTGCTGGAACCCACTCTTCTCTTTCTGTTGACTTGGACAACGACAACATGTGGTGTACATGCTGTGGAATTCCTTTTCCCTTTTCGCCTTAAAAAAGGATCAATTGTTGCCTCATTACACAGAGATTTGCCAGTTTGTTAGAAGATTTTTGAAGGAGTAAACTGTGAAAGTATGACTAAAGCCCAAAATTTTTGATAATTTCCAGTGGAGTGAGGAAGGGTTACAACCTCTGTCAAGGTTTTTACGTCTGTATATCTGTCCGTCCTTGCTAGAAGGATTCAGCCCCTCCATTGTCTCTGGGACAGTAAGTGATGAGAAATCCAATATTTTACAGTTGTCCCCAAAACAGGAAATGAGGGGGAATTTTCCAGTCCAGAGGCTCTCTTCTGGTTTGTATCTCAGGGACAGAAAGTGAAGGAATATCGTAATTGGACACAAACAACGTAAAACATGGTGGATGTTTAACCATTTTCTATCCTATTCAAAACCAGCAACCAAGATACTTGTCTCTAGATATAAAATAGAATAAAACACTCAGAAGAACCTTTTCCATGTGTCTGCTTATTAACCAGATTGTATAGATGCTGATCTGCCATTGTAAAATATATATTTTAGGTAGGACCATTGTGGTGGTGGAGAATCCACTAGTCAGGCCAGAGTTCCAATCTTTTCTTCCGAACAGATTCCCATAACTTTTTCAGAAAGTAACAATGTTGGTTGACTGTTGTACCATGTTCTATGAACTCATAGTGAACCATCCCCTTCTGATAAAAAAAACAAACCAGCATGAGCATACGAGGGTTCGCACATTTGCACAGCGCATATATATATTATTTCTTCTACTATTCCATAAAGACTGAGTCAGCTGGTCTGCAACCCAGGCAAGTGCATGTAGAACTTGTCAGAACATGCTTGAGTGGGAATAGCTGTGTGGCTCACCACCATAGTGCTACACCACGTGTGAGAATCTTGAAGGGGAACTCCGCCAAAATTATTTTTGCGTGAGGTCCCCCCCCCCAAGATGATACCAGACCCTTCGGTCTGGTGTGGATCTTAAGGGAAAAAAAAGGCGTGGGGTCGCCCCCCCAAGATCCATACCAGACCCTTATCCGAGCATGCAGCCCGGTAGGTCAGGAAAGGGTGCAGGGGGGGGACGAGCGAGTGACCCCCCCCCCAGACCATAACAGGCCTTAATAAAATACTTTAAAAACCTGTGTAGTGTGTTTATTTTTGACACTTTTTTTTTTTTTTTTAGGTGAATGGGTAGGGGTACCCCCTACTCATTCACCTAGGGTGGGGGGCCGGGATCTGGGGGGGCCTCTTGTTAAAGGGGGCTTCAAAATTCCAATAAGCCCCAGCCCGCAGACCCTGACAACCACCAGGCAAGGGTTGTCGGGAAGAGGCCTTTGTCCTCGACAACATGGGGACGAAGTGCTTTGGGGTGGGGGGGGGTGCAGCGCCCCCCTCTGCCCCAATGCACCCACCCCCATGTTGAGGGCATGTAGCCTGGTATGATCTGGGGGAAAGGGGGGGGCGCTCGCTCGTCCCCCCCCCCCTTTCCTGACCTGCTGGGCTGCGTGCTTGGATAAGGGTCTGGCATCGGCTTTTTTTTTTTACATGTTGGCGGGGCTCCCCTTCAAGACTTCTATTCAAATCAATGGGCTCCCATAGGGTGCCATTGATTTTTGAATAGAGGCAGTGAAACGTGGCTGAAAGCTAGCGCCGCTACACGCGCATTGATGCCAATGCAGATCAGAGCAGATCAGAGCAGATCAGAGCAGATCCTTGATTGAAACAATCCCAAACCCCAATTTAAATGACTAATCTAGGAGCCAGAAAAGAGCAATGTGCATCCAGGAAAAGATCATATGAGGGCATTATAAAGTTGTAGAATTTTATATGAACTTTTTTTCCATGATTCCCAATCAAGCAAGCCCACCTGCATGGTAGTCAGGGGGCAGAAACCCCTTTCTGAGTGGACTGGTTCTTCTAATGCCGCGTACACACGAGCGGACTTTTCGACCGGACTGGTCCGATGGACCGAGTCCAGCGGACAATTCGACCGTGTGTGGGCTTCAACGGACCTGCAGCGGACTTTTTCGGTTAAAAATCTGACTGACTAGATTTGGAACATGTTTCAAATCTTTACGACGGACTCGAGTCCGGTCGAAAAGTCCGCTCGTCTGTATGCTAGTCCGACAGACAAAAACCGACGCTGGGGGAGCTATCAACTTCCTTATTTTAGTCCGGTCGTACGTCATCACGTACGAATCCATCGGACTTTGGTGTGATCGTGCATAGGCAAGTCCGTTTTGTTGGGGAAGTCTGCTGAAAGTCCGTCAGATAGACCGTCGGACCAGCCTGGTCGAAAAGTCCGCCCGTGTGTACGCTGCATTAAGACTCTTATCTTGCACTGCTCTTCTCCATATGAACGTGTCAGAGCAGGGAAGATGGCCGCGGCTCGTGTTCGTGAACTGAAGCGGAGTACGTGAACCGAAAGAAAATTTTTGTGAACAGAAGCATTTGTGAACCGAGGTCTCGCTGTACACTTATTTTGATTGTCATTTTTTTTACCAAAGACCTGTAGCAGAATACATTTTGGCCAAGATGTATTAAGAGTAAGGATGAGCTCCGGCGTGTTCGCAAGCTGCACGTGCCGAGCCCGCCAGGAAGTCGGCACTGCACAGCTCTAATCACAAGTAGTGAGACGTTTCTTGATGTGCGGCTGCAGATATCGGGAAATGTCTCACTGCCTGTGATTAGTGGCGTGCAGTGCTGACTTCCTGGTGGGCTCGACACGTGCTGCTTGCGAACACGCCGAAGCTCATCCTTAATTAAGAGATTTGATTTTTTTTTTTTTCATGGGATATGTTTAATAGCAGAAAGTTAAAAAATTATTGTTTTTTTCCCAAAATTGTCAGTCTTTTTTTGTTTATATAATAAAAAATAAAAAACCCAGAGGTGATCAAATGCCACCAAAAATGTAAATGTATTTTTTGGGGATTTTATGTAATAGACCAACACAAAGTGGCACATAATTGTGAAGTGGAAGGAAAATGATAAATAGTTTTCAAATTTTTTTACAAATAAATATCTGAAAAGTGTGTTTATTTGTATTCAGCCCCCTTTACTCTAATACCCTAACTAAGATCAAGTGGACCCAACTGCCTTCAGCATTCACCTAATTTATAAATAGAGTCCACCTGTGTGTAATTTAATCTCAGTATAAATACAGCTGTTCTGTGAAGCCCTCAGGTTTGTTAGAGATACTTTATTGAACCAACAGCATCATGAAGGCCAAGGAACACACCAGACAGGTCAGAGATAAAGTTGTGGAGAAGTTTAAAGCAGGGTTAGGTAATAAAAAAAAAAAAAAATATCCCAAGCTTTGAACATCTCACAAAGCACTGTTCAATCCATCATCCAAAAATGTAAAGAGTATGGCACAACTGCAAACCTACCAAGACATGACCGTCCACCTAAACTGACAGGCCGGGCAAGGAGAGCATTCATCAGAGAAGTAGCTGAGAGCATCTAAAGCTGGACATACAGGGATCAAAATTTGTCTGGTTTAACAGGACCTGGCTGAATTTCCGTCCATCTATGACTGTTGCTGTCAATTGACAGGTCATCTATCAATCGACTTCTTATGAATGGTCCTGCTAGAAAATTGCCTTTTGTTCAGTGCTTGCAGCCAATCAGCTGCAGCGCTAATCAGTGTATTTTGATGGCGAGGCAGTACTGCTGTCAGAATATAATGATGTAGCAAAGAGGATTTCCCCATCCACATGGAATGTGTGTATGGGCGAATTGGGTCAATTTTTTTTATTGATTTTTTTGTTCATCCCACTGGCTGAAACAAAAAACAAAAAAAAAAAACTGACCCATGTATGGCTGTTGTTTAGCCCTATAAGAAGATGGGGCTGACTGACTGAAATTTAGCTAGAAAAAAATGTTTCACTAATTTTAGATTGAATTGGATTAGTAGGACACAGACTGCTGTTTGTGCAGCCAATCAGAATACTCACTGGAATTTGTAAATAAACAAGAGCTAAGAATAAGAAGTGTTTTGCCCGTTGAGCTCTCACCACGGTCCCCAAATGTCATTTGGCCTCATTACTGGGGCCATTGCTGAAACGGATTGGAAGCTCCTACTGGGACAATTGGCTGCAGATTACACAGATCAGGAGGAGGTGGAGGGGTAATTGTAGTATGTGAGTCAGAGAATTCTGAAATGTGTTGTCCACGGGCACCCCCCCCCTTCTCCTGCTGCTTTCAGTTCTGGCTCAAGCTACGGCTCCTTCCCTACGTTAGATTTTGGCTTCTGAAAGTTGGCTTGATTATTTTCACACAAACCTTTTGTTACCAAAGATCTTAGCGCACACTTATTTAGAACAAATAGCCACAACCTACAACACACACAAGCTATTTTGTCAGTAGGGGGCCCATTCACACTAGGAATTGCATGTGAATCGCACAGGAATGCTGTCCTGTCTGATTCACATTCAGTTCTGTGCAGTGCCATTTCAGCCCATTCATTTTCAGTGGGCTGAAATCACACCGTACTGCACCAAAAGTAGTCTATGACCTACTTCTTGAAACACACAGCAACTGCATTGCATGGTACTTTTGACCATGCAATCCTGTGCGGGCAAAGACACTGCATTTGCGTTGTTGTTAACTTTGCACTGACCTCCACAGCAGATCACAAGGGCAGTGTAATTGGAATGCGGCTTTACCGCACTGCATTCTAGTCAGTAAATGACTGCTAAGCTGAAAAACTTTAGAGAACCAGCTAAAACTGGTGTTGTAGTTGTGGATAGAATGGTGGAAGGGTTAGAACAGAAACTCTGTCAGGGTTTTATTGTCTGTTCCAATGGTGGGAAGATTCACCCTCTCTATTTGTTCTGGTGACCATTGACTGGATCAGATTGTATTGGGAAATCTTCCACTGGGCTACCTCTTCTGCTGACAACTGTCAAAGGTGGCATTTTCTCTCACATTTTCAGACATTCTCTTACTTTCTGCTGGGACAAGAAGTGATCAAACTCCTCTATGGACCCACAGGGGTTCTAACCCTTCACGACTCTACCCAATGTTTAAAAAACATCTGAAGTATTCTCTTTGTGTGTGGAAGTCAGTACTGGCCCAACTCCGACACTTTATCCAGACCAATTCCCTTCCCTGCTTCTCCCCACGCTGCAAACGTTTTCTTTTGTAGCCTATTTCCTTTTTTCAGGTCTATTTCTTTTGCAGTAAACATCCCTCTTTCCTTGGTTAAAGTGTCACTAAACCCACATCATATAAAACTATCAATAAATGTTGTATTACATGCTGTTCATACTCACTCAGTCACTATGGGATTTGTTTTCTGTATTCTGCAAAAAATCTGGTTGATCCTGCTGCTCTCTATCTCAACCTTCTGTTTATGTCCCCAATTCAGCCAGGGATTTTGCAGCTGTGGTGGCAACTCAGCACATGCTCAGTTTTCAGTAAGTTCCTATGCTGAGCATTTCCTCCCTGTTACATCTGAGCAGCCCATGTGACTATAGAGTCACACATTTGGGCGTATACACAGTGGTAATTGACAGCCCACTTCCCTCCGTCCTCCTCCAAGCCCACTATCCAGCTAAACACAATGGGGTTGGGATATTACATCTAGATTAATGGTTGCTTCATCTCCCTCTTATTTTTAAGACACAGGCTGGAGGGGTGTGACACTTTGTGTGCCCTCAATGCAGAGCGCATGTGCAGGTGATATCACTGTGGAAATTGCGAATATCTCCTAAAGGTGCAAGTTTAGGAGATATTCACTGTACCTACAGCTAAGCTTTATTTTAAGCTGAGAAAGCAAAGTCTATTACCTTTTTTAATAATAGTTTTTAACACCATATTCATAGCATGGGCATATATTAATCTGGGCACACGCATTACAGTCTGTACAATCCCCTCAAAGCTAAAATCCAGAAAATAGACAAACACCTTTCCAATGAGCCTGTAAATGCTTATTCTCCACTCTGTTACTCTCTTCCTCTCTTTAACATTGTGTGTTGTGGGCGATTCCTTGTCCTCTTCACATAAAATGTGGGGCTATTAGTCTCGCATTGCACTTGATGACTTCAGAGTGGGGCTGCCAGCCAGAACACCTTGTAGATGCAGCATTGTGGACCATTTGTACAGGCGGGTTGAATCTGAAGGAGTGAGGAATAGGGCATTACACATTTACTTCTATTGATTGAAGGCAGTACAACCATCCTGTCAGATTTTTTGCATGCGATCACTGCCGGCAACTATAGCCACCAGCAATGATCATGCTATTCTGCTGGCCGGGAGGGCTTCCCGCCAGCTGAACACAATAACTCCATGGGAGAGATTCCCCCAACAACACTGATTTGTGTTTTCAAATTGAGCAATTTGGTGCAAGAAAGAAAACTGTATATTTGTTGTCTTGCCTAAGGCCTCTTTCACACGGACGATCCGTATGTCCGTTTTTCATCCTTCCGTTTTCGGATGAAAAACAGACATACAGTCATCCCTATGGAGCGTCGGATGTCAACGGTGACATGTCCGCTGACATCCGACCCGCTCCGATCCGAAAAGTGTAACGGAGGAAAAACCTACTTTTCCCTCCATGATCGGATCGGATGACGACGGACACTACGGACCATCATCATCCGATCCCCCCATAGGGGAGAGCGGCGCTCTGACAGGTCCGTCGCTGCACAGTGTGCAGCGATGCACCTGTCATCTTCCTGCTCAGCGGGGATCGGCGGAGCTATCCCCGCTGAGCAAGCGGATGTTCACGGGGCGGATCATGACTGATCTGCCCCGTGTGAAAGAGGCCTAATTCTCAGCATTCAGGTTTAAGGCTGGGTTTACACTGATGCAAATTGGATGCGAGTTTTTCCCTGCATCCAATTCGCATGGCAGGAGACTGTGACCGGCCGCTCCACGGGGCGCACTGCAAAAGGGTCCTGTGCATCTTTGGCTCTGTTTTCAAGTGGGGATTCTGCCAAATATTCTAACCTGATTTGCCCCTGAAACAGTGTACAGGGATGCATCGGACCCCATGCTGTGAGGCGTGGCCGCAGCTAGTGTGAGCCCAGCCTAAAGCTTAGTATATACATTGCATTTAGACTGTACAATCTCCTTAGAAAACACAGCAATCTGTCCGGACCATGGCCAGAACATTCCAAAAAAAATAATTGCACAATTCTAAAGCACCACAGGCTCCAACGCAGGCCACATTTTATGAACAGAATGTAAATTGTGTGCCATTTTGAGCGTAAGCTACTGGAGAATAACAATGAACTGAAAGCTATATCTGCTCTCCTTTATAAATTGGCTTCTATGTAATGCAAGGGCCTGTTTGACTGCATACAGATTAAATGGATAGTTTGGGTAGCTCCTCAAGCTACGTCGTGCAAAAGCTTTGATTTGGATATCAACATCAGCAGGATGGACAATATGGTGGTCATATTGAAAAATATCACCACATGTTGTAAAGTCATTATTTCAGTTTTACCTATTCCGGGAAGTAGTTGAATCATTTAGGAAGGTCCTTGGTGAGTCAGGCTGAATGGTCTGTGCTGTGACTTTTCAGTGATAATTACTGTACATGTTGGTGTTACCCAATGGAAACATTTTTCAGCTAGAAAAAGAAATCTATATAGTTATATATATTGAACTACATAGTATTTTCCAATCATTTTTTATTGAAGATTTAACATGATTGCTCTCTGTGCCCCCACTGGGGTGATTTCCTATCAACAAAACCCAGTGGAGGCTGTAAGTCTTCACCACTCTAACCAAAGCTGGAACAAAACTTTAAAGTAAACCTGCCACCCTACTTCATCACAGAAAAAAGTACAAATTGTATACTCATTCCCCCACCCTGTAGTAGGTACTCTGATGTCTATACATACCTTTAGCTCTTTGTTATCCAGTGCCACCTGTGAAATGCTGGTGATTGTCTACTAATGCCCCGGTCGCTGCATTTTGGCAAGGTTGGACTTGAGGGTGTCTATTGTAGTGTGGGAAAGAAGGGTTTGAGATGTCCTCTACAACAGGCTTACCAAGCCTAATCACAGCCATATTTTTAATAGTTTAGTGTAGACTGGTGAAGAGTTAACATTTTTGTCAGTGACAAAAATCTGCATTGTGCTAAAATTAAAAATTATAGGCAGCTAACACAAAAAGGCAGTACAGCAAACCTTAATGAACATATGTATAGAAAAGTGCAAATTAGGTTAAAGTGAAAATTTAGGTCAAGAAATAATATGAACGTAATTAGTGTGATAAAATTCAAAGAACAAATATCAATATACACTGATAAGTGAAAAAATATCCAAAAATAATTTTTCAGTGAAAAAGTACAGTCCAAAAGTCTATATATTACAAAAAAAAAAAACATGAAGGAAATGGATCAGATGAAACAACTCCAGTAAATATAAAGGTGTTTTTCACAATAGCTTACCACTATCGAGTGAATTGTAAACTCACCGGAACCAATGGCTGCCGTCACAGCAGCATGCACGCCTTTCAACATAAATGGAATAATCCCTGGGTAAATGCATAGTTGGTAAAGTTGAAAAAAGGCACAGGTCCATCAGGTCCAACCTGTGTGTGTGTCTGTGCTTTTATGTTAATATTACATTGTATATCCCTGTATGTTGTGGTCGTTTAGGTGCCTATCTAATATTGTTTTTTTAAATTATCCATGCTCCCCACTGAAACCACTGCTTGTGGAAGAGAATTCCACATCCTTACCACTCTTACAGTAAAGAACCCTCAACGCAGTTTAAGGTTAAACCGCTTCTCTTCTAATTTAATAATGAATTTAATTTAAATCTAAGTATACAGTCTACCCATATTTCTCTCTTCTAATTTTAGTGAATGGCCGTGTGTCTATTTAAATTCCCTTGCATGGAAAAGTTTTAGCCCCATATTATTATAGGGCCCTATTATAGGGTCACCAGTACGGTATTTGTACATTGAAATCATATGCCCTCTCAAGCGTCTCTTCTCCAGAGAGAATAAGTTCAATGCTTGCAGTCTTACCTCATAGCTGAGATCCTCCAGTCCCTTTATTAGCTTTGTTGCCCTCCTCTGGACCCTCTCCAGTTCCAGCACATCCCCCCTGAGGACTGGTGCCCAGAACTGGAAAGCATACTCCCAGGTGCGGCCGGACCAGAGTCTTGTAGAGTGGGAGAATTACTGTTTTTATCTCTGGAGTTAATCCCCTTTTTAATGCATGCCAATATTCTGTTGGCTTTGCTTGCAGCAGCTTGGCATTGCGTGCCATTGCTGAGCCTGTCATCTACTAAGACCCCCGAGTCCTTTTCCATCCTGGATTCCCCCAAAGTCGTCGCCCCCCCCCCCCCAACGAATAGGTTGAATTCATATTTTTGGCACACAAATGCATTATTTTACATTCTTCAACATTTACACGTCATTTGCCATGTAGTTGCCCACCCCATTCATTTGTTTAGATCTTTGCAAGGTTTCCACATCCTGCGTTGAAGTTTTTGCCCTGCTTAGCTTTGTATCATCCGCAAATACTGAGATTAAGCTGTTTATCCCATCCTCCAGATCGTCTATTAATTGAATCGGATTGGTTCCAGGACAAAACCCTGGGGGACCCCGCTTTCCACA